>CM053582.1:472922309-472970964 GCA_028627135.1 Pseudochirops cupreus
ATATATATATATGTGTGTGTGTGTGTGTGTGTATGTGTGTATATATATATGCAATTATTATTATTATTATTGACTACATCCAACTGGAACTTGAGATACACAGGCACTGCAGTTGGGAGATCCATCCTGCCCTACCAAAAAGTGACATAGGAGAGAATAGAGTGGGGGAGGGGGGAAATACTGGGATGGCTGTTTTGGGGTGGTGGGCAGGGGAAAGACGGGGAGAAAAGATGTAACTCAAAAATTTAATAAAGAATCTCATATCAAAAAAAAAAGAAATATATATGTATGTATGTATGTATGTATGTATGTGTGTATATGTATACATATATACACATCTATATAGGAGGTTATATATGTGTATGAATACATATGTGAGTGTATGTATGTATGTGTACAGGTATATATAGACGGAGGGCACAGGATCAATTGAATAGGAAGGGATGATATTTAAAAGGTAAAATTGAGAGGTGAGAGAGGAATATAATAAGAGGAAATGGGGAGAGACAGAATTGTATTAATTACCTCATATAGCAGAGGCAAGGAATAACTGTTACAATGGAGGGGAAGAACAGGAAGGCAAAAGGGAATGGGTCAACCTTATTCTCATTGAATTTGGCTCAGGGAGGGAATGACATACACTCTAAATTGGGTATCTTGTCCTACAGGAGAGTAGGGGGGGAAGGTGATGAGGGGTGAATGATGGAAGGGAGGGCAGGTTGGGGGTGGAGGGTTGTTAGAATTACACACTTCTGTAAAGGGACATGGACAAAGTAGAGAATAGAAAAAGTGGTGGGCGGGATAGGTGGGAGGGAAATATAGTCAGTCTTTCACAATATGTCCATTGTGGAGATGTTTTGCATAACTACTCTTGTACGGCCTGTATTGAATTGCTTGTATTCCCAGTGGGGGTGGGTGATGAGGGAGGAAGGGAAAGAACCTGGAATTTAAAGTTTTAAAATCAGATTATATATATAATTGTTATTATTATTATTATTTACATGTACCTGGGAAATAAGATATACAGGCATTGGGGTAATGAGATCCATCTTGCCCTATCAGAAAGTCAGGGGGATAGGATATGGGGGAGGATATAGGAGAGAGCAGATTGGGGGAGAGGGTATACAATGGGATCACTGTTTTTGGGGTGGTGGCTAGGGAAAAGATGGGGAGAAAATTTTTAACTCAAAATCTTGTGGAAATGAATGATATAAACTAAAAGTAAACAAAAGTTAATTTTTTAAAAATGATGAACCAAAGAGGGTGATATATTGTTATTACATTCTTCAAGTGGGGGAAAAACCAAAATTCTCTTTGCAGACAGTTTGAGAATCATGCATTTGTTTTCATGGCTAAGCTTTGATTGGGGCCTATTTTAGTCCTAGCCTTTGCTACTTTGGCCCTCTCTTAAAGGAAGACAAATGCCCTTGGCAAAGAGTAAAAAAAAGAAAAAAAAAAGAAAAAAAAAAGTATGATTCACTGATTTGGGGAAGAATTGCAGGATGCTGACTGTCTAAAATGGTGTCTCCCCTTAGACTAATTCAAATTTCCTTCCTCCTAGTCTGAGTGAGCCATTAAAAAGTTAAGTCAATTCCCTTGAGACTGCTCCCAAGGAATCTCCTCAAAGGAAATACCCTGCCCTGGGAAGGTAATTTACCTAGACAGGATTTGAAAGGCAAGGTTCTCAGCTTAGAGAGATAACTAAAGACTCCATCTGTGCTGAGGGATTGTGACTTCATAAGCTGATTCCCTGTAGCTAGTAACGTCAGACAATCCACAGAGGTATCCAGAAAAAAAATATTAGCACTGTCAAACACTTTATGTGGCACTCTTGTAGTCTTTTGTTTTTCTGAAGAAATAACAAATCCCAAAATTGTCTGTATAAATATATACATATATAGACATGCATACATATAGATATAGACACACACACACACACACACACAAATATATATATAAATATAAATATATATATAAATATATAAATATATAAATATGTATATATATATATATATACAAACAGACAGAAAATGGGTTTAATTATTTCATTGGGTGAGAAAATGTTTTCTTAAAAGTGCAATCATGATTTTGTTCTGTTGCCTTTAGGAAGCTTAATATAATAACCTGTTCCCTTAAAAGGCAAAACTGTTCCTATGAATTTGCCGTTCATATCACTGGCTGATATAATATAAAATTGCAGCTATGAATATTTCAAACCTTGGTTTGCTTCCTCTCTCAATATACCTTTCCCTCCTTTGCCCAACTTGGAGCCTTCCATTTATGAGAATGCATTGTTATAATATTATGAAATAAATGAGGTCTCTGCAATTTCTCACTTCTAAAATCATATTTTACTTTGTTGACTCATTACATCATATCTATCATGTGATTCCCTGGTACTTAACATAATTCTCTTTGCCTACAAATGTTTTAATTAAATTGAATGCAAACAGTAAGCAATAATTATGCACCTACTATGTGCTAAGGTAAGAAATGTGAATATTTGGGGTGGCTAGGTGGCACAGTGAATAGAGCACTGGCCCTGGAGTCAAGAGGACCTGAGTTCAAATCCAGCTTTAGACACTTTGACACACTTACTAGCCATGTGACTTTGGGCAAGTCACTTAACCCCAATTGCCCTCCATAAAGCAAAAAAAAAAGAAGAAATGTGAGTATTTGAATAAGATATTGATTCCCAGTAAATTCAAATTAGAGTATTTTATAATATTACTTATACTACAAGTAACTCATATTCATACAAATAATTCATCCTAATGGATTACATTTATCCAGGATCTTTCCGTTTGCTTGTTCCTAGAATGATTTCTAAGAAATTTTTATTGTGAATATTATTGCTGATCAATTTGCATTTGGCTATGTAGTCACCTTTTGTGAAATTATGTATTGAGGAGTTTGGAGGTTCTTTTGTAACTTAAAATGCTGATAGATCATAAAAGTTAGATGTGGGAGAAAACTTTGGTCATCCAGAACATGGGTTATTAACCTTTTTTTGGTCATGGACTCCTTTAGCTGTCTGGTAAAATCTAAGCCCTCGTTCTGAATAATGTTTTAACATATAAAATACAATGCATAAGATGACAAAGGAAACCAATTATACTGAGGTATAGGTATTAAAATATTTTTAAATTAAAAGATCCTAGATTAAGCCCTCAATCTAAAACATCCCCTTTCATTGGGTGGGGAGAAAGGTGGTCAATGAGGCCCTGAAAGGTACTAGTAACAAATCTGGGACTAGGTACTAGTTTGTTTGACTCTCAGTGATAATCATAGGGCATTCTTTTTATCATCTAAAATTAAGTCTATTACCATAGAAAGAAATGGAGAATATTCAGGATAACAGGAACCAAAAGAGTTGGGTCAATATAAGGGAATTGTGACATGTAAAAGAATGCAAGAAGAAAATTTTCCCTGAAGTGTACAATATGAAAAATAATACCCTGATCCTTCAACTGCATTATCTGATTCCTGAAATATCTCACTTAGAAGTACTTATGGTATGAAAGAAACATTTTTTAAAATAATACTGAAAATCTTTACTTTGGTCAAAGAAGTCTAACCACATAGCTTTATGATCAGTGGGTTTTGAGTCTATTTCATAAATTAAATGTTCTTAATCGATAAGAAGAAGATTTTTAAAAATTAATTTGAATGTTTTTTGTTTGTTCCATTTTGTTAGTTAAGGAGAAAGGCAACAGAATCAAGCTTCTGAAATGGCCCTCTTTTGTAAAGCTAATTTATCTATTTTCCACTCTAATTTTATTATGACTTGATCTCAGTCTTCCTTCACAAGGGACCAGTGAAAGGGAGTTATAAAACAAATATATTTCCCCTAGATATCGACCAGAGTGTTTACACTGTTTGTATTTTCCTTGTGCTTTTCCAAGCGTGTGTTTTGACCACACTGTCGAATTTTCTTTGAGTAGGGAACTAACTGTTCCATTTATAAATGGATTGACCTAAAAAGTAAGTACCCTGGACTGGGGAAATGGCCTCGAGTTTCTATGCAAGGTCTATTCTGTCCATCATAACTCAGTTTCATGACTCTCGTCTATTTCCCTAGTAAATTACTGTCTGTGGAAAGAAAGTATCATTCACAGATTTAGAAACTGAAATTTGGGTGATTGGTTGAATTCAAACTTTGAAACGATGAACCTATAGCAAAGGCAGCTTTCCTATTCTTTCCTGAATAGGAAAATAGGATGAAGAGAAGAAAAATAGCATTCTATGAGATATAACAGCTTAGCAATTTGATTATTAATTTTTAATTGATTCAAATGAAATGGGAGAAAGATCAATTAAAAATTCTTTTTAGAATGAACATTCATGGCTCTTGCACAAATGTACACTTCATATATGCATATGTGCATGCTTATGTATGTGCATGTGCACATCTCTTTAGACCTGTGATTTCAGCAGTATAGGAACTTTGGTGAGAAAAAAGCATTTCTGACAATGCATATCTACCACAGACTGAGGCATTGAAAGTTTAAGTGACTGGTCTATAGTGGATTTGTTCATGTGGTCATGCACATTTAGTATGCATCAAAGATAGACTTTGAGACTCTCTCCCCATGTTGACAATGTAGATGGATATAATATTTACATCTGATCATCACTGAAAGTGGGTAATGACTTTTTTTTCTTTTTTTGCTTTTTGGAGAGGGGAAGTCAGAGCAATTGTGGTTAGCTAGGACGTGTTAAGTGTCTGAAGCCAGATTTGAACCCAGGTCTTCCTGACTCTAGGGCCAGTGCTCTATTCACTATGCCACCTAGCTGCCCCTGGGTCATGATTCTTGACCACATTTGAATGAGAGTAAAGAAGGTAGATTGTGTTTTGAAAATGGCAGCATTTCCATAGTATGCCTGTTTCTCCATGTAACAAAGGCCCATTTTAAAAATATCAGTATTGTTCTAATGACATCATACAACTACGAGTTACATAACTCTATAATCTCCAAACTGAAATTGAGGATCACCTAGACTAGAGGATGGTGGAGCAAATTAGTGCTGAGCAAGCTGTAACACATTATAAATAAGGATTAATGAAGGAAACGTGAAAAAGAAAATGTATTGGTCACATAGCAAGAATGAGAGTCAAGTGATAGGTGGCCTATCAGTATTCCTATCCCATCAATATCCTGCAATGTCAAGAGAAGAACAGGAAACACTATAGTTTTTTTGGTGGATCCTCTGTGGGAGGATATAGATGAGGATCACATAGGATAGACAGGCAAGGATGAGTAGAGATCCATATCAATGGTGACAGTATCCACATTGATGAGATGAGACTTCTTTTGAGTATAGATCATTTGTACGACTTGCTTCTGCCCTCAAGAAAATAAATGTTTTCCAAAAAAAGTTTGGTTACTAATATGGAATTATTCAAATGAAGTGATTAAAATACTCATATCTCTTGTGCTACATGTTCCCCTGTTAGACATATATTCTGAGGAAATCAATGATAAAAAGAAAGGCTCCATATACACCACAATATTTATCGCAGCACTTTTTAGTAGCAGCAAAGAATTGGGAACAAGGTACGTGTCCATTAATTGGGGAGTGTATAAATAAGTTGTGACTATAACAGGATACTAATATTCTCTAGCAAATGATGAGTAAGATGAAAATAGAAGTAGGGGAGGATTTATTTAAATTGATACAGAGTGACATAAGCAGAATAAGGAAAACAAAATACACAATGTTTAAAACAATAAAAAATGAAAAAAAAATCTCCAAGATAATTGAAACTTAAAACTCTGAAATTATAATGACCAAGCTTAGTCTTAAGGAAGAAAAATGAAAATGTATGCATTTCCTAGTCTTACAGTAGTAGGGGATAGTAGGGATGGGATATGATATATAGTATCAGACTTCACTGATTACATATATATATATTAGTTTTCCTGAAATATTTCTTTTGTTACTTCTTTCATTCTGTATAACAAGAAACAGTTCTCCGCAATGGGTAAGAAAAAAGGATATATCAGAAAATGTAAGTTTTATGTAAATGAAAGATATCAATAATTTTAAAAAATCTTTTAGCTAAAACTGGAAGTCAAAAAGAATCTGTCAATTGATATGTATACAATCACATATTCTACTTAAATATGATCAAGCTTTACTGTGAAATGTGTTTCTTCATTTTGAACCATTCATACTTTATGATTTAATATGGTACTGTGTTACTGAACCATAAACTATACCTTATCTGCTGATCTCATGCTTGTTCAAATCCTGTGTCTGCTAATGGTGAGCTGTGTGACTTTGGGGAAGTCAACTTGGTCTCAATGTCCTCATCTGAAGGGGTTTGAAGGGATTTGAGTCAATGATCTCTAAGTTCCATCCAGCTCAACATCTATGATGCCAGGTTATTTATTACCCCAACCCCTTTCCACTGTCTTCTATATTTGGAGAAAATAATTTTTTTTCCCTTCTACATCTTGGCTATTTTGATGTTTTGTTCTACATGATTCTGGGTGCTGCCAGTGAACTTTTCTTGCTGGGAAAAAAAAGAGAAGGAGATAATACTGATTCCCAAATGAATTGTGCAGACCATGAAATAACTCATTTCTGCTATTAATTTAGCAATTAATCATGCAATGTTTTGTGATGTCTTGTATTGTTTTGAGTTATCATTTATATCTTTTGCTGTTTTTAACTTCACATTTATTCATTTTCTCATTCCAAGAAGACTGTAAGCTCCTTGAGAGAAAAGATTGTGGTTTATATTTTTCATGTTCCCCACCATATCTAACACAGCACTCAACAATAACAGGTATTCCATACATTTTTGCTGGCTTACTTCAAAGTTATTTTTTACGGTTTTTTTTTAAATCCAAATAAGTGTCATTAGATATGCTTTTAGGAGAAGAGAATAAAAACATGCATATTTATGGTTTTATTAACTACCTGTAACTATCTTTGAATGCCCAACTAAATCCAAGACCAACATTTTAAGAACTTTAAACTAATTCAGGAAGTCTTCTGTTTATTTGCAGTTGTGCACTGTCTTCACTTCCTGCTTTGATCTGAAAGTATAAGAACCAAAATACTCCAAGGGAAGCAACTTCCATGGTATTGTTGGCATGTTTCATAGCAGGAAACTTGTGGAAATTTCAATGGTACCCTTATCGAGAGATTTCCAGATAGATGAAGGGGGTTTGCATTAGCTTCAGATAAGCATCCAAAGCTAAAACCCTTTGAGGTTTTCTCATCTCCACTTGCTATTTTTACTTTCCAGCTGTGTTGTTGAAAAAGGAAGAAATTCATTGAGGATTCACCAGAGTTTTGCTAGCTATCTGGTTCGGCCCCTGTCATCTGTACAGGACATTCCTTTATCCAAAGTTGTATACAATTTGTGATCATGATTTTTTAAACCATACATGTTAGAAAGATGTTCAATTAGGAAGTTAGAAGATTCAATTAAAAACACAATTGAAAAAAGAAACAAAGACATCCTCTTCTCTGAATACAAGAGAAAGAGGTCAGAGGCTAAAATAGACTATAAGCATTGGCTTTTTCAGGTAAAATTCCATGTAACTATTGTTCATGGGGGGAAAAAAGAAAGAAGGGAAAATAAGACACTACATCTTTAAATTGAATTGAATGTTCTGTGACTTTAAATGAAAGCTCCACTGTTGTTGGGCAAATAAATTTAAACCACTTAACATGGCAGAGAAGGTCAGGCAAGCTTATTATAGTGATCATAGCGTTACAGCTATTGCGATTGACCGCTGCTCTTTGGAATCACCAATAATCAGAGGCCGCAAGCTGTGTTTGCAGAGAAAGGTCATCATTCATTTTTTTCAAAGCATTAATATCTTTTGTTTGTTTGGCTCAACATGAAACAGGAATCGATAGAGGTAATTCACAGAGCAATTAGCCCCTCATCTGTCAAACGGCATCTGGGTGTATTTAACAAAAAGACCTTTGGAAAGGTTTAAAAAAGGAAGAAAGTGCCCGTACGATCAACAATTTATATTTTCGACATGACACGTTGTGTATGTATCTGTAAAAAGGGGGAACCTTGGGACTAAGAAAATATACATAAAACATGCTATAAATCTACACTTCAATGCAATGAGCTCACAGTTTAGGACTGGACAAAACAGGCTTAGGCTAAGTTCTGATTTGGTGCCTATGAAGATAAGAAGGGGTACTTTTGGTCTTTGTATCTACTTTTTCAATGCCATATTAAATAACTACCCTAGACATAAGGCTTTTAATGGAAATCAAATAGTAGCCAGTGATAAAAATAAGGGAGGGTCAGGTAAGCGGAACCAAGTGTTTTTTGGGTTTTTTTATTTGTTTTTTGGCCCTACCATAGGCTGTGATATTTTTTGTGCCATACTTACTTGTTGTCAAGCTCTGTGAGAGTCAAGTTACTATATACCTATGAGCTTCCACTAGAAAAAAACCTTCTGAATAGTTCCTGTCCGTTGGTCTTCAAAACTACTGGAGAAGATTGCCCAGGAATGGTTCTCCGGGCTTCTGTTAACCAGTCAAGTCTGAAATCCATGCTTCTTCATTGGGGTGCTTCATTTAAAAAGAATCTAACACTTTTTAGTTTAAATTCTATTGACTTTTTTTTTTTGGTTCATCCTGAATAATACAAAGGAGAGAGGTTTTTGTCTGTTTTTTTCTCCCTCTATTTAAAATTTTTTTCAGCCTTGTGGACATATCAAAGAAATAAGCCCTTGAACTTATTTGTTAATTTTAAATTCACCTATTTAAGTAGCCTGCCCAAAGTTTGTTCAGTTGCCTTTGGACCATGAAGCATGAGCAGATATATTTTGGGAATGCGACATTTTCTTTCATATGCTTTTGATTCCTTTCTGTTAAATCTTAGTCTCCCCATGGCCTAGAAGTTGTTTTTATTGTTGCTATTGTTGTTTCTGATGGGAGGGGCATGTTTGGGGTGGCATTGTGAAATTGAAATAAAGGCTTTCATTTCAGATTCACAGCAACTTTATGAGTACCTATTACAAGTATCATTATGTCCATTATATAGATGAAGAAACTAGAGCCCAGAGACCTTAGTGATTGGTGCTAATTACAAGGTTAGTGTCAGAGCAAGAACTTTAACCTGCACCAGGTTTTCAGACTATACCATGTGTACTGAACCAAGCACTATATTTGGGTCTAGTATTCTAATTACTGGAAGTGGCAGAGCCAAAATTCAAACCCGGATCTTCTGACTCCAAATCATATGTTCTTTCAACTAAAATGCCAGTTTAAAATAAGACTTTATAATAATTTATTTGGGTTCTCTTTTCAGGGGGGAGTAGTTCAGTGGAATGGATATTTGTTAAAATAGGATGAAAATATGCTTTAAGGATGGTGCATTTTTTTCTATTTGCATGAAACTAGGTTTGACATTTAAATGCACTTAATATATGACTACCTTCCATCCCAAAATATTGTTCAAAATCCTTAACATAGGCTTACAATTTCTCCCAAGAACTCACAAGTATCACAGTTGGCAGTATTTCAAACTGTTTTGTTTTTATGAAAATATTATAGTGTTTTTAAAGAGTAGTCCCAAATCCATTTTTTCCAAATAATACAGCTATAGTTCCTTGGTCAATATTTCCTTATTATGTTTTCATAAGGATGGATTCAGCTTTCCTAGGCTTTACTCACTCTTCTCATTTGTGACTCAAACCTGAGTTAGAAGGATTGACTGTCATCCCCTCCACTGTTCTGCTTAGTGTCACAAGGGTACAGTTCATCAGACAAACACCTCATAAGCATCAGTCCTGGCTGCCTTCCAGAAAAAACCATGTCATGCCATTGTACAACACTTAGGACCCAATCTTTCATCCTCCTCCTCCATCACTAAATAAATTGGGAAAAGGTCTTGCCCTGTTTCAAGATAACAAGAAGTTTAAAGAACTTACTAGTGTTTCATGTAGCAGACACTAAGCATTAGAGGAATGTACAGAAACAAGATGGTGGCTCCCCCAAAGTTCAAAGGCAATGGTGATACCACACAAACTGTATTGTGCTTTCTGTGATTCTTCCATTGATTGACACAAACACTGGTTCTAAAAATAACAGCATGAAAAGTTTAGTTCAGGATAGACTGAAACCACTAGCTTTGTAATGTCCCAGAAAGTTTCTAATATTGACCTACTCCAAAGGTTGTTGTTGTTGTGTGACCTTCGTTCTTAAAGAGGACTATGACATTAGGAAGAAGATGCCATGCCTTGTAAGTGAATTGGATTTAAGTGAGAGAGGGCTGTGCAAAGTTCCCAGCCTCACTCTCTCCTCCTGAGCCATCTGGGTTCAGTGACAAGATACAGATCAGGATGATTGGAGATGACCCTGGATGCAGTGAGAGAGCTTGACCATTTTAAAGTAGTCTTTCTCAGGTCTCAGTTTGTCTAAGGCAACGCCCATTCAGTGCCTTAATCACACCAAAGGTCAATTCTATGGAAATAATAAGCCACATTGACCAATTAGATCTCATGAAAATGATAGATTCTTATTAGCTATATCTCAATACAATGAAAACAATTATTTATAATGTAACTACCATTTGAGGTGAATAATATATCTTATCTTATCTCTTTTTGAAAATCAGTTGGGAATTAGATTCCTGAACTCTTGAAACAAACTAAATGAGTAAGAGCTTTGACTGTAGCTCAGCCAGATCCCTATGTACATAACAATAAATCAGTTCCTATGGTGAATATAAAGAACTACTTCTTTTTCTAGCTAAAAATCTTTTCAAGGTATTTTTTTTTAAGAACTGAAATTTTCAGTATAAAACTCACATCTGCGTCCTTATACCTTTTAAAGAATCATTGCAGAGAGATCCTGAAAGGCTCAACATGATTCATTGACCTGTTGGAAGGGTTTGTGATAGCATGGAAGATAACCTTCTCCAATGAACCTCTGAAAATAATTACCTGCAAATTGTACAAACATGGCATTTTTATGGTATGCAAATAAAGAGGCAGAAGGAAGGAACAGAAGAGATAACGTAAGTAAGATCTCATGAAAGGGGACTTAGATTGATATAAATACAAAATAATTGTTTTTAATAAGTTCTGTAAAAAGATTTGGCAAGTCAGGATTAGAAGAGAATGAGCATGGGCCAACAAGCCTCCCCCTCCTGTCATTCAAAAGAGGAAAAAAGTACTAATTGCTCTTTGGCATTCAGTTTATGTTTGTGTTTATGACTAAGAATTTCTTTTAAAAACTTGACTTCCTATTCATCTGTATGTTTTCTTGAGATGGTCTAAAGCCAAACAATTAAACTTTCATTCATGGATGTAATTTAATAAGAAGGAATTCTTCCATGACATTGTTTACTAGTAGAATTATCTTAAAGGAAAAATTTGAAGATGCATTTTTATTTTAAACCTTTTTAGAAAATCAGGATGTTCACCACCAACATAGTACATAAAATTGACCTGAATATTTCTTTCTATTAAGTTATCAGGAGTGGCAATAAAGCTGTTTGGTTTAGTAATAAACATAATTCCAGAAAATTAGAATCCTAGAAAAAAAATTGTAGAGAATGTTGTGTCAACAACATATAACCAAAATGATGTTTTAAGTCATCAGTTATTGGAAAATTTACTTATATGGTTCACATATTAGGGGTCATGTTTGGTGAAATTAAAGTGCTCAGGGAATAGGGAGGACTAGTGGCTTCTTGGAAATAAAATAAAGACATTCCTGGTTTTGATGCCTTTTTGGCATCAAAACGGGATTTAGTTGTTGTGTTTGGCATGACAATTTTTTTTTAATTGAAAATGCTGAAAAGATTCATACTAATATCTTTTGGTGGAGGAAAAAAAATTATCCTCTTAGTTAGTATAACCGCCTTTCTACCTTTTATTTCCATTTCTACTACCAGAAAAAGATCATCTTAGTAATGGACTTGCAGGGAAAGAGAAAACAGCTGGTTCAGGCTCCTTAGCTTCTCAAATGGAAGCACTGATTTCTGTTCCTAATATTTTCCACACTTTGCCTCTTCAGCTTCCTTGAACCCAGATACTCCCATCCTGTTCCCTTCAAAGTTCCTGTTGGCATTTTATCCCTCATATACCTTGCTCAGACTCGAATTCTGTTGCTCTCTTTGGCAATTATTGCCTTGCTCTTGTGAGCCTGGACCAGCTTGTTCCATTTCCATCATTTGCTCAGGAAGGAGCTCTCCAGCCCTGCTACCTGACACTCCCTCCATGTTCTCTTTCATAGTAGCCTTGATACTAGAAAAGCTGCCCTGTTTGCTTCTGATTGTCTCATTATAATTAGAAATAATAATCAATTTATAATGCTTCAGAGTTCACAAAATGTCTTGACATACATGATTATCTTGTTTGAGACTCACAAAAAGCACCAGGAGATACTAGGAGAAAAAAGATATCTCCATTTAACAAATGAAAAAAAATGTACTTTTGAGAGATTGTGACTTGGCTTTCTGGAGAGCTGCTAGGCAGGGACACCACAATAAGAAAAAGGTTTGAAATTAATCCAAAAACTCTCTGAGTCAGGGCCTATTTAGATATTTATTTCCCAAATTAATAACTATTCCAAAAATGTGAGACCAGTAGGAACAGCTAATTACTTTTGCTGCTCAGTTGCATACAACTCTTCATGACCCCATTTGGTGTTTTCTTAGCAAAGATACTAGACTAGGTTGCCATTTCTTTTTCTAGCTCATTTTATAGATGGGGAAACTGAGGGTTAAGTGACTTGCCCAGAGTCACATAACTAGTAGGTGTCTGAGACTGTATTTGAACTCACAAAGATGAGTTTTCCTGACTCCAGGCCTGGTGCTCTATCCTCTGTGATGCTGCCTTATAGTAGGGAGTCAGTTTTAGAGGCTCCAGTGATGAGTCACCAAGAACTCAGGAAGCTTAGGATTGGAAGCTACATGTTTTTGGATAGTGATGAGGTACTATCACCCATTCTAGATTATTGCACAGGCAACAATTAAAGAAGATTCTAAAGAATATATGACAGAGGTTGCAGGGCCCTGGATATCCAGGGTCTAAGTTACCAACCGAGGAAGGATAATTTTCTTGGGCTGGCAAGAGAGCTGAGTGTGGACTTATAGTTGAAAGAATGTCCAGAACAAAGCAAGGACAGAGCATCTCTCCCCTACCTCTATTCTTGCAATAACAAACAAAAACCAATCAGAGCAGCAATGATAGGGTGAAAGATTCCAGTCTGGTCTTGATGTAGAGCCTCAGGCAATAGGTAATAAAAGATGGGAAGCAAGCCAAAGAATCTCTGTAAGAAAAGTTTAGAATCTAGACAAAAAGTCTGAATAAAACACCTGGGGGGGGGGGTAGAGAGGAGGGTGGATGCAACAGAAAGAATACAGCTTGATGCTAAATCAGAGGATTCCTAAGAAAACAGTTTCTCATAGAGGAACCAGGGCCCAGAATCAATGTATGCAGAGCAGTCTGAGGCCATTGGTGTAGGGAAATAGGAGCCTTTAATAAGAGTGGGCAACATGGCTTGCAGAAAGGTAATTTGAGACAGATAGACTCAATACGATCTTGTCTATACAGAAAGAACTCAGTAAATGTGCTTGATTGATTCCAAATATAATAGGCTGATGAGAAAGTACCTGATGACACAGACACTTCCAACACAGTCAGTTTATTTAGGTGCCATAAAATCAGATGAAGACTTGGAAATTATCTAATTGATTTGATCAATTGAATCGTTCAGTTTGGCACTCTTCAATGATTAAATTGATGATAATTCAATTCCCTAATAAAGTATTTATTACTTATTTATTATGGGAGGCAGTATGGTGCAATAGGAAGAAAACCCCAGTTCTGAAACCTATTGCCTTTGTGACCTTGGGTAAGTTGCTTAATCATCTTTGACCTTAGTTCTTCAAATATAAAATGAGGGAATTAGACTGTATAACCTCTAAGATCCCTTCACATTCTAAATTTCTGATCCTGTGATTCTACATGTGATGCTACATTCTGCATTGTTCTCGTCACTGAGGACACACACAAACACACACACACACACACACACACACAAATTAAGTACTTCCTGCCCTCTAGGAGCTTACATTCTAGGCAACCAGATGGCATAGTGGATAGAGTACTGTACTTAGAGTAAAAAAGGCCTGAGTTCAAATTCTGTCTCAGATGCTTAATAGCTGTGTGACCTGGGCCAATCAAGGCTCTTTCAGCCTCAATTTCTTTATCTGAAAAATGGGGATAGTAATAATAGCACCTATCTTGAAAACTTGCATGAGAATCAAATGAGATAATATGTATAAAGTGCTTTGCAATTTTTAAATCACCATCTTCATCATTATCATCATTGTTAACAGAAGCATAGAAGGGGTGGTAGTTTCACATAGATAACATACAGAGCTAAGAATGCCTTACGTTTATAAGTGAGAATTTCAGAATTGAGAAAAATTTCAGTGGCCTTTTAGTCCAAATTATGACTGAAAATGAATGCCCAAAGCAAGACACCCAACAAATGCTCAATCATTCTTTGCTTGAAGACCTCCACTATGGAAGAACTTGGTGCTTACTGGTATGGGTCATTTCACTTATATATAGTTCTAAATTTCTTTCCTTTTACTTTAAATTATTTTCAGATGTAGTGCCTCTTTTGCTCTGAGAGATCCTTCTCTCTTTCTAAAAACTATACTACCAGAATCTATATAGTGAAATGCCCAGTTTACTAGGCATATACAGTTAATGGGGTATTCTTTTAGTCCTCTGGGTCAAAGGGGTATAAATCCTTTCCCCCTTCTGGCTTTCATAGCATCTTCAAAGCAGTAAAATGTCCGCTTGGTTTCTTCCAACTTCACTTTCAAGTGTCTTTTAGAGTTGGCCTAATTGCCCCTTAATAAGCAAGGCTTGGCTCCCTCAGCCTTACTGGAAGTAGGCTTAATGCTGAAAGGTTTTGACCTATTGGTGGGTGGAAGGGAACAAAGGGTCAAAACTGTATTTGACCCTTTGTTCCACAGGCTTACTTCATAGCTGAGCAGTCGAATTTTGATTTAAACTTTTTTCTAGGCCCTAGATCGGTTCCTTACCTTGGACCACGTCTCTTTTGCTGATCTCATACATTTTTATTTCATTTGATATTTGATATTATGCTTGGATTATAGAACTCCTATTCCGTAAAGATTCTGTAACAAATTGTTCTTTTGTACCATTGCCAACTATCTCTGACTGAAAACATATTGGGGGGGAAAAGCTAGATAAAAATTAAATGAAGGCAAAATTAGGGAACTGCTAATAAAATCAGATTTTCTTGACACTTTTAGTCAATGCAAAAATAATTGTGGTAACATAAAAGGTTTTTTATGGTCAATTATTCTTGTCTTAGTAAGTATCTATAATCATAACCACCTCTGAATAGCTAATAATCCTCAGTAGGGAGAAGAGAAACTTCCCTGCAGGACCATAAGGAAGGTAAAACGTTATCACATGCATGCATAAAATATATTAATATTGAAATGGTGCCGGTGTTAAGGTCAGATGGGTAGACTTTTTTTTTTCCTAGGAAAATATGCTATTCAACTTTATTGGGCTGCTGACATCCAATTGATCTGCATTATTCCTAGCTGGCAAGTGCATATGTGTCTAAATGCCTCAGATAATAGGTATTACAGTATTAGGTAAAAAGCCTCCATGCAGTCTAAAGCAATATCAAAAAGGTATAAAGTGTAAAATAAGAGAGATTAAGATGACACCAGAAAGCTTTGAATGAGATGTCATTTTACATTTAGAAAGACAACTAGAAAAGTTAAGACAGAAGAAAAAAATGCCCTTTTCTCACCAGCTGCCCTTAAAGGT
Organism: Pseudochirops cupreus; assembly: GCA_028627135.1. NCBI lineage: Eukaryota > Metazoa > Chordata > Mammalia > Diprotodontia > Pseudocheiridae > Pseudochirops > Pseudochirops cupreus. The sequence goes on from CM053582.1 coordinate 472,938,137, forward strand.
TTACAAATGATCTGTTAACAGAAATGAGTTTCTCTTGGGCTTCAGACACCATTTATTACGCTAGGAGAGAGACAAAAAAAAAGGAGATGGAAAAGAATGGCAAATTATGCTTATTTGAAGGTAAAATGCTTCCCATCAGCAACATGATGAAAATGTACTATAGGTGTCAGCCAGATGTTGACATGTTAATATTTTTCATGAGGTCCTTCACTGAGCAAAGAGTACAAAGAACTTTTTGGATGTTTTTTAGTATATGAATTGAAATCCATTGTTAGCCTAGATGTCTTGCCTGGGAAATCCAGATTGTATTTGATGATGAAGAGGAAGGGGAAGTGTGTCCTAAATAGGGGGCTTGAACCTGGATTCCCTGGCTGCCACCCAGATGTCTTGTGCTACGAATGGGCTCATCTGATCTCTGCTAGTCAATTTAATTCTGGAAAGTAGCCAGTGGGCCTAGTTCGTGACCCTGTGATGTCATTATAATTCATTCTCCCTCACCACAAAGCCTTCGGAACTTTCCAATTTACAATGGGTCTTTTTAATAAAGAAGAGCCATGAACAGAATTCATAAGTGTTTCTAATGATTTATCTTCTTTTTTATGTTTTAGCATTTCTTTTCTGCCTGAGTATGGCCTAGCTTGTCCACATTAAACACACACAATCAAAACCATTTAAGAGGTTTATTTCTTCATCATAAAACACAGTATGTTTTATAGGCTAAGTGAATACAATTGTCACCTATGAAAGTGGGACACATTTTCAAAATGAAAGGGACTATTATCCTAGGCATGAATCAGCATGAAGAATCTAAAGCCCTAATGTCTTATAGTTGTTTTCATCCTAAATACTGAAATTAATCAGCCAGAGTACCTATTTTCTTACATTTATTTATAGTCTGGCATTACAAGAGTTTGGGGATTCTGTTTTCTTTATACTATATGACTCCCTCTACTACCTAAAATGAGATTCTTTAGCCAATGGCCACTCAGTAAGCATGCTGACTGATTAGGGTGATGTATACACCATGTACTATTGAATGGGTCTGGGTGGTTGGAGGTGGAGGGGAGCTTTCCCAGGGCTTCACCTAATTGAACTTGGCTAACCCCTCCTTGCTAAAATAAACTTTCCTGAGATTACTTCACTTATCCTTGGCATGGATCTTTTCACCCCTGGGTTGTAGGAGCTGAGTGGATGATCAATGCATTTGTGGTCTGCACTGTAATTTAACTTGCTGTGTCTGACAGGAGATGTGGAATTGCTAAAGAGAGGCTTTACTTGTAATCTTCTTATCATCTTATCCTGGAGTGTTTGTGAAGGGGAGGCCTTTCTAGCAGTAACTCCAAGTTGAGGGTTAATGCTGAGAAAGAGAAATTGCCCTATAGTATGTTTGACTCAGTGACCTGATAAAACTTGCTCTGGACACCTCATGAACTCTGGCCTTTAATGGCACGATATGCCCTGGCTTTTCTACACTAAAACTACTTGTCTTTCTTTTATAAACTCATTAACAGAAATAACTCATTGTAATTATGTTGTATTTTTTTAAATCCATATTTTTTTTTCACTTTTCCCTAAAGCCTAGATTCGAAATCAGATCTTTGTGCTGGATCAAAATTAGCAAATTGGACCAATGGAGAAGAAATTAATCAAAGTACAGGGAAGAAACAATTGTGACAACAACAGATAGAGGTTATGGAGAGAAAAAACTAGTAATGCCATTGAAGGAGTAGAGTGAAGCCATTTGGTAACAACAAACAAAAGATATAAGTAAATTATATGTGTGCAGACACACATACATACATGATAATTATAATAACAAGGCATTTTTGCCAATGAGAAGAAAGACAAGTAGCATATGGATTCTATGTGGTTATACACACGGAGCTAGATGGCACAATGAATAGAATGCTAGAATCAGGAAGACTCATCCTCAGACACTAACTAGCTTGAGTGACCCTAGGCAAGTCATTTAACCCTGTTTGCCTCAGTTTCCTCATCTGATAATGAGCTAAAGAAAGAAGTAGCAAACCAAACTAGTATCTTTGCCAAGAAAACCCTAAATGAAGTCACAAAGAGTCAGACATGACTGAAATAACTGGACAGCAACAAAATATGTGTACACAGGTGTGTGTGTTTGTATATGAATTTAGAGATATCTATGTCACTACATATTTATGTGTCTATATACTGATATATATTGTGATATTATATATTACACATTGAAAATATTATATATTATTCTGTACTTATTTATTATATAGTATGTATATTACGCATGTGTGTGTGTCTGTGTGTGTGTGTGTGTGTGTGCATGTGTGTGTGTGTTTAATACTGGGACTTTGGTAAAGGTCAGGATTGATCACTTGGTCCAAGAATGAGGGAAGAGTGAGGGACTGGGGAGGGGAGGTATCTCCAATTTGTTACCCCCATAACAGTACTAAGCTGATAGATAAGATAAGGGACTCAAAGCTCAGCATCCCAATCCAGAACTGTGGGAAATGGGTAGAGCCCATAGACTACTAAAAGAGTAATCTAGCTACCGCACAGCTTGGATAGTAGCTAGGGAACAAACAGAGATTAGAATCTCAGAGTCAGGTACACTATCCAGGACCAGTACTTCCTTTCTGATGAGAGAGATTGAGAAAGAGAAAGACAGAGAGAGACAGAGACAGAGACAGAGACAGAGACAGGGAGAGAGAGAGAGAGACAGAGAGAGACTGGCTCCAGGATAAGATGATATAGAAATGCATGTATACAATATATAGATATATGCCCATATATACATTCAAATACATATACACTAACAAGCATTCATATATATGAATATACATATACAGCATACATATCAAAGTTATGTAAAATGAGCTTAAATAATTGCTTTTTAAGGAAACAGAATTTCAAGGAAAACAATGATGGGAATGTAGAGAAATGAATGAAGGAGAAAACTTGAAGCGATTGCTCAAAAAGGGAGCATTGACCTTTTCAAGAGATGTTTCCTCTATTTTTCGAGAAAGCTGAGCTTTGGCAGACAGTTTGACACTCATAGGATTTTCACTGTCAGGTAATTCACATATTTTCTGATGACTTCAAAGAATTTTAAAATTCCTCAGAGCTAGGGATGACTTGGGGACTGTCTTTGAGTCTGACCAAGAGAAAAACTTTTGCCATGTAAACTATGAAGGGAGACTCATGGAATAACTTTATATTGGAGGCTCAGAAAAGGCAGTAGGGAGGAGTTGAGGGATAGGAAATTCTGGGAAACCACATGGAAGATGGAAGCATTTAGCATCTGAAACCCTGCATTTAGGTCCTAGCTCTAATGTTTACTGAATGTAGGATACTGGGCAAGTTGCTTAACATCTCTGAGACTCCATTTACGTATGTGTAAAAGGAAGTTATATTGGGTGATCTTTCATTTCCTTTCTGGTTCTCAGTCTCTGGTTTATAAACACTAGAAATAATGGCAGGCCAAATCAGTGCCTAAGATTTCTAATTCTCATGCTGTCGGCATCTCTTAGGGTTTCATTTTCTGCTTTGCAAAAAGCAGTTATTATTAGTTGCTTGATATATAGATGAATTTTTAAAAGGCTGTACATAAATAGGTTAGTAAATGTGAAAGATATAAACACCATGTGGAAAATAGCTTTACATTACCTAGTATTTATGTAATTTATTTTTTGTTCTCTTCTACCATTAGCACGGTATAGTTGATAGAGTATTGAACTTAGAGTTAGGAATACCTGGGTTCAAATCCCACCTCAAATGTTTACTAGATGTGTGATCCAGGACCTCAGTTTCTTCACTGACACTATGAAGGCACTTGTTCCTGACAACTCTGTATCTATGTATAATCCCATGACTTTCTGTAGAGTACATTTTTTGTTTTATAAGAAAATATATTAACTTCTGGTACTGGAAAAGAGTTCATCCAAATTTTGCTACTTTGATGAAAAATAAAAAACAAAAACAAAACACAAAAAATAATTGAAAAAGTGCCAAATGGAACCAAAACAAAATCAACTAATAAGAGAGACACTGGTGATATTATTCCTGTCCAAATGGAGAGTCAGAGAGAGTCACACACACACACACACACACACACACACACACACACACACACACACACACTAACATGTAATAAATGACCTCACTATAAATTCCAGATCAGAACAAATTTCAAAGTGCAATACATCCTCCTTTCTGCAGCTACATCCATGAAACTGGAAAAAGGCAGACTCAGAGAAAATTATTCCTGCTTCAAAATCACTGTTCAGGATGCCTGGATTCCCCAGTTCCTCCAATATAAGCTCTATAGGAAGGGGTTGAGCCTAGATACAATACAGAATCCCAGACTGGTGAGCAACTGGAATTACAGTAACAGGTAGGACCGAAGATTGGTCACGTGATTTAGGAATGTGGAAGGGTTTGGGGAACAGAGAGTGCAATCCCCAGTTTGTCTAAGACTTAGTATTCCATTTCAGTATGTGGCAAATAGGCTGATCTTGGAGACAACTAAAATACCAGTATAACCTACCCCATACCTACAACAGTGGAATTGAACCTAGGAATTGAGAATAGGATATCATGGTTAGTGGAACCATCTAGGACCACAATCTCTCCCTTTGCTAAGGAGCTAACGAGGACAGGGCCAGTCAGTTATGTTCCCTACCACTGGCTAAGGACTGAGAGCTCAGTGTTGTTCCCAACAGACATTCACTCCCTCCCTATGCCTTACAATGAGGATGAGAAAGAAAATAACTTCAACATTTACAAAGCAGGGGAAGTTAAAAGAAAAATGCTGGGAACTTTGGAAGCCATACCTCAAGAGAAAATGGAGATATTGACAAATAGGAAGAAAAAAACTCCAAAGAAAATGAAGTACTTTGGGTTAAGGGAATTCTATGGTAAAATTCCAAAAGGAAAAAAAAAATTGCAGGCATTTTAAGTAGAATCCATCCTTGAACAAAGAAATTGGGTGGGAGGTGGATATAAGGAGAGGCAGAGTAGAACAGTAGATTAAGCCATGGGACTTAGAGTCAGGAAGATCTATTTTCAAATCCTACCTCAGATACTTATTAGTCATGTAACCCTTACCGAGTTACTTCACCTCCTTGGGCCTCAATTTCCTTATCTGTAAAACGAAGAGGTTGAACTCCATGACCTTTAAGATCTTTTTCAGTGCCAAATATATGATCCTATGATTCAAAAAAATGGGTGAAAGGAAGAGTTGAAACACAAGATAAAGGATAATAAATAATTTATAATAAAATGTTAATATATAATATATATGTGTATATATAATATATATATGTTTATACAGACATAGACACACGCATTATGTATATATGTATATATAAATGTATATATATATATATGCCCATGTAGTATATATTCAGATACTACAAATAAAATTATAATAAAATCATTACTGAAATATTAAGAAAAATATGTAAGTTATCCACTGTTAAATACAACTTATCTGGAAAACAAAATGACAAGAGATAATTTAGGACTCTTTGGGATTGATCCATGGATCCTGGATGGCATATTGTAAAAATTGTCCCAAACTTCTGTAACCTCATCACAAAATGAAAAAATAGAACCCACAGATTCTTGAAAGTAACTATAGATAGATAGACAGACAGACAGATAGATATAGATATAGATATAGATATAGATATAGATATAGATACAGATATAGATATATATCACACCAAGAAATGTGATCTCCAAAGCCAGTTTTTCCAGGACAAAGAAAAAAATATTTCAAACAATAAGAAAAAAAAAGGAAATCAAATTAACAAGGAATCACAAAAGATCATGCAATTAAATGAAAAGAAAGAAAAAGCTTGGAATACAGTATGCCAAGGGGCAAAAGTAAAAAGCTTTAAACTGCAAATACTTTATTATATAAAAAACATAATATAATAAATATGATATGACATGACATGATATAGCATGAAATAACATACCAAATTATATTATATTAATTATATATTATATTGTATTATTACATTACATTATGTATTATATATTATGTTATATTATGTTATGTTGTGTGGTATGTTATATTATGTGGTATGTTACGTTAAGTTATATCATATCATATCATATCATATCCTATTAGTTAACAAATGTCTTCCAGAAATTTGGCATTTTGGTGATCCATTCTGACCATTTCTAGAAGAAGGATTGGCAGAATTTGCTATATTCCTGCTGAGCTTTCAAAATTTCCTCATTGACTTGCTCATTTAGTCTGATTATTTCATTCTGTTCTTCATCCATATGTTCAGTTGCTTGCTGTTGCTCTTTTTCTTGGGTCTCATGGGCTTTTTTCAGGTTGGAGTTAGATATCCTTTGGAGAAGAAAAGGGAGAGGGATTGTAGAAGAATGGCTATCTTTCACCTCACACACTACATGGGGATAGACTTCCCCTAGTCCACATGCTCCAGGTGGTCCACCTCTTCAGAGGGTCCAGAGACTAAACTGTATAATTTTCCCCACTAGTTTAGTTACTTTGTGATTGTATGAGTTCCATTATTTTAGAGGAAATAATGTGTACAAAGAGACATAAAGCCCAGAAGAAACTTGCGTTTGAAATATGGTTGATACATCATTTGGTCATACTCTGGATGTGTATAAGTATCTTTATAAACGTTTCCAACAGTGTAAAAGGTCAAAAACATCAAGGCAACCAATGAAAAATCTTACGAAGGAAGGCAGCCTAGCAATGCCAGATTTCCAACTACATTACAAAGCAGTAATCAAAATAATCTGATATGTCTAAGAGATAGACTGGTGGATCAGAATTGTTGTGTTTGTCCTTTGGTTTTGAAGAGGACCAAAGCATCAGGGAAATGATGACATGACTTGCAGTTGACTTTGATTTGAGTGAGGGAAGGCTGTGCAAGGTGACCAGCCTCACTTTCTCCTCCAGAGTCATCTGGATCCAGTGACCAGAGGTAACCCAGGATGCAACAGGAGCCCCTGGCCCTTTTAGGTTAACGCCTAAGGTGGATTAGAATAGATTAGGTACACAGTGTACTGAGATATACAACCATATTAATCATGTGTTTGACAAACCTAATGATCCAGCCTTTGGGGGCAAGAAATCATTTTTCAACAAAAACTGCTGGGAAAACTAGAGAGGTGTCTGGCAGAAATGAGGCATGGACCAACATCTCATACAGTATACCAAGGTACAGTCAAAATGGGTACACGGTTTAGACATAAAGGGTGATATCATAAGCAAATCAGGAGAGCATGGGAAAACTGATTTGTCAGATCTATGGATAAAGGAAGAATGTATGACCAAAAGGAAATAGCTAGAATAACAAAATGTAAAATGGATAATTTCAGTTAAATGAAATAAGAAATGTTTTCACAAACAAAACCAATGCAATCAAAACCTGAATGAAAACAGGAAACTAGAGAAAATAATTTTATAGCAAATTTCTCAAATATATGAGAAACTGAGACAAATTTATAAAAATAAAAGCCATTGCCCAGTTGATAAATGGCCAAAGGATATGTAAAGTCATTTTTCAGAAGTTGAAGCTATATATATAGGCATATGAAAAATACTCTAAATCACTAATAATTACAGAAATGTAAATTGAAATGACTCTTAGGTACCTCTCAGATTAGCTAACATGACAGAAAATGAAAATGACAAATGTTAGAAGGGATATGGAAAATATGCATTGCTGGTAGAGTTGTGAACTGACCCAATCATTCTGGAGAACAATTTAGGATTATATGCAAAAGGCTATAAAAACTATGCATACCCTTTGACTCAGAAATACCACTACTAGGTGTGTATCCGAAAGAGATCAAAGAAAAAGAAAAAGTGTATACACACACACATATTGTGGTGGCAAAGAGTTGCAAATGAAGGGGATGCCTATGCGTTGGAGAATGACTGAACAAGTTGTGGTATATAAAATTATGACAGAAAACTATTTTGCTATATATAAGAAATCATGAGCAGGGGTGGCTAGGTGGCACACCGGCCCTGGAGTCAGGAGGACCTGAGTTCAAATCTGGCCTCAGACACTTGACACACTTACTAGCCATGTGACTTTGGGCAAGTCACTTAACCCCAATTGCCCTCCAAAAAGCAAAAAAAAAAAAAAAAAAAAGAAAGAAAGAAAGAAAGAAAGAAAGAAAGAAAGAAAGAAAGAAAGAAAGAAAGAAAGAAAGAAATCATGAGCAGGATGGTTTCAGAAAAACTAGGAAGACTTTTATAAACTGAATCAAAGTCAAATGAACCGAACCTGGAGAACACTGTACATAGTAACATCAATATTGTAGTGATCAACTGTGAAAGACTTAGATACTCTGATCAATACAATGATGCATGACAATTCCAAAGGACTCATGATGAAAAATGGTATCTCCCTCTAGAAAAAGAACTGATGAATTCTGAGTGCAGATTGAAGCATATTTCTTTCATTTTATGGTTCTTGTTTCTGTTTTTGTTTTTTGCAATATGGCTAAACAGAATTGTGTTTTACTTGACTTCATATGTTTAGTGTGTATCATATTGTTCACCTTCTCCAAAGGTGGCAGAGTGGTTAAAGGGAAGGAGAGAATATAGAACTGAAAATTTAAAAATGAATGTGATGTGTGTATATAAAATGTTGGGTATAAAAATAGATATATAGATATCTATCTATTTACTGAGAGAGAGAGAGAGAGAGAGAGAGAGAGAGAGAGAGAGAGAGAGGGAGAGGTCTCCAGCATATTCTATCACAATTAAAAGTACTCAAAAAGGACAATGAAAATAGTAACATAGTTAAATAAAAATCTAGCCTTCTTTCTAAACATGTAAACTGATGGTAGGTCCATGATACACGAAGAATCTGATTATTCTTGATGGGGGGAGGAATAGGTATATGTATATTTCTTTTGGATTATCCAAATAAGGAAACTGTGTTTGCAGAGATAAACAGGATGGATATTTATGGGTCAATAATAACATTATTATGAAAAGGGTAACTGTAAGACCTCATTTACAAAAATGCAAACATCTAGTGCTGCAGTTTCAGGTTTGAAGTTGACAGGAGGAAATACGCTATAGATATGATAAATAGATATATGCTATATCCTTTGCCTGTATATGCAGAGTTCATCATGTTATTTTTGGTATATAAAGATGACATTGTTTCCCAATTTTTAATTAGTAAAGCATTCAGGGATGGGGAACCTGTGACATTAAGACTACATGTGACCCTCTAGGTCCTCAAGTGCAGCCCTTTGACTGAATCCAAACTTAACAGGACAAATTCCCTTAATAAAAGGATCCGTTCTGTAAAACGTGAACTCAGTTAAAAGGCTGCACCCAAGGACCTAGAGGACCACATGTGGCCTCCAGTCACAGATTCCCCACCCTTGGATAGGTTTTTATTACTTCTTCCCAAAATTGTTGTGATGAGTTTGAACTGAAACATTCCCACTTCCGTTTCAGTCTATAGCATGCATTTATGTGACTGTAGCCTATGGTGGACAACATAGTCTCTTGTCTATATCTCTGTGCTGCTAGCTGGCCCATACAGAGATAAGAGTCCTATTCCAAGGCAGAGTTATCCTATTCATGCCAAAAAAAGAATTAAAAATGGGAGTGGGCACAGGAAGGGACTATGCAATTCCTTAGGTAGGAAGAAAAACAAATTCATTAATTGGAATGCACAGAGCATCAGAAGAACCAAGAGGAGGAAAGACACTTTAGGATTAATCAGTGGGCTAATGGGAAGCAGTGACAAGAAATGAAAAACTGTTTTTGTAGCCCAACAGTCTGCAGGCATAAGGCAAAGGGTCTTGGAGCTTCCTGTGCAGACATCACACTATAAAGTTGATAATCATACAGAAAGGCATGGGATTAATTAAATCTCCCTTTTAAAAGAGCTATTAAGGAAATTTCAACATCTTTACTGTCGAAATGTGGTTCCATAGAGTTGTTATTGATTATACTTGAGAGATAAAGTGGACTGTAAGAAATGGGGGAGGGTAAATGATAGAGAATAGGCAATCATGATGGGTGTTTGACTTGATTAAGAACCAAATAACATTTTGGGCTGTAGAGATAATGGAGCAAGAAGTGATGCCCTCTCTAGAAGTAGTTAGTTATAGTATGAACACATAGATTCCCAAATTTTACTTATAAATGAGAATACTCAGAATGTACATGTAGGAAATTAAAATACCATGTGATTTTAGTTAGAAAACCAGATGAAATGCTTATAACTATAGAATATGATCTAATGCAGATCCATTTACACTCGTAAGTTATCTACTATAAGGTTCAAAGCTACTCCTTGGCAAACTCTTATTAGAAGAATACTTATTATAATAAAATATTATAATAAAAATATTATAGTATATTCACATGTGGTTTCTTGTCCGATAGGGAATAGTTCCTGTGGTTCTTGTCTGATAGGGAGTTAAAATGGCATAGTGAATAAAATGAAGACTTGGAACTAAGGAAGCTAGATTCAAACCCTTCTTCTGTTACCAACTAGTTGTCATATCATAGGCAAGTCACATAATATTTCTCATCCTCAGTTCTTTGATTTGGAAAATGGTGATAATATCTCTAGTATACCTATCTCACAGGCATTTTGTGAGGCTCAAGTATAATAACATGTATAAAATATTTTGTAAACTTTAAAATGTTATATAAATTGAAATATTATTATTAAAATGGCATAAATATTTTAATTTTTGTTTTGAGAGGAACTTTAGATAAAATGGTATTTAGAACTACCAAATGACCTCAATGTAACTATGTAATAATCTTCTAAGAACTGAAATTTCTCACTAAGAGGAACCCCAGGATGGTGTATACTTTGATTATACAAATTCAGCCCAACCCAACCTTAAACCAAAACGCTGATTCTTAAAGTTATCTCAAGCTTCCTGTAGAGTAGTGGTAGATTCTAAAATTGGCATTAATTTGAATAATTCCTTTATTTTGAAGTCTGGACTAAAGGATTAGTTATTTGTTTAGTTACTTATTCAGAGTTGTAACTAGGATTATACATGTAAACTGTACCTGAGACAAGCAATCTGAAAGATATTATCATCTGACAGAGTGGAAATCATCAGTACCCAATGGAGGAAACAGAGATTTCAATATACCGTGATACTCCCCTTTACCATGTTGGGCCATTTTTGCCCTGTTTCAACTCATTATTCTGGGCAACTAAGCTAAGGCAAGTTGTTTCTTCACATTCAACATCCAAAAAGTCTGATTACTTGAAAAATATGGTAGGAGAATAGTGGTCACCACTACAAGAAAGAGATAGATGCATTAGAGTTAATATCTAAAAAAAGACAAAGTCAATTTCCAATAAATCCCTCATGGTATAATATTAAAACCAGGGATTGGGGCAGCTAGATAGTGCAGTGAATAGAGCACCGGCCCTGGAGTCAGGAGGACCTGAGTTCAAATCTGGCCTCAGACACTTAACACTAGCCATGTGATCTTGGACAAGTCACTTAACCCAAATTGCCCTGTGCTCCCCACTCCAAAAAGAAAACAACAACAACAACAACAACTAGGAATCGATCATCTAAACCTAGATGAACAATAATTCCTTAATTATATAGAACTAGAAACTGAATTTCCAGAGAGAGGGAATGATTTCCCCAAGGTTACAGAGGAAGGTTCCTTTATATGCTACTAAGATTTGGGCTGAGCTGAGCTGGAATTAAATGGACCTGAAAACTCATAGACTTATAGATTATTGGAGTCAGAAGAGTCCTCACTAATCTCCTCTCCATCTTGCAGAAGAGAAATCAGAGATCAAAAATTAGTATCAGAGCTGAAAATAACCCTAGTTATCTTACTGGGAAACCTGTATTTTTATAGGGAAACTGTTGAAATTTCACCTCCATCCAAGTTTTGGATGATATGGAACCATGTCTTCCAAATAGTTAATTCCTGGTTTCAAAACCAGGGCACACAGCTAAGAAGACATTAGGGCCCCCTTGTCCTTTCAGTCATACCCTGGCCCTCAAGAACACCTTACCCCATTACTCTCCCTCTATTATTTGGGAAATTTTAAGATACTTGTAAAATATCAAATTTTGGAGAATACCTTGGAGATAGGTAGGGCAGAGGCACTCCAGAAGAAGGCTTAGCCCAGCAGCAGTGCCTCAGGAACTGGCTTCCTTTTCTCTTACCCTACCTGACACAGCCACTCTCTACAAGCGGCTGTTGTTGTCACTGCTGTTGTTTGTCCTTCATTCTTGAAGAAGACCACGGAGTTAGGAAGCTGATGCCACGACTTGCAAGTGAATTAGATTTAAAGGAGGGAGGGCGGTGCAAGTCATCAACCTTACTTTGTCCTCAGAAGCCATCTGGATCCAGTGGCTAAATCTAAATCCGAACAACTGGAGATGGCCCCAGATGCAGCGGGAGATCTTGGCAGCTAGTCTCAATCTGATTGAGGCAATGCCCATTCAGTAATTAAGGCTGGTTAAGAAATGAAGCAAAGAATGGCCTCTTTTGTCCTGTCAAAGAAAAAAAAATCCATCAAGAAGGGGAAGATCCTCAGGGTTTCTGGTCAAAACAGAAAGAGTTGCTATTGACATTCACTGGGAGCCTTCAGGGCCCAAGCAATGACCAGGTGGGAACTTGGGTTTGGACCTATTGTCAAGGAGAGGCAGAGTGATTTGTGTTTAAGGCATGGTTCTTCAGAAAGAAATCTAGCCATGTTCTCCATAAGCTAAATAGTAGAGGAGGGATAGGCTATTCCAAGGATGTTGTTACTTCATGGGCTATAAGGAGGCATCCTCTAATATATCCTAAGCTACCACTATTGGCACAGAAGACAATCTCACACTGAGTAGGAGAGTAGGGAAGAGTCCTCAGGGCTTGCCTTCTTTCTCACCCCTACATTAGATGTAGGTTGGAGTCCTAAAGCCCTGCCTCTGAACCCAAAGCACAACAATGTGCTTCTCCAGATCTCACTTTCCCTCCCTCTTTTATTATGGACTCTTCCTAACTTGCTTCTACCCTAACACCAGGCTACTCCTTTGCCTACTATCATATGCAACCCCTTCCTCAGAGAACTAAAATTCCTTGTCTGTGGCTCTTTAACTCTTCCACTCTGGGAAAGTTCTCCATCCTTGGAAACTTCTCCACCCTCCATCCTTTGAGAGCACTGAAGACACTTTCTTCCCATGAAGAGGTTTAATAAGGTTTAATATTTCATAACAAAAAAATAGTTAAAATAGGAAACTAGGAGATGACAAATTAGATTGAGCTGCTTTTCTCACCCCCTATATGATGTCTGCCCCCTCCTCAAATTCTAGCCTCACTTGCCAATCTCCAAAAAATAATTAACTTTAAATATCTCTTGTTAGAGCCACAATTTGGAGGACTTAGCCTCTGCATGAAAAGTACTAGTTATACCTCTGCCATAATCTTTATACCTTACCTCAATACAACTGAACTGATCAATCATAGCTACTTAGGATTCACATCTAAAATTATTTCCCTTCCTTTCAAAATATGCACAATATATATTAAAGAAGAAAATGGTATATTGTTTTAATTGCTAAAGAAAAGAAACTCCTTTTTGAGAAAGTAAATAGTGCTCTTTAGAATGTGTATGTACTTGAGTTTGTCTGGATTGTTTATTGTGGGGGTCATTCATTATGGGGTCACATCTTTCCTAAAATTTAATCTGGGTGAAAGTGTCAGATTAGTAGCCCTAGAGATTGGATATTTTTTCTTTCTTCCTTCCTTTTTTTTGCTGGATAAGACCAGAATGAATCATTTTAATAGAACTATCTCTAACTCTGCTCTAACATTCTTAGTTCTATAGTAGTTGAAGCAACTTTAGGTGTGATTATAAAGAACAAACACTGAAATTGAAGTGTTCAGTATAACATCAAACCCCTAGTCACTCTGCCAGTGGTTCTCAACCTTCCTAATGTCTCGACCCTGTAATACTTGTATGTGGGCGTATCTGCATTTGGGCAGACCCACCTGGAGACAGATAGAGGAGCCGTGTCTCGATTCCTAAGACCATCAGAAATATGTGTTTTCCTATGGTCTTAGGTGACCCATGTGATCCCTGTGAAAAGGTCATTCAACTCCCAAAAGGGTCACAACCCACAGGTTGAGAACCACTGCTCTAGACATTATCTGATAAGAATATCTACCTAATCAGGTCAATAACTAAGTGTTTACTAAATGTTTACTATGTGTCAGACGTTATGCTATGCACTAGGGGATACAAAGAAATTTTTTTAAAACATAGTATTTGCCCTCTATGATCCTATAAAGGAGACAGTATGTAAGTAACTTGGGAGGTATAAGATGTTGTTTGTCCTTCTTTTTCAGAGGACCAATTATAGATATCACAGGGTGATGATTGGACTTGCTCAAGAATTGGATTCAAATGAGGCTCAACAAAGTCATCAGCCCCACTCTCTCTTCCAGAGTCATCAAAGTCCAGTGGTAAGACAAAAGGCAGAATGACTGGAGATGACCTGTGATATAGTGGATGACCTGAATCTTTTGCTCTCTGACCAAGCTCTAAATGCTCCACAGTGTCTGCTGTACTTGCATTTGTGGCCACTGGAGCAAATTGTTCTCATCTGCCTATTCTGCCAAGGGAGTTCTTCACATGTATGGGGTAGATATCCCTCTAACTCACCAACAGGTTTGAGGCCTATTCAGTTACCTTCAACCTGGCTTAGCTACATTAGTTTTACTAGGATGTGTTCATTGCATAGGCTACAGTTTCTTGGAGCCACAGGTGAGAGTTGGTGGGAGATGGACTCCTAAGGTAGATGAGTAGCCCTGAAAACGACTTGGTAAGCCTTCACACAATAGGTGTTAGTCCTCCCTGAACTGACGATACACCAATTTGTATTGGATCTGACAAGTATAGTCAAATCAGCTATTCCCTTCTAGCTCCTTAAGGGCTGATCTTTCTCTTACAGGTATAAGAGGAGGAAGACAAATTCTCACTTGTCTTGTAAACTTTCAAAGTTTTTCACTTTGTAAAAGTGAAGTTTTTTGTTGATTTTTTTTGTTTTTTAATTTGAAGTTATTTACCATTGCTCAGCATCCAAGCTATGGTTCAATCCGGATTTAAGGGTATGGTTGAATCATATGCCCAATTACATATTGATGTTTATGCAAGAAGGTGGAGAGAGGGATGTCGGAGTTCAGGGGTGAATTAGAGTCAAGAGTGGTAAAGAACTAATCCGTGTGGCTGCCATTCTGATGGTTATATGTAAAGAATTGCTATTCCTTTTCTATGCCTTAGATTGAATATTTATATATACACACTTTGAGTCTTACCCTCAGGAATACCTTTAAAAGAATCTTCTAAAGCTCAAATGATTATGTGTCTCCAGAGACAGCTAACAGATGTCCCCCTTCCTTGATTTTCTGAAAATAAGTCTTCTTTGTGCACTACACCATAGATAATTCTCAAGTTGCATTCCTTTTAATGAATTGTTAGAAATAAAAACTTCCAGTATGAGTTATATGTTGTATTAGAGCCTGGACTTTTCAGAGTTTATTAGTATGTAATTTTTCCTGGTATATAATTTTCATCCTATTTTTTGTTTTTCTATTTTGCTATTACCAATTGTAACTTATAGAATGTCTTTAAATAAATGTTGTTTGTTAAGGTTTTTTTTTTGTGGGAGAGATAACAAACCTCTTTTTGAAGGGCAAACATCAGTATGAAGACAGATTTTGTTATGGGGCCACATTCTTCTTGAATGGGGACCCAGCTTGTTGGATAACTCTCCTCATCATTTCCCTGTCCATCTCCTTCTCCTTCTCCTTCTCCTTTTTCTTTGCAAAGAAGGTAAATTTTGATGACCATACTGGTAAGTAACAGAGGATGAATTTTAACCCAGCTCCTCTGACTTCAAATCTAATGCTGTTTCTAGTGGTCCTGCTTGTGGTGGTTCTCCATATTACCTTTTGCCCCAGTATAATAGATTTAACTTATCTTTTTTTTTTTCCTCTTACACAGAAGGACATCATTCATTCTGATGCAGGACAGTAAAAATGTTGAGTTCAACTTTCCAGAGAAAACAGACTTTCTCTTAAAAGTAAAAGGAGGTATTATGAGAAAGCTTTAAAAAAAATTTTTGGGCTTAAAAACAACTTTTTATCTTTATCAAGTCTTCAGGATCCTCACTTATACATCTACTACACAAAATGCTAAAGCAATAATATTAATGTCAGAGTACTTTTGGAGCATTGAGATAATGCTCCTTTTTTCCTGTGGAATGGATTGGTCATTCAATTAAAACTGCAACAATATTTTCTTCTGGCCTACAGAGCATAGCATGGAGTGGATTGTTAGAGAATAGTGGCACACAAATACAAAATCTCCAAAAAAAAAAAAGGGCCACAAAATTAATCTCGTCTGGTACATTAGGAAACACTTCGCTGACATTTGCTGTTTCTGTCATCCCTAATAAAGAGATTTTTACCTGTATTTGCCTATTCAACACTTCAGCCCCTCAGCCAATTTTGGAAATTATTTCTGATTTATGGCTCTCTTTCAAGCAGGTGTCACCTTGCCTGTCAATTATCCCTCAAAGCAAATGCTAAGTGAATGCTGGCTGGTAAAATTAATAAGGGAAACCTTTACTCAAAAAGGTAGGAAGAGCCTTGTAAAAGGGATAATTCAGCCAGTAGGTAACTCAATTGCTGCTGGTGATATTTATAGGAGAAATGGAGAGGAGGCTGCAAATGCCCCAGCATAGAGATGGAAGGAATTAGAATTCCTCCTTGATGATTGCTGCCAAAACACATTACCTGTAAGATTCCTTGGTACCAAGCCCTGAAGATATGGCTCAGGATAGTGTCCATTTCTTCATAGAAGATTTTTATATTTGCCTACTTTGATGTCCCCTCAAATACCGTGTCTTCCTGCTTCATCGAATGTCTCCACTCGCAGCACTACTCCTCTACTCATTCAAAACGGTTTTGCCCCCATGTTCTTGAACTCTGATATTCCCCTCTTTAATCACACTTGCCTGTCATTCTTTTTCTTGTGCCTCTCCTAATTCTATTGTTATTTTTTAACTGCAACTGCCAGTCTTCACATCTCTTCCTGTTCTGCTTATGTATTTACTTGCTCAAGACCTGCAATCTGCTTTCTGAACCCATCACTGGACTGAAAATATTCTTGTTAAGGTTACCAATGACTATTTCTAAATCTGAGTCTCAGTCCTTATCCTCAATGGCTCTTTTGCTGATAATAACACTATTTACCATCTTTTCTTCCCTTGGCATCCCTGAGAGATCTCTCCTAGTTCTCTTCTGGCTTGATTACTCCTCAAACTCCTTGCTGAATCATCATCCATCTCTCATTCCCAAAGCATAGGTGTCCCAAAAAACTCAGTTCTAAGCACTTTTCTACTCTCTTTTGTTGGCAATCTCATTTGCTTATATTAGTTCATTTATCAATTCTATGCAAATACAATACTGAGTTATCTCCTGAATTCTATTCCCTAAATTCCTGCCGACTGATGAATATCTCCTTTTGAAACATTCAATATCTCATCAAACTCACCATTTCCAAAACTGAAATCATTATCATTTCCCTAAACCTAACTCTCCTGTGGAATTTCTTTTCTGTACAAGGCATTGCCATCATCTCAGTTTCCAGATATGAAAACTTCCGTTTTTGAATTTCACTTTCCTTCATCCCCAACATCTGAGTACTTGTCAAGTCTTGATGATTCTATCTCACAGCACATCTTCTATCTATTTGTCCCCTTCTCCCTACTCATATAGTCATCACTCTAGTTCAGAACCTCATTACCACATACCTGAACTGCCTCATAATTAACATCCCTATTTCCAGTCTGTCCTTTCTCTAATCCACCCTCTATAGCTGCCACCACCCTCCATATAGCTGCCAAAATAATTTCTTTGAAGCACACGTTTGAACATGTCACTTCCTTGATTAAAATTTTAAATGACTCCCTGTTGCCTCAAGGTTAACACACAAACTTCTTAGCCTGGCATTTAAGACCATCTATAATTTGATTTTAACTTACTTTTCCAGCTTTATTTCATATTAGTCAATTTGTGTATTATATATTCCAAACCAATTGATTTGATTAATAATTGCTCTACAAATATCATATTCTACCTTTCCCATGAATGCATTCCAAGAAATCATTCCTATGCTTGGGATATAATCCTTCCAAAGTGGTGTAACACCATGCACAAGTAGCTTCCCAAAAGAATGCTACTGTGAAAAGTTTTTAAAGTTCTGATTACACAGTATAGTGAGCACTCCATTTATTCCATAACAAATCAAGGCAAACATTCACAACAAATCACAATATAATATTCATAATCATTACATTAGAATGGCCACATAGCTTTCACCAAAGTAGTCATAGTATTAAGAACACAGAACAAAAGTATAATTATCTGATATCCCTAAGGAGGTTTGCCTCCTCACTCAGCCATTCAGTTATCTCACAATACAACAGTCAATCTTCCACTCACGGGGCAATCATAGGTTAACTTAATAAGTCACTTATCTAGCAATCAGCCACTAAGTGCCATTGTTCACTAAATACAGTCATTAGAAAATTACATGAACCCCCCCACCCCTTGGTCTCTAGCTAACTTCAATTTCATCACAGCATTCAATATCCAAGGAGAGGCCTTTTCTTCATTTTGCCTTGGGGTGGTCTCTCAGATTCCCTGGATCCCCTTCCATGGTCCCAGCTCCTTCCTGAATCTACCAGTCACCTGGATTCACAGGCAGACAGCTCCCAGGTTTTTGTGCAGTCCTCCGGGCAGTTCTTCCTACACACTGAAGTTTACAGGGTCCAGCACATCTCAAAACCTTCACAACTTCTGTTGCCAGGAACTCAAGGATCAACCAAGCCACAAACAAAGAAAGTCTTATCCTGGCCATGCTTCTTCAGTCCTCCAGCAGTTTGTCTGGCCCTAGGACTCAGAAGAAATCTCAGCCTTCTTGGTAAGAAATCTTAGCCTTCCAGGTGGCTTTCTGGGCAGCAACTTCAGCCTTCACCATATTCTGGTCTCAAGAAAACTCTAATTCAGTTCTCAGTCCAGCAAGTAGCAGCCCAGCTTCCAGATACTGGGAAAATTCTGCTTCTTCCACCAGGAGCCTGCCAGGAGAAAAAATTCTAATTCTGGCTATTTCTCTCTGGGGCTCTTCTTATACACACACCCACACACACACACACACACACACACACACACACACACACACACACACATTGGCATCCTGTCTCAGCCAACCCCTTCCTGTTATGTCAGCAACAGGAGACAGAGTTCACACCTTCTGTTTCTTTCACAGGGATACTAAGTTAGTTACTAAGGGCTAAATGCCTGCTTATTTGACATAACAAAAAAGGGGTCTTCAAACTTAAATTAATTACCATTACAACTGGGAGAAAGAACTTTACAACCAATTTTTTTTTCCTGATAAAGGCTTCATTTCTTCAATATATAAATAATTTAATCATATTTATAAAAATATAAGTCATTCCCCAACTGATAAATGGTCAAAAGATATAAACGGGCAGTTTTCAGAAGAAGAATTCAAAGATATGTATAGTCGTACAAAAAATGCTCTAAATAATTATTGATTAGAGAAATGCAAACTAAAACAACTCTCAGGTACCACTTCATACCTATCAAATTTTGGCTAATGTGACAGAAAAGAAAAATGACAAATTTTGGAGAGGATGTGGAAAACCTGGGACACTAATGCATTATTGGTGGAGTTATGAACTGAAATTCAACCATTCTGAAGGACAATTTGGAACTATGCTCAAAGAACTATATTACCATTTATACCCTTTGACACAGAAATAACATCACTAGGTCTGTATTCTAAAGAGATCAAAGAAAAAGGAAGAGGAAATATGTATACAGAAATATTTATAGCAGCTCTTTTTGTGATGGCAAAGAACTGGAAATTGAGGGAATGCCTAATAATTGGGGAATGGCTGAATAAGTATGGTATATGATTGTGATGGAATATTATTGCACTACAATAAATGATGAGCAGGGTATCTTCAGAAAAACCTGGGACAGTTTATGTGAAATGATGCAAAGAGAAGTGTAGAAGAACAGGGTACGCAGTATCATATGATAATCTACTCTGAATAACTTAACTCTACTCTGAATAACTTAACTATTCTAATAAATACAATGATCCAAAACAATTCCAAAAGACTTAATGATGAAAAAATACTACCTAACTTGAGAAAAAGAACTGATGGGAATCTCAGTGCAGATCAAAGCATACTTTTTTCACTGTTTTTCTTGCTTTTTTTCACAAATTCACTAATATGTTTAACATTATTTCATATGCTTAATTAATAGTACATTTTTTACCTTCTCAATTAGAAGGGAAGGACGGGAAGTAGGGAGAAAATTTGGAACCTGCAAATTTTTTTAATGAATGTGAAAAATAAATAAATAATTCTTTTTTAAAAAAGGTAATATCTCAAACAAACATGATAAAAGAAATATAGTCCTTCCTCACATTTAATATTCAGAATTCTTTTCCTTTAAGGTTCAGATCAGGTGCCATTTCCTCCATTAACTTTCCCTGACTTCCTTCTCCTTAAATTTTCCTGAAGAACCTGTCATCCTTCCTTGGCTGTCATCTCACTGTGGAAGTTCACCCTAATATCTATGACCTTCTCCCTCTGAAATACACCTTCTTATCCTGAAATATTCCCCTCCCTGCTTTCTTTCATTGGGGAGTTCCTTCCAGAAACTATGTTTTGAAGAAACATATAGGCAAGACATTCTTCAGTTTTCTCCCATCTCTGCTTCAAAGGATCCAGACTTTGCCACTGTACATATGCTTGCCCCTCTCTCACTTCCACTATGCACACACACACACACACACACACACACACACATACACATTGATATAATATGTGTATGCATGGATATTTATGTGTGTATATATACTGTATCTGTATGTATATCTATCTATCTATATGCCATTAGAATGTAACCTCCTTGAGAATAGACATTCTTTCCTCTTTTATATCATTTGTGTCCCCAACACAGTGTACAGTGCCTGGCACATCACTGGGGCTTAAAAATGATTGTTGATTTAATTTGATTTGATATGAATCTTTCCATTGCCAAGTTCAGTTTCCTAAATTATACTTGCCTATGTTGACTCCACCTGTATATAACAGTATACATCAGGTCACAGGATAGTGCAAGCCTCCGATCACTCAAAAATGTTGAACCAAAGTATCCCTGAAGGAAAAAAAGTTAATAAATGAATATGATGTTATAAAGTTGAATCCCATGGAATTTGTCTATTATTTTATATATCTCAGATAGACACAATTAGATGAATAATGAGCTGGACTCAGAATTGAATAGAAGGAAGAAGTTGGGTAGATAACTTTTGAGAAATTTTTCAGAGCTTTAATGACCCCAGACATCTCAGTTTATGAACAGACCACCTCTTTAACATACGCATTGTTCTAATTATTTTATGTGATTGTGAAGCATAAATACTACAGTCTCTGAAGAATTACAGTTGTCAGGAAACTGAAAGGTCATTGGAAAGAAACATGATGGTTTTAAGTTATAAATTATTAGTATAGTATGCATCACCAATCAACATGGCCCCCTGAAAGCTGTATCTCGGTTGAAAGTAACTTTAGGTTGGTACTTCTTGGAAACCATAGCTAACAAAGCCTCCCTTTGATGTTTTAAAATAGAAAGAACAGAGAATATGTTCATCCGGATTGAAAGACATATACATAAAAAGAATAACGAGGTAAATAAGAAGGACCACACACATTTCTCTACATACATGTAAAGTCACACTATCTCACAGAATCCCATGCCATCAGTAGAAGGAACACTTGAAGTACAGAAAATTATTACCCCGAGGGATAAGTTAGAGATAAAATACCTTTATTCATACCAAACCAATTCTCTTTACATCTCCACAGAACTGCTAACCTAAATTGCTATAATATTTTCTCCACCAAATTGTCTGCTACTGCTGAGCTGCTACTACAATCTATTGCTTCTTTATTCAATTATGACTAATATTCTCTCCAAAAGTGAATAATTATAGTAAATTGTCATAACTTCAAGACTATTTCAACGTTTTGTGAGTCAGACCCACAGTTGCACCAGGGCAACACAACAAAAAGTTCCATATATCATCTGTCTTCTTCTTCTTCTTCTTTTTTTTTTAATTCACCTCTCTCTGAAAAGGATATCTCCCAGACCTACTTGCTATTTGAGTTAGGGTGGCTACCAATTTAAGACTATACAGATTACCCTGGAATGTCATTCTAACTCAAAATGGTGGTGCCAAACTTTCTTGTTTCCCTGCACCTACAATCAAATTACTGTTCCATTTATCGCTAACAATAAAGAATTGTATCCAAAAAAGTGGCATAAAAGTCATTTTTAGAGAAAATCCAGAAATGGAGATAGATCAGTTAGTAGTGAAAGAGAGACAATCAACATTCCATTTACATATTGTGAGGAACTGTCAGATCTAGAGATAGGCTCTTAACACTTTGTGTGGACCCCTATAAAGGATTTATACGAGGTCCCAGTTAAGAATTGCATGCAAAGAAAACATGGCAAGATTGAAATCTCTACCACTGAAAGGGAGCACCTACACTATTTAGTCCAAAGATCTATAAAACTAATCAAGTATAGAAGTGTATCCATTCCAAGTAGAATGTATATGTATCATTCATAGGAATACTTTATTCATGTTTTTGTACCCAGCATGTACTGTAGAAGGCACTTAATACATTTGATGAATTTAATAAAATAAAAATTTATTTTATATGTAATGCATTGTACTCAATTCTGGGGGGGGGGGGGGGAGAAAGACATCAAAGTTCTTAAAATCCAAAGGTGCCTTCATTATAGGTATGTCTCACAGTAATTTCTTAAGTAGTATATAATTTCCTTTTTTAATAATGAACTATACAGGAGAGATCATTAAATATATCTCAGCAATATTACCCAGCCATCTTTCCCCATTACCCCCAACAAAGAACAGCTTATTTAGTCATTATATGTCAACAAAACTTACCACCTAAAAGAAATAAAGGAATATTCACAAAAATAAAATACTTAGGTTAACTGCACAAAAAAATAGAGAGATTAATCTAATAAGACTTATTGGCTTAGTTACCTAGTCTCAGAAAAAGAAACTGAACATTTCATAAATGATCTTCCAAAGAAAAAGTCCCCAGGATGAGATGAATTCACATTAAATTTCTACCAAAATTTCAATGAGATACTAATTTCAATGTTATATAAACTCTATGAAAATTGGAAGAGAACTTACAGATTCCTTCTATGATACAAATATTATCTTGATACCTACATCAGGGACAATCAAAATAGAGAAAGAAAACTATAGACCAGAATCTCTAATGTATATTGACACACCCCTAAATTCAAATAAAACATTGGCAAATAGGCTACAGCAACATACTCCAAAAAGTATACACTGGCCAGCTTGGAAGTATAACAGAAATGCAGAGTTGACTCAATAATCAATTTAACAGACTACTTTAAAAACAAGAACAAAAATCAAGTCATTATATCAACAAAAGCAAAATAAAAAAAAAAGGTTTTGATAATATACAACGCCCATTTCTATATATATAAACCCACTGGAAAATAACAGAACAAATGGATGTCTCCTTTATAGGATAAGTAGTATCTCAAACCCAGAGTTGGTATTATATAAAATGCTGATAAACTACAGGTCTTCTCTTCTCAGTGTAAACAGTCTTAGGTCTTCCAAGTGATCAATTTATGATGCATTGCCTATACGTCTTATCACTGTAATCTCTTTCTTCTGAAAATGCTCTAGCTTGTTTTTTCCTCTCCAAAAATCATGGTAAGCAAATTGGAACACAGGACACCAGATGTGGCCTGACCAATGCAAAGTACAGCAGAATCATTTCCTTTCTGGAAAATTTGCCTCTTTTAATGAAGTCTGATATAGCATTCTTCTTCTCCTCCTCCTCCTCCTTCTTCTCCTCTTCCTCCTTCTTTTTCTTCTTCTTTTTCCTCCTCCTCCTCTTCTTCTTCCTCTTCCTCTTCCTCTTCTTCTTCTTCTTCTTCTTCTTCTTCTTCTTCTTCTTCTTCCTCTTCTTCTTTCAGCTTCCATGTCATACTATTGATTTATTTTAAGCTTGTAGTCCCTTAAAATCACCAGATTCAGAACCACAGAATTAGAGCTAGAAAGGAATTTGCTATGTACTTCCAATGAAGAGCAGAGAGAGTGACTTGACCAAGATCATTCAGATAGGATTAGAGATAGGATTTGAACCCAGGCCTTTTGACTTCAACAAGAGTATTCTTTCCTCTCTACTGCACTGCAAAAGAAAACAGAAAGAAGAGTTTATGGCACCAACACAATATGCACAGCGCCAAAGGCAACTGTAAATATGCCAGCATAGCGCTCAATTGTGAAACATAAGAGACTCTCCATATAGAAGACAGAAGCAAAACATTTATTCAGACACCAGAGAAATGAATCTCAAAACCAGAAAGCTAAATCCATCATAGTAGCAAAGAAGTTAATATATCATGGCAGCACAGAGAGCTACACCATCCTTTAGCCTTATCCACAAACCAACACTCACAAGCGTAGCTCTCTGCTTGAGTGCATCCTTTCCTCCATCCATATCTAACTGCTCTGACTCTCAGCTTCCTCTGGGCTCTGCTCCACCCTTCAGCAAACTCCTCCCACCATAGTCTCCATGTGATTACATTGAGCCTATTAGGGGCCAGATCTTCACATTACCACTACCACTACAGAGTTGTGTGCTGTTTTCTTGCAATCTATTGTCATTAGCTTGTTCACCTTACACAATAATTTCAATATATCATTCCTGCGTTCACAAATCTGTAACGATCCTCCAGAATATTATCATGTCTCCATTGCTTGGCATTTACATTCTTTCACAAACTGGCTCCAGCCCACCTTTCTAGCTTTGTTTTACATCACCTCTGTTTATATATCTTATATTCCAGCCAAATAACTATCAGCTGTTCCTCAAATTCATCATTCTAATCTGTATGGCTTTCCAGTCATAAAAGAGAATTCGTCATTCCTGGAATAAAGCATCTTCATCTCTTCATTTAAGAATCCTATCTTTCTTCAAGTTTCACTTTCCTTGAACTCAGGTGAAATAGCACTTTGGCTGTATCTTTCCTTTACCCCATAGTTCTCTAACTCAGATTAAATTTAAAGGTGTTAATTTCTTAAGTTCTCTGCACTAGTGGAATGTAATCATATGTTATCTTTGAAACCCCAGAGCCTGGCACAGTGCCATATACATAGAAGGTGCTTTGTAAACATTTCCTTATTGAACATATTGAAGTTTTGCTTTGTACCAAGTTCACCTCTTTTTCTAGGCAATTATGTCCTCAATATTTTGTTTTGTTTTGTTTTTTACTTTATTTCTTACATGCAGACCCCCATTAATGATATGTTATAACTTGTTCTCACACCCATCATGGCTCTTCCCCTTTCCACTTGAGCCTTCTGCAATTCCATTTTTTACAGAATATACAGTTTTATGCTAAGTGGTAAATTGTCTTCAAATTGATATTTGGGCTTTTCTTACAGGGATTTGGGGAAAGCATCCCAAAAGATATCTCAAATTTCAAAGATTGCCAACTCTTAAAAGACAAGACTGACTTTGCCTTATTTTTGTATCCCTGAATGGAATTAAATTGAATTGTATATGGTTTTTTGGTTATTTTAATACCCCAAACAGATTTTGTATCCTACTGCCTGAAATGGATATATTCTTAAAGAGAAAGAAGTTTGAGTATGAGGAAATTGCTGTAATATCTATATAACTTAAGTGGATCACAAAAAAATTTCATTGAAAAGAGTAAGATAAATGACTGGCTTAAAATAAGTTTGGTTCATCAGTCTTTGACGTATTTTCCTGAAATCTTCTTGCACAAAATCCATACTCTGGGTCAATAAAGTTATCACTATAGCTTTGTGAACATTTTAGGTTTGGGACATATCTGTTTAGCTAAATATAAATGCTAACATATTCATTCACTTACTATCAAAGAATCCCTAGCCTAAGTCCATTTGTGTCTGGTCATTTCCATTTGGGGTCTGTTTCTGTCAGAATTGCAACTTATCTCTCAGGAGCAATTATAGCCAAAATAGTACAATTAAGAAGCAAAAGTTCAGTCTTATGCATGTGACATGATGAAATACCCTGCCTGGTATACATCCTGGATTACTGAACCACACAGCCCACTTTAGTGAAAGAAACCTTATTTTGTCTACCAGATTCCAAACTCTAGAAAGGCATGCTTTCATGAAGCAATTTCATATTTCCCTGGAAATTCAAGGACCACAGCCTGCTTCCCAAATTATATAAAGATGTACATATGCCTTGATTATAGGCGACTGAGGAGAACAAAGCAAAGCTCAGGCATTAGGGGTACAAAAGAAAATCCCCAATTCATAGTCTACGTTAGTTTTTATAAACAGCTGGAGACCTTTAAGATTTAGAATTTTACAGATAACAAAAAATTCAAACACTTAAATCATCGATTTCTTTCCCATGCTGAGAATCAGGGAGAGAATGCTCAGGGAGAAGTGGAGGAAAGAGTGTCTTTCAATATTACTTAAAACATTTAGACTAGATAGGTAACTGGAAAGTGGGGGAAGGTGGGAGATGAGGGAAGGAGAAAGGGACTTTGGAAAATATTTCCATTAAATTCTGTGTGAAGTATATCACTCAGGGAATATGTTTTCTCAAAGTGAAAATTTTAAACTCTTTCTACACTCCCCATGCTGCTTGTCAGCAGAGAAATGAAAGGGAAAAATATAACCCTTGGGGTTTCACAGCTTTGCACTTTGAAGAAATCGGCAATCCTACTCTACTTATCAAAACCTAGCATTTCTTGTAGTGATGGATGCACTATCCCTCGGACTTCTGCTTGTGGAAGTAGTCAATCCAGGAATAAGTTACTTATTGAAACCATTTGAAATTGGGAGATTTTTTTTCTTGGATGGAAAGACATATCAAGTTCTTCAAAAGCTGCCAGTATGGTTCTTCCCTTAAGTCTTCTTTCTCATTCATAGCAGCTTAATCAACCAATTTACTTTTGACTGCCCATCATTGCTTTCACTTAGGAGTTTTGTTTAGTATTGTTGCTAAGATTTTTTTTTCACCTGAACAGATTTTCCACTGAAAAAGACTGGTTGCTCAAAACACTTGTTTCCATTAACACAAGAACATTTTTGCTAATCTACTCACTAGCTTAGCTTAGGTAGAACAGACACAAAATATTTGCATTAGCACATAGCATTATATGAAATTGTGAAAAAGATAAATTCACAGAAATGTGGGAAGCCTTTTATGAAGTGATGTATGAAGTAAGAATAACTAGAAAGATCTATTTATATAACAACTACCATACTCTAAAGAAAAAAAAACTTTGAAAGACTTAAGAACTCTAATGTATTGAATGACTAACTACAATTCCAGAAAATGGCATGCCAGCTACCTTCTGATCCAGAGGTGATGGACAAGATAGAATAAGGCATACATTTTTGGTCATGGCCAACGAGTGAGTTTATTTTGCTTGATTACACTTATGGGTCAAGAAATTTTAACTGTTGCTTGTAGGAAAATAGGGTGAGCAAGTGGTAGGAAAGTCCAAAAACAAAGAAGAGAGTTTAATTGAAGTATTTTGTTAAGATGCAGAAGAAACAGAGGGAGGATTTTCAGAGGGAAATTCAGTCAAGCAGGACAGTTTCAAAACTAATATGTTGAATTTTTATCTATTTTAAACAAATACAAGCTATAAACATAATAGAGATTTGTATTTTGTAAACAGTCATTGTTTTCTGTTCTTTGTATGAAGAGATAAGTTGGCATAGTGGATAGAAATCAGCCTTGATGCCAGCAAATTCTGAGTTCAAGTTCTTTCTCTAAAACAGGATGACTGGACATGTGTAGGCAAATGACTTAACCTTTGAACAGCTAGGCAACTCTCTAATACTATAATTTGCAGAGAACAATCGGTAGATGGAATTTCCTAACTTGGAAGTTCCCATACCAATGAAATGTCAGATCTAGATCCTATTCCTTCATATATGGAAATGGCTATGTTTCTTAGTGTTTTTCAAGTTCAGAAAAAAAAAAGTTAAAAATTGGGTGCAGTTCCTCTAATTCCCAGTCTAGTCCTTATTCCCACTGCAGTATGCCATACCATTTGTGTTACCAACTCTGTTTTTGTGGAGGGATCACGGTGATGCTGGTAGCAGTAGATAGTATGTACGTTTGCAAAGTGAATTCTCTGTCTCCCTGTCTCTGTCTCTCTCTCTGTCTGTCTCTCTCTCTCTCACACACACACACATACACACTCACACAAACACACACACACACACACACACACACACACACACACACACACAAGAACCAAGGGAGAAGACAGTTCAACTTGAAAAAAAAAATCAGACAGCTTCCAGAAATCTATTGGAGAGAAGCAGGAAAGTCAGATTCCTTATATGCAGAAAGGGATGGAGAGCAGGTATTTATGTGACTCAACTGCCCATTCATGGGTAAGCAAGCCATGTTTCATAGGCAGCATGTGTTCAATAAAACCTTTGTACCCTTGCCAAAAATTGGCCTGCCAGAGTGATTTCCATGGATTGTGTCAGCAAATGTTATTAGCAAATTGTGTAGTTAACATAATGTAAGATTTTTATTGCCTCTGTATTCACAGTGCTTACATATCAGAAAGTTTTTGATACTTACCCCCTACAAGTCCTCTGAGAAAGGAAACAGGATTTTTAAAAGCGTGTTTACAGCTAATCAGGATTGTTTCTAACCCTGTAAATTCTAGGTGGGAGAGAAGCCCATCAGCTTCAGTTTTAATTAGTTGTGGCAATTAGTTGTTGTTGTTTTTTTTTTAACTCCCTTCCCCCAGGAAGCACCATGAACATGGACCAGTAGGCTTTTCAATCCATTATTCTGCTTCAGAAATGTGCTTCTTCTCTCATTTCTGAGAAATCTCAAACCATCTTTTCTTTTTTTCCACTCCCCAAAAAACTGCAATAGTAATATGCAGTGATATAAAGACATCTCCGCTCTTATATGCTGGCATTAAGCTAAATGTTCGTAAAACAGCCAAGGAGAAATGAAAAGGAACTGATACCAACACAAGAGAAAATTTCATTTCTTTGAGTAACTAAGAGCAAAAGAATAAAATACTAGGTCCACAAAATCTGAGCTTCTCCAGACTGCATGTCTTTGCAAATTGTCCTTCCTGTAACCATTAGGCAGGGATTCATTATTTATTTTTCTGAAGCCTGGATATATAATAATGGCTTTCACATTTTTACAACTAGCAACATATTGTGTTCAAAGAACTGTAAGTTGCTGTTGAGATTATGTGTGAGCTAAAGTTTGGTGGGAGCAAACTTGAAAAGATAGAAAATCAAAGCCTGGTTCAGATTAGCAATCAAATTTGGGTTCTCCCCCTCTGGTATTAGCCAACCTATTGTGGTCTCAAAAAAACTGCAAAATTGAGCTGGATATCTTGGAAGCATTGGCCTTGTAGTAGATTTTCTGGTTTTGATCAGCCAATAAGTTCAGGATAGTTCAGAAACATAATATATTTGTGGAAATTGGTAGACAAAACATTTATGCCCTTCTAACCAGCTTGGAGCAGGGTTAAATAAACATGTTAACTTTTCTCTCCTGAAGATGTTCATTTAAAATCATATGGAATATGCATGATCTACTTGTGGAAACAAGCAGGGCCAGAGTTACATTTTCACAGGAGAAAAAATACTACCATTAAGGATCTTAGATTTTAGCGAGGTGTCTAAAACCTAAACTCATTTGTAAAACAATTTTTAGCCTCACATTCATCTAAGAATTTCAAAGCTTTGAAGATACAGGTTGTGCCAACAGAGTGACAAACACAAACATTCTGGTCAAAAGTTAAAAGAAGTTAGCAAAAAGATGCTAGCCACTTACAGAGAAATTCCAAAAAAAAAAAAAAATTCAAGGACAGAAAATTTTCGAAGTATAACAAGTTACATATTTTAAATTATTTGATTCATTCATTCTACACTTAAATCCACATGACTAGAGATGAATAAATTAGATAGAGCATTTATTAAGAATTTTCCAAATGCCAGGCACTGGAAATACAAGTATAACTCCATTTTGACCAAGTTACTATGTGATATTAATATAATAACTCTGCAGTAAACTCCTTGAGAGCAGGGACCATCTCTGAATCCTTTAAGCTTAGCATAGTGACTGACATGTAGCAAGTGTGTGATAAATGCTTGTTCATTGACTGACTAGCACTTATTTTCCATGATTGTTACAAGACTTGATTGAAATTATATATTTAAAGTATTTTGCAAACTTTAATACACTGTAGTATATTGGCTACTGTTTATTAGCAAATACCAACTACAGTAATAATGATAATAATAGTTTTTAATATGTAATGGATCATTCACTAGACACTATTCTATTAATTCAACAAACAGTGAATGCAAGACCATGCTTAGTATTAGGTGTGGGGGTGGGGGTGTGCATGTGTATATGTAATCCAAAGAAAAGTATGATATTGTCCTTGCATACAAGTAACTTATAACATATTAAGAATTAGATATATGCAGAGATGACTATAATTAAGGCAATGTATTTTGAGCACTGTCAGAATATCATGCAAATATATTGTTTTTTTCATATCTTATCTAAGACCCTTGGCAATGAATAGTGTTTCACCCGAAGATATCATCCAGAAACCTGAATGTCTTCAGTTCTTAAGCATTTAACCTTTTAAATAGTTATCTATTTTCTTTACAAATTTTTATTGCAGGGGGATGGAGTCAAGATGTCGGCATAGAAGCAGGAAAACTCCATGAGCTCCCCCCACAGCCACCTCAAATACCTATAAAATATGACTATAAACAAAGTTTAGAGCCCCAGAACCCACAAAATGACAGAGAAACAGATCTCCCACTGAAGGCAGCCCAGCAGGTGGGACGGGAAGGGCTCATCACAGTGCACTGGGAGCCAAGACCAGCCCTGCATGAACCAGTGGTTTTAGCCCCAGGGTGTCCAGGACAAGCCACGGCTGGAGCATTCAGGAGAGTGGATCACTGGCAGCTGTGTCAGTTTCCAGAATCACCAACCCATAAATGCCAAAGAAAAAAAGTGAAAGGTCAGTGGAACTTGGCTGGGTTTGGGGGAGACAGAGAAGACAGAGATCCCAGAGCCAGGGTGGCAGAAGCAGCAGCCCTGCCCCCACCTCCATGTGGTTGCTTCAGAGACCCCAGCCTGCAGATTGCAGGGGGGCCAAGAGATGATTCAGAGGCTAAGTGCTCTTGTCTTAACCTCCGAGATTGAGATCATGGCCTTGGGTGGTGACCCTGAGGTATGTGACTGGTGGACCAGGGCTAGTGGGGGCTGCAGAGACAGTGGCCTCCTGGTGGCTCTGGCAGCTGCAAAAACCCCAGTGATTTGGGACATGGCTCTCCCCTCAGAAAGGAGAGTTCTACTGAACCTAAAAGTCAAGTAATTAACTGGCAACATGAGCAGGCAAAGGAAGCAAAGCTAGAACAGCAATCCAACTTTAGATTCCTTTTTTGGGGACAAAAAGGATGAAAGCATGGAACAGGGGAAGACAACACAGTCAGAACTCCCATACCAAAAGCTTCCAAGAAAAATGTAAATTGGTTGCAGGCCATAGAGGAACTTCAGAAGGATTTTGAAAATCGAATGAGAGAAGTAGAGGAAAAATTGGGATGAGAAATAAGAATGCTGCAAGAAAATCATGAAAAGAGAGTCAACAACCTGACTGAAGAAAATAACATCTTAAAAAACAGATTAAATCAAATGGTGAAAGAGGCCCAAAACGCCAATGAGGAGCAGAATGCCTTAAAAAGTCGAATTTGCCAGATGGAAAAAGAATCTCAAAAGCTTGCTGAAGAGAATAATTCCTTCAGAATTAGAGTGGAGCAAATGGAAGCAAATGACTTTATGAGAAATCAAGATACTATTAAACAGTTCCAAACAAATGAAAAAATAGAAGGCAATATGAAATATCTCCTTGAAAAAACCACTGACCTGGAAAACAGATCCAGCAGAGGCAATTTTAAAATTATTGGACTACCTGAAAGCCATGATCAGAAAAAGAACTTAGAAAGTATCCTTCAAAAGATTCTCAGGGAAAATTGCCCAAATATTTTAGAACCAGAGGGCAAAAGAGAATTTGAAAGAATTGACCAATCACCTCTTGAAAAAGATCCCCAGAAGAAAACTCTTAGGAATGTTATAGCCAGGTTTCAGAGTCCCCAGATCAAGGGAAAAAATATTACAAACTGTCAAGAAGAAACAATTTGAATATTGTGGAAACACAATTAGGATAACCCAGGATCTAGCAGCTTCTACATTAAGGGATGGAAGGGCCTGGAATACGATATTCTGGAGATCAAGGGAGCTAGGATTAAAACCAAGAATCACCTACCCAGCAAAATTGAGTATAGTGTTCCAGGGGAAAATATGGTCATTCAGTGACAGGGAGGACTTTCAAACATTCTTGCTGAAAAAACCAGAACTGAAAAGAAAGTTTGACACTCAACAAGAAGCATGAGAAAGTAAACATGGAAAAGAAATCATAAGGAACTTATCAAAGTTGAACTATTTACATGCCAACATGGAAAAGTGATAATTGTAACTGATGAAACTTTTCTCAGTGTGAGGATAGGTAAAGGGAATACAAATGT
>CM053582.1:472971464-472999335 GCA_028627135.1 Pseudochirops cupreus
ATTACTTTCATTGAACTTGGCTTAGGGAAGGAATGACATAAACTCTAAACTGGGTATCTTGCCACACAGGAGAGTAGGGGGGATGGGGATGAGAGGTGGGATGATGGAGGGGAGGGGAGGGTTGATGGAAGTACACACTTCTATAAAGGGACAGGGACAGGGTCAGGGTAGAGAATAGAAGGGGGGGCAGGATAGGAATGAGGGAAATATAATCAGTCTCTCACAATATGCCCACTGTGGAGAGGTGCTGTGCAATTACACATGTACAACCTGTATTTAATTACTTGTCCTTCCAGTGGGGGTGGGTGATGAGGGAGGAAAGGAAAGAATCTAGAATTTAAAGTTCTATAATCAAATGTTAAAAATATATATGTATATATAAATACAATTATTATTATTATTATTATTATTATTATTAACTACATCCAACTGGGAATTAAGATACACAGGCACTGTGGTAGGGAGTTCCATCCTGCCTTACCAGAAAGTCAGAGGGCAAGGGGGAGAACATAGGAGAGACAAGATTGGGTGAGGGGTTATGCAGTGGGATGAGTGTTTTGAGGTGTTGGGTAGGGGAGAGATGGGGAGAAAATTTGTAACTCAAAATCTTGTGGAAATGAATAATGTAAACAAGAAAATAAATAAATTAATTTTTTAAAAAAAGGATTTTCTGGTAGACACTTGCTCTGTGTCCAACAGAAGGGAACTTTTAATAAATTTTACTTTTCTCTGGCAAAAAAAAAAAAGAAATAAATTCTCAAGGAAAATTGCCCTGGTTATCTTAGAAACAGAGAGCAAAATAGAAATTGAAAGAATTTGCTGATCACCTCTTGAAAAAGATGCCGAAAAGAAAACTCCAAGGAATGTTATAGCCAGGTTCTGGAGTTCCCAGATCAAGGAGAAAATATTACAAGCTGCCAAGAAGAAACAACTTGAATACTGTGGAAACACAATCAGGATAACCCAGGATCAAGCAGCTTCTACATTAAGGGATCAAAGAGCCTGGAATATGATGTTTTGGAGATCAAGGGAGCTAGGATTAAAACCAGGAATCACCTACCCAGCAAAACTGAATATAATGTTTAAGGGAAAAATATGATCATTCAGCGAGGTGGAGGACTTCCAAGCATTCTTGATGAAAAAAACCAGAATTGAATAGAAAATTTGGCATTCAAATAGAAGAAGCATGAGAAGGTAAACATGGAAAAGAAATCATAAGGAATTTATCAAAGTTGAACCATTTACATGCCTACATGGAAAAAAAAATGATAATTGTTAACTTATGAAACTTTTCTCAGTATGAGGATAGTTGAAGGGAATAGAAATGTGTGTATATATGTGTGTGTAGGTATGTAAGTATGTATGCATGTACACATACACATATGCCTGTATAGGTGGGTATATATGCATATAAATATATATGTGAGGACATAGACAGAGGGCACATGATCAATTGAATAGGGAGGGATGATATTTTAAAAGGTGAAATTGAGAGGTGGAAGAGGAACAAAATGAGAGCAGACAAGGAGAAACAGAATGGGGTTAATCATCTCATATAGAAGAGGCAAAGGATAACTGTTACAATGGAGGGGAAGAAGAAGAAGGCAAAAAGGAATGGTTCAACCTTTTTCTCATTGAATTTGTCTTAGGGAGGGAATGACATACACTCTAAATTGGGTATCGTGTCCTACAGGAGAGTGGGGGAGAAGGAGATGAGAGGGGAGATAATGGAGGGGCAGGCAGGTTGGGGGGATGGTTGTTAGAATCACACACTTCTGTAAAGGGGCAGGGACAAAGTAGAGAGTATAACAAGTGGGGTGTGGGATAGGTTGGAGGGAAATATAGTCAGTCTTTCACAATATGTCCATTATGGAGATGGTCTGCATAACTGCACATGTATGGCTTGTATTGAATTACTTGTCTTTCCAGTGGGTGTGAGTGACAAGGGAGGAAGGGAATGAATCTAGAATTTAAAGATCTAAAATCAAATGTTTTAGATAGATAGATAGATAGATAGATAGATAGATAGATAGATAGATAATTGTTATTTGCATGCAACTGGGAAATAAGATATATAGGCACTGAAGATCCATCTTGTCCTACCAGAAAGTTAGAGGGGTGATGGCAGAGGATATAAGAGAGAGCAGATTGGGGGAGGGGGTATACAGTGGGATCACTGTTTTGAGGTAGTAGGTAGGGGAAAGATGGGGAGAAAATTTGTAACTCAAAATCTCATGGAAATGAATGATGTAAATTAAAAATAAACAAAAGTTATTTTAAAAAATCTTTATTGCAGTGAGGTTTCTTAAATGCTTGTCAGTTCCAGTAATAAATCACAAAACAGGCATAGATGTCAAGCCAAGGAAATAAACAAATCAGACAAACTGATATGATCTATTAATATAACTACTCTTTCATTAGTAAAAAACAAAAAAAAATACTCAAATCACTCTCACCAAATGACTGACCACCATTCACATCCCTCTCCATCCTCCTTTTAAAATGCTTCTGCATTGTCTTTGAATTCAGACTCTGATATTTTCATTGCTTACCCTATTATATTGGTCAAATATTAGACAATCAAATCACCTTAGACCCATTTTACTGATAAGATAAAGGAAGTAGAGTGAGGGCACATATAATTATCCAAGACTGTGTAATGATAAGACTGGACAAAGAAAAGAACCTAAAGTTGCTGGTATTCAGGTATGATTATGTGATTTTTTTTTTTTTGCCTAAAGATATAGAGTTCTTTTACATGCATTGAGACTAAGTTTTCTAGTCAGTCACATAAAACAAGGAAAGGCAAGCACTTGTATTTTTCTAATAGAACTACACTTAAGAGCCAAGAAGGTGTATTCCATATATGGTCAAGCCACAATGAAAATACTGCTTTAGGAGTATGATTTATCAATTTGTATAGGTTTTTGATTACAGTAATTTTTCCATCTCTGTTTTGGTTTCTGACCCTACCATTTCTGAAATGGAACATAATCCTCTGATTTAATTGCTGAATGGGAAGTTTCTGCAGTTAGTACGGTTCTTTATGTAAATTGAATAAATGTTGCAATACCCTAAGGCTTTCAAATTCTAAAGTGAAAGAAAATATGACAATGGCCATATCTAGTACAATCTTTACACGGCTCCAGAGTTTCCTTTTTTTGAAATGGTTAATAATGCTGCCACCAAGAGTTTTAACCTCAAAAGAACACATGGATAGCTAGATAGCTAGATAGATAGATGGATGGATGGATGGATGAATGGAAAGATAGATGGAAGTATAAATAAATAAATAAATAAAGCTAAGCTGCCCATCACCCACACACACAAAAAAAGCTTTCCAACTCTGTTAGACATTTAATCATATTACTGCTCCCAAAGCCATCAGAGCCAATTTAATCAAATTGTATCATAGCCACGGTGTTATTGTTTTCCAAGCCTATTAGAAAAATAAAAGTTGGCACTTATTAAACGAGTATTCTCTTGCATGTTGATTGCATTGCTAATTTCTTGTTTATAATCCCTTGTTTTGTCTTCAGAGAGAAGGGTGAATTTCAGTCTAGTTTAGTCAGTAAACAGAGCAATGCTACTCCAACTTGAAACATGTCAGCTGCAAACAGCTGAAAAGCTATGTCTACTTTTCCCAGGCCCAATATGCCTTCTACTTTAAGAAAGACTAATGGATGAAGGAGGATGAATATGCATCAAATGGGATGGAACTAAATTTGGAGTCAGATACATTATTAGCCACTTTATAAAGGAAGAAGAGAGCAAAATTGGTGCTTACAGCCCTCCATAGCTTTGTTTCCAGATCAAAGCTGATTCAAGAATATCTTGCTCTGAAATAACTAACTTGTAATTGGCTGTGGGTCCTTTTGGACAGGTGGACCTCTCTCACAGATGGCACCATCACAGAACATTCAGAGCTACCATAAATAAACCCTCATCTAATAGGTGGGTAGAATTTTACATTGGTCATGAAATTATTTGGATTATAGTCTCCAATTTGCCACTGACTTTGTGATCTTGGGCAAGTCATTGAATCTCTCCATTTTTATTTTATTTTATTTTATTTTTAATTTTATTTATTTATTTTAGTTTTATTTTAACAAGATTTTGAGTTACAAATTTTCTCTCCAT
This sequence comes from Pseudochirops cupreus, assembly GCA_028627135.1. Lineage (NCBI taxonomy): Eukaryota > Metazoa > Chordata > Mammalia > Diprotodontia > Pseudocheiridae > Pseudochirops > Pseudochirops cupreus. The sequence goes on from CM053582.1 coordinate 472,975,605, forward strand.
CTCTCCCCTAACCCACCCCAAATGGCAAACATACTGATTACCCTTTTCCCCAGTCTGCCCTCTCTTCTATCCCTCCCTATCCCCCCCTTTACTTCTGTCACTTACTTTCTTGTAGGGCAAGACAGATTTTTATACTCTATTGCCTATATGTCTTATTTCCCAGTTGCATGTATAAACAATTTTTTAACATGTGTTTTTAAAACTTTGAGTTCCAGATTTTCTCCCTTCTTCCCTTCTCACCCACCCACATTGAGAAGACAAGCAATTCAATATAGGTTATACATGTGTAGTTATGCAAAACATTTCCATAGTAGTTATATTGTGAAGGACTAACTATATTTCCCTCTGTCCTATCCCACCCCCCATTTATTCTATTTTCTCCTTTGACATTGTCTCTTTTCAAATGTGGTTGCTTCTTATTACCCCCTCCCCAATCTGCCCTCCCTTCTATTATCCCCCCCCTTATCCCCTTCTCCCCTACTTTCCTGTAGGGTAAGATACCCAGATAAGTGTATGTTATTCCCTCCTTAAGCCAAATCCAATGAGAATAAGGTTGATCCATTCTTCTTCACCTCCCTGCTCTTTCCCTCCATTGTAACAGCTTTCTCTTGCCTCTTTTATGTGAGATAATTTACCCTATTCTATCTCTCCCTTTCTCCTTCTCCCAATAGATTCCTCTCTCACCTCTTAATTTTATTTTTTAGATATCATCCTTTCATATATAACTCACCCTGCTCCCTCTGTCAATGTATACATATACATACATATACATGTACATATACATATACACATACACACATATACATATACATATATATGTACATATACATATATACAGATAGATAATAGAAAAACAGAGAGAGAGAAACAGAGAGAGAGAGAGACAGAGAGAGACAGAGAGAGAGAGCTCCAACTATCCTAATACTGAGAAAAGTCTCATGAGTTACAAATATCATCTTTCCATATAGAATGTAAAGAGATCAACTTTAATAAGTTCCTTGTGTTTTCTCTTTCCTGTTTACCTTTTCATGCTTCTCTTGATACTTGTATTTGAAAGTCAAATTTTCTGTTCAACTCTGGTTTTTTCATCAAGAATGCTTGAAAGTCCTCTATTTCATTGAATGACCATTTTTTTCCCTGAAGTATTATGCTCAATTTTGCTGGGTAGGTGATTCTTGGTTTTAATCCCAGCTCCTTTAACCTTCAGAATATCATATACCAAGCCCCTCAATCACTTAATGTAGAAGCTACTAGATATTGTGTTATACTGATTGTATTTCCACAATACTCAAACTGTTCCTGACTGCTTGTAATATTTTCTCCTTGACCTGGGAACTCTGCAATTTGACTATAACATTCCTAGGAGTTTGCTTTGGAGGATCTTTTTCAAGAGTTGATCAGTGGATTCTCTCAATTTCAGGACAGTTTTCCTTGACAATTTCTCGAAAGATGATTTTTAGGTTCTTTTTTTGATCATGACTTCAAGTAGTCCAATAATTTTTAAATTATCTCTCCTGGATCTATTTTCCAGGTCAGTTGTTTTTTCCAATGAGTTATTTTACATTGTCTTTAAATTTTTTTCATTCTTTTGGGTCTGTTTTATAATATTTTTTTTGTTTATTTTTTATAGGGGGAAGGTAGGGCAATTGGGGTTAAATTGCCCAAGGTCACATGGCTAGTTTTGTGTTAAGTGTCTGAGGCCAGATTTGAACTCAGGTCCTCCTGACTTCATGGCTAGTGCTCTATTCACTGTGCCACCTAGCTGCCCTTGTTTTATAATATCTTGATTTCTCATAAAGACATTACCTTCTATTTGCTCAATTCTAATTCTGAAGGAATTGTTTTCTTTAGTGAGTTTTTGAGCTTCCATTTCCATCTGGCCAGTTCTGCTTTTTAAGGTATTCTTCTCCTTATGGCTTTTTGGACCTCTTTTGCCATTTGAGTTGGTCTGTTTTTAAGGTGTTATTTTCTTCTGTATTTTTGGGTCTCCTTTAGCAAGCTGTTGACTCATTTTTCATGATTTTCTTGCATCACTATCATTTCTCTTCCCAGTTTTTCCTCTACTTCTCTTATTTGATTTTCAAAATCTTTCTTGAGTTCCTTCATGGCCTACAACCAATTCATATTTTTCTTGGAGGTTTTTAATGCAGGAGTTTTGAATTTGTTGTCTTCTGACTGAAGAAGCATGACCAGGATAAGACTTTGTTTGTTCATGGCCTGGAGGATCCTTGAGTTCCTGACAACAGAAGTGGTGAAGGGTCTGAGATGTGCCAGACTTCAGTGTGTACCAGGGACTGCCTGGAGGACTGGACAGGGACCAGGGAGCTGTCTACCTCTGAGGACTGGACAAGAACCTGGGAGCTGTCTGCCCCTGAATGTTTGGTGGATTCAGGAAGGAGCTGGGACCATGGAAGGGGAACCAGGGAATCAGAGAGACCATCCTGAGTCAAGATGAAGAAAAGGCCTCCCCTTGGATGAAATTGAGGTTTGCTGGACACCAAGGGGTGGAGGGTTTGTGTGGTTTTTCTAATGATTGTATTTAGTGACTGATTGCTAGATAAGTGACTGATTGAGTTGATCTAAGATTGCCCCATGAGTGGAAGATTAATCATTGTATTGTGAATTGATTGAATGATTAAGTGAGGAGGGTTTCTCCCTTAGGGAAACCAGATGATTATTATTTTGTTCCTTGTCCTAAATATTGTGGCCACTGTAGTGAAAACTGTGTGGCCATTCTAATGTTAAGCTGTTATGAACACTATATTGTTATTTTCTGTGATAAGATGTAATGTTGTAGATATTATATTGTGATTTGTTGTGAATGCCTGCCTTGATTTGTAATGGAATAAATTGAGTGTTCACTATACTGTGTAATCCAAATCTTAAAAGCCATTCACAAAGCATTCTTTTGGGAATCTGCTTGTGCATGATGTTACACTTTGTCACCAAAGAACTTTGTCACTCTGATTTCTCTTCCTCTCTTTGCTGATTTTGTCAGCCAATTACTTGAATTTTGAGCTCTTTGCCATGGTAGAACTCTGCTTCTAGAGTGGAGAGTACTATGTCCCAAATTTCTGGGGTTTTACACAGCTGTTGTCAGAGCTACTTCCAGGCACCTGCCTCAAAACTGTGAGGAGGATTTCCTCTCCTCAGCCACCACAAGCTCTGCCATGCCAGTACTCCTCACCCTAGAACTACCACCCAAAACTGTGACCCAGATTCAAGCATGGCAAAGCAAGAGAATCCTTTCTCAGCACCAGCAAAGAGAGTCCTGAAATTAACCTCTGGACAGGTCCTTGTTCCCCCACAATCTGTGGGCATAGACTTCAGAAGACAGACACAGCGGCAGCAGCTGCTGATGCTACCATCTCCACTCTTCTCTCACCCTGGATCAACAGATATTCCCCACTGTCCTTTACTTTCTCTTTGGCATTTATGGGTTGAAAAGACTGGAAACTGTGACAGCTGGCAGTGATTCACTCTCCTGAAATCTGATCCAGCCAGTGTGTGCCACTGGTCTGAGCCAGTACAGCCCATGTGGGACTGTACTCTGCTCCCAGCCTGGTGCAATAGACCCTTCTTGTCTACCTGCCAGGTTGCCTTCAGTAGGAGATTTGTTTCTCTCTGTCATTTAGTGGATTCTTTAGCACTAAAATTTGTTTAGAGTCATTTTTTACAGGTATTGGAGGTGGTTGGAGGGCAAGCTCAAGCAAGTTCCTGCTTTTACTCCATCCCTGAATCTCCATTTTTAAAGAAAAGATTGGTATAAAAGGTAGAGATTAGGTCTCTTATCCTGATGTAGGGTCTATAAAAGGCAAACCTTTAAATTAAAGTTTCTTAAACTGAGATATCCAAATTTGCTCTATTTTTTAAAAAATTTAAAAAATTATACTTGGGTTTATTTGTAACTGTATAAAAATCATTCTGAGAAAGCATCCATAAGGTTCACCAAACTGCCAAAGGAGTCTATGATTGTAAAGACAAGCACAAGCAGCTTTCCAGAGGACTGCTACTGTGAACAGCTTCAAGATTCTGATTACACAGTATAGTGAATTCTCTATTTATTCAGTAACAAACTAAGACAAAGCATTGACAGAAATCAAAGTACAGCATTCACAATGTTATAGCATAACAAGTTATCACTAAAGTGGCCACATAGTTTTCACCAAAGTGGTCACCTAGTTTTAAACAAAGTACAACCATTTAGTAAGTCCTTAAGTCAATCATTATTAAAAAGGCTTGCCTCCTTAATGGACACAAAGTACAAAGGTCAAAATTCACCACCCCCTAGGTCACATTGTCTTAATCTCTCAGCCAAAAAAATCTTCTTTCTTCTTAATTGGAGATTAGTTTCAAATCATCAGTAATTCAATTATCCTGAAGAGGTAGAGGATACAGAGTACAAAGGCCTCCCACCCCTAGGCCTCAGTAAATCATGATCTTTTCAGTTTGCATTAAATATTCAAGGAGAAAAACTATCCAACTGTCACCTGGATTCAAAGGCAGGCAGTTTCCAGCTCCTTGTCTAGCTCCTCGTCCAGTTCCTTGTCTAGTTCCCATTCCATGTTGAAGCTCACAGTGTCCAGTCCACCTCAAGTCCTTCACAGTTCCTGTTTCTAGGAAGACAAAGCTTAATAGAGCCAAAACAGCATTCACACACATTGCCGGCACCATCATCAATTTGATATCTGCCTGTGAAACCAACACAGACCCACCAACAAGGTCTGAGAACTCAACACAAATCATCAGTATAGAAATCAACACAGACCCACAAAGTCCAAGAGGTCAATACAAATCATCAGTAAAGTCCTAGGACCTCCAAAAACCCCCTCTAGGACTTCTGTAAACAGATAACCAGAAAATCCTGTTGCATCAGCAACAGGAGTTCACAAGTTCTAGGGTTCACAAGTTGTGGGGTTCACAAGTTCTGCTTCTCAGCAGAGACTTGATACAATCATGGGTAAGAACTGAAACAAGGTGTTAATTAACTGCTGAAAAAAAGGTGTTAACTACTTCTTTACTTGCCATTACAATGATATGGGAAAATTAAGAACTTGAGTTCATAGAGACATAAGAGCTTTAGGCCTAGAGTTTAAAGGTACCATCATAGACCAATTAGTCTAACTGTCATCTTACAGCTGAGGAAACTGAGGTTGAGGGGTTAACATGACTTATCCAAGATCATGCAATCATTATCTCTTGAGATTATTAAGATAATAAAGTTAATTTTTGAGTTTTCATTAAATTTTTTTATAGGATCCTCAAATCTTAGGAAGGAATCTTACAAATCATCTAGTTCATTATTCCCTCTCCCATCCATATAAGAATCTGTTTTACAGTATTCTTGATAGCCATCCAGGCTATGACAAAAAAAGAAAATCATAAATGTTAGAGAAGATGCGGGAAAATTGGAACACTAATGCATTGTTGGTAGAGTTGTGAACGTATCCAATGATTCTGGAGAACAATTTGGAACTAAGCTTAAAGGGCTATAAAACTGCATACCCTTTGATCATGCAATATTATGAATAGATCTATATCCCAAAGAAATAATAAAAAAGGGAAAGGGACTCACATGTACAAAAATGTTTATAGGAGCTTTTTTGTGGTGGCAAAGGATTGGAAATTGAAGGGATACCCATCAATTGGGGAATGGCTAAACAAGTTGTAGTATATGAATGTAATGGAATACTATTGTACCATATGAAATGATTAGCAGGTGGTTTTTGGAAAAACCCGGAAGCAGAACCAGGAAACCATATTACATAGTAATAGCAATAGTGTGTGATGACCAACTTCGATAGACTTAGCTTTTTCCAGCAATAAAATGATCCAAGGCAATTCTAAAAGACTTATGATGGAAAATGCTATCCATTTCCAAAGAGAGAACTATGGAGTCTGAATGCACATTGAAGCATATTACTTTCTCTTTTTTTTTCTTTCTCATGGTTTTTCCCTTTTGTTTTGATTCCTCTTTCACAACATAACCAATATGGAAATATGTTTAATATGATTGTATGTATATAACCTATGTCAGATTGCACGACATCTTGGGGAGGACAAAGGGAAGGAAGGGAGAAAAAATTTTGGAAAGTGAAATCTTAGAAAAGTTAATGTTGAAAAATTTTTAAAAGGGAAAAAAAAAACTCTTGCTAGACAGAAGTATCTGGGGGTAAAACCAGCATTTTCTAGTAATAGGAGAAGTATAAATGAGGTAAAATATAGGTAGTAGTAGAAAAGTAGTTCAAGGCTGATGAAAGTGATTGTTCAACTCCTAAAACTTTAGTATCTCTGCCTGATGCAGTTCTAACATTGACAAATTTTGACTTTCAGGAATTTTGTTTTGAAGACAGTGTTGGTGTTTATTTTTTAAGTAGCATCAGCATTTGAACTATTATTGTTTTTACCAGAAAAGCATTTTCCTCTAACATAGAATTTTAAGTTACTACATTTTCAAGCATCATTTTATTATCAAAACCATCGCCCAAATATTTTTCTAGAATGACAGCTTTCCTTATTCAATGGTAAGTATGAGATTACCATAACTAACATTTTATTTTATATGAAACCATACTATAATGTTTTTCTCCCTTTAAGCAAATGAGCACTATAATGAGTTTTGTACCTGGGCCAAAACTTGCCTTCATATGTGAGCAATTAGAGAAATATAATCTAAACTTTACTGATAGGATGATGAGTTTCAAGCTATCAATTAGCTATGGCCCAGGAAAATGGAATGATAGTAATTATATATAGTTTCTCTGAAGACAGCAGTCTAATATCCACAATGACTTAAAATGTCAACAAAATATTGGAAAGGCATAGTAGACAGTACACTGAACAGGGAGTGAAAAGGTCTGATTAAAGTCTCAGTTTTGTCCACTGAGGGCCAGTCACTTGAATTTTAGATCTTGACTGCCTCACCTGTAAAATACAGGTTGCTATGCTTAGTACCTTACAGCTGTAGTCTACAGTGAGTGCATCAAATGATATATTGGAGGTACAACTATAGTACAGGTATAGATACTGATGATATGGGTGATGTCATAGACATAAACATAGAGACAGGCCAAGAGGCAGAGTAGAGTAACAGATAGAGCACTGGCTCAGATCCAAATTCTACTTCTGACACATACTATCTACGTGACCTGGGATACAGGAAGGGGGCCTTTCAGTATTCTAAGTCAGTTGTGTCAAACTCAGATAGAAAGCAGGACACTCGACTTTGTCACACATTGATTTAGAAAATCACATATTAACATTATCTATATTCTATTCATTTCTTTTGCTGAACATTTTCCAATTCCATTTTAATCTGATTCAAAACACACACAAGAATGTTGCAGACCACACATGGCACACAAATCTAGTGTTTGACGTCTCTGCTCTAGGTATCTCTTTTAAGACTATTGAATTTTAGAGAAGGTGTTGAGCTGCTTTGGTAGAGGGGGCTTCCTGATCCTAGAGTTCCTTATATCCATGAAATCACAGATCTAGTCCTTACTCTTACACATATGTATGCATGTGTACATCTGTGTGTATGTGTATACACATATATAATGTGATACACACATATATGTATGTGCATATATGGTTTTCTTGGAATAGATAATAGAGTGGTTTGCCATATCCTTCTCCACTTCATTTTATAGATGAGGAAACTGAGGCAAACAGGGTTAAGTGACTTGTCCAGGGTCATACAACTAGTTAGTATCTGAGGCCATATTTGAACTCAGAAAGATGTCTTCCTGATTTTGGGTGCAGCGCTCTATCCACTGTGACAGCTAGCTAACACACACATAAACACACACACAAACATGCACACATATAAACATGTATTTTATAACCACATACTTATGTGCATATTTTATGTAATCTTATGTAAGCCACAAAATCTCTCCATTTTTAAAGGAGGGGCAATTCACTTCCCCAACCTGCTACAAAGCCATGGTGTCCTCATACCTGAACTACTTCATTCAGGTTCAAACTCAAGTTTTCCCAAGGAGTAGTAAAGGACATAGGGAGGGTACCACAGGACATCAGATTGAAAAAAATTAGGAATCTTTAGTCTGAAAAATGATTAAATTAGAAATATGTTTAAAATCTGTAAAATGGTGAGTTTGCTTTAAAAAACCCCACCAAGATTAGATATACAAACAGATGAGATAGGTCCTCACATGCAGTGGTATCTAGTGACAAGAATATGGCAGAAGAATTTTGTGTTTGTCCTTTGTTCTTGAAGAGGACCATGACATCAAGGAGATGATGACACGACTTTGCAGTTGACTTTGATTTGAGAGAGGGAGGAGCAAGGTCACCAGCTTCACTTTCACCTCCAGAGAGGTTGGGTCCAGCAGCCAGATATTCATCAAGACAACTGGAGATGGCCCCTGGATGCAATGGGGGACCCTGGCCCTGTTACACTAAGGTCCTTTCAAGTACTCATTTTGAGTGAGGTAATGCCCATTCAGTGAATAGGCCTCTGTAAGTAGTTACTCAAGGGATGGCCCCTAAAAGGGGAGCGGGGGGGGAGGAAGGAAAGAAGGAAGGAAGGAAGGAAGGAAGGAAGGAAGGAAGGAAGGAAGGAAGGAAGGAAGGAAGGAAGGAAGGAAGGAAGGAAGAGGTTAATAACTAAATAAATAGAAATCAGACTAAGAGGGGAAGACCCTCTGCATTCCTGGCAAAAAGAAAAGCAGTTACTATTCACTATTTACATTCCCTCAGTATAGGAGGGCAATGACCTAATTGTCCAATCTACCAGCTCTGGAGTAAATTTGGTTTAAGGCTAAGGAGGGAAAGGGAGGGGAGGGGAGAAGGAGAGGGAGAGGAAGGAATGTAATCTCAACTCTTCTACTTACTATGTAACCTTAGGCGAGCTATTTGACCTTTTTCTCAGTTTCTTTCATTTATAAAATGAAAAGGAAGGGGTTGTACTAAAAGATTTCTAAAATCCCTTGTCACTCTAAATCTGGAATTCTATTCTATGGTTAGAAAGGGAAATTAGAATGCTTTGGTGTACATCTTTTAATAATTAGGAAAGGAAAATAGAGTTTTTTACTGTACCCTTTTGTGGACTGATTCCAATAAATATTGCTATACAACTAAGATGGGGTGACTGGTGATCAGGGGCAAAATTTAGAGTAAACCAACATCACCCTGCAAGTATTTCCTCCTTTGAGTACCATGAGTGGCACCAACATCAGCTATAGCACTGGCAGCTTAATTTCCTTTGTAGTTCCTTAGAAACGTAGGTAACCTAGTTTATAATTCTGATATACCTAACCTGTCACCCTCCCCACCATTTCCTCTAGGTATAGCAATCACTAATTATGGCTCTATATAACTTCTCTCTCGGTAAATCTATCAGTCAGGAGACTACTATGGACAGAGTAGGGTACAGTTAGTTCCATTAAAAATAGTACTAAGATTTGATTCTGGGGCCATACACTAAACATTATTCTGAGGTTTCACTATGCTTAGCAGAGTTTAGATATAACCAGTTTGTCTTCATCTTTGATTTTCTGTTTCTTAAACTAGCTGGCAAGTAAAGGGAGAAGGTGGAGTATAATTAAAAGAATGCTGAATTTGCTGTCAGATGAACTGAATTCCAGTTTTGCTTGTTATTATAATCTTCAGACCTTTGGAAAATTTAACCCCTTTGCCACAGTTTCTCCCTCTATAATATGAAGGGAGAGTTAAGCTAGATGATTTCTAATGTCTCTTTCACCCCTAGATCTATGGTTTGCTGGTCCTGTTAGAGAGTTATCAGTGAGATGACATGTGTCAAGCTTAAATATGGAAATATAGGAAGGATCAGTAATTTAATCAGTATAGAGATTTCTCCAAGAATGAGAAATCGAGCCACTATTATGGATTGCAACCTTTATCAAAAAGTAATGAGGTGATTCACCTAAAAGGTCCTATAAGAAGGCGGTGTTAAACTCAAACAGAAATTGATGCCCACAGGCTGCATATCAACTTAGAAAAACACAAATTAACATCATCTATGTTGTATTGTATTTTCATTTATTTTGTTAAAAACAAATCCCAATTACACTTTAATTTGATTCTAGGTGAACTAGGAAACATTGTGGTCTCCCTGTGGCCTGCTGGTGAATTTGACACTTCTGTTGTAAGAGCTCTGTGCTTGCAACTGACATATTTACAAAATCCATATGGACTCTGTATTACTTGTCAATCTCCTCGTGCAATGCATAACAATAAATGGGTGCAATAGCTAACATGAAATGAGAGGAAAATCTTCAAAATTTAAGCATATAGGAGATATATAGAGAGCTTTTTGTCTGTTTAAACTTTGAAGGGAAGGAAGGCATTTTATGCATTAATACATGCATAGTTTTACCAAATGCTAAGTAAAAGTGGTGATTCAGGAAAAGAGAAATTTTGAAGTCATTCAGGAGAGAAGTAGAAAACTTACACACACATACCTGATATTTGTATGAACTAAAATTATACATACATATATGTGTATATGTATATTTACATTTATATATGTGTCTGTGTGTATAAAAGGGATTCATCACTTGTATCTTCTCTGAATGAATACAAGGAGCTAAGAAAATTTAGTCATTTTTTCTAGGATGTACCTTTCTTTTCTTCTCCCCTCAGCCCATTTTCTTCTTCAACCCAAATCTAATTTAAAGTTGAGAGAAGTTTTCCAGCAAAGGATCAGGACAAAGGACTACTTTCATCCTGCACCCAAATAAAATGATTCATTTCAGCTTAACATAATATCATGTAATAGAGCAGATTGAAATGCTTTGTTTAGAGTTGTGTTTTTGTATGTGCTTTTTAATTGTACAGATACTGCTGAATGAGCAGTTAAACAGCACATGTTTCCAAATGGCAGATATGAAACTATAAAATATGATTTAAACCATATGCTTCCATTCTTTACTTAGTAAAAAAAGAATTCATATATTATATAAGATAAATTGGTGCATGGATTAAGAAAAGCTTATATAATTTTATTTTCTAAATTAAATGTAAACTAGCCATGTGGCACCTGAAATTGGGACTCTAATATGAGACCCAGGTTTGATTTAGACGTTTAGAGTCTGGTCTTACCAGCCCTGAGGCTAGGAACTATGGTGTATGCCAGCTGGCGACCAGGTATGGTATTAACATGGACTCACACAATTAACTGAATTTCCCATTTAAAGGCTAGACATGAAGTCTGGATATCTTGGATTATATCTACATGGGCAATGTGAAATGGAAAACAGAGACAAGCATCTGGGCAATTCCAGCAAAAACCAATGGGAAAAAATTTGGTTTTATTGTTTGTTTTTACCTGATTTATTAGGTAAATAGAGAAATACATATCAATGGTAGTAGATGATCGTGATCATGATGATGAAGGATAGGTAGACAAGTGGATAGAAAGAAAGATAGAGAGAGAGAGAGAGAGAGAGAGAGAGAGAGAGAGAAATAGAGAGAGAGAGATAGAGAGAGAGATAGAGAGATAGATGAAAACATTTGTTAAGTTCTTATTCTTTGCCAGGTACTATTATCAGCTCAGTTAAAGTATTCTAAGGGTAAAGGAACAGATTCTGTTTCTCTCAGTACTATTAGTTACATAGTTTTTGGAAAATAAATGGTGGTTTGGCTCTTTAATTTCATCTGTATAGGGACCTCATGGTGCATCCATCTACACGAATAAGTAACTTCTTATAACATAAGGTCATAGAGCTCTTCCTGGTGCCCTGAAAAGCAAAGTAACTTGTTGAAGGTCACACAGTCAGTATGTGTCAGAGGCAAGATTTGACCTACGACCTAGGTCATCCTGAATAAAAGGTCATTCATTCTGCCCTCTTGTCTCACATTAAAAATGATGATAATAATAATAAGAATCCTTAGATTGAGGGCTGCATCTCTAACAAACTAAACTTATTTTGCAAATGTGTGTCTTTGATCACACTAAAGCTCAGGCAAGACAGCAGATAGAGTCATCCAAAATCATCACTACAGCTGGAAAAATTAATGAGACATAGATCTTCCTGTGATACCATGGGGATTGCCTGACTCACTCACTGCCTTTGCCTGAAGCCTCAGGACTGAGAGATACAGCCCTTCCTCCTGTTCTTTTTTAGACTAAGTAATTCCAACAACAACACATTTGCAAGGCAGTCTCCTTGAATGTAACAGAAATAGCATTTAAAGTAGTGACAGCTGTTTATGGCCCAACCTTATTGCTGTTATATTGTTCAGTCATGTCCAACTCTTTGTGATCCTATAGATCATGCTGTCCATGGGGTTTTCTTGGCAAAGATATAGAAGTGGTTTGCCATTTTCTTCTCCAGTGGATTAAGGCATACAGAGATTAAGTACCTCGCCCAGGGTCACACAGCTAGTAAGTGTCTGGGGCAACATTGGAACTCATGTCTTCCTACCTCCAGGCCTAACCCTCTCTCCACTGAGCCATCTATCTGTTCCAACCATATATATGAGGTGGTGATTAAAGATAAACTTCACTAATACAAATAGAATGGATACAGAGAATATAGCTTTATCCAATTCAATGTACAGGTCTTAAAAAGATCGCATTATATGGAGAATTCTAAGAATTTGAGTACCATATAAACCTATTCATGGGTCTTTCTGATTTGTTCCCCAAGGAATTTACAAAACAAGGTTGTACTATTTGTCATTTTATTAATTCATTATCAATTCCTGGGGCCAGAAGATCCCATAAAGAGTCCCAATCCAAGACTACAAATGACTCAATGGTCCTGATGACAATTTGGGAGTCTTCCTATGGGTGTTGTCCTCTTCTTCAGGAATACAACTACATTACTCAATGGATACTCATTAGATTCCCATTCTATTTCCCAGTAGCTTCTATTTTTGGTCATAGATATTAAAATTCAAAGTTTGTGTCCTCAGAACCCATCTAAGTTTAAATCTAACATTTTACAGATGAAGAAACAGGGGGGCAGATGGGCAGCCCAATGATTAGAGCACTGGCCCTGGAGTCAGGAGGACCTGAGTTCAAATTCAGCCTCAGATACATGACACACTTACTAGCTGTGTGACCTTGGGCAAGCCACTTAACCCCAATTGTCTTGCCTTCCTCCCTCCAAAAGAAAAAGAAAGAAAGAAATAGATTCATGGATGTTGTGATTTCCCTGAAGTCACATGGCTAAGAAATAGTAGAACTAGAATGCAAACCAAAATACTTTGACTAAATCTAGAGCCCCTTTCACTACATCACGATTCCTTTCTCCTCTAGGAGAGAAATCTTGCCATTCACAAAATATGGCTCTTCTGGTCCCTGAACCTAAGTATATACTAAGGATTTAGTTACTTGAAAAGTTCCTTAGTAGCCAAGAAGATAGTTATTTAAAAATTAACTTCTTGGGAACTGGCATTTATATAGTACATAAAGGTTTGAAAAGCAGCTTATATATGTAATTTCATCCTCACAAAAACCTTATGACACAGGCTATCATTATCTCCCATTTTACAGATGAGAAAATCGAGGCTGATAGAGATTAAATGTCTGATGCTGGATTTGAAACTCGGTTTTCTTGATTCCAAGTCCAAAACTTTTTCTACTTCACCACTAAAATGTCTCTACTAACCTGCTGATTGTGCTTCTCTGAGTAAGTGAGAAGCATATCTTTTCTGGTCATTGGGTTCCACCTAACAAAATAAACCTTTATTTCTCCTTGACTTCTACCATGTCCTGGCTAAAATTCTTTGGTTCCACTTTGATCTGTTATTCTCTAATACTTTTAGGGTTGCAGGTCATAGATTTAAAGCCAGAAGGGTCCTGAGAAGTTATTTAGTCTAACAACCCTAATTTTATAGATGGGGAGCTGTGATCCACAAAGGTTAAGTGATTTGCCCATGGTCACCCAGGTGATGAATGAATGTCAAAGCCAGGAATCAAACAGAGGTCTATAGACTCCAAATTCAACATTTTTGATACTGTATCACAGTGCCTCTCAACTCATAGCCATTTTTTTTCCTCTGGAGGAAGCTAGAGAATAATTTCTTGTTTGGGCAATTAAAATAACGTTTAAAGGAGGCGTTTTAAGACCTAGAAGAGCCCAGATTTTCCACAGACTCTCCAGTAAAGCACAAAAATTGCACCAAATGGGAAAATGATAAAGAAACACAAAGAGAAACATCTTTAATTTACTTAGTCCAGTTTGGGATTGTACAACAAGATCTGACAGAATCCTCCAAAAACCTTGAGCAGAGACTAGCCAGGGTAGGGAGAAGGCAATACCAGCAAGGAAGACAAACTCAGAACAGGTGACAAAGTCAGATCAGTGAGATATTCAGGGCTGAGGTATCTGGGGGAGGCACGGCCCAAGACATTACCAGAGCAGAAAAAAGTCAGGCTATCAACAACCATATGTAAAAATGCTGTAAATCACTAGAAACTGAGAAATGCAAATGAAAGAAAATTTGAGGTTCCATTTCACACCCATCAGATTGTCACCAATGACAAAAATGGAAAATGGTGATTGATAGGGGAGGTAGAGGAAAACAGACACATTAATTCACTCTTAATGGAGCTATGAATTTGTCCAGTTATTCTCGAAAAGCAGTTTTAAATGTACTCCTAAAGTTATTAATGTGCATGCCTTTTGACCCAGCTATACCAGTACTGAGATCAAAGAGAGGAAAAGGATCCATATGTACAACAAAAATATTTATAGTACTTTTTCTGTTACAGCAAAAAATTGGAAACCAAAAGAGTGTTCTTCACTTGGGTAATGGCTGAGTCAACTATGCTATATAAATGTAATGGAATACTACTGAACCATAAAAAAACTATAATTTTAGAGAAACCTGGGAAGATCTGTATGCACTGATACAAAGTTAAGTGAGAAGAACCAAGAGAACAATGAATACAACAACAACATTGTAAAAAAAAAATCGAAGACTTAAAATAGCTCTAATCAACAAAATGACCATTCACAACTCCAGAGTATTAACAATGAAGTGTGCTACCTATCACTTCCTGACAGGAAAGCTTTGAAAGCTAAATGTTGAATACTTATTCAACTGTAACTTTGTATATGTAAATATACACATGAAGGAAACTATATATAATAAATGCTGCTTTGTGTAGTAACAATAGTTACAGTAATAATAATAATAATAGCTGTCATTTGTAAAGTGCTTACTATGTAAGTGGTGCAGTGCTAAGTGCTCTACAAATTTAGTCTCATTTGATCCTCACCATAACTCTGGAAAGTAGATGCTATTATATTTTACAAATGAAGAAACGGAGTATTTGAGTGACTTGCCCAGGGTCACACAGCCAGTGCGTGTCTGAGCCCAGATTTGATCTCTAGCCTTCCTAACTCAAAACCTGAGACTCTATCCACTGTGCCACCTAGCCACCCTGTAATGTACAATACTCTTTTTCCATTCTATGTTTTATATGGACATTCTTATTGTATTTGGTCTCTGTTAAGTTTAGAGTAAAAATATTCAAAGAAAGTCATTTATAGAGATCTCCAAAAATCTTCATATGTTTAACAAAAAACTTCATGCCACTTTATTCATAGGAAAGGGTAGTTCTAAGGACAATGGGGTGATTGAACACATTTACTGACAATGAGTCTGTACTACAAACTCTATAGTCTTATTGACTTGGTGATTTAAGCAAATTCCCTATAAAATTACCCACCTCTCAACTTTCCTTACATCTTCTGTTTGCTGGGTTTGGGTTTTACACATATTAGTACGGGCGACTTTGCTACTGGATCTTCCTGGGTCACTAACTTCCTTTGTGAACAAATGTTTGATGTATTTAGAGTTAAGTCCTGGTTCAATATTTGGAGTTTTTACATAAATCTTCAGGGGTTCACCACTTTAAGTCCCCTTCTTCACCAGGACAAACCCAAGGAATACTGAGATATAAAGCCTAATGAGAATAAGGCTAAGTAAGAGAATCTAATTTCAGCAGGCTCTCATCTCTAAAAGTCCCTGGTAATTTTCAGTTTAGCTGAGGTTGAAAAGCAGAGAGAAAAGTTGGAAGAAGGAAGTGATGGGAGGATCACTAAACAAGGAAATGAGTGGTATATAACAGCTACCTGCTGTCACCTCTAAATTTGATTCTAATGTGGGACTGAAGCGATAAATGAGAATGAGTAGATGTCACGATGGTATGATATTAGGGGGCCTAAAATACATATATTATGCCTTTTCATAAACACAAGGTATCTCCCTACCTAACACATCTATTCCTAAAATTCTACAATTAGAGCTTCATTCCTTTGGTTTAACCTGAACAGAAACTATCAAAATGTAAATATTCCTGGCAAAGTACTTCACACACACTTTTTCCTTTGGTCCTCACCACTACTCTATGAGTTAGGTAATGTAAGTATTATTATCATCACATTGCAAAAGCTGGAACTGAAAGATATTGACAAGGTACCACTGCTAGTAAGCAGCGGAACTGGGTCTTAAACCAGTGCTCTTTCTACCACACTACAGAGCCACCTATCCCCTGGTTGCCAAATGGGGATAGACAGTGATAAACAAGTTCTTTCTCAGAGTCAGACATCAAGTTAGAGAATTTATTTTGTCCACAATCTACACAGTTTTGATCTTCTATCAGGGTTTCTTAATCTTATTTGTGTCATAGACCCTTTTGGAAATCTGATGAAGCTTATGGATCCCTTCTCAGAATAATGTTTTTAAATGGCTAACATAAAATATGAAACAAACAAAAAGAAAGGAAATTGATTGTAATGAAATATAGTCATCAGAATTTTTAAAAATTAAGATGAATTGTTCTAAATGTTTTTTTTCCTTTGTTGGTTAATTTATATTTAGGGAAGGCATAATTATAAAATGAGGAAAGCTGTTGTTTTCTTTTTGAATAGTTTTGACAAAAAAAAATTCTGTGATATTCTGTCAAAGAAGAAAAAGAAATGTCTAAAGAAACCAATATAAACTGTAGAGTGCTATATAAATGAGTTATTTTTACAGAGCTGTCATATGAAAGAGGGATTAGATTTGTTCTGCTTAGTCCCAGAGGGCACAACTAGCAGCAATGAGGGGGAGTTGCAAAGAGATGGAATTCAGCTGGATGGAGGAAAAATCTCCTATGTAATTAGAATAGACTAAATCAGGATCTGGTAGATCCCTCTTCATTGGACACCTAGTGGAGGCTAGATCACCACTTTTCTGACATGTGGTAGAAGAGATTTTGTGTTCACTTGTGAGTTGAACTAGGTAGCTTGTGGAGTTCCTCCTAATCCTAAGAAGATATAAATCTGTGAATAACTTCCAATATTTTTGCCACATACTTAGGCTCCTGTATCCAATATAGCATTTAGATGACTTCTGAGTGCATAATAAATGCTTGGGAAACAACTGTTTGATGTATCATACATCATAGTTCCACATTCTATTGCTTATCTCAAAACTAGAACTTGCATTATAGGAATTACCTAAGACTTCCTTTTTGGGGAAATGAGATTTTTCTGTGTAATGAGATTTTCTAGTTAACTTTTCTGTTTAATTTTTCTCATTAATGTTCAGTAGACATCTTCAACTCACCATGTCTAAAGTGGAACTCAATATCTTTCCCCCTAAACCCAACCCTTTGCTAATACCTTCCCTATTACTGCAGAATTCAAGACCTTCCTCCCAGTTCCACAGGCTCATAACCTCAGAGTCATCTTGGGCTCCTCATTGTCTCTCACCTCTCATGTCAAAATTCGTTGCCAAGGCCTCTTGATTTCACCTTTGCAAAATCTGTTGAATATGGTCCCTTCTCTAGGACTGCCATCACTCTAGTAGAGGACCTCATCATCTCACACTTGAATTATTGCAGTAGCCTGATGAGGTGTCTGCCTGCCTCAAGTCTCTCTCTACTCTGGTCCATCCACCATTAAGCTATTAAAATGATCTTCCTAAAGCTCAGGTATGATCATGTCAACTCTCCTACCCCCACTCCCACCTCTTCTCAATAAACTGTAGTTACTATCTAGTGACTGTAGGGTGAAATACAAAATGCTATCTGCCATTCAAAATCCTTCTTCACCTACCCGACTCCTACCTTTCCAGTCTTCTTTATGCCTTACTTATTGCCATATAATTGGCAATTCTGTGACACTGGCCTCTTGGCTGTTGAACAAACAAGATACTTCATCTCTCCGATCTGGGCATTTTCTCTGACTTTCCCCCATGCCTAGAATGTTCTCCCTCCTCTGCTTTGGCTACTAAACTCCCTGGCTTCCTTTAAGTTCCAACTAATCCTGCTTTTACTGCAAGTCTTCCTCAACCTCTCTTAGTTCTAATGTCTTCCCTCTGTTGATTATCTCCTATTTTTCCCATATATAGCTTGCTTTGTATATATTTGTTTGCATGTTGTTTCCCCCATTAGACTGTAAACTCTTTGAGGACATGAACTGTGTTTATTAGTATAGTGCCTGGCACACAGTAGGAATTTCATAAAAGTTTATTGATTGGGTGATTGAATTAGATATTAACAAGAAAGTCGATTTTTTTTCTTCAGTCTTTTTGCTGTTGAAAGTATTTCTGAACTATTGGTTTACTTTCTTGCCTCAATAACTTGCAAACATACTTAGCACATCTGTGAATTTGTGCACAGAGCATTCTTTTCACTGACAGAGATCACACCCGACCTACAACTTGGTAGATGGTGTTTAAGAATTATGATGATCATAAATATGTAACCCCAATCATTAGACACTGAGCTCATAGAGATATGGCACTATTTTTGTCTTTCTTTATATCCCCAAAGCCTGGCATACTACCTGGCACATAGTAGGACCTCAATTCATGCCAATTTACTCCCTTGTTACTGTTAATAAGTCTTTATGAACTGCAGGTAGCTATATAATTTACTAGTGTACCCATATCCAAAACAGTCTAGGAGGGCCTACAGCAGCTTATGCTCTGCTATCATAGCTTTTGGGAATCTGGGATCACCACCACGATGCAATGAAGCATCAGAGTGAGACATTAGTGGAGGAAACTGTCTAGTGGACATAACTCAAATTTTCATTGATGATGCATAATCTTTCAGGGACTCACCTGACCATCTATTTGATGATAGAATATTATACATGTAGAAGGTTTAATCATGATTAAATTGAATATATACCAATCCTAAAATATAACCTAGAAGATATTTTTTTAAATTAATTTCTTGCTAAGACTTTTATCTTTTGGATTCGGAATCTCTCAAAGAATTATTGACTCCATCTAGGACATTATTTATTATTTCCAGTGTTCTTACCTCAACTTTAATAAAAATCGTCCTAGGACTTCACCTAATTCTTTGATAAAAATGGTCAACAGAATAGTGTTGAGAGGAGAGCCTTATACTATCTTAGAGATGCAATCAAAACTTACTTCAATCTATCAATCAACATTATTGGGTCCAGATGTTCAAACAATTCTCACCTAACTATCCTACTATCCAGACCACATTTTGACCATCTTATACACATGGATGTCATGAGAAACTTTGTTATCTGGCTTGCTGACATTCAGGGATATCCAAAGGTATCACTTTGAAGCATTAGCTTAATTGCCCTATTAAAAAGGATAACTTGATGATAATGATGACACAGGAAGAGTAAGATAATGGAAAGATATAGTCTGAGCCTTATTCTCCCTTTTTCATCCAGGCTGTAAATACAGTGTCTATTCAGACGTCTCATCCTACCATTGATTGGCACAGGTGCTTTGATTTGCTCCATTTCTGATCTAGAACAATTCACTTCTCTGTATGCAGCCTAATCACGCTTCTAGGAGGCTTACCATATTGATGAGGGACTTAGTGAAGATATATGATCAGCTTAGTCCACTGAAATTTATAACTTCTAAGGTCCAGTGATCTACCAATCTTAGCTTCCCTGGTCACTGGGATTACAGGTGATGTATGCCACCAAAACTGGCTGGAACTTGGAATCAAGAGATCTCCTTTTGAATGCTGACTCTATTCCTTTTCAGTTGTAGGAGACCAGTCAAGTCATTTTACATAATGTAGCCTAGTTTTCTCATTGTTAATATCTATATCTACATCTTTATCTATCTATATGCATGATATATGGAGGGGGGGGAGAGAGACAGAAAGAGAGAGAGGGGGGGGGAGACAGAAAGAGAGAGAGAGAGAGAGAGAGAGAGAGAGAGAGAGAGAGAGAGAGAAAGTATCATACTTTTTACTACCAACTTCACACAGTCAAGGGGCAAACACTTGGTAAAACTTAAAGTACTATCTACATGTAATACATTATCATAAAGTAAATTATCCTTCCTCCTCAGATTTCAATGTAGAACTAAAGTCCCAATTAATTGAAGGTGCCAGCAAGTTGGGTTCTTGTTAACTGAAGTTAGATTGGGAAATGAAAAATCTGGTAGATTTTGTCTTCCTATGCTTGAAGTCCTGGATCCAAGTGCCTAAAAAAAAACACATGATCCTAAGCCGGAAAGTACCATGTGTAAAATAAAACAAATGCATGTCAGACCAAGAGTAGAGATCAATTGATGATCCTTTGAGCAACTGCACAGATTCTATAAAGCGAGAAATCTTTCTTGTTCTATGTTACCATTTTTCAAAATTTTCTCTCTAACTCTGAAAGTTGAAATCCTTATAAATTATCACAAGTCATGGTAAAGACATGACATATTTTCTTTTCTACATAATTAGAACCATTGTCTCTTAGAACTGGAAGGGACCTTAGTGACCACCTGCTCCACCCCCTCACTTTAAGTTTAAGGAAATGGAAATCCATTAATATTATTTAACTGGTCAATTATTATATAACTAGCATAAAGGCTGGAAGAACCTAAGTCTTTATGATATAGAATTATGTTTCTTGCTTGATTTTTCAAAGCTTTTTAACAACTTTGATGGGATTTGACTTCTCTCATTGTTTTCACCATTCCTATTTAAAACAATGTGATACAGTGGAAAGAGAACTTGGATCTGGAATCAGAAAAGGCTAGCACTGATGTAGTCACTGTGACCTTAAGAAAATTATTTAACCTTTTTGGTCCTCTGAATTCTTATCTTTAAAATGAGGAGTTTAAACTAAATGACCTCTGAGTCTTCTCTAATTTTACAAATATAATCTTGAGACTGGCAGAATTTTGACATTTTAATAATGAATATACAGGAAGGAGCCTTTATAAATATGAATATATGTGTGTAAATACACATATATGTATTTCCTGACAACAAAATCTACATGGTTTTGAGAAATTTTCATTTGAAGACACTTTTTGGATTGATAAATACCTCAACAGAACTTACCTGAAAATATTGTGCCACATAAAATTTGAAATTTTCAACCTGTCTAGAAAGTGTGGAGTTTTTTTGTTTGTTTGTTTGTTTGTTTGTTTGTTTGTTTTCCTGAGCTGGGAAATAGACCTGAATCCCAAGACTGATTATCCCTGGAACTCTGACCTGTTTCCTACCTGGCTGCTTCTCCCCTCTGGAGGCAACTTCCTGGCTCACCATATAAATGCCAGATTTAGTGTGGACATTCAGTGGACACACAGCCCACTGCAGCTCAGAAGATTTACCAACTTCAGTGTCCCCTTTAGCAGGGTATACAGGTGTTCACCAACAAACCCATCTGAAAGTATTGAAAGTTATACAACACAACTGAATAGATTTATTCTATGATTAGAACTGTCAGGACTTGTGTAGAATTGGCATTAATGGAAATATATAGGAACATAATTTTCTTTTATACAAAGGGGAATCTTGTGAATACTTCAGTCTATCCAATTGGATGCTTCCCATTTTTTTGCTTTGGAAGAGGCAGGAAGTACTCTGCTCATTTCCAACTAGCTCCATTCCTTCTCCACATCCCCTTATTTCCTTCTGAGAACTCACTGCTTTTGTTTATAGTTTAGGTGACAAGATACAAACCAGAAATTGGAAGGAGAGAGAGGAATGAAGTTGACTTAAAGTTGTCTATTTGAAAATGTGCTATAATTCCATCACTTTCATCTGGCCTCCTGAAGCATGTCTTCTTTTCAGCCGTGTGTGTGTGTGTGTGTGTGTGTGTGTGTGTGTGTGTGTGTGTGTGTGAATTCCACTGGGGTGACTCATTCTGACATGGGAGTTCTTTGCATCTTTTCTCCACAAAATGTGTGAGAGAGAGAGGAAAGAGAGGGTCTCATTCCTTCTGAATATTCTGAACAATCTTTTTTTTCCCCTTATAGCCAGAGATTTTCCTATGAGAAAATTTCCAGTTATGACTTAACAATTCCATGTTTCGCAATCCAACTCGCCCTTCTTGTCTATTTCTCCTCCCCTCACAACTCCCTCCCGCCAAACTTCTCACAATTCAGAATGAGTTGTGTGAGATTACCAGTACAATTAAAGCTCTGGGAAGAGGAAAACTTGTATTATGGCTTTGATAACCCTTCAGGGAGAAAGAGACGCTCCTCTGCCACAAATTCCAATTTTAGTGCTGGAGACAACAATAATAATGAACAGAAGAAACACAGGAAAGCAAACATGTGATTTAAAATCATCCATAACCAGAAGTGTTTATCTAGAAACATGAGAGTCTGGCAAGATGTCTATCATTCTCTCTTTGCATATATTCCATTTTGAGGAGAATAGCTCTTATCTAATATCTAAGTGCTTTTACAACCTTATTTTGGAAAGGTCTCCCTGGTCACACGTACCTTAAACTAGAGAGGAAAGCAGCTGATTGCATATTTTTTTTTAAAGTGGAGACTTCTGTAAAACAATGCACAATATATTTATACCATTGCTTGCAAAGATTAAGATAAATGGAATACTTGTATCCACTGGGATTAGGATTCCAAGTTTCTTTGTCTCTTCCATGTGCAGCAAACATGCTCATTCTCCAGAAAAGCCATAGAAGAAAGTTAATGAATTGTTAGAGTTAATGAGACTCTCTTAGGAAGACACATAATTGGGGAGATGTCTCTGGATTCCAACACCACCTAAAGAAAATACACTTTCAGTCTAGCCCCAGAGAAAAATGCCTTTTGTTTACCTAATAGTAATGCATTGTACTTAAAATATATAGATATCGAAGGTAACAGATTAATATTAGGAAGACAAATGTTTTGAATTGTCTTTTTAGTATATGTGATTCATTCATTCACATGATTCATTCTCACTTTCTTTTCTACTCCTCCCTGGCCAATCCAAATTCAACACACATTTATTAAGTGCCTGCTGTTTGAAGAGAATAGTGCTAGACCTTTATAATGAGTAGTACTCTTTCGGTGAACAAGCTAGTCAAGTCAGATCAAAGAAAAGTACAGAATTTTTCAGCCAACTTGGGGATTGACTCATGTTGGGCCTCTTTAGTGAAACACTTTATTTACCATCAGCATTATTGTTAGCTATATTTTTATAGCATCTTAAGGGTTGCAAAGCACTTGAAATACATTATATGATTTGATCATTTGATTCCCATAACAACCCTCAAAGATAGGTGCTATTATCCTGATTTTACAGATTTGTGAATTAAGATTCATAGAGATTTAAAGATTTGATTATGGTCACAATACTAGTAGATAACTGAAGCAGGAAGATGTTTGTAATATGCTTTATAAATATCATCTCAGGAGAGGGGGCGGAGCCAAGATGGCAGCGTAGCAGCAGCAACACATCGCAGCTCTCACATAGCCACCCCAAAATACCGATAAAATAGGACTCTAAAACAATCCTGGAACTCCAAAACGCACACAAAGATACTTCCCA
>CM053582.1:472999835-473017335 GCA_028627135.1 Pseudochirops cupreus
AAATTATTCGATTACCTGAAAGCCATGATCAAAAAAAAGAACATAGAAATTATCCTTCAAGATATTCTCAAGGAAAATTGCCCTGATATTTTAGAACCAGAGGGCAAAATAGAACTTGAAATAATTCACTGATCACCTCTTGAAAAAGATCCCAAAAAGAAAACTCCGAGGAATGTTATAGCCAGGTTCCCAGATCAAGGAGAAAATATTACAAGCTGCCAAGAAGAAACAATTTGAATAATGTGGAAACACAATCAAGATAACCCAGGATCTAGCAGCTTCTACATTAAGGGATAGAAAGGCCTGGAACATGATATTTCAGAGATCAAGGAGATTAAAACCAAGAATCACCTACCCAGCAAAATTAAGTATAATGTTCCAGGGGAAAATATGGTCATTCAATGAGGTGGAGGACTTTCAAGCATTCTTGACCATAACTGAATAGAAAATTGAATAGGAAGGGATGCTATTTTAAAAAGTGAAATTGAGAGGTGGTAGAGGAATAGAATGAGAGGAGACAGGGAGAGACAGATGGGATTAATCATCTCATCTAGAAGAGTCAGGGGATAACTGTTACAATGGAGGGAAAGAACAGGAAGGCAAAAGGGAAGGGTCAACCTTACTCTCATTGAATTTGGCTTGGAGAAGGAATGGCATACACTCTAAATTGGGTATCTTGCCCTACAGGAGAGTAAGGAGGAAGAGGATTAGAGAGGGGATGATGGAGGGAAGGGCAGGTTGGGGGTGGAGGGTTGTTAGAAGCACACACTTCTGTAAAGGGACAGAGACAAAGTAGAGAATAGAACAAGTAGAGGGGTGGGATAGGAAGGAGGGAAATATAGTCAATCTTTCACAATATGTCCATTGTAGAGATGTTCTGCATAACTATACATGTATGGCCTGTATTGTATTGCTTGTCTTTCCAGTGGGGGGTGGGTGATGAGGGAAGAAGGGAAAGAATCTAGAATTTAAAGTTCTAAAATCAAATGTTAAATACATATATATATATATATATATATATATATATATATATACATATATATATATACATACACACACACACACACACACATATATATATATATATATATGTATATATATTATTATTATTCTCTACATGCAACTTGCTAATAAGATATATAGACCCTGGGGTAGGGAGATCCATCTTGACCTACTGGAAAGTCAGAAGGATGAGGGGGGAGGATATAGAAGAGAACAGACTGGGGGAGGGGATATACAGTGGGAACACTATTTTGGAGTGGGGGGTAATGGAAAGATGGGGAGAAAATTTGTAACACAATCTGGTGGAAATGAGTGATGTAAACTAAAAATAAACTCAAGTTAATAACAAAAAGAGTTATTTACATTGTAAATAAACAAGAATAAAAAAAAGTGTTATCCATATGATGGCAAGTCAACTGGTCAATTCAAGTCACTTTAGTTGAAGCACAAATCAAGGTAGGGAAAAATTCAACCACATAGATTAGATGTTTAATTCAATTATTTTAGTCAAAAGGATTGATTTGTTTGGTAGTGGCACCCAAAGGTGAAAAAATTGCATTTCCTTGAACATAGAAAGTTTTTCAAAAAATTTTTACCTGAATAAAGAAAAGATCTTTGAGAAAATAAAGAATGAGGTAGTCCCAGAAAAGTTAGATAGAGAACTTTTTTACAGAAAATGGGCAGGGGTTATAAATTTTCTAGTTTGACAACATGGCAAGGGACATGATGACCAAAGGACCAAAAGCAGTGGAAAAGAAGGAAATAAGAACTTGTTAAATACCTTCACTATGCCAGGTGCTTTATAAAGATTATCTCATTTGATCCTCAAATGGGAGGTATGTGCTATTATTGTCCCCATTTCACAGTTGGGGAAACTGAGCTAGTCAGACTTACTGTGACTTGTTCAGGGTCAGACAGCTAGTAAGCATCTGAGGATAGATTTGAATTTAGGTTTTTCTGACTTCAGGTCCAGCATTCTATCCACTGTGCCACCCAGCTGCTTCTATTGAAAACTTGCCTTCCTCAGATTCTGCCCCCTCTCCACTCCTTAACAACTGCTACCACAAAATCTATGTGGCCAAATTAACTTGAAATTGGGAAAAGAAGCGAAAGACAAAGGGAACATAGGAATGATGAGATCAACCTAACCTATTGGTTTTCTCTTCTTTTAATTTTATGAGGACCTTTCAAAAATCTAATTCTGTAAGGAGTCGCTATGGGATTGAAAAAAAGACCATTAAGATCTAGAGAAAATTCTACCTATGAAGAAATGTCAAAATGAAATATTTGTTTTCTTGGTGGTTCAGTCTACATCTGTTCCAAGATGCAGGTATAACCCTTCCAACCACACAACTCTATGATGACTACATCATGACTTCTGTAACTTTGTACAGGTATTTGGCTTGTTTGTGTTAACTAAATTGAACTGTATTAACTATATTAAAATGAATACTCTTCTAATGATTATTTCTTAATCATGTGTGAAAGAGAGAAAAAGATCATTGTAGCATTTCTATTCCCTGTAATCTAGAATGTGTTGTTGAATCTAAGTAAAATTTAAGGGCTAAGTAGATAACCTAATTTAATTGAAAAACAATCTCAGAAGTATGCCCTAGCATTACTTGATATGACCTTATCCTTCAGTAGATTTCATTCTTGAGTTCGACATACATCATCCATTGTAATTATTTTTGTCATTATTAACTATAAAATGTCCAGGATACTATATAAAATCTAGTTTTATTTGATTGTGGATTTGTTATAACTTTTAATAGGCCTAGAATTTAGGTGAGGTCTGATGGAGGTCTTGTTTTCAACTTATTTAAATATTTCAATAATGTATACTTTTATCAAGCCACCCACCCACTTAATCCCACTGCCCACAGTCTCCTCTAACTTCTTGCATCTACAGTTACTCGCTTTTTCAGTCTTTCCCTATGTACTGTCCTTCCCTGCTACATAGCTTTGCATACAACTCCCTCATCCTAAAAAAATAAAATAAATTGACCTCTCAAGCTTTCTTCCTATGTTTCTCTTTCCTTTTATAGTCAAATTCCAAGAAGAGTTTGTCTACAGATTTTACCTACAGTATTTCCTTTTCTCCTTCACTTTTCAGCTCCTTTTAAAATGGTTTCTGATCTTATCACTCAATTAAAACTATATTCTCTCCAACTCTACTTATCATTTCTTCCCTGGAGAATCCAGTGGCCTCTTTTCAGGTCTCATTCTTCTTTATTTCTCTTTATTGTTTGATACAGGTAACCACTCTCTAACCACCTAAATACTCTTCTCTTGGTTTTTATGATACTACTTAATTTTAATCTTACCTATCTAGCCACTCTTCAGCATACCTTGCCGGCTTATTATCCTTCCCCCAAAGCTTTGGTCCTATTTTTTACTCTCTACCTCTACTCTGCTTTTCAGTAATCTTATCAACTATCATAGATTCAATAATCATTTATTTTTTTTTTTTTTGCTTTTTGGAGGGGGGAAGGTAGGGCAATTGGGGTTAAGTGACTTGCCCAAGGTCACATGGCTATTTTTTTTATTTGTGTGTTAAGTGTCTGAGGCCGGATTTAAACTCAGATCCTCCTGACTCCAAGGCCAGTGCTCTATTAAAAAAAAAGTCATTTCTACCAAGAGGGATGACCTAGTAGTCTATACACAGGCCTAAACTGTCCTGAGAAAGGAATGCTTTAAATTTTTGTACTGTGATGAAATTCACAATATCAACTACGTATTGCATATTTTCAATTGGGTGGGGAAAAAGAAAGATTAAAAAAAATTCAGATGATCAAACTATTTAGAAAAGTGTTTCTTGAAGAGAAAGCATATAAAATGATAAAAATTAACTTTTCACTTTTCCTTTGGATGTTATATGGTCAAAGGCATGCAAACTGGTTTTATGAATTACTCTTTTCGTTCTATACCAATGGCTACCCAAAGCTTGAAAACAACTGTACTCTACATCCCCACTTGGCAAATGGCCATTTGATTTGGAGAGATCAGAGTTTATTCTGGTATTACAGAAGACAGCAAATCCCAGGGAATCAATCTTCCACAATTGGCTGTGCCAATGAGAGAATGTCTTTATTCTCTCCCACTTCTTCCACCCCACCACATAAAAAGGGGACAGAAGGAAGACTAATCATCTATAAGAGATGATAACTGATCGGTTATGGGTCCAAACACTAAGCTTTAGGGAAGGGGAGAGAAATGGAGATGAAGGCTCCTAAGTGTGCTTTCTCTGGAAAATTGTTTGACAAAGTTTCTCAAGAGGTGTTGGCAGCTCTTTAGTGGGTGCTAAAGAAAAGAGACTTGGACAATTTGTGTTTCTGGGCTCTGAACAGCATCATTTACAAAGACTTTGGCTCAGAAGACCATAAGAATCAGAGGTCATAATTATGTCTCTCCCAAAGTAAAATGTTAAGGACTTGCCTCCTCTTTCCCTCATTTAGTTAAATATGAAAAATAAAAATAAGCAAAGGAAACACTGATGTGTAAGTGGGAGCTAAAATGTAAACAAGAATTGGAACACTATTTAAAAGCATAAATATGCGATAGAGGAATTAAAATACTTAGGAGAAGTTTATGAACTCCACGTTCAGTGGAAACGGGCTGCAAAAGAGTTTAGCTGTCCTTCTAGAAAACAAAAATTAATTTGCTTTGGCCAAATTAAAATTAATTAAAATTATGCAATGTCGCCCTTGTGTTAATTTTAACGGTGAGGTTGTTGTGATTTAAGGCTACAATTAGTTCTAGTGTTTGAAAGAGAAGCACTGTAATCGAGACAGGACATTTTAATAATCCTGGTTATAAACATTTAATACATCATCTTTAGGGACTCACAAACACATTGTAATTAACTTTTACAACTGAAATAAATCAGATTGCATTAGCATATTGCAAAGGAAAAAATCATTTGCATGATTGAAAACAGCTTCAGAAAATTATGTCTAACAGGCTCTATGCAATCCCCAGCACAACTTTTACCAGTTTTTATTTGGGGATTATTTTTAGACCAACTACAATTTAGGATTTTCCTCCTAATTAAGACTTTTGCCATGTAAGGATATGTCAGATACACTCATGTCCCTTCCCAGTTCAGTATATTCAGCCAAATTCTGTCTATGGATACTTATCATACATACGTGTTTTATTCCATTTCCTCCCCCGGACTCCTCCCACCCCTGACCTGGAATAATTTGCAACAAGCTTTCACATACTTTGTTTCATTTGAGACACAGGAGGGTAGATAGATCTGATATTATTATTCTTACTTTGAAGATGAAAAAAAGCTACCATTCATTCAAGGTCACACAGCTTAGTAAGTGGTGGAGCCAGGACTAAAAACCCTGTTCTTCTGAATTCTAGTCCTATACTCCTATACATCTTCATTTCTTTTCAGCACTGAATACATTTGACCACCTTCTCTCCACCTGGATACCCACCCCTGGAGTTTTGTGGCATTGTTGTTGTGTTTTTGGTTTTTGGTTTTTGTTTTTATCCTACCTATCTAGCCACTAATTTACTAGATTATTACTTTATCTGGAATGTTATTATATTTATCTTGATTATTGTATTATCCATGCCCCTTATCTTGGACATCCCCAAATATTCAGTCTTAGGAGTATTAGGCCTTCTTTCCTTTTCTCCCTCTACTCACTCAGTGAGTGAAAGAGAATGCTGAGTCTTCACATCCTGAACTAATTGAGAATACAGAAAGACTACTGAACTTGGAGTCATGGGACCAGAGTTCTAAAATTCCAGATCTATTCCTTAGTGTCTAAGTGACCTTTTTCTGGAAAGATATTTGACCTATATTAGCCTCAGTTTCTTAATCTGTGAAAAATGCAGGATGGACTAAATGACCACTAAAATCCTTTCCAGCTCAACTTGTATGATATTATGAATATTAATACGGAAAGGAGTCATTCCTCAAAATGTTTTCTCATACGGCACTTGGTGGTGCTTTGCCCATCACATTCTAATGTGCATGACACATATTTATCTGTATGTTTGTTATTCAATCCTAGTAGACTATAAGATTCTTCAAGGAAAGGGCTAGGGAATTTTTCATCATGGTGTCCCCAGTACCCAAAACAATGCCTTGTACATACTCACTTCAAGGATTCATGATTTCATTAGTGTAATTTTCACCCTAACAATATGAAATAATTGCTCTATGACTTACTTAATAAGTGGTCTTAAAGACCACTATATATGGTATAGGCAAACAATTCAACATCCTAAGGTCAACTGATGATCGCACCTCTTCAGACTTTAGTTAGCCTGGTCCTTCCACAGCATATATAATCCATTGGCACATGCTGTCCATTGCCAGGGGGCATACTCACATTCTTTCCAGATTGATATGACTGGCTGGTGCTTAATGTATACTAATAGAACTCTTGAAAAGTCAAAGTGATCTCAATACCACAATTAGAAATCAGAATAGAACTTTAGTGGCCTTGTATATGTATTACATGCCTAATAAATATTTATTGAATTTAAATGAATCAAGAGAAAAAATTCTATGTTGTGATTTTTTTATATAAAAATTAACAGGAAAAATATTTTCCCGTTCAAGTTGAAAAGGATTCCAGTACATGATGAAAGAAAACCCTTCTCTCTGATATTTTCCCTTACAACAATATGTATAAATGATTAGAGTGAAAATAATATGTCCTCTCACAGTACTGGTAAATAAACAGATACTGGTATGCTGAGGGTCCCTTCACACACACACACACACACACACACACACAAAAGTAGCAACCTTTCTAAAAGGGAATGGAAGTCAGACTGCTATATAGATAAATGAATCACTGTGGCTTCATGAGTGTTATTGTGTTAAACACTGAATATTACTGACTTGAAAGGCTACGTACGAAATATGAGGGAAATGGTCCCAGAGTCACCTGTAATTCAGATTCACTATGGGCTATATAAGAAAGCCAGGATAGTCAATGCTGGTAATTGGTGTAGTAGGCTATCTAGAAGTGGGCCTCTGAATAATGTGGATCAGAGTACAAAGTTAGTCCAGTTCAGAAGCAATGATTTAGTTAATGCAAACATATGTATATATGGAATTAAATAGATTTTTAGACACTATCTAAAGTTCATTCCAGACCTGAACAGCAATACCCAATAAACAGTCATCCAACCTCTATATGAAAACCCCCAAGTGAGGAGGAACCTACAGCACTGCTTTCCTGAGGTACCATTTCATTTTTGGACAGGTCTAATTATTAAGACTCTCCCCACCCCTCTTTATATTGAACTAAAATAGGCCTCTTTGCAACTTCTATCTAATACTTGTAGCTTAGACATCTATCTAGCTTGTGCAATGGATTGAATATTGGACTCAGCTGGAGTTGGAAAAACCCAAGTTCAAATGTAGCCTCAGACACTAGCTGTGTGAAATTCTGCAAACTATTTAATTTGTCTGCCTCAGTTTCCACATCAGTAAATGGAGATAATAATATAATCTATCCTCCAGGGATGTTTTAAGAATAAAATGAGAAAATACTTATAAAAGTAGCTTTGCAAAATCTTAAAGCACTAAAGAAATACTAGCTATTGTGGACCAAGCAAAATCTAAATTAGTTCTCTACCTGACAACCCCAGAATATTTGAAGGCTGCAATTGTGTCTTACATCCTTTCCTTCTAGTGTAAATGTTTCCATTCCCTTAGACCAGTGGTTCTCGATCTTCCTAATGCCGCGACCCTTTAATGCTCGTATGTGGGTGTGTCTGCATGTGGGCGGATCCTCCTGGAGATGGATAGAGGAGGTTCCTAAGACCATCGGAAATATGTGTTTTCCGATGGTCTTAGGCGACCCCTGTGACCCCTGTGAAAGTGTCGTTTGGTCCCAAAGGGGTTGTCACCCACAGCTTGAGAACCACTGCCTTAGACTGATGATCCATAGGTTTTACAACTCTTTTGTGCTTGCCCCATATTATTATGTACTATATGATGGGTCATAATCCCCTACTAGAGCATAAACCACATGAGGCCAGAGCTTGTGTATTAACTAAATGTTTTATCTCTTTCAGAGACTACCACTGTGGTCTGTACACATTAGAGGATTTATAAATAATTGCGAAACTGAATGAATCACTATAATAGAAAGGTCAAACAATAATTACATTTGTACCTTTTGGACCCTGATTATAATGGCCTAGGAACTTCATAAAGCATCATAAATTGTTCCTCTAGCCTGTCCCTGTTGGTGCAATGACTCTCAGATAATCACCTTGAATGATAGGAATGGAGTAGTACAATGGAAAGGGCATTGGCATTAGATTCAGATTTTGTTCTCATAATCCACCTTTATCATTTACTACCTGTGTGATAACTGAGCTCTTTACCTATTCTCTCTGGGCCTCAGTTTATTTAACTTCAAAATAAGTAAATTGCATTAGAGAGCTTCTAAAATACCTTTTACCTCTAGATCTATGATTCTAGGCATTGACAGAAGAACACAGGAATCAGAGCTGAAAGACACATTAGAACTCTTGTAGCAGAATGGCTTTATTTTACAAATGAGGAAATCGAGGGCCAGAGAAGTTAAGTGACTATACTAATGATGAATACTTGGTAATTCACAGTCAGAATCTGAACCAAGGTCCTGGAACTTAAAATTAGGTGTTATTCTCTCTGCTATAGCAAGTTTCTTTTAAAATTTCTCATATACTTAAGCCTTTTTTTTTAAGAGGAAGAAAACAAGGAATATTCTACCTCTTCTCTGAGTCTTCTTGGAAGCCATTTGTGGGGAGTCTTGTTTCTCCTGAGGATATAGTTTATTGACTCAAAAGAGCAGTAACTTAATTAACAGGAGAAGTGAAGCCTACTGCATAATTAACAAGACATTTACCTAAAATCAATAATCTAATTGCCCCACCTAGGTAGAGGACAGTGTTTATCCTATTGAAAACAATTCATTTCTATCTACATGTTAACAAGGTGATTGGTGGTTTGTTTAAGACATTAACCTGATCTGTAAAGTGATAATTTATTGAGTAATCAATTAATCTTTTTAGCATTGCAAATGGAAGTAGGTAATGAATACTTACAAGTAGAGATCTGCATATGAAAGTTCAAAGGTAACTGATTCTTCTTTGTAAAATGGAGATTATACTCAAACCTTCATTAAACTGAGAAAGGAGATAGGACAATCTTACCTTTAATATACCCCAAGAACAAACAATGCACTCAGAATTTGGAGCATACTAATTTAGAAATGTTTTCTGCTTTTACAAAGAATTCATTATCTAAAAGGGTTTTCCTTTTTCACAGATTGGAATGAGTCCATTCCAATATTATGTACCCACATCTCCTAGTCTCCTAATGGTCTTCAGATACTTGAAAATGTTTCCAGTTAAAAAGTATAAATAAATAAATTCATCTGGGGCCATGGGTCAAAGTCAGAAGATTTAACAATCAGGTTTAATCAAGATAAGGATGCTCAAGTTTGGATGGTTAAACAAAGTTTATCCATTCTCTTGAGCCTGTACAAATGGGGATGAGGTTTCTCAGACCATAAAGAACTTCCTATTAGATCATTCTCATGGTATCCCTTACATGAACATATTCTCATGATATAGGGTGACTTCTGCAGCTCCAATTCATGGGAATTTGTTATTTAAAGCAATCAGACCAAAACATGCCAACTGACTAATGATAAGGAAGCTGAGAGTACTTCTACTCCTCCCTGGCCCTCTCTCCTTCTTACTCTCCTTCTCCTTCCCTCCCTCCACCTCCTCCTCCTCCTCTTTTCCTTCTTTCTTTCTCTCTTTTTTCTTTCTTTCTTCATCATCACCATCATCATCATCATCATCATCATAATCAGTGTGTTTGAAAGCTGTACACTAATGAGCACATTTATCGCTTCCTAAAACACAGTTTAGTTCTGGAAACTTTTCTAACTTTGTGATCATCATTGTAATAGAGACACCTAAAAGACCAGGTCACAGGACACGGGAAGGGGAGAGGTGGAAACAGGACAGAGGAAGAGATAGTACCAGTTGGGAGGATTAAGGGCAATGAGGAAAGGCTCAAAGCAAAGTTACAAAAAATTTGATCTATATTATCTCATTTCATCCTCAAATGATTTTTGGAGGTGAGTTTACAAGTATTCTCTCCATTTTCCAGATGAGAAAACTAAGGTGAAGAAAGATTCAATAAAATACTGAGCCATACCACTAAGTGGTAGTTTAAGAAAAAAACTCAGATGTCCTGGCACCAGGTCAAAAGCAGGAAGAAGCAGAAATAATTTATGAAGTAAATGGGTTTTTTGTTTGCTTGTGTTACACTGTTACTATCACCATATGTATAACTAACAGCAAAAGAGGCTAATTAATCTCTATGTGGAATTAAAAGAAAAAGAAAATTATGTATTTTAGGGGTATAAAAGTTAGACTTTAAAAGATTATATGATACAGAATGTCCCAAACATCTTAGTGCAGTTTAAAACTAGTGCTTAAATTTAATTTTAAGCTAGTGTTTAAAACTGCACCAAGACTTTTGGTACATGCTATATCTACTGCTACATTCTAGGTTCGTTGTGAGGAAAAGTCTTTATGAACCCAAAAGTGTCACAGAAATGGGATTAATCACCATTGTTATATCCTCACCTTCTTGATGGATTTCACATAGAAATACCCCTAAGACCAATATTACTATTATTCTCTTTCAATTTATTTTCTTTGGTATTTCTGTTTTCATATTCTATATTCTATTTCTATTCATCTATTCTATCAACTATTAAAAAGATAAATGGATTAAGGTACTTGTAGTAGAGTAAAAATATTAGGATACAGATTTATCTTCTATACACTCATTGAAAGTATCTTTGGTAGAACTCAGTACCAAACAGGAAGACAGGAGTGATACCTGCTTCATTCTTTCCAAACTGACTTTTATCTATAACTTCTTTACCTCTCTTATTTTCCGCTGTTTCTTTATAATTTGAAACCTTTTGTTCCATGTAATTCAGAGATTATGAGTATTTGGAATGGCAATGTTATTTTTAAAATATGGTTCTTTGTAGTATGGTGGTTTGTTTTTTGTCTGTCCAACAAAGATAGCAAGTTTCTGATACATAATGCTGGGCAACAGGTGATATCTGACTAGTTATTTTGTAGGTGCGTCATTTTTAAAGCTAGAAATAATATTATAAACAGTCTCTAATGTATTCTTGAATAATCCACATAAGATTGATCTTATTAAGGATAACTGTCTATAATTTCTTTTGTCAATAACATGGTCTGGAATTGCTATCATAAAGCCATTCCCACAAACAAATCCATTCCATTCGGCCATTTTGTTAATATTTCTTCATCAGCTCGTTATCGGCTGAATTCATCCTGGATCCTCTTCATCCTTGAAGATCATTTAATCCATGGAATTGATATCTAGGAAGCACCATGTGCCCTTCCCTCTGATCAGATGGATGTCCTCAGAACCTCCATTTAAGGAGGGCGTCCCAGCAAGCCATCTCTCTTCATTTCTCATCAGGATGGACTCCAGACTTCTCCATCCTGCCACACCCCACCCCTTCCTAGATTGCCTCCCTACCCTCCCTTTTCAGCTTCCTTTTATGTCTTTATCCTTTAGAATATAAGCTCCTTGAGGGTAGAAATTGTCTCTCTTTTTGTATTTATTTGCATCGGTATTCCCAGAATTTAGCATAGTGCCTGGATCATAATAAGCTCTTAGTACAGACTTGTTGATTGACTGACTTACTGAAGGATATTAATTTACTACTGCTACGAAACTTGTTCATATTTAAATAAAATTCTCACATGGCAGCACACAAAAGAGCAGTAGAGAATTAAGATGGAAATCTACGATGCTCATGATGGAAATTAATTTAACCTGATAGTTTTTTTATAATTGTTCTAATGTAGAAAAACTCTGTGCTGTGTGTACATATAAACACATATGCCAATTATGAATAATAATAGCTTTCACTTGTTTAGCACTCATATGGCTACAAAATACTATCATTTACCTTATTTAATTTGATTTTCCAAACGTATTCAATTCAATTCAACAAGGATTTAAGTGCCTCTGTGTGCCAGCCACTGGGCTAGGTACTGGATATACAAAATCAAAGCAGTGCCTATCCTCCGGGAACAGAGATTACAAATATTTTACAAAAGAGGAAATAGCCTCAGTGACCAAGGTCAAACCACTAGAAATTATAGACCTAGGACTTCTGCCTCCAAATACATAGGGGAGTTCTCCCCCCCAATTATACCATACTGTCTATGATCTATGCAGTCTTTAATGAAATCAATAAGTCTACA
The DNA here is from genome assembly GCA_028627135.1 of Pseudochirops cupreus. Lineage (NCBI taxonomy): Eukaryota > Metazoa > Chordata > Mammalia > Diprotodontia > Pseudocheiridae > Pseudochirops > Pseudochirops cupreus. The sequence goes on from CM053582.1 coordinate 473,012,154, forward strand.
GAACAGTCGCCAGAAATCCTCATAGATTTTTTTTTACTTATGTTAGCATTACAAAAGAAAAAAAAAACATGGATACTTTCCATTGAACAAGCTGTCACTGAGCCAATTTTAGGAGCCCATCGAAAGCTTTAGACAACTATAAGCCACAATCCCTAATGATATAATGGGCATTTAAATGAAGACCGTGTGCTCCTTTCCAAAGTTAAGTTCTTATGAATTTATCTTTATATACAATGTGAAAACTTTTAAGGGTGAGGCTGGGGTAAAGAGAGGCCATTGCAAGTATTTTTAAATGCTTTTTAAAGTTGTACATCACATCATACTTGTTGCCGGAAGAACAATGAAGACTAAAATAGAGCTCATTCTTAAAATTCATTTTCACTCAATTTATTTCTTAAGAAGTTTCTTCTCAGAACTGATCAAGAGACATGTTCCTGATAATATTTTATGCTGTTTTCTAACATTATTTAAAATATTTCAATAGTGGAACCATAGTGTGAGTTCCTATCTAAGCAGAAAGTCTCTTGCTGTCTTGTTGGATTTTGAGCATACTTCTTTTAAAGCAATTGCTACTATTATTCACTGTATGATTTTGCCTTATTTTAAAGTATGTGCTAAATGGAATATACGAATAGTGTGAGGCATAGTTTCTCGCTTAAGAGAGTTAGTTAGCAGTTCAGAATTTTCCATGTGATCGGGAGTGACATCTGTGCTCTGGATACTAACAGAACCAAAAATGATCAGGCATTATCTCAGGAAATAGAATGAAGCCTGATTTATCTATAAAAAAAAGTCAGGAAAGAACTCTCCTTTAAAATAGCTCTTTGACAACATATTGAAATGCTGTCACCACAACTTCACTCTCATTCACTTAGACCTTCCCTGATAGAAAAACACTGAGAATCTCCTTGAAATCTTTCAAACTCACCTTTGACACTATTGTGTCACTGATATTATAACTTTGGGGGGGGGGAGGGGAGAGGAGTGGGGGAGGGGTAGTCCATGAAAATAAAACACTTAAATGGTATAGGGAGTTACTCCAAGTTATTTCCTTATTATTTAAAAAAAATGTTACCATGGACAAAATAGAATTTTAATTTCACCCTGCTTAATAGCTAATGCTATTCTGTTTCTAATGATATCCCTAATATCAATTCTTTCTGCCTTGAGTATTCTGGTATATTTATGCAATTTTGTCTTTAACCCTTCACAGGTTTGGGTTCTTCTTTTTGCACTCCTTTTACTTCACAGGACTTTAACCATTTGCACACACACAAAAATCCCAGCTAATCTTTTCAAATTAGCACAGTTCTAACTCTGGAGATTCTCATTAGATGTGCGGCTGAGATTGATCAGATCTCATTTGCCTAATATGGGGCCTAACTTTGGGCGTCTGGCCCTTGCAGTAGGGGGTAAGAGAGAATGGGAAGATGTCTTTTGTCATTGCTATGCAGGCTCACTAATTTGCTCCGCCTAATAAAATTACAAATGAACACAGCTTTGCTGGCATTGCCTTTATAGGTTATAATAACCTTGGTCCCCCATAACCTCCCGCTAGCTGAATTAATCAGATCATATTAATATTTCTTCTTACTTTCTTTTAACTGGTTCTTCTCTTAATTAAAGGGGCCAAAGATGTAAACAGGGTAGGTGACTAGAAACATGGCGTCAGGTTATAAACAAGGCTCATTAAAAAGATGGATGTGCCGGCAGACTGCAAAAATTGCTTACTCCGCAAGTGTACATTTTGTAATTTCCTGACGACTAAAAGGACTAATGCCAGATTCTACCCCCTTGCTTTTTTTTTTACATGTATAAAAGATGATAATTTTTGAATAGTGGGGGTGGGGATGGCAACCCTGAGCAACCTATTCATCAACCAGAATAAGGTCACTCACATTACAAGACTCTCTCCCCCTTTCCCACAAACCTCCAAATACAAAACATATCTATAAAAGGAATTCCCCCCCAAAAAAGCAAGATAAAAATAAAGGAAATACACTACATAAAATAAAAATGTATGCTTTATATCTAATGAAAGAACATTATATTATTAAGTTCAGAATTAAAGTTTTTAAAAAATCTGACTAATTCTTCTACCTTTTATGTGTATTCAAGGATATGCTAACTGTTGTATACTCACGTTCATGTCCATGTAGTAGATAGAATGTAGACCTAAAGAAATATGTAACTGATCTCAAATGGTAAACACAGGCAGCCTCATCCAAAGGAAGTTTTCAGTTGATGATTCATGAAGTTCTAAGAACAACATAGTATAGCACCAAACAAGATCATTTATAGTGTAATTTACACATGTGCTACATCTATGTAAATATTTGAATCAACTCATACATTGACTACACTGAATGCATGTACAATAATGCAAAACATGTGTAGATATAGACACATGTATACATACAATCTGGTGATCTATTTATATACTTTTTAGGCACTTCAGTTCATGTTCTAATCTATTATAGAAACTTTCATCAACATTCATTTAAAGAGAAGAAAGCAAAGGCAATTCTTCACCCCCACACCCTTTACCAACTACCAGTGAGGACCAGACCCCTGATTTCCCATCTTTCTTTATCCCATCTCAACAAGAGGGAAAGTCATTCTGACAGGAAGATGCACAGCATGACCAGGCAAGACCTCTCTCCTTCATGAATAAATTAAAAATGAAAGTTTAACTGATTCCCTTGCATTTTTATGGAGGGACTTCATCCTAATTTACCTAAATGCTTTGAATAGAATGTAAGAAAAATGTAAGAGCCTAAGGTGGAAAGGTTAAATATGTGTTTAAATGGAAGGATATTTTAACAAGCACAACACATGGGTACTTACAACTGATCAGAATATATACATACATATACACGCATACATACATATATATATTAGAATACATATGTGTATATTATATATAAACATATTATACAAGCATACCTAATATGCTGATTATATATAACATAACATAATATAATGATAACTATTTTATGGTATTAATCACATAGATTATTTCTACATATTGGTGGGTTGTACTTTCTTTAGTTTAAACACTTATGGCACAAACTGGCTTTTCCCTTAGCTGTTGCTCCTCATATGGACCACTGCAGGTGTGAACAGTAATTCTGTAGCCAAATAGCCCTACTTCAAGATTTTTTTTAAAGTTATGATTATAGTCCCTGAAAGAGCTCTGTTTAAGATATCATTTTTCTTATTGGGGTTCAATTTTGGTGGGAATGGTATTTTTCCAGAACTGCTTTGTGATTTGGTTCAGTGAATAACCTCTTTCAATGTGTTCTTCACTGGCAAGTTTTTAGTGCTTGGCAAACATGTCACAAGACATATAATTAGATTTTTTCATATCAGATCAAAACAATTGGCTAAAAAAGCTTGGACTCCTTCTTCTGGCATGTGTCCCTTTACCTGATATTTCAAAAGCCAAAGATGGTTCTGCATGGCTCAAGACTTTAATAAGATACCCTCCTATAAGAATAAAAAGCAAATTGGCATGTGGAATCACTTTATGGGTGCTTCAAATCTGTCATGTTTGGAAAGCTTTGATTTCAGTAATGTGATTGACAATGCCACCCATGAGTGAAGTATGAACTCTATTCATTTTGAAATAATATATTTTACCAGAAGTCATCCAGAGACTAACAACTACTGCTCCTTGCTAGTCAACGGACAATGTTTAAGGATATTCATTTAAGGAAAGGAGAGATGAGGAGAAAAGCTTGCTAAACATCATTTATGGTCCCTGGGCCAAATGGGTAAAACAGTTAAACAAACAAATAAATAAATAAATAAATAAACTCTGGTATGGAATACTTTTAAATATGGTCAACATTTTGGAAAGCCAAGAATTTCAATTGTGTTTGCTAGAAATCTAACATCATGAAAGTATGAATGAGAAGGGGGCAGGCAAAGGATGGAGGCAAGCGCTTCTTCTAATTTGAGAGCAACTCTGATCCCTACCTCTGTCCTAAAAGCTGTGAAGGATCTTGAGATTACAAATATTGTAATTCATTTTCCCACACTAGAATTCTTTCAGGTTAATGTATGTTTTCCATGATTTTGGTGGTAACATGATAAAATCCTCATCAAGGACATTGCTCAGGTTTTAGAGATCCTCATTTCAATGCTTTTAATTTTTTTTTTAATTGGAATGGAGAGGAGTAAATTCCAAGAATCCATTTTTAAATCTTCATTTTAAAGGTAGGATTGGGCTGCAAAATCCTTGTATTGTTGGAATCTTTTCATTTTACTTTTCAGGATGTGTTTTTGTGCTGAGAAGACAGAAGTTTTTTGTCATTTTAGCAACAACCCACAAAAAATGCTTTGATAAATGTTGTAAAAAATTAACAAATTGTGTATACAGTACACCATTTATATTAATCTGACGCACAGTGTTTTCATATGGTTCAATAGGCTGACAAAGTATATTTTGTTTCAGGGCTAAAACTCTTTTCCTTCTCTTTGGATCATTTTTCTAAAATGAACTGGCTCCCTCCTTCCCTCCCACCATTTGTTGTTAGAGGAGTGTAATTTCATGACCCTTTTCTTCTACTTACAACTTCCTTCAAACAAAAGGACACAATAAATAAACAGAGATAAGTACGCCTCTTTTTCTACTTTTTTTGTTTCCCTTGAAGAGCTAAAAATACTTAGCCCTTCAAATATTATTTTGCATTAGTATCCACATTGATGCTTTGAAGCAAGCATACAACATAATAATAAGCACTGAATCAAGTCCAAACAGCAATATGCGTATTGATATATGGATTTTCTCAGATTTTTGGCGAACCTATCTTGCTGACTATACTGATGAAGGTTGCAAGTAATTGTGTACGCATTTCTGTGAAAGATAAATGGTTCGCCTTCCCAAGGACACTTGGCCAGGCCGTATTCATGAATGTGTGTGTGTGTGTGTGTGTGTGTGTGTGTATGTGTGTGTGTGTGAGAGAGACAGAGAGAGTAAGCATGTGTGTGTGTGTGTGTGTGTGTGTGTGTGTGTATAACTGTTTTTTGAAGACCTGACAAGGCATCTTGATCATTTCCTCATTTTGAGGCCTATCCACAGCCTTGCACATGGCCCCCCTCTCTGAAATGTTATTATTCTGTCATGAGCCCTTCTTTGGTCAGGATGTTACTTCATTTCCACCTTTTGTCTCGGCCT
>CM053582.1:473022335-473033731 GCA_028627135.1 Pseudochirops cupreus
GCTCCTTGTTTCAGCTATTTAAGTGCCTTTCAGCCTCACCTGTGACTAGAAACAGAAACTATGAAGCACATGGTGGGAAGAATTTGCTGAAAGACCAGAGCAAGAAGCCTGTAAGAGGAAGGGTGGAACAGGAATGAGATTTTATAAAGAGGAAAGAGGCTTTTGGTGTTGGCACTATGTCTGTTTGTGTAGATGTTACTTTGTTAGAACAAAGCATCCTGTCTGCTGACGGGGAATGTTGCTGTTGTTATAGAAGCCCTAGGATTTTATAGCTGGTTCAAAAGCCCTGAAAAAAGACTTTACTGCTATCTGTTTACAGAAGTCCTAAAAGAGGGTTTTACTGCTGTTTTCAGAAGTCCTGGGACTTTACTGCTGATTTGTGTTTGGTTTCTCAGACAGAGGCCCTGTCTGTTGGTCTGTGTTGATTTCACAGAAAGTGAATTGACATCGTAGCACCAGCAATGTGTGTAAATATTGTCTTAACTCTGCTAAGCTCAATGTGTGTAAATATTGTTGTGGCTCTGTTAAGTTTTGTCTTCCCAGAAACAGAAACTGTGAAAGGCTTGGAGTGGACAACTTACCATGAGTTTAGATATAGAACAGGAGCAGAGAGCTGCCTTTCTGTGAATCCAGGCAAGAGTTGGATGAATCCAGGGAAGTGTTGGGAGAGTGGAAGAGGAGCCATGAAGTTTGGAAGTCAGCCTAGAGGCAAGATGAAAGGACCTTTACTTTGGGTACTTAGTGCTGACTGATAAGATTAGGATTTACTGTGACCTAGGGGTGGAAGACCTTTGTGCTTTCCACTACCCCTTAAGGATGATTACTCCTTAAGGATGATCAGAAGTCAGCCTCCAATCAAGATGAAAGAAGAGTTTAGATGGGTACTTTGTATTGAGGAGATTGTGTCTTACTAAATGATATCTTTTGTTTAAGACTAGTGACCACCTTAATAATAAGTTGTTATAGTATATTGTTGTGAAGGTTTGCTTTAGTTTGTTGCTGAATAAATAGAGAGTCACTATGCGACCAGAACCTTAGCAGCAGTCTTCAGTAGTGTTGCTCATGCTTGGCTTTAAAATGACTAAATCAATTTCTCTTGAGTGACCAAAATTTATTTAGAAGGTCCTATAATGTTTCAGTGTAATCAGCACAATAACATCTGTGGGCTAAGAAGAACATGCATTGAACACCTCTGTTAATAGGGAATCCCTCTTCTATTTTGACTTGGCCCAGGGCATCCCCTATATCACATATAAATTGCTACAAAGAGTCATAGAGTCTCTAGGAAGTTGACAAGCATTAATTTACTTGGTGGAGGTCTAAATATAGGATTGAGTTCAATTTACCAAACATTTCTTAGGTTCTAACTACATGCAAACCACTATATTAGACTTAGGTTACAAAGACAAAAGTAAGTTTTTGCTCTCAAAGAGTTTATATTCACCTGCAATGGTATACAGATAAGTAAGTGGAAAGTGTATACAAATAAAATGTGAAGTAATTTCTGGTTTTTAGAGAAGATGCCCTTCCCTGGGTGACACCTGAGCTGAGTCTTGTTTATAAAAGCACAGGATTTTAAGAGGTAGATGTAATGGTGGATGGGAGTATAAGGCATGGCAGACAGTTTCTGTAAAGGAACAAATGTAGGCTGCAGTAAGGTTTTGTATGGGAAAGTAGCAAGTGGACTGATTTGTCTGGCACATAGAGTATATGACATTTGTCTCATGATAAATAAATGTCTCCTCAAAAAAACAAAATGAAACATACAAAACTAAGCCAAATAAATGTAGAATTCATTGAGAAAGCAGAGATAGGTTGAAACCATAAACCAAAGAGCCAAAGGAAATTAATTCAACTCAATTAAATAAATACTTCCTAAATTCCAAATAGAAATGTAGCATTCCTTCCCCCATGCCCCTGCCTCCATGGGCTCCCATCCCAATCCTCACTCATGTAGAATGGATGGATCCCCAGAGGGTATATTGACTACTATTTTTTTCCCAAGGGTTCCATCATGAAGGTAAAAACTGAGGGGCTCACTTCCTAGGGAAAATGGGCTCAAATTTGAAACACAAAGGTCTAGAAATAAACATGCAGGGAACATGTAGAGCTGAACAGTTCCTTAAATTCCTGGCCCCAGATATTTTTTTTCCCTCCAAAACTTCTCCACAAAGTTAGCTTCAGGCCAAGACTCTCCCTTTGCTCAGCTGAGCTAGCTCCTTATAGGAAAAAGCGTTTGCATGGCGCACTAACACTGTTGAGTTGGATCAAGCAGATAATCTGAAAACTGAGTGAATTTTCCACTGGCGAAATGGAAATATTCCATGTACTTTGCTATTAACTTCAGCTGTTGAACTTCTAATGGCTCTTCTATTCCTTCAAAGCTCACAAGATCCTAACCTGGGAAAGTTGGTCTTTTCATACAGTCACCTATAAAAGGAATGAATAAATAAGAGATAAAACAAGTATAGGCACAATGCATTCATGGACACATGGTGATGGGATGGAAGATAGTCACATATGCAGCTCCCTCACCCAGTGGTCCATAGTAATCCTCTCTTGAAAACTTTTAGGGGATAAAAGAGTACCAAAAAATGCCACGGAAGGGATATATTAACTTTTGTATGTTAACCCAATTCTGGCTCTTTCACCAGTCCTTCTAACTTTGAAGACAACTATTAAGTTTGTTATCTCCATACAATAGCCCATCTACATTCACAGCCAAAAGAAGGCTCTCCAGAGTTCCACGTGTTGACCTAAAAGCTTGCATCAAATATTGTCGTTGCTTTAAAGATCTGATCTTCATTGATCAGTCCCCCACGCACAAGCAACACTATGAGGAATAAAAGGATTCTAATCCAATGTCACTTCTTCAGTAGGTGTTCTTTTCATTCCTCAGAAGCATATGCCATTGTCAACCAAATATCACCTTCTCTGGGATCTCATCCTTTGCCTTCTGAGTTCTCTTTGTCTAATGGCTCATTTGTTCACTTTTGCTGCATCCTTTCCTATTCCTGACTTTTTATTGTAAGTTAAACTCTCTCCTTTGGCAATCCTACCTTGGCAGTGTTCATTACCACCTCTATGGAAAACCTCCCATTTCTTCATTTCTAGGAGTGACATCTCTTTTGGACTGCCTACAATATATAACTACCTAGATGCCCAATTACTAAAACAGATTTAAGCATGTTGAGCTGATTCTCTTCATTCCAAGACCTTCTTTTTTCTATCTCTACTTTTTTGGTTTTTAATATGTCTTTGCCTTGTATCCCATGCTGGAAATTGTGTGGACGTTTCTGTTTCTTCATTCTCCTGCATCCCTCATACCCAATCAGTTACTAGTTCCTCTTGATTCCACCTCTACCACATCTCTCAATATGCTTTCTTGTCTCTATTCCTATGAGTTCCACTCAACCACATGCCTTGATTAAGATAGTGTCTTATCTAAACATTGCATCTTCACAATGCAATGCCCATAGCAGGCATTTAATAAATGCCACTTTGAAGAGTAATGAGTGATATGTAAAATGTAAGTAATGAATGATGAAAAAATATCATTTCTGACTTTAAGGAAATTTACCATGTAATAAGAGAGATAATATAACAAATTTGATCATATGATGGACACATATGAGATACCTATGCAACTCAAAGAGTTTGGATTGAGGAAACTATAGGGAGGTAGTAGTTGCTAAATAGTAATTGAATTGGATCTTGAAGGAAAATAAGGATTTTAAAAGGTAAAAGTGCAGGATGATATAGTGGGAAATACATTTTAAACATAGATTATAATACAAACATCAGTTGAGAGGAAGGGAAGAAATTCAAGGACTGGTGAATAATTCAATTCAACTATAGTATAGCATATATGAAAAAGACAAGAGTGTGTTTAGGACCAATTTTGGAGAGCCTTGAACGTCTGGATGATTTTTTTACTTTATTATAAGCAATGGGTGGTCTGCAAGGATATCAGACTGAGAAGTAGGAAGGATATGGGTAGAGAAACCCTGGAGGTTGGAAGCAGATGAGTTAGGTTGTTCAGAAATAAGGGAATAAAGGCCTAAACTGGGGTGAAAGTTTAGGGAATGGAAAGGATGGGACAGTTTTAAGACACAATATGAAGTCAGAATCCACAGGAATAAGCAGCATTTTGGAGGTGAGCATGGTCAAGAGGGAATCATAGATGACTCTTAAATTTCAGTCCTAGGTTACTTGGAGAATAATTCCATTAACCAAAACAGGGACAACAATACTAATACATTTACTGAATCTGGTTGTACAGCTTTTAAAGGGACAGGCTCAAGCTTATAATTCTATTTAGAAAAAAAGGACAAGCCAAAATAAAAGTATATTGGTCATTTACACAACATTGTACACATTGGATGAGGGCAGAATAATTCCTTCCTGACCCTTGCAGGAAATCAGTTTATGCCCTGAAGCATGAAATTTGATTGTAATTATTTTAGCTTGCACAGCTACATATGTTATTGATGATCTTTCCTAAAAATCACCAGCCTTTTAAAAATCCTGCCACAGTACTTGACTCAATGACCTGTAAGGTATACATAATAGAAAATAAATCATGCAGGGCTTCTCTATTGATTGTTCCTTAGAAACCCACTTTTCTTGAGCAGCTAAGCACCAAGGTGTTATGTAATAAAAGTATATGAAAGTGGATAATATCTATTAGTTCTTAAACATTTGTAAAGTCCAAGTGTAAACACATTGAACTGTGTGAAATGAAGTCTTAAGCTTAAGAGAAAACTCTAAGTTAAAGTAGAAACCTTTTTCTAACACCTTCCACCTAAATCTGTACAGAAAACAATGAAGAGAATTCAAATAATTATCAATTGTCTTGAAAATTCCCAAACTTGGTCATAATAATCAAAGTCATGTTGAAGATTTTAATTGTTTAATATTTTAAATATTATCTAAATTAATGAATTATAGAGCAATGCTATATTTTATTTATTTTTTCTTGCATCAATATAGCCCTACTGTGTAAAGAGAATGTGGTATCATTTGATGGAGGACTCAGTTCATTTGTCTTTATATAAATGTTTCCTGACATTTGGGAATCTATGGCATATTCTCCCCATTATTTTTAAAAATGAATCCATTACCTTTTTCTGTTTAAAAAATTAATTTAGGTGGAAAAAGTGAAAGAAAGAAGCCATTATAAATCTTCAGTTACATATTTCCTGTACTACTTCTTTGCTTGAAGATAAAATCTATTTTCAATGGGACATGGTATCAAAACAATTAATTGTAAATTAGAACACATCTGACAGAAGATCTGTCCTTGAAGGGCTTTTGTTCAGGATCTGGAAGGACTTTATGTCCCAAAAGGTGAGACAGAATATAATTGGTGTAAATTGTTCATTATTACAATGGAATTGTAAGTCTCATATATCCCCACAACTTCAGTCAATCAAAACAGTTACTAAGTGCTTACTATGTCCTAGGTACATAATTATTCAATTATCATCTTTGTTCAAGTGACTCTCATATCTGAACTCCTTTGCTGCCTGTGCTTGCAGCACTAACCAAAATACAGGAGCATGAATAGACGTGGGCCAGGCGGAAATTTGAAGCATTCATACGTTTATTGCATAGACTCCAATCAAATCTCAAATAAGCATCTGAGAGTTCAGGTTTATATACTATAGCTAAAGCACTTACATCAGACTTTTTCATGGGAAACTTCACGTTGTTTTCTACAGGAGGCACCTAACTTGCAACCTTTAGGAGGCAATTCCTTGGGACACTTCCTCCTATCTTATCTCATGAATTGCTATTTTATCTATGTCACTCAAGAGGCCAAAGTTTCAGGGATGGTCAGAATGTTCCAACCCTACTTGCACAGAGAGGGTAGAGAGGGGTTCAGTAAGGGGAGAGGCGGTGTGAGTCAACATCCTGAGATACTGATCCTAGGTCGGTGGAAACAGGATCAAGGGGGTCCTTGGCCTGGATTCATGCCCATGGCAGACCCCTGAGAGCTTACCCTTGACAGCGCCCCCTACACTCCTTCTCCTCCTTTTATCTCAAACTCCAGGTAGAACTCTCCAATTGGCTACTAGACATCTCTACCTGGATTTTCTACCAGTACTTGTAATCTAATTTATCATCTTTCCCCAAAAACCTTCTATTCCTTTGATCTTCCTTGTTTCTGTTGACCAGTATTCTTTCAGTTAGCCAAATTCCTTTACTTCCTTTTCTTATATCAACTCAATTGTGGAGTTAATGCCTATAGGTTCTACAATCTACATCTTTCACATTGATCTTCTTATTTCTATCCCTATTACCACCATCCAGCTTAAGCTCTTAGTGCCTCTCATCTGTCCTTGTGCAATAACCTCCAGACTGATATACCCTATCCAGTTTCTTTCTTTCCTATATATCTTCCATTCTGTTCACAGATTAAACTTCCCCTGTCCCTAATACTTAGCTCGAATCACATGACTCAGATGACCAAAAATCTATGACTCTTCATTTACTACTGAGTAGGTCTAAAATCCTTACATTTGGTATACCACAAAGCAGTCCCACCTAACCTTTCCAATCCTATCTCATAATGCTTTGTGTAATAGGTATTCCTATCAAATATGTCTACCCATTGGTTTTTGTTATTGTTGTTCATGTCTGATTCTTCATGACTTCTTTTAGGGTTTTTCTTGGCAAAGATACTGGAATGATTTGACATTTCCTTCTCCAGTTCATTTTATAGTTAAGGAAACTGAAGCATAGTGTTAAGTGACTGCACAGAGTCACACCGCTAGTAAGTATCTGAGACCAAATTTGAACTCAGGAAGAGGAGTCTTCCCGAATCCAGGCCTGGCACTCTACCCACTGCACCCATCTAATTATACCATTAGTATCTACCCACTATTCCCCAAATAACTCTCCTAATTTCTACTGCATCATATCATACATATGCTTCAAAATATGACTTCTTCCACAAAGCCTTAGGTAGTCTTCTTAGCTAGGATTAATTTCTCTCCCTTCTCCAAAGTCACAGAGATAGCAACTTGAATTTTTTTTGTGGTATTAATGAATTATAGCTATTTGTATAGATATCATCTTTCCTATTGAAATTATAAACATTTTAAAGGTGAGGGCCATATTTTATTATCTTTTGGTCTTTTCAGTGTCTAGCACAATACATTGCATGTGGTAGCTACTCAATGCACGATCTGCTGGTGGAATAGAATTATCTTCTTTGTTCATCCATAGCACAAATATCCAAAACATACCCAAACAGGTTGTTAAGTTGTGGTCCAACAAATCTGGCCAATATGTCACAAAAGGAATCGCAGCATTTATCTGACTTTTCTATGGTTTTCCATAGAGAATCACTACCACCATGCCCATCACTCTGTATTGACTACACAGAGGCAGAGTGGGAAGTGAACTGGATTTAGAATCAGAGAATGTAGAGTGGGATTCCAGTTCTGCTACTTAGCATCTCTGCCATCTCTTTCAAGTCATTAATTTTCTTGGCCTTCAGTTTCCTCATCTTTCCCCATCATAAAATGAGGAGATTATACAAGAAGATAGATAAAGATCTGCAAGGATTTCTAAATTTATGATACAATGATTTTTGTTAATTCCAGCACTCTATAGCATCTAGCTGCCTCAAGAACTCATGTTAGACAGTTATTTGTACACATGCTTTATAAAGGTATCCAGCTATATTTCATGCACTATTACAACATAGAAATTGTAAAACATATACTCATAATGATGGAGTAGAATATATAGGAGTTCATAATGATATATATACTCATATAGTGAAGGCCTGCTATACCTATATTATACAAATACAATGACTAACATTTTAACTATGTTCATGAAATGATTTTGTCATGATTATGAAGTATTTTGTCTAAAATTTTTTTTAAAGAAAAGCTATTATCACGCCTTCCATGGTTAACATGATATTTTGTGGAGGTGATTGTCATATGCTAATTTCCTCTTTTCTCCCGACTGTCCTATACAGTGAATACACAAGACCGATAATTAGTGGAGATATAAAATAGTATTGGATAGTGCCGCATTTTGGCTGTCATGATTCTGTAGTGGGGAAAAAAGTTATTTTGTAAAATGAGAGCCCTGTGCTGGAGTTGTATTGACTTCTACGTCATGTTTGTTTCAGTACGCTAGTCAAAACAAGTTTCAGAGCTCTTCCTGGTCCAGAAGGTTCAGTTTGCCTTATGAAAATGAAGCTGTCTTGTTTTCTGGTTCATAAATCATTGTCAAACTGAGCTAGATAACAGAAACAAGTCCAGATTCTCAAATGATTATTCTTAGAGATGATCTATTAAATATACAGAATACAACTTGATTTTCATAAACCATGTTGACTTCACAGAACTGAGACTGGAGGGGAAAAAAATTATCTCATAAGTGGAGGTACGAGAGCTTAAAAATGGTACCAAGAAGATATTTGAGATGGGGGAAGGGAAAAAGAATGGGAGAAAAAGATTTTTGGGGGTAGACATGATAACCCCTTTCATATAAAGGTGTATGCTGCCGTATACATGTCTCCTTTGATCCCAGAGTTCAAAGACTTCATTGAGCATGGGGATATCTCTCTTTTCCCCAACTCAAGGAAAATAGTGAGGGTATCCAGAAGAGGATAATTTGATAGTCTCCCTCCCTCTCTCTCTCTCTTTCTCTCTATCTCTCTGTCTCTCTCATTTGAAGCCTGCCATTTTTTTTTCTTCCATCAATAAGGCCTTTTCTTTTACCATTAACTTTCTTTGTTGCTGTTATTATCTGCACATAATAGGTACTGTACAAATTTGTATTCCCTCACCTTCTTCTAAACAAAGACTTTTTATTTGTTATAGAGTTTTTAAAATTTCATTTTAATGAATAATTTATTTTTTAATCAAACACCACATGGGGATATCACATAGAATTTTTCTTTTCTAAAATTCATGAAGATAAAAACTCTATTAATCAAATTTGCTCTTTATTAATGTCCTGTTAATATTTTTAATGGTATGAGACAAGTAAATAACTTAAGGTTACTGCGATAAAAATCAGCTTACAATGCATGATGTCAACAACCATGAAAGTGTATTATGAATAAGCATGAGAAAAATGTTTTTATTTCCTCTTAAATGTTTATTTTATTTGGGGAAAATCAATTTAAAATGTGAAAGGAGTCTGTAAGAATAAACACTTTACCAATTCAGTTACTACTTTATGATGTTTAGACAACGGATTTTAAAATTAGAAGTGATCAAAATACATATATGGTAAGTTTGAAGCATATGTTAAAATCATCTAGGAATATATTTAGTCTAAAAATTCCATGTCCAATTTTGATTTGAAATGGATCTATTATAATGTAAGGTGCATATCTGTGAAATACAAGAAATCTTCAAATATTATTTTAGCTAATGAATATTGTAGAGTCACTGACTGATAAGGTTGGGAGTTATGATTGGCATGCAAGTTAAAAATCATTGAGGATTTTTATTTATGTGATTAATTCAAAAAGAATTTTACCTTTAATATACATATATATGCATACATATACACAGATATCTATACAAATTAATGTTCTCCTTAAATTAAATTTGAAAATGATTAAAATTAAGTACAAATCTAACCAGTTATTACTCTACATAAAACATAGTTGGCCAGTTTAATTTGAAAATTTAACCAAATACAAGTAGAAATATTTTTTTCAAAGAAATATTTTAATCCTCTCATTTGCATAACATACAACTGTGCATATATGTGTTTGCACAGATTCCAATTCTAAAATGGATTTGTGATTTGATGCTAGTTTGAGGCTTGAGAGCTTCCAACAAAATTAGAAAATACAAACCGTTGATCTGAGTTCAGAAGTTTGTCTTCACTTGATACCACAGATAATCTATATTACAGGGAACTAAATTAACAACCCTTGATAACTGCACACCCATAGATATTGAGATCATCTTAGTATAAAAGCATAACCTTTAACTTTTACATCTTATGTATAAAATATATTATATTATTATTCATTTCTATGATTTATATATTATTAAAATACATTATGTATATATTTTATATGTCTGTATTTTAAAACATTTTGAATATTTAGATAATAAATTTTAATAAGGCTTTTCAAAACTATATTTAACTTGCTATCTTTTAAAACATTTGGATTAGAACAACTGCTAGTATATTGGCAGAAGACTTAAAAGGAGCCTGCAGGGGGTAGAGCCAAGATGGCGGCATAGAAGCAGCAAGGTTCAGCAGCTCCCACATACCCACCTCAAATACTCATAAAATATGACTCTAAACAAATTTTAGGGCTCCAAAACTCACAAAAATATAGAAAAACACATTTCCCACTAAAGGCAGCTTGGCAGGAAGGGCTCATCACAGCATGCTAGGAGCTAAAACCAGCCCAGCCTGAAACCACAGCTTGGCCCTGGGGCAGCCAGGATGAGCCGCAGCTGGAGCCTTCAGGAGAGTAGATCACAGGCAGCTGTGGCAGTTTCCAGAATTATCATGCCATAAGAAACAAGGACAAAGTGAAAGGTCAGTGGAACTCAGGTAAATTTGGGACAGAAAAGCAGTTAGGCCAAACTGTCTCCAGGGCAAGGAAATGGCAGAAGTGGCCTGGCAGCCACTTCCATGTGGCTGCTTCAGAGCTCCTGGCCTGCAGATGACAGAGGGGCCAAGCAATCATTCAGAGGATAAGCGCTCTTGCATTGAGTGGGCTGGATCTAGATCACAGTGTTGGGTGGTGGTCCTGGGGTGCGTTTTCAGTGAGCCAAAGCTGGTGGGGGCCGCAGTAGCCCTCTAATACCTCTGGCAGCTGTGAAAAACCCAGTGATTTGGGACAGAGCTTTCCCCTCTGGAAGCAGAGTTGCACAGAGCTAAAAAGTCAAGTAATTGACTGGCAACAACATGAGCAGGCAAAGGAAGCAAAGTAAGAACAGCAACCGAACTTTAGATTCCTTCTTGGGAGACAAAAAGAATCAAAATATGGAACAGGGGGAAGACAACACAGTGAGAACTCTCACACCAAAAGCTTCTAGGAAACATGAAGACTGCCTAAAAGCCATAGATCAGCTTAAGAAGGATTTTGAAAACCAAATAAGAGAAGTGGGGGAAAAATTGGGAAGAGAAATGAGAATGATGAAAGAAAATCATGGGGGGGCGGAGCCAAGATGGCGGCGTAGAAGCAGCAACACATCGCAGCTCTCACAGAGCCACCCCAAAATACCTATAAAATAGGACTCTAAACCAATCCTGGAACTCCAAAACGCACACAAAGATACTTCCCACTAAAGTCAGCTCGTCTACGAGGAACCGTATCAGCACTGCGAACCGAAAACCAGCCTGGCCTGAAGCCGCAGCTGTGCCCCGGGGGCGGCTGGACGGGA
>CM053582.1:473034231-473054519 GCA_028627135.1 Pseudochirops cupreus
TCCTTGAAAAAAACCACTGACCTGGAAAATAGATCCAGGAGAGACAATTTAAAAATTATTGGACTACCAGAAAGCCATGATCAAAAAAAAAAAACTTAGAAAGCGTCTTTCAAGAAATTCTCAAGGAATATTGCCCTGATATTTTAGAACCAGGCGGCATAATAGAACTTGAAAGAATTCACTGATCACCTCTTGAAAAAGATCCCCAAAAGAAAACTCCTAGGAATATTATAGCCAGGTTCTGGAGTCCCCAGATCAAGGAGAAAATATTACAAACTGCCAAGAAGAAACAATTTGAATACTGTGGAGACACAATTAGGATAATCCAGGATCTAGCAGCTTCCACATTAAGGGATCGAAGGGCCTGGAATATGATTTTCTGGAGATCAAGGGAGCTAGGATTAAAACCAAGAATCACCTACCCAGCAAAACTAAGTACAATGTTCCAGGGGAAAATATGGTCATTCAGTGAGGTGGAAGACTTTCAAACATTCTTGCTGAAAAAACCAAAACTGAAGAATATTTGACACTCAAATACAAGAAGCATGAGAAGGTAAACATGAAAAAGAAATCATAAGGAACTTATCAAAGTTGAACTATTTACGTGCCAATATGGAAAAACAATAATTGAAACTTATGAATCTTTTCTCAGTATGAGGACAGGTGAAGGGAATACAAATGTGTGTGTATATATATATACACACACACATATGTATATATAGATATATATGTGTGTATATGTATGTATGTATGTATACATACACATATGTCTATATATGAGGGTTTACATATGTGTATGAACGCATATCTGAGTAGGTGTACATATGTGTATATAGAGGGCACAGGATCAATTGAATAGGAAGGGACAATACTCTAAAAGGTGAAATTCTGAGGTGGGAGAGGATTAGAACGAGAGGAGACAGGGAGAGACAGAATGGGGTTAATCATCTCATATAGAAGAGGCAAAGGATAATTGTTACAATGGAGGGGAAGAATAGGAAGGCAAAAGGGAAAGGGTCAACCTTACTCTCATTGAATTTGGCTTGGGAAAAGGAATGACATAAACTCTAAACTGGGTATCTTGCCACACAGGAGAGTAGGGGGGAAGGGGATGAGAGGTGGGATGATGGAGGAGAGGGCCGTGTGGGGCTTAGGGTTGCTGGAAGTACACACTTCTGTAAAGGGACAGGGACAGGGTAGAGAATAGAACAAGGGGGGGAGGTGGGATAGGAAGGAGGGACATATAATCAGTCTCTCATAATATACACATTGTGGAGAGGCGCTGCGTAATTACACATGTACAGCCTGTATTTAATTGCTTGTCCTTCCAGTGGAGGTGGGTGACGAGGGAGGAAGGGAAAGAATCTAGAATTTAAAGTTCTATAATCAAATGTTAGAAATATATGTATATATTATTATTATTATTATTATTATTATTATTATTATTATTATTAACTACATCCAACTCGGAATTGGGGTAGTTAGACCCATCCCGCCCTACTGGAAAATCAGAGGGCCGAGGGGGAGGACATAGGAGAGAGCAGATTTGGGGAGGGGTTATACAGTGGGATCACTGTTTTGGGGTATTGGGTAGGGGAAAGATGGGAGAAAATATGCAACTCAAAATCTCATGGAAGTGAATGATGTAAACAAGAATATAAATACATTTATTTATTTTACAAAAATAAAATAAAAAATAAAAAAGGAGCCTACATATTGATATTAGGAGTAAAGGCACTTTGCTGCAACTCTGTCTCCAAACAGGATATTCAGTAGGATTTACAGTGGAGTTAGGCACATGTTATCTGTGAAGTATGCATTCACCTATTTGCAGCTCTCCACCTTCATTCTTTTCAATCAATCAGTCAAAACTTATTAACCACCTACTATGTGCCAAGCACTGTGCTAAGTACTGGGGAATACAAAAAGAAGCAAAAGACAATCCCTGCCATCAAGGAGTTTGTAAGAAAATGGGGGAGGTCATCAGTGATATACAATGAATAAGAGCAAAAGTCTATTTCAGGAATTTTCCCTGGTTGTTACATAGTCCCATCCATTAGAACTGGAAAGACCTTAGAGGACCTTGAAGGCAAACTTCTCACTTCAAGTAGTAGAAACTGAGTCCAAGAGAAGGGAAATGACTACTTGTTTAACTTCGGGCAAATCAATATTTTTCTGATTTAACTGATTATTTTGGTTTAATGGGTTTAAATCTTGGCTTTACTAAACAAAAAAAAGATTGTTCTGAATAACAAAATAACTAGTTGAGGAAACACTTAAGGTCTCAACCAGCTGTCTGCATCCTATAGACAAAGATATTAATGAGCTACTGAAATTAATTTGCTGTTTGAACTTAAAAGAGATGTGGGAAAATGAATGATTTGAAAGTCAGAAGATGTGGGTCTTGGTTCTGCTTCTGCTACTAATCAATCATGTGACTTCAGATAATTCATTTAACCTTTCTGAACTTTGGTTTTCTCACCATGCGTGTTTTTGTATTAGTTTTCTCACCATACATATATGTGTGTGCATTTTCTCATTCTACAGAGTATCAGCATAAGTTGAAAGGAAATTTTTCAATCATGTAACCAATTATTAAGTCTAGAAATCACTGATCCACTAGTCTAATTTTTCTTACTGAATTTTATCAATTTTAAAAGTAAGCCACTTGCACTTTTTTGTAATAGCATAGAAGTAGGAGGAAAGTATGTACCCATACTGAACAAACTGTGGTAAATGAGTATAATGAGATATTATTGCACCATATGAAATGAATATGAAGATACTTGAAAAGACTCATATGAACTGATAAAGAATAAAGTACAGTAGCAGATTAATTTCTACAATTATTAGAAAAGTCAAAAGAAAATAACATTGTAAGACTTCAGAACTCTGTTGCAATGATCAGTCATGAGGATGAAATTTGACACTTGTCTCTCAGCAGAGAGAAAAGTTGACTATAGATGTGAAATGATACATCTGTTTTCAGACATGGATTGGTTGTTGATCTTTCAGTTTTGACTGCTTTTTTTGTATGAGAGAGTACTATAAGAGGAGAAAGACTAATAAAAAAGTGGCACTGACGTTAAAAATAAAGCATCAATAAATCAATTTCAAAAAATGAACAGTCAACCAGTTGTTCAATTGTTCAGTTACTTTTAAAAATAAATACTCCTGGTGAGTTTGTGTCTTACTCTATATAATACACCCATTGATTTGGAGTTATTTATGCAAAAGCAACGACTTTTTTCAAAGTATTTCACACTGACAAGAAAATTCCTCAGTGTGCCACAGCAATTTTACCTGCTAGAAGAAGGTGTAAGGGACTAACAAGAAGACAGCACAATCAGATCTATGCATATATTTTCAATTGGACTACCAAAAAAAAAACCCCAATACCTAGTTTGAACATTTGAGTTGTTCTTATAGATTACTTAATAACTGACTGAGCAGTTTTAACTGTTATCCTGCGTGAAAACAGATACGTAGATAGATTCATCACTATCAAAATCTGGCTGGGCAATATGGTATATTAATAAGGCAATGGGTCCACGAGACAGTGAAGTAAACCAGTTGGGTAAAGGCAGTAGTAACATGGGATTTATGAGAATGTTATCGCCTATTCCAAAATAGAAAAAGCAAGCCAATTCATAATTATGCAATAACTTCAATGAATGAAATACTTATTGGGAATAACAAATAACAATTAAGTTATTAATAATAAGCTATATATATTATTTTAAGGCTTTAAAAACATTTTATATGTGTCATTTCATTTGATCTTCACAATAACCTTATGCTAAAGAAACTGTTATTATACCAATTTTACAAATTAAAAAATGAGGCTAAGAGGAAGTGATTTCTTAAGGACTACACAGCTAGAAAGAATTAGAGGCTGGATAGAACCTAGGTCCTCTTGACTCCAAGACTGGCACTTATTCTAATAATCCATACTTTCTTCTTCACAGTAAATTAACCAAACACAACTTCTTACCTACAACCCAATTCTAGAGATTGAGAGATTGGTGCAGGCTCCCGATTTATCCCCTTGTGGCCAATCTAGCAATGAGCTTGAGAGACATGGGGCCATATGAAAAAAACAAAACAAAACGAATGGGCCCCTACTCTCAGGGATCAAGAGTGGGAAGGGATAACATATGCCATCTAGTCCCTCATCATCATTGTACAAATGAGGGAACTGAGTCCCAGAAAGTTTAAGTGACTTCCCCAATATCAGTCAGGTTTTAAACATATAATGTCATATTTGCATGCCATTTGGATGTCATTTGACAGATAATTGTTTCCTCGTTTTCTCTCCCATTAGACTGTGAGTTCTTCAAGGGCAGAGACCACCTTTTGCCTCTTTGTGTATTCCTAGCACTTAATACAGAACATAGTCAGTACATATTTTTTTTAAGTTTATTTAAATGACTTGGCCAATGTCACACAGGTAGCAAACATCAGAGATCATATTTGAACCCATGATTGGTTAGAGTAATGCATTAGAAAAATACAAAAAGGTAAGCAATGAAACATGTATATGATGCAGGATTCAAGATAAGGAAACTTAGGTCTAAGTTCACATTTGAAGAAAGTTACAGAACTAGGATTTAAACCTTGGTCTTCAGATTGTGAATCAGTAGCATTTTTTTCACCCTCACCACAATGACACCTAGAATTAGTCTACATGAAGACACTGTATTTGATTCAATCATGTTCTAAAACTTCCTTATCTATATTCCAGGAAAATCATGTATGATCCTTTGAATAGATCATAAAAATTATCATTATAATAATTCCCAGATTCATGATTTGTCTTCTTCTCCACCCAGGGAGAGAGATTTCTCTTAGGGGCCTATTCTTGATTAAAGTTGTTCAATTGTTCAGGCTCTTGATCCAGTTTGAATGTTAAGAGGATAGCAAACCACAAATAGGCAGTGTCTAGAAGAGGTAGAGAGGGAGTATTTATATAGAAAAAAGTAAAGAGCAATGAAGAAATAAAGTTATCATCTTGATGGCACAGGATAAACCTAAACTTGTCAGCAAAGAAGAAATGAGAATTGTCCTATTTTATCCAATTTGAGTATAAACATTGATCAAATTCCCCAGATAATCTAGTCAGCTCTCTGCCATATTTTCTTTTGTTTGCATGGACATGGCTTTTAGTTCAGCATCTTGCAGCTTCTGGGATCTTGATGCCTCTTTTTGCTTCCTAGAGGTAACAGTGAGTATTGGAAACCACTGACAGGAAATCCTGACCTTAGATGATAAGGAAGTACAGCAACTTCTTAACCATCAATTCAATAGTGTCCGTAAGTTAAAAGGACGTGGGGGTGGGGGAGGAGGGAAGGTTCGGGAAGAACTCTCATATTTCCTGATTCCTTATCTGGCATAGCAATTAAAACAAAACTGAAATCCCGGGGAAAATTTTTTAAAAACACCAAACAAGGAGTATATAATTCTGGGGTCTTTATAGTT
The DNA here is from genome assembly GCA_028627135.1 of Pseudochirops cupreus. Taxonomy (NCBI): domain Eukaryota; kingdom Metazoa; phylum Chordata; class Mammalia; order Diprotodontia; family Pseudocheiridae; genus Pseudochirops; species Pseudochirops cupreus. The sequence goes on from CM053582.1 coordinate 473,039,710, forward strand.
AAATTATTCAGCTATTGGCTAAATGAGCTTTGATGTTTTAGTCTGAACTCTAGCACAGTACTAAATTGTGTGCTTGACTCTAACAATGTTCTAAGATATAAGGCCATTTGACTGAGGTCATACTTAAGATAATAAAACTCTTTCTGATGAGGTTCATTTACATATTTGTTTTCCTTGCCCTGATTCCATTTTTTTGTGTGTAGATTTAATGCAGTTGTTTACAGTGGTGGAATTTTTATGATCCAGGGTCACGCATGAGAATATTTACAATGTCAGGGATAAACGTGACCCCTATTTAGGCAGTGTATCCTGTTTCCAAATGAGATCCAAACCACATTTATGATTTTAATACATTTACAAAGCACTTAATAAATGTTTATTTTCTGAAATAATAAATATATAAACAGTTCTTGTATTGTTGAAACAGTGAACAGGCTTATTGTCTCCATACCCACATTAGCATTGTAGATGGATATTCATTTGTCAATATCCTTATCTTTGAAAGGAAGTACAGTCCTTATAGGATTTCTGTATTTCCAATCCAGTCTGAGATCTTTTGAAAGCAGCAGAGAAAAATAATGTTGTAAATAATACTTAGTTGGGAAGTAGAGTGGGGGAGAATGAGGAAAGGAGAAGGAATAATTTCAAAGAAATCTAATTTTTCTTGCCCATACTCAGAGAGTGATGATGTTACTCATCAGAACTGTACATAACATACATGTTCAGGTGGGGATATGGATCAAGTGGGAGCAGAGGAAGTCCCATACTCTCATCCCTTTGCAAGAGGATTCCACAGATCCCTTGGTGAGAAGGGCAAGATGGAAAGATCTCTTGGAACACAACAGGAAGATGTAACACATATGTGTAGCAATTACGTGAAAAAGCCATTAATTATGTTGTTTTCAATATCCTCTAAAAGGGTTGCCCACCCCTAACTACATATTTATACATATTTACTTGATAATCAATAAAGGAAAATGGCTGCATTATTTTGATTAAAATATCAACCCTCAATGTTATAATAAAATGAAATTTAAGAATCTAGAAAAGGGGAGATAGCAGCTCCTGCTACCCTCCAGCCTATGATATATGATATTTTCAGGCTGCTAGGAGAGTAGACACATTAAGAAAATAGTGCTAATGATATTAAAGTACTTTACAAGCCTTGTTACTAAGAGCTGACAAACCTGTCAAGTGTATAATGTAGGAGGCTATCGTAACATTCTCAGAAAACCATACCTCTACCCCATTTCACTGCAATCTCCTAATAATGGAGCTGCTATAAATTCTAGCCAGCAATGGGACAGAGCCATGGCTTCTCACCCCAATGTGAAGACATGATAAATATAAAAGAAAATGGCTGTCAGTTTTGGCGCCCGAACCTTATTACAAAGTCTTAATCTTACTGGCCTCAGCACCTTTTATCACCGCCTTGTTATGAGCTGATGGCTTTTTTATTTGCTGGGAGATGGAGGATGTGTCATTTGATGTCCTTTTATGTAGCCACTGCTCTGTCCTCTCATGAAAAAAATTTTTATATGTTTATTACAGTAACCGATTAAATGCAAGACTCTTGCTCTTGGTACAGGTACTTTGCTCTTAGGATTTAACAGAGACTGTATTTAAATAAGCCATTAAGAGTATTTATGTGAATGAGCCTCAAATAGGAAATTAATTTTTTCTGTTCTTGAGCTGTATTTGCAATATCCATTGTTTATTATCATTATTGTTGTTATTATTATTGGTCATTCTTCTTCCAAGGTCAGACGGAAACCCCTGGCCTTGCATTTATTCTTTCTTTAAACAGCAAGCTTTGAGGAAGGAGGTCCTGTAAACAAAGCCTGGCTCAAACTCGGCTTGGGTTCAATCAGTTTGATCCTTAAGATGAGATAAATCACAATTATCTAAATATTATTCTGAAATCTCACAGCTGACTTCCCATCTTCTTCATTTATGGCAAATAAGAGCCTGAACTTCACTTGAAACAATGACCCTGACAGAACCTCTATCCCCCGGAACTGCAGCAAAGTGCTGGCATCAGGTACTTAACAAAACGTGACATTGATGGGTTGGTTTCAAGCTGTGGCCAGAGACTCCATCGCTAGATCTTATCCTCAATTTGTGTCCATAAAAAAGGGTGGCCTAGTGGGTTGACACAGAGAGCTTTACCCTTTTTGTTGTATTTGCCAGCTGTGAACTAGACTCTGAGAATAGGAAACAACTAATTTCCAGGCTGTTCTTGAGTTGTTGGACCTGCTCTGCCTGTGAGTGTGTGCCCCTTGTGTACATTTCTGAAGCTGAATATCCACCTAAGGCTTTTGAATCCTCGAGTCAAAGGCCAAGTGTGCCACAGAGATTTATTTGTCTATTACTCGTAGGAAATGAGCAAAGTTCAGCCACATGGCTAACCACTCTGCATATCTCCAAATCTCTGCAATATAATTTCCTAGCAGCTTTATGTAATATATGAAACCAGCAAAATTGATTTTAAAAAATAAAATTCAGTCACATTGTTTTATTTGATTAACAATTAACTTGTATGCTAACAACGGACTAATATTTGGACGAATGGCTTTGTTCTTTGACCAAATTAAACAATTGTTTGGTCATCATGACTGGCATGACATATGTTGCTGTTGTTCATTCATTTCAGTCATGTCCAAACTCTTTGTGATCCCATTTAGGGTTTTCTTGGGAAAGATACCATAGTAGTTTGCCATTTCTTTTTCCCCTCATTTTACAGATGAAGAGCCAAACAGGGTAAAGTGTCTTGCCCAAGGTCACACAACTAGTAAGTATCCGAGGTCACATTTGAACTCAGATCTTCCTGACTCCAGGCCCAGCGCTCTGTACCCCCTGGCTGACCCATCATGATACATAGCAACAGATTTATTTTCCACATCATGCTCACTATGAGAAATTATGTGATATTAAGTTAAGGCTCATTGATCAGTGACATTTTACTTCTGTGCAATAGGGAAAAATATTGAAATTTTTTTCCTCTGAAAATGTGGGTATTCCTGTGTCTTGTAAACCACTAACCAAATGGCTGAAACCGTGGAGTTAAAGTCTCCTTTTGAGTCCTTTTAACACCTTGACTTTTAACTTGAAATCTTTTACTGATGTGGTCCTTGTGCTTAAAATGCAACCTTTGGGATAAGTGGGCAATGGAACATCCCCTTGTGTGATTGTTACTGTAATAAGCCATTCATGATTTGCCACTACACAAGAAAAAAAAAAGCTGATGAAAAACCCAATACATTGGAAAAGGCAAATTGCTTGTCTGGAAATTTAATTAAAAAGGAAATAGCCCTCCCCATACAAAGGTTGGCAGCCCCTATTAGAATCCTCCTATCACTTCTCCTCTTCCCTCCCCTCCCCAAGTACAAAAAGGACTTGCTAGAGAAATCCACACTCATGCATATTAATAAAAAAAAAAAAAGCAACCAATCAAAAAGCTCCAAAAGCTCCTGGCCCCAAAGAAGTAGAGACAAGGGTAATGTCGATGGCAGCCTGGGTTACCTCAACCCCTCTCATCCACTTTCTCACTACTCTGAGGACACCCCTCTGTTTGTGGTAGGAGCTATTAGTTTTACATTTCTAATCTTGTTTCTGAAGAAGTGATTAAACTCTAAGAAAATACATAATGAAGGCAGATGACTTTAGCTCCCAATCACATATGCCCATGCATTTTGCATGTTTCTGTTAGTTACTTTCTGGGTTCCTTGGCAATCGCATAGCCTGAATGAAAACCTTGGCTGAAGGTTATCCATTGACACCCAGTGTAATACTGGAATGTCAGACCTTCCTGAATAAACGGTTGACATGAGATCCTGTCTCTAAGTGCATCCTCAGAAAACCGCCATTGCCCTTTGCCGAGGAAAGTTAACATCATAAAGTGAGGCCTGCCTCTGACCAAATGGGAATGACATTGCAGATTAAGGGCTCTTTAAATTATGCATTTAGTTCAGACTCCTGGGGAGAGAGAATGTGAGACAAAGCGATGGCATCAGACTTAATCTGTGTGGAGTTGTGAAAGCCAAAAGAGGTTTTCAGGAAAACTTTTGCAAACACAAAAAGGGCTATAGTAATAAATGTATGAGAACTTATATTGTTGTTATATGTATTAATCCAAGAATTGGAGGAAAAAGGTGAGAAGGAAAATGAACTTTAAAAAAACACGTTTTCAGTGTTGTTGTTTTTTCTGCATCTGTTTAACATCTGCATAGAATGGAAGAATTGGGAACTTTATTTCTCTCAGCATTCAGCCCTATAAAAGCTTTCCTTTTATAGGTTCTCTAACTTACCAGATAATACAGGCACGTTCAGCATGTGCTTACTTGGCTATCAACCTTTGTCTAAATTATCCATCCACATGTCACTCAGCATCTGATTCACCAGATTACTAGGGTAGAAGTATGAAGGTTTGTTTTAACATTAAAAAAAATACTTATTAAGATATCAGTATTTTCCCAATTGATTGTTTATTCCCTTCAAAATTTTAACATCTTTTAGTAACTCACATGTATATAACACCTCTGGATTTTCAAAGTAAGTTCAGGCACAACCACGTGAGTTTAGCATTGTAAATGTCATTTTCCTTACTTTACAGATAAGGTAACTGAGTCTTAAGGAGGTGTCAGAGTTGGAATTGAAATCCAGGTCTTTTCTGGCTCCAGGTCCAACACTCTTGTTACTAATAATAACTAGCATTTATGTAGTGTTTTAGTTTTGCAAAACACTTTACATATATTATCTGCTTTGATCCTTACAACAATCTCATGAGCTAAGTACTATAAAATTAATACCTCCATTTTACAGATGAGGAAATTGAAATAGTCACATAGTTTGTAAATGTCTGAGACTGGTATGTACTCAGGTTTACCTGACTCCAAATCAAGCACTCTAAACTTTGTGCCTCCTAACAACCACTGTACTATGATGTATTTTTTTCCATTATATTTTTCCATTCTTATTCATGCTCAAGTGGTATTTAGGAAACTCCCCTTCTAGAGAACAAATTTTCCATCTCATTCACGATTCTTTTCAATATGTTTTGTCTTATGCATTAAACTTGGTTCATATCTCTGTACTTTTTTTCTCACAATCTGAATCATCCAATGAGCGACATGATCTGGACAATCTTTTTCTTTTATTAATCAAAGAATGTCAGACTGATAAGAGAAATCGGTGAACATATAGTCCTACCCCCTCACTGAATGACTCAAGCAAGCAAGCAAGCATTTATTAAATACCTTCTGAGACCCAAAGAGATTATGAATTGTCTAAGGTCATATTAGCAAAATCTCAAATGTTAAACTTTAATATGTTTTGATTATTTTGTTTTGATTTTTCTGAAGAAAAAAACCTTCCATTCTCATGGATTAATAAGATACTCCTAAGAAAAATGCTATGTAGTGTATTTTAAGTATATGTGTGCAATGATTATTCCTCTCCCTGGTCATGTAGGCATTACTACAAAAGTTATCTTGGTATAATGGAATGAACCCAATATTTGGAGTCAGAAGAGACATTCAAGTCTCATCTCTGATCGTTATTGGTTGTATGACCATAAGCAAATGATAATCTCTCATATTCACATTTTCCTGAGATAGTCTGTGTCAGGAAACATACACACACACACACACACATACATACATACACACATGCACACACACTACACATGCATGCACAGAAAGAAAGATAGAGAGAAACAGAGACAGAGAAAAACAGAAGAGATTCAAAGCTTCACCAAGAAAATTATGAGAAAGAACAGAGATAATTAGCATCACTCAGACCTAGAGAGATATACAAAAGGATGGTCTTGCCATCCAAATGGCCACAAAGTGGAAGAAGGATCAGTGTATTAGGGAAAAAAACCTTTATCTCTTCACTGGTACCCCAAGTACATAGGTAAATTGGGACCCATGAGAGGGGAGAATTCTTGATATGTCCCAGAAAATGAAGGACAACTTTCCTTAACATAGAAGTAGTTGGATCTGAACCTGTTCTGCTCTTGAATAATTAAGCAGACCTCTCATATCTTTAGCCTTCTTGCTTACAGACAAGCTTAATGTATTCAAGGAGACAAATCAATGTTTTTATAAGGGTACAGCCTGATTTTTTGGGGAGGAGGGAAGAGATAAGTCATAAAAGTTATTATTTAAAGAGGATACTGTGGTGAAAATTGTCTATAATATCAAGAGACAAAGCCCAATGAAACACATGAAGCATCTTACATTATTGTTGTGAGAGTGAACTGATGAGTGAAAAATATTTTAGAAACCTTCAAGCGCCATATAAATGGCAGCTATTATCACTACAACTATAAGAGTGATCTTAGGCAAGTTGCTTAGACTCTGTGTCCTCATTCTAAAATGAAGAGTTTTTTTGTTAATTTGAAAATCTTATGGACATGGTAATATCACTACTTCTTTTTCAACTTCAGTTTTCTTATCAGTAATAAAGGAAGAATAATATAATATTTGCACTATTTCGTCACAGAACTCTGGAATTTGGCGATAATATTCCTAGGAGTTTTCATTTGGGAATTTCTTTCAGGAGATGATTGGTAGGTTCTTTAAATTTCTGTTTTACCCTCTGGTTCTAGAATATCAGGTGACTTTTGCTTGATAATTTCTTGAAAGATGATGTCTAGGCTCTTTTTTAAATCATGACTTTCAGGTAGACCAATAATTTTTAAATTATTTCTCCTGGATCAATTTTCAAGGCCAATTATTTTTTCAAAAAGAAATTTCACATTGGTTTCCACTTTTTTCATTCTTTGGGTTTCGTTCAATTGTTTCTTGATTTTTCATAAAGTCATTAGGTTCCATTTGCTCCATTATAATGTTTGAAGAACTATTTTCTTCAGTGAGCTTTTGTACCACCTTTTCCATTTGGCCAATTCACTTTTCAGAACAACTTCTGTCTTAGCAAATAGGCTTGTGTTTAAGGTTAACTGAGTTCTACCACCGTTCCCTCAAGGTTGGGGCATTTTCATGAATTCATTTGCCTGAACTGGGTGGTTCTGAGGAAAATATATAGGCCTGGATATCAACTATATCTCTTTAAAGGGACTGACTGCAATGAGATCTCCTAGTTATCTGGCTCCTGTTACTTATTAGCTTTGAGACCTCAAGTAAGTCATTTAAATCTTTGTTTGTCTGTTTTCTCAACTGTAAAATGGGGATAATAATAACACCTACCTCCCAGGATTGTGATGAGGGTCAGTACCATGCCAATTACATGACAACACATGAACAACACAGCAATAGTTAACCATGAAAGTTGGTGACATGGAAATTACGTGCCAACAACACCCTAACACTTTAGTATAAAAGCTGGCAACCCACCAACAACATGCTAACACTTTAATGTAAAAGATAACAACACACCAACAACATGTTAACACTTTAATGTAAAAGCCAGCAACATGTCAATTATACTCCAACAATACACTAACATTTCGCAGTAAAAGTAGGCTACATGCTACTTACACACCACAATATGCCAATTACTCACCAACAACACACTAATGACATGCTAAGACTTTAATGGTAAAGTCAACACACTAATTACACCCTAACAGCAGCCAACAGCAAGTTAAAACTTTATTGTGAAAGCCAAAAATATGCCAATTACATGCCAACAACATGATAACACAACCCCAAAAGTATGCAATGTGCCAATTGCATGTCAACCCACTAATTACATGCCAACAACATATTAATTGTATGAACACTTTACCATGTTGGCTAGCAAACACACCAATTACATGCCTACAAACATGCTAACATTTTAACATGAAAGTAGGCAGCAAGGCAATTACATGCTGACAATTATACACCAATAACACACTAACTCTATTCTAACCCTATCATTCCACCAAAAAGATGGTTATTGCCAAAAGGGACTACCTCTTTAAAACTACCAGAATGGAGAAGGTGTTTACTTGTAAATTATATTCATGCACTACTGCACTAATAATTATGTGCATTTTAAACACACAAATTTAGAAATTAAAAAGGACACCCACATTGCAATGTTGTTGTGAAAATTAAAAGAGATAATATATGTAAAGTGCTTTTACAAGTTTGAAAGTGCTATATAAATGCTATCTGTTTAATTTGTTGTTGTTGTTGCTGTTGCTGTTGTTGTTAGATAGCTGTCTTGTCATCCTCCACAACCTTTCTCTACTTCTATTTAGTTTTTTAACCTAATTTGAGGCATTGTCCCAAAGTTCTTCCCAACCCTGCATATTGCCCTGTGGTTGCTCTCACAATCATTGGTATACTTGCTAAAATGTGGTAACTGACTCTGAACATGAAACACTTGTTGTGGTCTGATAGGAGCAAAGGATGGCATACATCAGACCTGATCTGATCAGAGCAGAAGACAGACCTATCATCTTCCCAGTCTTGAATACCATATTTTCCCTAATGCAGCATGTGATTGCATTAGTGTCCATAGCTGTCCTATTATACTACTGACTGTAATGGCAAGCAAAGAAGTATTTAACACCTTGTTTCAGCTACTTAATTAACTAGAACTTTGTTTCAATTCAAGTTTCTCTTAAGCCTAGCCCATAATTATATCATCTTTATTAAGAAACAGAACTTGTGAATCCCAGAACTTGTGAACCCCTATTGCTGATGCAACATGAAGGGGCAGAACAGGGAGGAGCTAATAACCATATATAAGGAGAAGCCCAAGCTGAGAGAGAGCAGAACTGAGAGGAGAACTCTTATGGTGGCAGATTTGAGAAGGAGAAAACTTGTGGTATCCTGGCACTCTGTTTGTCTGTTCTGACTGTAGTGATTTTTGTTTGTGATACTTTGTACAAAAGCCCTGGGACCTTACTGGAAGCCCTGAAAGAGGATTTTCTGGTTGTCTGTTTATAGAAGTACTAGAGGAGGGTTTTGGAGGTCCGAGGACTTTATTGACGATTTATGTTGACCTCTCAGACCTTGTTTGTGGATCTGTGTTGATCTCTATGTTGATGATTTGTATTGACCTCTTGGACCTTGTTTGTGGGTCTGTGTTGATTTCTATGCTGATGATTTGTGTTGATTTCTAGGACTTTGTGGGTCTCTGTTGATTTCACAGGCAGATAGTGAATTGATGATGGTGCTGGCAATGTGTATTAATATTATTGTGGCTCTGTTAAGGTTTGTCTTCCCAGAAATAGGAACTATGAAGGACTTGAGGTGGACTGGACACTGTGAACTTCAATATGGAATGGGAACTGGACAAGGAACTGAAGAAGGAGCTGGATGAGTAGCTGAGAGCTGCCTACCTTTGACAGTTGGGTAGATTCAAGTAGGAGCTGGACTTATGGAACAGGAACCATGGAATCTGAGAGCCAGCCTTAAGTCAAGATGAAAAGACCTCTTCTTAATGTTCACTGAGAAGATCATGATACAATGTGACCTAGGGTGGAGAACTTTGACCTTTGTACTTTATGTCCCTTAAGGTCGCTTGCTCCTTAAGGATGATTGAGTTAAAGATGATTGGAAACTAATCTCCAGTTAAGAAGAAAGAAGATTTTTTGACTGAGAGATTAAGACAATGTGACCTAGGGGTGGATAACTTTGACCTTTGTACTTTGTGTTCCTTAAGGGGGCTTGCTCCTTTACGATGATTGAGTTAAGAACTTACTGAATGATATCTTTTGCTTAAAACTATGTGGTTATTTTGGTGAAAACTATGTGGCCCCTTTAGTGATAAGTTATGTCATAACATTGTAAATGCTGTACTTTGATTTCTGTCAATGTTTTGTTTTAATTTATTACTGAATAAATAGAGAATTCACTATACTATGTAATCAGAACTTTGAAGCTGTTCACAGCAGCAGTCCTCTGGAAAGCTGCTCATGCTTGGCTTTGGCTTTACATTTATGGTGACGAGGATGAGATATCATAAATAACTACTACAATCTCGAAATCTTCAAAGTAAATACTGTCTAGCTACACTCTCCTATTTGTACTTATAAGGCTTTTGAAGGCAAGTGTAAGATTGTACATTTAATTAAATTCACTAAATATGTACTAAGCATCTATGAGGGACCAGGTGCTTTGCTAAGCATTAGTGATACAATAATAATAATAATAATAATAATAAGAGTCCTCAGGGAGCTCATTTTCTGCTATAGGGATATAATTCACGTGCAGATAAATAATGACAGAGTAATTTTGGGATAGAAATTCCAGCTGGGCAAAGTAGGAAAGGCAAGACTAAGAAGCAATACACAGGAATCTAAGGATTGTACTGTATGAAGACCAAGATAGTACATTCTAGAAATGATGAAGAACCCATACTAAGACACAGCACTGAGGCTTTTGGCTAGATGTAGAATGCATGAAATGAACTGTACAATAATAAAGCCAAGGTACCATGTTTTATTCATTTCCTCTTTTATCTGCTAAAATAAATGAGAACCCTTGGGTGACATATATAAAAACCAATTTGCAACTTGCTTCCTGACATATCTACTTATCTCTTATTAAATTTCATCTTATTAGACTCAGCCTAATAGTCTTGCCTATCCAAAACTTAGTGGATCCAATTATATCATCCAATATGTTAGTTATCCATCTCCATATCCATCAGGAATCTGATAAGCACGACATCTATGTTTATGTGAAAGTCATTGATAAAACTCGTAAACAGCCCAAGGCTATTTATGTAAGAACAAATTTGTCCCCCACCGCCAGCCCCTCCAATAGAGGCCCCTTTCAGAGTTGACCTTGAAACATCATTGACTATATCTTGGATCTAGACATTCAATAAGTCCTGAATTCACCTTATTAACTATTGTCTTGCCCCCATCTCTCCATCTTTTCCGTGAGAATAGCATTAGCGACTTTGCCAAATGCTATGCTAAAATCACATAAACTAAACATTAACATTTCCTTGAGGAACCTACAAAAAGTGAAATGTAATTTGTCTTGAATGATCTATTCCTTTGTTTTATTTTGTAAAGGAAGAATACAAAACTACTCATTGACCACTGTTTACCAGTATTTACAATAAAGCAAACAATATACATTTCTAGAACATTTCAATGACTACAAAGTTGTTTTTGTTTTTTGTTTTTGTTTTTTTCCTGACTCCTGTGGAGCCAAGTCACCCAAATACTCAAAAAGCTGGTTCTTATAAGATGAAGCAATGGATTGGGATAAAGAAGGAAAAACATGCACATGAGGAGTATAGAAGACTATATAACACGGATATGCTTGCTTCCCTATTTATGCTCATAGTTAGGAAAATGCAATCCCACCCACTACCCCTATCCCCCCACCAAATGAATATTTAAGTTCCAACAGATGGGGATGTTACTATATGATTAAGAGAGAACCTTTCAATTAGTAAAACAGGATGAAACACTCCTAATTTTTGAAGTAGGAAGTCCAAGTTTTCTCTTTGAAAACCAAGACCAAAATGGTTCTGTTTTTAACAATTTAGGTAAATGTTAACACAAGTTCTGGCAGCATTTACCCAGGCACATTTCTAACACAGGATTGGGCAACATCAATGATCAAGATGTAACGTGAGGAGGCTGCAAATAAGCATGGCCTCCCTTCTACAAGTCCTGGCAGATAGGGCTCTTGTCCAGCCAGATTTGATCAATAAAGCTTTTGGGAAAGGATCCCATTTGGATAAATGTGGAGTTGTCAATTCCTGTGTGTATTTGGGGCCACATTTGCATCCACATGGAAGATGCTCACCATGACCTTAACTGGGCCCAGACACTGAGCACCACAGTGAACACTACAGCAAGGTTGCAAAGTTCCTTCAAAATTATTCTGTTCTGTGCAAAAACAGTTAGTGTTTGGAAAAGCAAAGGTAGCACATTTTCTGTCAGACAGGTGGAAGAGACTCTTAGGCTCCCCAGAACTGAGTAATAATAGAAAATGACTGCCGAAGAAACCTTTCAATGGACTTACCTCTAGGCATAAAACATAGCTTTTGTTAAGTTGGGTTTCAAGTGAATGTCAAAATTCTACATTTCATTTCTTAGGATTCAGAATAGTAACTACAGAAGACATTTTATCAGCATGTATAAAAGCTTTTTTTCTCTACTATAGAAGAAGTCAATAATTCCATAGTATCAAATGTTCTCTTCTGTGATAAATGTTAAGTAAATGCAGGAAGCTTATATTTGCTTGTTCAGAGTTACCAGTTCTGTTAAGGCAAATTAACAACCAACTCAAAAGAAAAACAAAACAAACCAAAACAAAAACCTATTTTAAAACCTACCCAACTCAGTTCTCATTAAATGTAGATGGTGCTCACACTGCTAACAAATCAAAGAATGGAATCAAGATCTAGATCTAGCTATCTATACATCTGTCCGTATGTCTAGATTTAGATCTAGATGCATATGTGTATATATACATATATATGCATATATGTATGTATATATGTGTATGTGTATGTATATATTTATATGTATCTATGAATATAGCAATGCAAACAATTATCTAATTATCAGGCTTCATATTCAGGACAGGAGGGCAGGTCAATCACTCCTCATAAAAGGCAATAACTACCTGAGGATGTTTCATATTTGTTTCTTTTTTCAGCACCAAGTTGGCCTCATCCAGATCTTTCTACTTCATGAGAAACATCAGCTCTCCACTGCCATTGGTAGCACCAATGAATCAGTCTGGATCAAGGCCCCTTGCAAAGCTTTGCAGCACGTCAGCAGACTAGCATTTTTTTCTTTGACTTGTTATCATCTGGCTCACTGTCAGATAGACTTTCTCTTGGCTCCACTTTTTCTTTACCAGCCTTCTGAGAATTCAGAAATGCTTCAATAACTCTGAACAATCTAAGTTTTCCTCAGGTTCCCATGTGTTGCAAGCATCTGTAAATCATTTCTGTTTTAAGAAAGACTCCACTTTTCTGTTCACTCACTTGCCAGTCCAACACTTTCTCCATCACAAACTCCTCAGGCTCTGCCTGCTTCTTTCACTTTCTTACTGTTGTCATTCTGTTTCTTTCCCATATTCCGCAATGTAGTTGTATTAGAGACCATTTTTTTTGGCGTACTTGGAGAGCTTTTTCTAGAAAAATGCATGACAATTAAAATGAAGTTTACATGAGAGGAAAAAAACTAGTTTAACAACAGTTCAAAAATATGGGAAGCTTTGTGAATTTGTATGTCAGGCTGGCACAAGGACCATACTAATCTTCTCTGCATCATTCCAGTTACAGTCTATGTGCTCTCAAGTGAGCACTGAAATTACCTACTCTTGATGAACGCTTGAGAATGCTTTGTAATCACTCCTTCCTTTTCTGGACACTTGTTAACCATTCTTTAAATAATACATTCTAAAATTTTTCCAGGCATCAAGTCCAAGCTTATGGACCCATGTTTCATAAACGCCATTCTCTTCCCTTTATGAAAATGATATTTTTTCTGCAGTTCTATGGCATGTTCTTCATGATATTTCAAAAAAAATTGACAATGATTCAGCATTCACATATCAATACTCAAGAACTCAAGATACATCTGGACCAAGGAAGTCAAACTCATTGTAGGTGCTCTCTTACTGCCTCCCTATTTATTTTGTGTATCAGTACCCTATTAGACATTAAAACTGATGTGGAGATCTACAAGGTAGGAAGTATATTCCTAATTCAGGATTTAAGAATCAAATGACGAGGAAGGATAGAGAACAGATTAAAGCAGGTGGAGGGGGGGGAAGAGAAGCACTTGGGCACTGGACCATTATCCTGGAGAAGTGGGAATGATAGCAGGGTTGTCAGTAGGATAGAAGTTTAATAGGGTAAGACTATCAGGATCTAACAGCTATGGAGAATGATGCAAAAGACTTTTGGGGAGGTACGTGACAATGAACAACAATAACATCATTACCATCATAACTAGTTTTTATATAGTTCCTTAAGGTTTGCTAAGAATTTTACATGTTATCTCATTTGATCCTCACAAAAACCCTGTGAGGTAGGTATTATTATTATCCCCATTTTATACTTGAGAAAACTGAGATAGAAAGGTTAAGTGACTTGCCTAGGTGTAGAAACTTACTACTTAATTACTAAGTGTCTGAAGTAGGATTCAAACTCATATCTACCGGAATCCAAAACCAAATTTCTCTCCACTATGTGACATAACTGACTCTAGGTAACATTCCCTGAAGAATTTTTTCTGTCCTTTTCTATGACAGAAGTAGGTCTTAATATACTATAAAACCAATTCTCTCCCTCTCTCTCCTATGTACTAGAGCAAGAACAGTATAAGAAGCTTCTTGGTTGATGTTTCTTCCTCTTCTCTAATGTATTGTATCTGTTCTAGTCAGTCTATTACTTGCCCAGATTTGACCCACCACTTTGTTTTAAACCTTCTCTAGGTGAAGAAGCAAGGTATCCTAAGGGAGAGATAGGAGGAAGCATGTACTAAGCAAGTCAAAGTATTGCCACCGCCACCTTTCCTCAGTTTTCAATGGACATGAACCAGAACACTGGTCCCTACTTCATGTCCTGAATACTAGCTCTAATTCTACTCTGGCTCATGTAGTCATCACTGAGGGAAATAGCACCTGTGAAGAAGGTAGCCATCTTCTTTGCAACCACCTGCACTAACTACTAATCAGTTGCCACCAATAGCTAAGTCTAAGAGTTCTCTAAATTCTAGTGCCCTCTTGTATCGGCAAGCACCCTAGCATACCTAGGGCGGCTACTAGCACAGGTTCTTAGATCTGCTTTTCTAAAGGAAAGCAACTCAAAATGGGTTAACAATCTTACTTTAATCAAGCATATCATTTAACTAGTTCAGGGGGAAA
>CM053582.1:473055019-473132154 GCA_028627135.1 Pseudochirops cupreus
CTGGCGCCACAGGCTCCATATGACCACATTCAGCCTATTAGGGAACAGAGTATACTTTCAAATATCCAAGGGTCCTCAGGGTCACGTAGCCACTTTAACAAAGGGCCTAGGGGCAGGGAAGATCTTCAGATTCCCATAACACCTCTAGACCACCAACCCCATTCCCAGTACTGTCTCTATACCAATTATCCTGAGTGTCAATAACTATGCAGTTCCTGGCCTGGCAAATGCTTTTTCAGTTGCTGAAATCACCACTTCCTTAGCAATTACAAATACCACAGATCCAGAATAGAAAGTCCTCCTCATCAAAAGCCTTAGCACTGTCAAATGGTTCAAAATCAGAAGCAGATATGATTTTTATCAGAGGAAATGACACTAAATAAGATCAATTACCATCTGGTTTGCCCCTAAATCTAAAGGCTGTGAGACCTTTCTGACCTGCAGTTCAAACCTCTGATATGGGTTGACCCACTCATTGAAATATGACTCCCAAAGTAGGCAGAGCCAAGATGGCAGAGAAAAGGAGGCAATTTGCCTGAGCTCTCCCCAAAACCCTAAGAAACACATTTAAATAATGTAAAACAATTCCTGGAGTAGTAGAACTCACAAAGGGAGAAGGTAAAATAATTTTCTAGCCAAAGACAACTTAGGAGGTTGGAAGGAAATGTCTGTTGCATCTGGATAAGAGTGGAGTACAGTTCAGTGTAGGCCATGCCCATGCAGCCCTGGCCACAGCAGACCAGGAACAGGCCTTGAGAGCTACTGAATCACAGCTACAGCAGCTGCTTCTGAATCTTTCAACCCATAGATGGTAAGGGGTCAAACAACTGCTCAGAAGGAGATTAGAGGGGTCTCTGTTAGGAGTGAGGCTGGATTCTGTTGTTTTGCCCATACTCGGATCTGGGTTGCAGTCCTTGGTGACAGTCCCGGGGCAAGGATGAACACTAGCACAACAGAGCTTGTGATCTCAATGTAATAGGGACCTAGTCACAGTTCCAGGGCAGAAAGAATGTTGGTGATCACTGACAGAACAGAGCACGGGCCAGGAGAGTAGTAAACACCTTTTCTTAGATCTTACCACCTTGGAAGAACTGAAAACTTACAAGTCCCTAGAAGTATCTCCAAAAACAGCTACACAAAGCCCTTGAAAGTTGGGACAGTATACCCTCTACCCTGGAAGCAGAACCCTACTCTAACAAAGAATTTAAAAATCAGGTAATAAATAGACTAGGAAGATGAACAAAGAACAGAAAAAAATAAATTCTGACTATACATATTCACTATGGTGATGAGGAAAATCAAAACACACACTCAGAAGAAGATAACAAAGTCAAAGCTCCTACATCCAGAGACTCCAAGAAAAATAGAAATTGATTTTAGGCCATTGAAGAGCTCAAAAAGAATTCAGAAATTCATATAAGAGAGATGGAGGAAAAATTGCAAAGAGAAATGAAAGTGATGCAAGAAAATCAGGAAAAAAGAGCCAATAGTTTGGTAAACGAGATTCAAAAAAAAAGTTACTGAAGAAAATAGCACCTTAAAAAACAGACTGAGTCAAATGGTAAAAGAGGTCCAAAAAGCCACTGAGGAGAAGAGTGCCTTAAAAATCAAAATTGGCCAAATGGGAAAAGAGGCACAAAAATTCACTGTAGAAAAATAATCCTCAAAAATTAGAATTGAGCAAATGGAAGCTTTACAATAAATTAAGAAACAATAAAACAAAAGCAAAAGAATTAAAAATAGAAGACAGTGTGAAATATCTCATTATAAAAAACAACTAACCTGTAAATAAGATCCAAGAGATTATTTTAAAATTATTGGACTGCCTGAAAGCCATGATCAAAAAAAGAGCCTAGATACTTCTCTCAAGAAGTTGCCAAGGAAAACTAGAACCAGAGAGTAAAATAGAAATTGAAAGAATTCACCAATCACATCCTGAAAGGTGCAAGGAGAAAATATTGCAAGCAGCCAGAAAGAAACAATTCAAGTATCATGGAGCCCCAATAAGGGTAGCATAAAATCTAGCAGCTTCTACATCAAAGGATCAGAGGCTTGGAATATGATATTCCAGAAGGCAAAGGAGCTAGAATTACAACCAAGAATCACTTGCTCAGTAAAGCTGAGCATAATCTTTCAGGAGAAAAATTGTACATTCAACTAAATAGAGGACTTTCAAACATTCTTGATTAAAAGACTAGAGATGAATAGAAAATTTTTTCAAATTCAAGACTCAAGAGAAGCATTAAAAGGTAAAGATGAAAAGAAAATCATAAGGGACTTAATAAGGTTAAACTGTTTACCTTCCTTTATGGGAAGATGTTACTTTTAACTCATAAGAACTTTCCCATTATTAGAGTAGTCAGAACGAGTATATATAGACAGAGGGCACAGGTATGAGTTGAATATGAAGGGATGATATCTAAAAAAATAAAATTAATGTGTGAGAGAAGAATGTACTAGGAGAAAGGGAAAGGGAGAGATAGACTAGGGTAAATTATCTCACATAAAAGAGGCAAGAAACAGCTTTTACAATGGAGGGGAAGAGGAGGGAATGAGAAATTGACTCAAAGAGTAAATAACATACACACTCAGTTGGCTATAGAATTCTATCTTATCCTACAGGAAAGTAGGAGAGAACAGGGATAACAGAAGGGGAAGGAAGGATGATAGAAGGGAGGAAAGATTGAGTGAGGAGAATGAAAATAATTTTGAGGAGGGACAGGGTGAAAGAAGAGAGAGAATAGAATAAACAGAGGCAGGATAGGATCGAGGAAAATATAGTAAGCAATAGTAAATGAGAAAAAAATTTTGAAGGAAATTTCTCTGATAAAGGCCTTATTTCTCATGCATATAGAGAACCAAGTCAAAATATATAAACATAAGAGCCATTCCCCAATTGATAAATGATCAAAAGATAGGAATAGTTTTCAGTTGAAGTAATCAAAGCTGTCTATAATTATATGAAAAAATGCTCTTACTCACTATTGATTAGAGAAATGCAAGTTAAAACAACTCTGAGGAACTACCCAGGATTACACAGCTAATAAATGTCTATTAATTGCTTACTAATTAATTGCAAAATAGGGCAACTAGGTGATGTAGCGGATAGACTCCAGGCCTGGAGTTAGGAAGATTCATCTTTCTGAGTTCAAATCTGTCCTAGGACATTTATTACTCTATAACCCTGGGCATATCACTTAACCATGTTTGCCTCTGTTTCCTTGTCTATAAAATGAGTTGGAGAAGGAAATGGCAAACCTCTTCAGTATCTTTGCCAAGAAAACCCCAAATAGGGTTATACAGAGTCAGACACTACTGGAACAACTGAATGACAACAACAAGCACTTAAAAAATACTTTTCATTTATTATTTTCATCCATCCATTCATTTATCCATTCAATTTTGTCTTCTGACTTGCCTTTAACTAACAGCTCCTTCTTGGTTTTTGCCTTTAGTGTACTGCCTGTTCTATAAACTCACTCAACCAGAAAACATATTCTCAGTTTTTATCTTATATACTAGATAATTGTCGGGAAAATCTCCCTTACTTGAAATTCCCAGGAATTTAATAAATAAGGCATTGTTAATGTATAATCTCTAGAGGGCTATTATTAAAATATAAACATATTAAATAGGAGGGGTGGCATTTACTTCATCATTCAACTTCATATGTATTAATTTATAACATTCACTAGTTTTGTCTAGAGGAGCCATGGTTCAGGTAACTTTTGATGCTGGAAAGAAGATGGGAAACATATGTCCCTATCTGCCAATGGATGTCAAAATCATCACCATCACCCTCACAATAATAGAGCGCTTAACAAATATTGTCTTATTTAATCAGCACAACAACCCTGGGAAGTAGGCATTATTATTATTATCCTCATTTTATAGATAAGGAAATTGAGAAAGAGGGGTTAAGTGACTTCCCTAGCATCACACAACCAATAAGAGTCTGAGGTCACATTTGAACTTAGATCTTCTTGAGGTCCAGGGATCTATCCCCTGTGCCACCTTCTGAAGTCTGAATGAAGGACCTGGATAGCTGAATGTAGATGTATGTAAAGAGGGTCACAAGACCTCGGAGCACAAAAACAATTTTGGATTCACAGTGACTAAGGCCATAATTCCTAAGAACACATCCAAAATATCCACTGAGGAGAATCGAATAAATAATAAACAAAACCCTTTTGAAAGACCTAAAAAGATAAAGTTCAAACTTTTAAAAATTATCAATGCTGCTCAGGACAAATTAAGTTCCCTGAAAGTAAGAGACTGATTTTTTTTTCTTTGCATGTCAAATACCTGGCACAGTGTTTAGTATAGAATTGGTGCTTCATAAATGCTCATTGATTTTGAGTCAAATGGATTATATAAGTTATAGCCAAAATTAATGAACATTTCATTTTTCTGCAGATCTGAATTATGTGGATTACCTCTACTTAGCTCAAATTAATCCGACAACTGTCAAATCTCCTTTTGCTACTATGCCATAAAAATATACTCAAGGCCTAAAGAGTGATTGCCTATGGAATTAGATGTAGGATAAGGACCCTGAACACACTGGAGAACGAGCAGATGAGGGTTCTATGAAAGAACAAGGGATATTTAGGCTAGATGAGAGAAGACTTAAGGGAACCATAAGAGATGTCTTCAAGTATTGGAGGATCTGTCAAGTGAAAGAGGGATGAGACTTGTTCCACTGGTTCCCAGAGGATTAAAAATAGGAGCAATGGATCAAAGTGCAGAAGCAGAATTAGGCTTGCTATAAGGAAAAACTTTGTAACAATTATAACTGTCCAAAAATGGAATGGGCTGCCTCCAGAGATAATGGATTTCCCCTCACAGGAGGTCTTCAAGTGAATACTGGATGGCCACTTATTAGGATGTTATAGAGGATATTTTTGTTAAAGTATGGATTGAACTACATGACTTCAGAGGTCTTTTCCAACCCTGAGGCTCTGATATTCACTGATTGGTGAATACCAGTCAGGGCAATTTAATGAGACTAGATCAATATGGACTGAGTCAGCATTGTCTGATTTGACTTATCTCATATCATAATGATTACTGATTCTGTGAAAAGATGAAGAATTGTCACAAAGGAAGAAAAGGAATTGATCACAGCAAAACATACTAGGTGAAACACACACATACATACATATACATATATGTGTATCAAGAAAAAGATTACAGTGAAATCTGTACTCTGTCCAACCTACCAAGGAAACTGTTTGGGTGAAACACCATAGAGCAGAATGAAAAGCAAAAAATACAAGTATTTCATCCCACCAAACCAACGGTGGGAGAGAAGCTGGTGTGCAGGAGAGCTAAGCATGTGCAAAAGATTAGCAGGTAGGCGTCTCACTAGGGTCTAATCAACACAAGCAGAATCACATGAGTGTGGTCAAATACAAAATCAGAGTGAGGTCAACTAGGGAAATAGTATCATCATCTTTGACCTAAAGTTACTAGGACCACAACCTTGCCTTTCTGTCTCAACTTATTCCTACAGCTCCCTTCAACAACATCGCTTTTTTTTCCAAAACCACTCTGCTTTTAGAATATTCTCTAGTAAACAGTGTCCTTCTCTAGTGACACCTTAGCTCTACTGGCTGCACAGTAGACCTCCTGGAAAGTGCAGTCCAATGTATTTTTTTCTAATGAGCAATGATTTCTGTATCAAGGAGCATCAGGGAAATGAAGTCCTGGGAACTCTTTTCTTCTGTGACACTAAAATAATAAAAAGAATCAAATCCCCAAACCAGTAAATCCCAAAGCAAAAAGATAACAAACAGAAAGCATAGTCAGATTTTTCAAACCATGAATCAAGAGCAAGAGAATGAAAATTAAGAGTGCAGTAAAGCAGGAGCACCATTTACAGAGATTTGCATTCAATTCACTCAAAGATCACAAGTCACCACCATACAAGTGACATGCTGGTCATTCTCTCCCCCCCCCCCCCCCCACACGCATCTGATGATGATGGAATTACCCGGTGAGACATCATTCCTCTTCCATAGATAAGATAAGTCCTTGGCTCCAAAACTTGAGTGTATGAACCTCTGAATTAAAAGTGAAGGAACTAGGAAAAAGCAAACAGTGTAATATGGTATTGAAACTCCTGGCTGTAGTCGGTTTGTGAAGCTATTTACTTCCTAACATCTGTCTGGATCTGTGCCATACTGAACATTTTTAGTTTCAATTATGTGAATATGGGGACAGAGAGAGCTTACTGTCAGAGATGTTCATGCTATTAAGAGCCCATTAAATATGGGCTTCTTCCATTCCATTCTTCCATTCCACTTCTATTCATGTTTTGTTTTTTGTTTTTTGGGTTTTTTTAAAAATAGTTTCAGGGCCCTAGAAGAAAAGGTAAACATCCAGATGAACCCCTGCTAATGATTCTTTTCAAAAATTTCTGGAGAGCTCATGTTAGATAACTATGTAGTCTAGCTTCCTTGTTTTATATTTGAGGAAAAACAGTTCAACAAAAGCCAAAATGACTTGCCCAAAGTCATTCAACTGGTAAATGGCAGAGCCAGGAATTAAAGCATCCTGTTTCCAAGCCCAGTGATCTTTCCATGATACTATGCAGCCTCATTATGCTTCAAATTCACAATTTAAGAATAGAGGGATCTCTTGAGGAAGCACACAGGCTCAGAAGTAGTTGCGTGAATACATAGGGAATAGTATTATATTAGTGCCCCTTTTAGCAAGGAACAAAGTTTTTCTTGCCCCAGTTTTTCTGTTCTTGAAGAGGCAACTTCTATAGGTATGTTAAATGCTTCTAGGGCATCTACATAGTCCCTTTGTTGTACATTGGGCTAGTTTGGTAGACATCCAATGCTTTCATTCTCCCCCACCCCCATGATGAAATGACACATGTTTTGGCCACCCTCTTAGCTAAAGATTGGATTTTAAACTTTACCAAGAAAATTGAGACCATTCACCATGAGCTCCTGCTTTTCCCCTTCTCATCTCACAAACCCTTGACCTTATCTTACCCTCTTTCCTCCTTTACTCCAATCTCTAATGAAGAGGCAGCCTGTCTCATCATTAAAGCCGACCCCTTTATATTTACCCTTGGTCACATCCCCTCCCATATTTTCCACCAGATTATCCATGCTCTCATCTCCCTTCTCTCTAATCTTCAGTCTCTCTCTATTTAGTGGTTCCTTTTTTCCTGCCCATATGTATACCTGACTCTTTCCCCTATCTTTAAAATAAACCTTCAATAGACACAATCATCCCTGTGATCTATCCTTCTCTATCCCTCCTCCACTTCTCAGTGAAACTCCTTGAACAAGCTGTCATTTGTTCTCTTCCATGCTTGTATTCATATTCTCTTCTAAACATTATGCAATCTCTGTTCTGAGCTCCTCACTCAAATGAAACAGCTCTCCAGGGTTCCTCTCAGTTGCCAAATCTAATGCTTTATCCTTCTTTACCTCCATGCAATATTTGACTCCACTGACTACTCCTTGCCCCTGGATGCTCTCTTCTCTCTGCTTTTGTGACATTGCCACCTTTTGGTTTCTTCCTCTACTTGACCACTCATTCCTTGTCACCTTTGCTAGATCATCATGAAACACCCACTAACTGTTCATATACCTCAAGGTTTCATCCTTGACCCTTTTTTCTCTTTGTTCTACTTGGTGAGAGCATCAACTCCCATTTGTTTAATTGTAATCTCTATTCCAGTGATTCTCAAATCTATATAATTTAGTCCTACTACTTCATCTAAGTACCATGGAGTCATCAGTGACTCTTTACTCTCACTTAGCCCAACATATTGGATTAGATGTCAAATGATGTCAATTCTACCTCCGCATTATCAGTTGTGTAAGCTCCCTTCTCTCTACTCATACAGCCAGCATCCTATTTTATGTTTGCCCCAGTTTTCCAACTGGTTTCCTTTCTTCAAGTTTACCCCCAAGGTAACCCATCTTTTACAGGAGCACCAACACAATTTTCCTAAAACCTAGGCCTGATTATATTACTTCCTTTACTCAATAAACCTTAACAATTCTCTATTAGCTTTAGAATCAAATCTACGCTCTTATGTTTATTATTTAAAGCACTCAACATCCTGGCCACATCCCAGCTTTTCAGATTTATTATTTTATTATATTACTACCTTCCAGATACTCTACAGTCCAGCCACATTGGCATTCTTGCTATTCCTCATTAACCACATACCATGTCTAATTCCCACATCTTTGTCCTGGTTTTCCCCCATGCCTAGAATGTGTTCCCTTCTTACCTCTGACTCTTATAATCTCCATTTTCCTCAAAGATTCAACTCGAACACCATTATCTGCATGAAGACTGTCCTTCTATCACTTCCTCACCCCTATACTTTCCTACTCAGGGATAACTTTTTTTAATGTACCTATTTATATGCTTATTATCTCCCCCACCTGCAATAGAATGTAAGCTCCTTTAAGGCAGGGGTTATTTCAGTTTTATCTTTGTATTATTACAACCTAGTTCAGTACCTGGAGCAGAGTAGGTGCTCAATAAATGCTTGTTGGTTAATTGATTTCCCCTCACACTTAGTACTTTGATTCTTGTGAACACATAGGAAAAGCACTGGAATGACTGCATTAGTCTATGGAAGGGGAAGTTGCACGAATTTTAAAGACCTCCCCAAACAGGAATGAGTAATCCTTACATAAATTGATCCACCAAGGTTAGTTCACTAAAAAAAAATTTAATTTAATTTAAAAAAATACTTTACTCCAGATAAATAATAATAAAAAAATACTTTACTCCTTCTCTAACTAGAGGACCATCAAAAGTCTCAGAGAACTCATGATGGGATCCTTTCAGTATTGCTCAGTAACGGGATGTTCCCTGAGAAGTAAGGCATGACCAAATGAGGTATCTGCCCAATCAGACATAATATAACAAAATTTACCTTTTCCCAGCCTTCTTAAAGTCCCTGTGAATATAGTGCCAAGAGTTTAATTCATACTTGAACCTCACTCATTGTATCTTTGTGGTTGGAAAAGGTGAGAGGTGAGAGTGAGGCCATAGACTGGTCTGCTCCCAGTACCATTTATTCTCTTTCTGCATAGCTATGAACCTGCCCTGGAAGGCAACACTTTTCTCTGTAGTTTGGCTCAACTATTGCCAGGTAATGGAGCCTTGAGCTTTTAATTCTATTGCCTTCAATTGAGGCATTTACATGGCAAACAATTTTTTCTGCCATTGCTGAGCCTTTGGGGGATGTTGAGTGAAGCAAGGGTGTCATGTCACAACTGGACTAGGGAGGTTGAGCCCAGAGAAAGAGGAGCCAGGCATATACAGGAGATTAGCAGGCACCTGTTTCTGTTGGATTCTAATCTTTAGGATTATCAAAACAGTGGAATTAATCTGGGTGGGACAAAAAGATGTGATGAAATACAAAATCAAATCAAAGTAGAGGAGTCAACAGGGCAAACAAGTAAACACAGGCAAAATCCACAAAGCAGTGGGGCAATAAATCCACAGGTTTAAGCTAAAAAGCATGTTCAGAAACAAATTTGAGGTGGGGTCACAAGGCAAGCAGCAATGTGGCTGTACGGCTTCCATCCCAGCAAAAATACACAAACAAACTCAGAATAATTCAATTGAAGTTTGTCTAGAAAACAGCGAGGAGGAAGACGAAGGCCAGGAATGGTATACAGAGAGACAGAGTATGGTCCAGACTAGATAACCTCTGAGCAGAGCTATAACTTGGTCAGAATGATGGGGCCTTTTCCCCAGGGCACCTAAATTTTAGATGGCCCTTATAGTCTTCAGTCAGATAGAAACAAATGTCCTTAACACTGAGTTAAAAGGAATAATTAGTGAAAACTGGAAACTGCCAGATGGATAATGGCTACTTCTCTCTGTATTCCTGCCTCTACTAATGGTGGCTCCTAAGAAAAGATCCTCTCTAGCCTCCTGGTTTCTAAGGGTTGGTTCCATCACTATGTACCTCCCACCTTTGATTGAATTGGGTGTTCATTTTTTTGAAGTCTGCCATGGGTGTAAAAATTGCTGCTGTTGGCCCTGCAACTGAGAATACTTCTAACACAATGATTCTGTAATATTTCGAGACCCATGATCTCTAATTTCAATGAGTCTAGGAGAAAAGTTCCTCAAATTATGAAACCAGGCAGGGAGGGGAAAAAACAGGAACATCCACAACTTCAAGGAGAGTTTTCAACTCATAAGAAAAACCTTTGGCATTTTATTTTCTATCATGCCGACAGGAAAATTACTCCTTCAAGGAAGAGGAACGGCACTTGCAGTATCCCCTTAATCAGTATTTGCAGCATGTCATCAACCTTATCATCTTGATGGTAATAGCTGTTTGACAACTAGGGATAAAAGTGATATTCTTTGGAGAATGAGGCCACAATCTGGTTTTAAAAATCGTCTGATGTAAGGTATGTTTTAATTTAATTTAAGTCTGGAAAACAGCTTGCCCAAAAATGACTTTTGCAAGTCACGTACAGTATTTCAATCTGTCATCTTGCATTGACCTTCATAGTCCTGAAATATATTGCATTGAACTTGTGAAGCTTGCAAGAATGATATTAAAGTTGGTAATATTTAAAGAAAAATCTTATTTTATGATACACTCTGTGTACTTGCCTACCCAGAATTCACAGAGACAATAATATTAGGGAGCATTCTTAGATATTTAGTGAGTGGTTTCCTAATTTGAATATATCAAGGTTAATTCAGGATACCCCAGCAAAGTCAAAAAGCTTTGCTACTATAGGATGCAAACATTATCTAAATGTGCAATTCCTTTAAAACTGAAATGCTGAGTAATAGGTTTTGTTTTAAGGTCTCATGAAATCCTATTCACGGTACTATCCTAGGCTGATTAGATTTTTTTTTACATAAAGGTGGAGTTTGGAACACGTGTTCCTTAATTAAATCTTACATAATAATTTTTTTTTCTAGTTTAATTTACACCTTTCAAACATCCCACAATAGAAAAGGAATCTGTTAAATCATCTAACAAATGTGATCCTGAATGCAGCATCACTTATTTCTGCCCATTTTACTTTCATATTCATCTTCTCCTAGTTTTAAGAATTGATCAATTGCTGAAAAAATTAATAAAATGTTACTTCCAATGAAATAAAATTAAAATAATGTATGTAATTCCATTTACTACACAGGGGCATTGGGAATTCTAGGGTAAGAAATAATTTTTATAAAGGTAGAAAGTAATCTTTTAAAATATGACTTTAATAGTCTTGTCAAGAATGCAAAAAAAAAAATGAACAAAGTGTTTTATAATCGCAAATGAAAGCCTCAAAGTGTTCTTGTGAGAGAGTTGCTTCTCTTCTCCTCCCAGCTCCCATTTTCAAGACCAGTCAACTGAGGAATAAGGATTGAAAGTAAGAAATGTACTTGCAATGAAAATAACCAAGCAAGCAAGGGAAAGGAACCTAAATCCAGCCAGAGGGCCTTTAGTTTTTGTTCCAAACACAAGTTCTGTTTTATTCATAGATACTTAGAAATCGGTTAGATAATAATGAAGGTCTGTCAAAGCAGTTTTTATTCTGAAGTCTACCTTAATTTCCTGACTGAAATGTACAGAAACGACTTTGTGCATTTCAAAGGGAAATGCTTTATGGAACTACTTTATTTAAATTATTTTGATGTATAAAACACAATTCCTTTCAGTTATCTAGGACTAAATGTCACATTAATTCATAAAACTATTTTAAATTAAAGAATACATTTGAAAAAGTGACACATACATGAAACATTACATAACTGAGCAGTTGCCAAACTACCAAACAAAACCAAAATGTTATTAGAATGATTAATCTCATCTTTAAAAATTGCTCTCAACTTAGTACAATTTATGGGAACCAAAATTGGAAGGAAATATGGAATATATATATATATATATGTATGTGTACATATGTGTGTATATTTATACATGCACATATATACATGCGTACATACATACATACATACATGCACACATATACCTATATGTATATATTTGAGAGATGTATGATTTCATCAAATCGAGAACTTCCTGTGTGGGAACTATCTTTACTAATACAGATTTGTCCCAGCGAAGACTTAGCAGATATGTCTTAGAGGATTGCTTAAAGTACACAGAGGTTAAGTAACATTCCCAGAATCACTCAGCTTTAGTGTCAGAGATAAGATTTGAATCCAGACCTTTCTGAATCCAAGACAGAACCCTAATTACTAGGCACCTGGGTCTCTGTCACATAGGGGTGTATGTAAAGTGGCACATATATTCACCATATTCAGAATATAGATATCATGAATACACTTGTTTCATAATGTAACTTTAACAAAGATCCAGATAGTCACAGATGTCTTATACTCAGAAAGTATAACATGACATAGTTGTTTGTAAATAGTAATGTATCTTTACTAAAAATTGCAGTCATAACTATGAACAGAACTTCAAACATAATATGTTTTATAATGTCTCTAACTGTTCTGTGCAATAGCACTTAATTTTCATGCCTTGTCATTTAGAGACATATAGTCACATATCTCTTCTCTGGTCCCACCAGAAAAAAGTAGTCATCAATGTCCTTAACTTGAAATAGTGATGATGGACAAAATTTTAGTGTTTCTTACTGTGATAAGTGAAAAAAGATAATGCCTGTATTCCACAAATAGCACTAATTATTGCAAGGTTCAACATTTTTCAAATAACAACATAATCTTTGCTTCAAAGGTGCAAAAATCTGTCTAGAGTTTTCAAGGAAATCTCTCTTTCTGAATGAATTTCAGTATGATGGGGGGGATTGTTTATTTTGACAACAGCATCATCAGCAATACATTTGAATAGTCACATTATATGCAGCACAGTATTTGATAGTCTTGAGGAGTTACTATAAATTAAATCTCATTTTAATAAACATCATGCCAACAAAAATCTATCTTTGATTAAACATCAAGTTTTGATTAATTGAGGGGAAAAGCTTGCTTGCAATTGTTAAAAAATTATAAATAATGTAAAAAAAAATGAAGTTTGATTACTTTTAAATAAAGTAACTTGAACAAGATGTTCATAATGTTAAGACACCAAACTGGAATCTATTAGAGCAAATATTGTTTAATCAGTTAATATAGATTGTTTGCAGACAACTATGTCTCAAAAGGGCTTGAAAAGAGTGAATTTTCTAAAGTAAACTTCATTCCTTGTAGATAGTACTAAAGCACCTATTTGAATTCTTACAGTCTGAATTAATATTTTACTGAACAATGAAAATATCCTCAGTCTCAACCAATCAACTATTCATTCTATGCAATATATTATACAATTAAGTCTCAAGAATAATGAAAGAATTGGAGTAGCCCCATCAAGGTTGTAATGGCATAGAAATAGCATCCTCAAAATGTGAAAAACATTAATTTTCATTACTAATCAACTTCACTCTGTCTTCTTCTTTGGTCCCTGTTCCCCATGTCCCTTTGTAGCCATAGAGTTAGGATACCTGAGTTTTTCAAATGCTGTGACATAACTTTAGTTTAGTTCTAGGGAGAAGATTCATTCAGGATATTTCCTTTTAATCAAATCTATCTGGCCCATTTACTTATGTAGCAGAACTGTGAATATGTCTAGCCAAAGTCTGGAGATGGTCTTACAGCAACATAAATATCAGTTGATGTAGTTTCATAGCCAGTTCCGTTTTGAATAATGTACTGCAACTTCCCAGTTCAGCTTCAGTTTTCCTTCTATTCAGCTAGCTCTGGCCCTTCCTTCGGATGTTGGTGTGGTGTCATTGTGAATGTGCTTGGAGCAGAGTTATATAGCATCATTTGGAGAAACATTGCGTTAATAACCAGAGTTCAAGGGCAAAGGATATAAACAGAGCAAATTACAAGTCTGAACAGATATATAGCTTTTGCTAAAAGGGACATGGGCTGCTACTTTATTTACTGGGCACTGGTGCGCTTGCAAAAGCTGCAAGAAAACACGAAAGCATTTTAAAACCACCATATCACAGCTTAGGAAAGCAGCACAAATTTCCGGAACAGGAGAGCGAGTGAAAGGAGCAGGGATTCTCAGTTTTCTAACAAGAGAAAATAATATACTGTAAAGTACCCTAAATGTCTGGGATCATTTCACGGATGATAATGCAATTTTATGTGCCACAATGGGGGGACAGCAGGAGCTCAGTGGATCAGTTTATTCATCGGATCATTTCAAACTGCAAATCCACCTGGTATTGCAGAGGTCTCTTGCACTGGTAATAGTGACAGCTTTGTCTTCATTTTCCTAACTCTGTGCTTTAGTTCTAAATCTAGTACCAGGAAAGATATTCAAGAGATTTCTGCATACGGTAATTTTGTAGAAATGTGATTTTATTTTTTTAATTGCTTCACCTCAGAGCCACCTTAAAAATTAGGAAAGAGAACAATTTACACATAAGCTGTGCCTAGTCGGGAATGTTGGTTTATTTTCTGTTTTTATTTTTCTCATTTTCCAACTAGTATACTAGCATCATATAGACCTACTCAGACACAAGGGAGGAACTTCAAGATTTTTTTCAAACCTAAACTTCTGCTGCTTAAAACATGTTATTTGGCATGAGGGAAGGGGGTGCAATTGATTTTTATTTTTAAAAAAGCTATACCAAACTAATCTGTGATCAAAAGTAAATGAGTTAAATTACAGGTGAACACTTGATTTATTCCTTGATATTCGTTGCATTAAGTCTGCCTGCAGATATATGCATTGAGCCAAATGCTTGAGAATGCAAAGAAAGGGCCAGTCCTTCAACAGTCAAGGAAATAGATTTGTTGATATAGAGTAAATTTTTCTATCTCTAATCTTTTTTGCTATACTTTACATATTCTTATGTTTTTAGCCTTTTTGTTTCAAGAACCATTTTAGGTCTACTGGGTTTGTGAAGATAAAGTTCCAGAAATAAATTTCACAGATAGATAGATAGATAGATAGATAGATAGATAGAGAACAACAAAACCCTACATCTCTTCTCATCTATTTACATAGAGGTACAGAGAATGCTTTTTCAGTTGCAAGTGATCTTTGATAACATAGAAGTTTGGTTTTTTAAGGCTTAGAAAAATTTCATTAAAATGTGTTATGCAAAATTAATTCAGAGAATATATACCTTTTAATTTTTTTAATGAGGAAAATGTTCAGTAGCACTAAATACATACAATTACCTAGAAAATCTAGTTTCCTTTTTTGTTTCTCTTAATTTTTTTTTGCATGAAGCATTTTCCATAACTTGATGATGATGATTTTTATATGATAAAATCTATAAAAATGCTATAAATCTATTGAACTCCTTAGATATGTGACTTGACATGTGCTATTTATATATGACATGAGTAGTCGTTTATCTTTTTAAAATTTATTTAAATATCTGTTTGGGGTTGGGAGGTTGGGAGGAGGAAAAAAGAAATTCTGATGCTGAACTGATTTTCCTGTTGGTACAAACCAAATATAAGCTCTGAGATAGATGAATTAAGTTATGTGGAATTCTAAGCCTATCCAGTTTCCCATACAACATATTCTTTTCTCCCACAGGGATATAATAGAAACTAATCTTCAAAATCTAAACATTCCAAGTCAAGTCCTTTTGTTAAGTCATTTTGTTCATTTCATTTGGTACCGTTAGAGCACTGAGACCACTTGTATTTACATATGCGGAGAACCCTGCTGTTTAGAACTCTCTGCTCACAAGACAAGGCAATTAATCATTCCCAAATCCTCCTGCCGAGCACTCAACGACTCCGACAGCAAGCTCAGCCAATCAGGGAGTGCAGGTGGGACTGAAACCTGCAGGAAAGCCCCCTGCACCCTGACCCAGTGCTAGTGTGTTCTCTTCCTTTTCAATCTCTTAGCTGTGCAAGAATAACACTATTAATAGTGTCCTTGTAATCTACTAAAATTACTCTGAAAAAAAAGAAAAGAAAAAGAAGTAGACAGGTATGCTTCATGTGATATGTGAGATTCTATAAGCTCTGCATGTGAGTATGTGCATCCATGTTCCCGAGACAGAATGGGAATGCTATTGGAATCACACCTAATATAGGGCATATTCTTCCTTTCATGTAGACATTAATAAGACTTGACGACAGTTGGTTGTGCTATCTCTTGACCATCAATGTGCAGATACGATTTATCCACATAATGAGGTTTCAAAAAGGGTCAGAGAATTATGATTACTATGATTTAACATTAAGGGATAACTGAACCACTACATTTTTGGTTGCTATTTCCTCCCATCCCCTCATAACTAGGGTCCAAATATTTCCATTTGAATCTGTAATTGATTTAATGAACAGATTACAATTTTTCTAAGAAAAGATGGACGGCATTTGATATGGCCTATCACCACAATGTACAGTGAAAGACAAATGATAGTTGTTATCAAAAAAATTTTAGAATTAAACATTGCACTGCTGATTTTTGAAAAGAAAGGCTTCAAAAAATATATATATACACCTATATATCTATGTATGTATTGGGAATACATACATACAGAGAGAGAGAGAGAGAGAGAGAGAGAGAGAAAGAGAAAGAGAGAATATTTCTCCGACCTAAAACTTTTGCAATTAAAGATACATTATTTTAAGTTAAATACAACACAAAATCAAGTTAAGTTTTCTGTTTTTAACCACACAAAATGCTCAATCATGTTGTGTGTGTGTGTGTGTGTGTGTGTGTGTGTCTTTAGTGCATGAGTTCTTTATCCAATGAGTTCTTTGTACAATCACTGAAAATATAAGTATGTAGCTTAGCTGACAAGAGCCTTTAGTTTTCTGGGAAGAGCCTGTTTCTTTAAAAAACAAACAGCATAGACAATTGAAAAGAAACCCCTCCCCTTTCCCATAGAAATACCTTATCTCTAGTCTCTTAATTATAAATTATTCACCAATATAGCTATGACTCCATTCTTTGAGTGTTGTATCCTTAAATAACTGAAGCTGGTAAGACCAAAAAGGAAGAGAAATTGACACCTGAACCATATTGTTCCTAAAGCACTAGTTTCTTTCACACTTGGCTGTCTAGAATTTCCATCTTACGGATGTCTCTACAAAAGTGAGAAGGGTTTGCCCTTTATTCTTCATCTGACTGCCACCTTGGCCCATTCATAGTCTTACAACACAATCGTTTCATATGACCTTATAGTTTAAAAGCCAGATTGGGAAAAGTAATTTGTATATTCTCCCATGGCTTTAACACCAATTGACTTTCTTTCTTAGTCTTCATTCCCTGAGTGTAGACTTTTCATGTTTAATTTTTTTATTGTAGATACAATTCATTATAGTAATAAAAATAGATTTCTGGGTGTTTTTTCTTCTTCCAGTTATTGATTTTAAGGTGACAAAACTTCCATAGAATTTTTGTGGTTTGTATTATTTTAAGACTCCAATGAAGTGAAGGAATCTCAATTATCATATATGTACCCTTTGTTCACTCATATTTGGGTCTTCTGGCTATATTTTAGACAGTTGGAAATCTGGCTATAGTTTTTTGGGGTTTTTTTGTATGAAAACAGTCTTCTTGTTGTCCACAAAAGTGTAACTGAAGTTTCCCTCTCCTTTGGTTTTTCTTGCCACTTGGGGCTGGCTGTACTGAATTTCTAGATGATGTTGTACACTTTTCCTTCAGAGATAGATGATCTGTTCTTTGATTAGACACCCTGACCTTTTACGGGTGTTGATCATTGATCTTGATCTGGGCTGGATAGAAAGCTTTTGACTCTGAAAAGTTACCCTGCTGCTGGCACCACAGAGAAATTCAATTTCTAACTACATATATACTGCAGCAGGACTCCTCTTCAATTAGAATCTTTGTGGTTATTATTTTACTTTTATTATGCAAGTTCCAATCTCTGCTTTCTAGCCTTAGCTTTTACTCACAGTGATCAATTTTTCAGCATAACTGGCTGTAATTGTTGGCTCAGATATTGAGCTTTCATGGTGTTTAGACATAGTGTGTTGCTGTGAAGTGTCTTCTACATACTTCTCAGAGAGATGGGTAATAATACTCTTCATTAATACCTCCACATTGGTTTATGTGTGTTTGACCACAGTGCTAGCATAATTATTTTCCCCCAGTAAAGGCTATTAGAGATCTATTTGGTAGGTTTTGCGATCAATAGCTCCTATGATATTTGTGTAGCAGGCACAATATAATCAATTGAAGGTTATATAAAGTAAATTACCATCCTCCTATAATGATTCCTTTTCTCTAAATGCGAATGGGTTTTATTATTTCATCAGGAGGCCTTGCAATGCATGCTCTTTTTGTTTACAAAAGAGATATATAAAAGTTGTCATTATATTTTAAACATGGTCTTAATATCTATTACTCAATTTATGTTATTGGATTATTGAATTAGCAGATCTGCCTGGAATTCTTTCCAAAACCTTCTTACGTACTCAAGTGACATGGTTAATAACAGCTTTATACAAAAGGAGACCTTTGCTACATGGTACAGGAAGTCACTTTACAAAAGTCAATCTTCGAAGCAGTCTCTCTAAAGTCAATGAAGAGTGGGTTCAAAGTGTTGTATTGACATTGTGACTGAGAACCTCAGTTTAAACTCTTAGGAAATGCCACAGCAAGCTATTCTGGAGATTTGAACTCAGGAATACTGAATTTTAATGTTGACTCCACTAATCTTGGTCAGGGTTATGTGGGAGGAGATCCACATCAGATGCTTTAACAAAGGACCTTCTTTCAATAGCTACTCCTAACCCAGATTTCAAATGTGCAATCAGAGATGAAGCAATGGCTGTGACTCCCATAATTATTGCAATCTGCCAACCAGAGGCCTGCAATCCCCCAACTGTCTTAAAGGGACACATTTTCAAAGTGTAGCCTTTCTTTTTGTGGGTGCAATCAGTTGTGCACTGAAAACCTGCAGCCACAGTTGGATAACTGCAGGCGCAACTGGTCACTGGGGGCCTCTTTGCTCCAAATTTTGTACCTGCAACTAATTGCACTCAAAGAAAATGGAAGTGTGGTAGAAGCATTTTGAAAATTTGGGCCAGTCAATCCTCCATGGAATTACTAGCAGAGAAATAAATTCTTATTTTCTTAAAGACGTAGATAAACATACAACTAGCTTTCAACCCCTTCTGTATGCTTTGTATCATATGGCCTAAGTGCAAAAGATTTAGGTTTGTTCAGTTATTTAAAAAGGAGAAGAAGAAGAAGAAGAAGAAGAAGAAGAAATCCCACTGACTTGAGTACATTATCTGCAAAGCTGTTATTTGTTTTTAAGCACATGATCTGGTACAAAGAATGACAAGAACATGTGTTACTTTCTCCTGGCTTTCTCAGACTGTACGTCAGTTGGCTGATACTGGTATACTCTAAGATATAAAATGACAAACTGTTGAAAAAATATTTGTCATTACTGTTCAGCTATGCCCAATTCTTCATGATGCCATTCGGGGTTTTCCTGTCAAAGATATCAAGAGATTTGCCATTTCCTCCTCCAGCTCATTTTACAGGTGAGGAAACTGAGGAAACTGTGACTTGCTCAAGGTCACAGAGCTAGTAGGTATCTGAGGCTAGGTTTGAACTCAGAAAGATGAGTTTTTCATGCCTACAGGCCTGACACTATGTGCACTATGGCGCCACCTAGCTGCTCCAGGTGCAAAGAATGGCAAGACCATTTGTTTCTTTTCTCTGGCTTTCTCAGGCTGGTTATCAGCTGACTAATACTGATATACTATAAGATATAAAATTTCAAGCTACTGAAAAAATAGAAGACAGTTTTTAGTGCCTATGCTTCTAAAGGTAATTCATGTATAGAGAAATGATAATGGCACCAATAATGGTTGATATTTACATAGTGCTCTGAGTTTGCCGAATATTCACTTTATGTTATTTCATTTGATCCTCACAATTAACCTGAGGGATAGATAATATTACTACTATTAATGCCTCACACGTATGTAATGCCTTAGGGTTCACAAAGCACTTTTCCCACAATAAATAAATTAAAATAATAAAATAAAAACCTGGAAAAGAAAATAGTGAAAATAAGAACAGTGTGCTTCCAAGGGCTCCCACTGATAAACCCATGATCAACCATAGTGTGTGGTGTCTAAAGTAGAATATAAACCCAGGCCTCTTGCAATTCTAGTGCCCTACCCACTCATTTACAGATGAGAAACACAGTAGGTATCACAGATAGGATTTGTTCTTAATCTGACTTTAAGCTTGGAACTCTCGACATCATACCACAATGACTTTAGATCGTATTGAGAATTTAAACTGAGGTTTAGACACTGACCAGAAAATAAACTTGAACTCACAGTTGTTAAATTCACAATATGGTTGAAATACTGTTCTTCTTGTTGTTACCCATCCTTTGTTATCAAAGATGACCAAAGATGTCAAGAGGGAGCTTGTGACTTGCAAGTGAATTGAATTTAAGTGAGGCAGACCTTTGCAAAGTCCTCAGCCTGACTCTCTCCTCCAGAATCATCAGTCCAATAACAAAACGTATGTCAAGACATTAATAAAATATTTTAGTCACCTTATCAATCAGATTTTAACGGTCTCTTTTGAGGACTCTACCATATATAAATTTGTTTCTATGAGAAAATGCATCCTATGACATATAGAATAGTCATGTTTTCTTCCCCAATATTAATCGATGAAACAATATTTATTTAATATCTACAATGTATCAGGTACTGTGCTAGGTCTTAGGGATAGAAAAATAGCAAAAGACTGTCACTGCCCTCAAGAAGCTAACAATCTAAAAGAGGAGACAATTAAAAAAATGCAAAGAAGATATATACAGGAAAATAGGAAATAATTCAGAGATGGACTATATATATATATGTGTGTGTGTATGTATATATATATATATATATATATATATATATATATATATATATATATATATATATATATATATATATACATATTGCATTATAGCCATAAGCCATAACATGGGGAAAAAGAAAGAGGAAAACCATAACTTATTTACTGTGTCTATATATGTAGATCTGCTCCTCGTCTATTATCTCCCTATCAGGAGTACGTAGATAGCATGCTTCATATTTAACCCTCTGAAACTGTGGTTGGTTGATTAGAGTTCCTAATTCTTTCAAAATTGTTTGTCTTTACAATACTGCTATCATTGCATAAATTGTTCCCTTCTTCTGTTGACTTCACTTTGCATCAGCTCCTGTAAGTTTTCCCATGTTTCTCTGAAATCATCTCCACCATTTTTCATAGAACAAAAGTATTGCATCACATATACATATGCATATATATATATTATAACTTGTTCAGCCATTCTCCAATTTATGAGCACTCCCTAAGTTATTCTTTTTTTTTTTTTTTTGGTTTTTGGAGAGGGGAAGGCAGGATAATTGGGGTTAAGTGACTTGCCCAAGGTCACATGGCTAGTAAGTGTTAAGTGTTTGAGGCCAGATTTGAACTCAGGTCCTCCTGGGTCCAGGGCTGGTGCTCTTTTCACTGCATCACCTAGTCGCCCCATCCCTGTTATTCTTTACCACCACAGGAGTTGCTATAAATATTTTTGTATACATGAGAATAGGATAATTATCTTAAAAGTTCACATACAACTGCTTTTCTCCAGATATGAAGTTATGTCCTGTCTAATATGACCCAGGTATTACATAGAAGAGCCAGAATTTGAAAACATGTCCTCTGACTCCAAAATGAGCAGTCTTTCCACTCAGCACCTAGGAAGCCAACCTGAAGTTTCTTTTGAGGCATCAGTTAATATTAAGAAGGAGATTCCAATCCTAATAACACATAGGGTCTGTTTCCAACTTCCAACAGCATGCCTATGAAGGAACTAAGATGAAAAATATCTCATGCTGGGAAGGTGAAAGTGGGTCAAGCAGAGTTAGGGATAATGTTCCTCAATCCTTATCTAAGACCCTGGCTGCCATAGTCCTCATGAGATCCTAAGATCCCATAAGAAACAACCTCGAGACCCATATGAGTACCTTAATATAGGAGCTCCATGTCTAAAGTCTAACTTTGTGGACCTTGTCATGAACTAAATGCAATATTTCTTTTCCCATATGAGAAAGAATCAAAACAGCAACTACCCCTTAGATTGTTGTGAATTTTTTATATCGTCTACCCTTATGAACGAAAATTATCAAATGTAAGTGGGCTGCCTTTTAAAATACTAGCATGAGAATTATTTGACAGGTGGACTTTATGGCAAATGTATGGGGAGTGGAACTGCATATATTAACTGAAACAGGGAACCAGGGATAGAGAAGATAAAAGAAGCATTTAAAGGAAATGGGAGAGCAAGAAGCATGATTTGATTCAGCTATGAAGTTGAAGGGAAAAATAGGAAAGAGTCTTATGCATTAAAGACAAGAGAGGTAAGAAAAAGCTTGAAAATGGGAACCAGCACGCCAGGAGAATGTGGACTATAATTGTAGGCAATTATAGTAAATATTGCAGAGGTTAGTAGTGGTGGAGGAAAGTCAACAAAAACAGAGTGTGGGGGAATCTTTCTGAGGTTTGATTTCGCACAAGGCCATTTGTTTCAACACTGATTAACTGTTAAGAGCAATCATAGAATTTAAGAGTTGGAAGCGATCTTGGCAGCCATCTAGTCTCAATCAAAAATGAAAGGAATTCCTACTATAATATAGCTAAAACTCAGATTCTGAAAACCTCCACAAAAGGGGAAACCCACCACCTCTCAGCTTAACCCATTTCACTTGTAGGCAACTTGAATGGTGAGACTATCTTTTTGAGAGTGTGACATTTAAACTTAAAATTTCCTCTTTGAAGCTTCCAAACATTGCTTCGGGTTCTGCCCTCTGGAGTTGAATTGAACAAATCCAATTCCTGCAAAGCATGGTGGTACTCCCTTGTACTTTTTTACTGAGACTGTCACCTCTTATTTCAGATGTCTATGCTGTTGGTCATCAATGTAATGTATCGCTGGCTTTGGGGTCCACTAGATTGCCTAAAGACAAGTATTCTAGCCCAGGTTGGAAATGAAATATTCCAAAGGGTCTGGAGCTGATGAGTAGTAGAGTGGGATCAAGCCTCTGAGTAGTTCCTGAACTTCCTGGATATGATAGAAAAACCCATAGATAGATAGATAGACAGACAGACAGACAGACAGACAGATAGACAGATAAGATTGACAGACAAATAAGTTGATAAATAAGTAAATTGAAAAGTCTAATCCTTCTTCCTCCAAATACATGAAGACAATAATCACACCCCATTTGAATCTCATCTTCTCCATGCTAAAAATGCCTATTTCCTCCAACTGGTCCTCAAAACACCTATACTCACCCTGAATGATGTCCTCTGGAGACTCTCCATCTTATTAATCAGTCTAGTTTAGTATATGGGTGAAAAAGTCCTGTGATTGCATGTACATAGAATGAGAATACAAAAATAGATATAATATTTTGGCTTATTTCTAGCTTATAGAAGTTGACCTGATTTTACTTTATCAATTAAGTTAGCTTGTGAAAACAGAAATGTTATCCCAATCATTATTTTTAAAGTAATGGTAGTCTAACTCATAATAGGCATATTTCCATATTATTTAAAACACCTCCTCAGTAGAGAGGGCACAGGTGGCCACAGGAAGACACAGATTTAAAAGAATCAATGACCATAATGCAGATCAAGCCCATATCCAAGGTACCAGATGATGGGAAAGAGTCTATGGGGCAGAAAGAACTATCATACTCCTCGTTTCTCCCTGTAATACTCAAATACTTGATTGTTTTTTGGACAATTGTAGTTGTGGGTCAGGTTTAGGATCATGCTAAGGATATAGTTATGATTATAGCCTATGTCTAGAAATAAAAAATGCAACCCACTTAGTCTGATACTGTTGCCACACAGCTGGAGCCCAGAAATAGAGTTTTTGCCACTTTCATGGCATTAAGGAAATTAAGGGTGATGTAGTCTGTTTAGATTGGGCCTTTTCTCCACAGAGATTGGGGTGGGGGGAGGTGGCTGGCAGGCAGACAGAAATAACTAGAATGACTGATGAGTCTATTAAGCACATCCCATGAATATCAAAGGAATTCTAACAATGTCTTATCTGGCTTACTCAGGATTGGTGTATTCAAAGGTGCTTACCCTAGATTGGTGCTATTATAAAAGGCTCCAGCTCCTTTCATCCTTCTAAGTACAAAATACCACTACTCTTAAACTACTTAGAATAGCCCTATAATTCTGGGAAGGAATGGTTTCTGGGACCAGTATACGTTCTGTCTCACCACTTGGAATCCAAGCCAGCATTGATATCTGGTTGGTAGTCAGGTGGATGATGCCAATGTGTCTTCATATAACATTTTGCATTTTTACCACAGAATGCTTATTAGGTCATCAATAAATGCTGTGATTAGATTTATTGAGTATAGCATTCTGTGTCTTTTAAATCCCAGAATACATAGGAAAAAGTAACACAAAAGAACATTCCAGTTTTATTTTACTGAAAGTCTTATAGAAGTTTTTTAAAAAAAGCACCAAAAAAAAAAAGTTAGATTAGACATCTGGATATAAGTATGATTCTTGGCCCAGGCCTTTACTATAACCTACTAATCCTGGGCAAGTCACTTGGCTTATCTAGGCCTCAGCTTCCTTTTATATATGATTTCTAAGATCTCTTCAAGCTTAAAGCCTATTATAATATGTAGAAGTGACACTAGGAAAGAATAAAGAAGGAACAAACATCTATAGGACAGTGGTTCTCAACCTGTGGGTTGCGACCCTTTTGGGGGTCAAACAACCCTTTCACAGGGGTCGCCTAAGACCATCAGAAAAGACATATTTGCAATGGTCTTAGGAACTGAGACACCGCTCCTCTATCCATCTCCAGGAGGGTCCGCCAACATGCAGATACGCCCACATACCAGTATTAAAGGGTGGCAGCATTAGCAAGGTTGAGAACCACTGATATAGGAGCTACTATGGGCCACACACTGTGCTAAGTGCTTTTACAAATATCTCATTTGATTCACACAACAACTCTGCAAGGTAGGTGCTATTATTATCTGTAGTTTTCAGTGAGGAAACTGAGGTAAATGGAGGTTAAGTGGCTTCCCCAGGGCTACACAGTGAATATCTGAAGCTGGATTTGAACTCAATGTCTTCATCACTCCAGGCCCAGCACTCTGTGCATTAGACTACCTGGCTGGATGCTGGCACAGAGAGCTGTATCCTGATAAGTGACACATCTAAAGAATTCTGAGCCAAAATAACACTGGTTCGCAAAGTGCAAGAAAAAATACAAAAAATTCTTGCCATGGAAGCCCCAGCTAACTACAGCAACTACCTTAGTTCTCTGTTTTACTTTGCCTAGCAATCTCAGCTTCTAGAATCAGTGAGGTTTTCCAGGAAACATGATCCAACACATTTTATACCTACAGAAGTATGTGTGTGTGTGTGTGTGTGTGTGTGTGTGTGTGTGTGTGTTGAAAGAGAAAGAAAGGAAGGGAGGAAGGGACAAAAGGAGGGGGGGAGAGAGAGAGAGAGAGAAGGGAATAATTGCAGTGCTACGTTCTGATAGTTTTGCATCGTAAGGTACTTTGATACTCCTACACTTAATTTCATCCGTATTGCCCACTGGGCCCAAAGGCAACCTAAAGAAAACTATAAACTATAAAGTGGCTTTGAATCAACGTGCTGGGATTTCCTATATATGACATCATTCCATTGTGACATCAGATAAGATGCCTTTTATCCCCCCTCCCCAATCCCTGCCCACTTTTCTCTTAAAGCAGTGACAGAGCTAGCTAGGAAGCACAGAAGGACCATAAAAACCTGTATCCCTTAAGCTGAATTCAGCCCAAACAACAATAACCAAAACAAAGCTAGCAGGAAACGCTTGCACACAGCATCTGTTATGATCACATAACCACTAGACAGATGTTTAATCCCAACTGTTAACATAAGATCATTTGTATGTTTGAAGAGCGATCCCATTTGGGTTTTCCCCTTATTTATTTAAAACTTTTTAGAGAGTAAGGCTTTCTCAGCTGTGAGATGTAATTTGTGTTTCT
The DNA here is from genome assembly GCA_028627135.1 of Pseudochirops cupreus. Taxonomy (NCBI): domain Eukaryota; kingdom Metazoa; phylum Chordata; class Mammalia; order Diprotodontia; family Pseudocheiridae; genus Pseudochirops; species Pseudochirops cupreus. The sequence continues at coordinate 473,081,063 of CM053582.1, forward strand.
GGTGGGTTTTTTTTTTCCACTTTCACCCTCAGCTTCTGAAAGAAAGGGGTGGTATAGCTTTCCTCAGTATAAATGCTCAGAGGGGAAAGCTCACGACTGTGTGGTCTACTACTTGAGCAGTACGTGGATCTTTTTCTGTCTATGGGACCTGCATTTAGCTCCTCAGAAGACTCATAAACTATTCTGGTCAGATTATGGGAAGAGGGCCCTCACATGAAACAAGTCTGGTGGTCTCAGCCAAGTTCTAGTGAGTAAGGCTGAAATTTCCCAGCACCACCCAGGATTGGAACCAGTCCCTGTAAAGTTCAGTTCCAAACCTGAAAACAAAGTCATTAGCTCACAATTACTTTGAAAGGGTCAATGAAAGATGTCAGCACTTTGTGTGGTCTGTTTGAGTGCCTCCATTGGAAATTCTTAATAGATACCTAGATAGCTTATGATGGCCAGAATTATAAAAATGCTTTACGTTTATGTTACACCTTCTTTGATTCCTTCAGGCTCTACACTGTTTGACACATCACATGCACACAGTGCCACAGAAATGCAGCCAGAAGTGGGGCAGAGAGAAAAGGGGTGCCTCAGGTATATTACCAGTATAGAACTGATGGCATATTTCATTGATCAAGAGAATTGGCTAAGAACAATAGAATAAATGCTAATATTTTGAAAACTGTTTTAAATGAAAATATCTTCACTCCCCCATCCCCTTATTTAAGATCTAATTTGGACTACCCATTCCTTTCCCCTGCTTTAACAGCAATGGGCTTAGTATATCACATGTGTTTTTGGACAAATGAAAGCTGACATTTCTCTAGATATTTCGGTATATCTCTAAAATGTTCTAATATAATAAACATATGGAAACACATGCACACGTATGTGTATGGAACGGATGGATCAGGATCTGCATGGCTGCAGAGCATATTCACATTGATGAAATCAGAATCAACTAAAGTATCAATGTGCATATATTTATAAATGTATATATGAATCCATAGTCATGTCTTTACAAGCAAAATTAGCCAACATACACCCACACCCACACAAAGATGTGTTCATGTGAAAAACAAAAAAAAGAACTGTGATTCTTCAGTATAGAAATCTACCAGTTCGGGAATTCCCTTTACCAATAAAGAAACACAGATCTTAACCATCTGTGATGTAGTAGATAAATCCTAGGGCATTATCTGAGTTGCATAAAGGTTAAGTGACTTGCCCAGAGTAATTCAGTTGGTGTCAGAGGCAGAATGTGAATCCATTTCTTCCATATTCCAAATCCAGTATTCTACCCATTACACAATACTAAATCCATATATATGTTCCATAGTCTATTTACTATGATTTCTTATAATAAGAAAAGGAAAAAAAAAGGAGGGAGGGGTATAAGAGGGGAAAACATGAGCAATTGATGTTGGAATGAAGGGTTAAAAATGTTCAGGCAAATTTTATGACACCAGTTCTCATTGTGCATAGCTAAAATGCTGTGACATCCTTTGGCCAAAAAAAAAATCATAATAAAGTTTGTGTCCCACAGCGAGGACAGTTGTCCCTAAAGATTATGAATATCTATCTCAATGTGCAACTTCCCCTTGCACAGGACAAAATCACCAACATCTTTAATGGGAGAAAATCCTCTGTTGACTGATTCATTTCCATGTTTTGTTCATGCTGCTAGACAGGATATCCTGTAAGGTGGCAAAAAGGGAGGGAAACCTAGTATTATCAGTTTGTGATTTACTCATATTATTGTTGTTGTTGTTTCTATTCCTTTAAAATTGATATTACATTTGTCTAATGAGTCTCATAAGTAGAAATTTTACTTTCTTTGTTTGCTTCTTTTTTTTAAATCCCTAGAGGTGATAGATTACTCTTCTTGGCAGGAACAGAATGCCCAGCTTTGCCAGAGAGCGAGCGGTACTATAAAAAGAAACAACATAGTTTAAATATTTTTCTGGTTTTCTTAAAAGCAAATGCCTACCGCCCTATCATCTACCTTAAATTCTGGTATTTTTGTAGTTATGAAAAAAATATCAAGCAAGTTGGAAAATGATGAGTAAGTGTATTTAGAACAAGAATAATTATGCAAAGCAGGAAACAGAAACTCTACCATTTAACTCATGAAAATGAGATAGAAACATTTCTCTGTTAGGAGAACTGAAGTTTCTCCACTGTACAATTAAAACAAGGTTTAAAAATAGATAGTGTGAATATGCCATTTTAATGCTATGATGGCAGAGTTGAATGAAAAATAAAATGTAGAAATGGTTTGGGTACTTTAAACATCATAGAAAATCCACTTGGACATCTGTCAGCATAGTGTCCTTGCTGCAGTCTGCTTAATTACTATCAACATTCAGTCTTTCAATGGATCATTAACCATGTAGTACACGTGCCAGACTACATGCCACTCACTGGTTATATGAGAGTAAAAAAGAAATAGTCCCTGCTCTCATGAAACTTACATTCTGTCAGGGTAGACAACATGTAAATTTATAAGTACACAGAGAAACTATAAAATGTATTTTTGTGAGGATACCACTGCAAGAGAATAGGAAAGATTCTCATGTAGAAAGTCACGTTTGCATTAAGCTTTGAAGGTTTTTTTTTCTTTTTGTTTTTGTTTTTTTTTAAGGAGAAATCACAAGCATTTCCATAACCCTATGGGAAAGGACTCTAAAATGGATGAAAAATCACAATAACTGGTCAAGGTTCCATCAACACTAGAGAACTCTACTCTAAAAGGTATTGACTATCAGAAAATTTTAGGTTTCTCCAGAATAAATGGTCTCAAAAAGCCTGTGAATTTCTTGCAAATAGTAGCATGCATCCTTGGACAAAGAGATGATCTTTGTGTATATTTAACTGTATGGTATGACCATGAAGATCCCAAGGTACATAATGAGAATTTGATAAAAAGATGCTCCTATGACTACTCTAGAATTCCCAAAACATTCTATATTCAAATATGCTTATTTTTAAGTTTATCTAAAATCCTAGGTTTCATCTAAAGTTTTACAATGGAATTGCATAGAAGACATCCTAATTGACAAACTTTGTTGCTGTATTATATATGCAATATTATATTTAAATAGAGTTTACATTTTCAAATATTGCATTAGAATTTTTCCATTCACTTATCTAACTCACAAACCATCAGACCAAAACTGTGGAGCAGACAGATCTCCTTATGCAAGAACATTTGAAATAAGGACAAGTGAAATTAGTGGGAGAATTGTTATTTCCAAGTCTGTGAAAGAGTTTATCTTTGCAAGGCAAATAACAGCTAGGAATCTTGTGGCATATCAAGGTTAACCAAGAATAGCATATAGCACAGAGGAACAAAGGTATATAGCTGTACCTCATGGGATCCTGAGACTCAAACACAATTTCAAGTGACCCAAAGAGCAGTGGAAAGACTTATGGTGGGCACCAGCAGGAGGCATCATATCAGTCACAAGGACTTGAAATTGAGAAGTACTATAAAAGACACAAGGCAGCATGGTATAATAATGAATTTTGAGTCCATAGCATCTGAGTCAGTATCTCAGCTTTGCTACTCCCTATCTGTGTGACATTTGGCAAGGAATTTAATCTTTTTGAGCCTCACTTTGGTAACCTATAGAACAAGGAGACTAGACTAGAAAATTTCTAAATTCACCCCCAGATCTAAATCTATGACTCTATTTACAACAAGAACAAAAGTTGGATCTTTCAAATTTCAAGTATGAGGGATATATAACATGTTGCATGGGCTAGATTTTGTTAGGCTACATGCTCATGAAAGATTCAAAGAATCAGAGGAGTTGGCTATGAGTGTGGTGGCTCATGTTTAAAATCCCTGCTAATCCCTATAATCCCTGGGAGGGGATGAGTTTTGATAAGGATAAAGTAGATAGGGTGATCATCCAAGTCTAAGACAAATGTGGTGAATCCTCAGGAGCAAAGAACTTCCAGGCTACCTAAGAAGGGACAAACTAGTCCTCATTAGAAAAATAAAATAGATTAAAGTTTCTGTGCCAATGAGCATTGAGATTGGGCCCAGGAGTGGCCACTGCATTTCCAGTTTGAGTAAGATAGAGTGACTCAGTCTCTAAAAAAAAAAAAAAAAAGTGAAAGGTCTACCACAAATTGGGTGGACCTTTTATGGAGAACGTGTGGGAAAACATGGACAAGCATCACAAGAGACACAGAGGGTGCAGATGAGTTGCAATTTGCCCTGGTGGAGTGAGTAACTAAGCTTGTGAAAACAGCAGATGTGCATGCTGAGCCACTGTTGGTGATCTTTGAATGACTGGGGAGAATTGCAGACGTGATGAAGGACTAGAGAAGAGTAAATATCCTGATTTTCATAAACAAAGAAGGAAGCAGGGTGGTTCTCAATAATAAATAATAGAGACCTGTGAGCTTCATTTTGGGTCCTAGAAAAGTTCTAGAATGCATATTAGAAGGGTTTGATTGGTATACATTGGAAAGGAGGGCACTGATCCCTAAACACCAGAAGAGGTTTAGCAAGAGCAAGTCATAACCAACTTAGCCACATTTTTTTGACAGAATAACTAGACTGGTAGAACAGATGATATGTATATAATATGCCTAGACTATAATCAAACCTTTGACAATCATACACTATCCTTTCGAACAAGACGGAGAGATGTAGGTTAAATGATATTATAGTTCAAAACTGATTGAATGACCAGAAGCAAATGATAATCATTCATGGACCAACTTAGAGAAAGAGGACTTTAGTACTTTGCCCTGAGGATTGGTCAACTAAACATATTTATCAATGTTTTAGATAAAAGCATAGATGGCATGCTTATAGAATATGAAACAGTCAGAGATTGATAACATGTACATGTCAGAATCAGTATTCAAAAGCATCTTAATAGACTAGAATGATGGGATGAAGCTAACAAAATAAAACTTGATAGGGATAAACATAAAGTTCTATACTCATGTTAAAAATAAATACTAGTTTCACAAGAAAATGAGGGAGGAAGCAGGATTTTCTGTGAAATCATTTTCTGTGAAAATGTTTCTGATGTTTTAGTGAATTGCAAGCTCAGCAGGGTATAAAACTATGGCATGGCAGCCCCCAAAATGCTAATACTATGCTAGTCTAAATTATGAGAAGCAGAGTATCACCATACTTATCCCTGTTCAGATCACATATGGATTATTTTGTTATGTTCTAGGAATAACATTTTAGGAATACTAAATTAACTGGAATACATTCAGAATGACCAGGACACTGAGAGATCTAAAGATTGATTAAAGAAACTGCTAAAAAGTCCTGTGGATTCTTCCCACTTTGGGGGCTGGATGTTCAGTTGGTGGAAATGTTTTAAAGGATTTTCTTAGTCAGGTAGACCCTGAATTATTAGTAGGGGCAGTATGACATGATGGCACAGAGATAGAGATGGGATAGAGAGCTGGCATCAGCTTCAGGTAGACCAGAGTTAAAGTCCTGCTCTTACATATGCTATGTTATCCTGAGCAAGTCACTTACCCTCTCAATGCTTCACCATATGTAACCATAATAGGATTTACATATAATTGTATATAGCTATATATGTATGTATATAGAGACATATGTATATGTATGCATGTATTACATAATATATTCTTCTTTTGTCTGTCTTTCTCTGTTTATGTATGTGTATACATGTGTGTTTATATATGTGTATATATGTATATATATATATATATATATATAAAATATTATTTCATAGGTATGAAGAAATGATGAGGAAGTCTCTTCATATCCTCCACTATCCATCACCTTAAAATCTTGGAAAGTATTCTGGGTTGTCTGGAGCATAGAGAAGATAAATGAATTTCCCAGAATCAGCATGTGTCAAAGACAGAATTTGAAAGTCTGACTTCAAGGCTGGCTCTCTATCTACCACAGTCTACTACCTTTCATATATCTGAACCATAGACTTATGTAGGTATATATGCTGCAATAATAGGCTAGACAAGATCATCTCTAGTTCAATTAGGTCCCTTCTCCCAGAGGGAGGAGTGGGACATGTGGATAAAAGTAGCTAGAATGAATGATGTGTCCATTAAGTGCAGCTCTCAAACACCAAAGAAATTTTTTACTAATTCTGAATTTCTTTGAATGTGGCCTAATTGTGATGGGTGCATGGCAGTGAGGTGAATTAGAGATATGTAGTCAGTCCTAATGCTTATGCCTTCACCAAACTGGTTCCTATTCCATCAAGAATCTCCTAAATCAAATGAGTGTAGAAGTAGTGTGTCTCTGTTCCTTGAAATTCCAGACCAAATTGACGGGATATCTATCATAACTATCTAACTCTATGTCTGTCTCTCTATCTATTTATCCATCTATCCACCTATTTCTGTATATCACCTGTCCATCATCTATATATTTATCTATCATATGTCTGTCCAACTATCTGTGATCTGTCTATGTCTACCTTTTATCTGTCTGTTCATTTATTTATCTATCTTTATATCATATATCAATTTGTCTATCATCTGTATATATCTTTATATCTATCATTTATCTATATTTTTGTCTATCACCTACTTTTCTGTTTGTCTCTCTCCGTATCATCCATCATATATATATGTATATGCATATATACATATATATATACATAATTCCTTTGTACCCACAACGTATAAAAATGTTGAAGTTCCATAGTATATCTGTTTAACATCAAGCATCCACATAAGATTAAAAATTCAGATAATCTATCTGGATTTTTTTTTTATGTTCAATATGTTTTTTTCCACATATGACATCAAACATAATAAGAATTTAGATGATTAACTCAGTCTTTATTTTTTATATTGCCTAAGTGATTTAATTTTAGTAAATAGTCCATATTGTAGTCCATATTCATGTTTTAAGTAGGCTAGATTAATTAAAATAATGGTTATCCTTTTTTATTTTTATCTTGAAGAATTTCTACATGTCACTTAGTGAGTAGTTTGATTCCCTCTCCACCTCCTACCCCACACTGGAACTGACCAAATTGAGTTAATAGCATTAGGTAGAAATACTGTGGGAGTAAACAACAGAAAGCCCATATATGTGAGGCACTTTGTTGAAGAAATTAATATCCAGATGCTGAGGGTATGTTAAATTCTCTTACTCTGTTACCACTACAAAAGAGCTTGGAATCCTTTCCTGCAGCAATGACCTTGAAATGACATATAGTCCTCTTCATTATTTCCAGTACTCTTCTAAGCGAGCCATCACCAGCAACAGACTTTCAAGCCAATCATATTTAGTGCAACCAGTACTACTGTAATATAAGAATGAGGATTTGCAAGACTATTAGCTATATTCAGGGAGGCAATAACAGATAGATGAAATAAGTAGCTAATTCTACTAGATGTCTAGTAAGCTTAGAAGACAGAGCTTCCTTAAGATTTCTTGGACATGCCTGTCATTTTTTATGACCTGTCCTTGACCCAAATCTTTCCATTCTTGCCTTCCCATGAAGTTTGTATAAGCAACTTTGAGTTCTACTCTGCTATACTCGCTAGTCTAGTACATCAATCTTTTCCTGATAAGCATGAAATTACAGAAAGGACATTGGAGACATGGGGTATGCTTTTGTCTTTGGCATTAACTGATTAACTCGATCTTGGAAAAGTTACTTCACCCTTATGGGCTTTGGCTGCCTTGATTGTAACAGGAGGGTTTGGGTCTGTATAACCTGTAACACAGGGATTATTAGCCATTCTTGTGCCAGGGACCCCTTTAGCAGGCTGGTGAAGCCTGTAGACGTCTTCTCAGAATAATGCTATTAAATGCCTCAAATGAAATATATAGGATTACAAAAAGAAACCAATTATATTCATATGCAGTTGTCAAAACATTTTAAAAACAAGCTCTCAGACCCCAGGTTAAGAACTACTGCTTTAAGGTACAGCTAGGTGGAGCAGTGAATAGAGCACCAGCCCTGGAATCAGGAGAACCTGAGTTCCAATTTGACCTCAGACACTTAACACACTAGCTGTGTGACCTTGGGCAAGTCACTTAACCCCAACTCCCCTGCCTTCCCCCCTCCAAAAAAAAAGACCCCCCCCCCCAAAAAAATAGAACTACCACTTTAAGACCTCCTCTAATTCTAATCTTCTAGGAATTTGTCTAGGCACCAGGGAAACTAGAGATCTTGTCTGTTCGTATTCCTAGTTCAGGTTAAGTCACTCTTCCGTCCTACTTGTGCAGAGTCTATTCTAGTCCCTAGCTTCCAAAGAACTAACTCCCTTTTCTCTTCCTTTAACTCTCCTCTGCCTACAATCTATGTTCCCCTTTGATCTATTATTCAAGATTGGATTGGAAGCATCATGTTTCCCCTGGCATGCTTGAAGCATTTTATGCTTACCCATTGCCATTTAACTCTTAACAATTAGAATTAGTCATTAGCATATATAAACAGTCATTTAACATAGATTACACTGAAGGCAACATTAGGACCACACCAAAGAGATATAGCCTACTCTTTTGTAATAGGGGTAGAGTGTGAGGACTTTCTTCACAGATGTGTCTACTAAAGATATTGCTTCCAAACTGTTTTTGTTTTATGTTGCTTGGTACCTAATGTGTGTGTGTGCTCATGCATGCACATGTGCACATGTACACACATATGTGCATACATGTATCTAATTTTTCACTGACATGTTACACGTATAGGGAATTAGAGGATGGAATTAAAGATTTTTTTGAAAGGTTTAAATTGATAACTCAACCCATTGCCAAGCAAGCTGAATACATTTTTTAATGACATTCAGTAGGCATTATTCATTGCATTCACAGGTCTTAGAATTTTATGAGTCCTCAGATATCATCTACTTTAACCCCTCATTTTACAAATGGGAATAGGGAAGTTCAGAGAAATGTTTAACATAAAGGAAGAATTTTTATTTAATCAAACTAATGAAAAAGAAATACAATTTATGACCAAAAACAACTATTTTAAACTGGTCAGTTAGTTCAAATCACCCACTGGAACTGGCCAGTTAGTCTAAACTACCAATTGGGCCACTTAACAAATGCTTTAATTAATTTTTCAATACGTTGCCCAGTTATTCAATTGAATGGACCAATTGTTTTGTCATCTGTAGACCCAGTCATAGAAACAAATCCTTTGGACAAACAATTCAAGAGGTTTTTCTTTTAAATGGAAATGTTTCCATAATTCATAAAAAAAAAAAAACAGAAGTTGAGATAAACAAAACAAAAAAGCATCTCATAAAAATTGAAAATAATGTTTATGTGAGTAAATCTCAATTAATTATTTCCTTCCAACTACTGTACTGAAGAGGTAAACAGAAACAATTTTTCCCCTAATTAGATAGTTCAGGTGGATATGTTTTGGGCTCAAATTACTGAGATAACTTCTTCAGTTTTCATCTTGTTTTTCATATGAAAACAGACACAATGTATGGTCACTTGCAATGTCATTGCAATGCATATTTAAAATACTTGACTATTTTGAATAATATTATTCATTTTTAAAAGTTCTAAACCACTGATATGCATATTTAGGAGTGCCTTCATAGAAGAACATATTGGTAAGAAGCTAGAAGAGACCTAAATTATGTTGTACAACTGCCTTCTTCATCTGTCCTGGAAGTTATCTGAAAAGTGCAACAGTACACTCTTTGAAATCTTGAAGATACGATTTTTTAATAGCTGCATTGAAAGGTCACTTCTACTTTACAGCTTCTGACTTTTCATATTGAACCCCCTTGCTCATTACACACACACACACACACACACACGCATGCACACACACGCACACACACGCACACACACGCACACACGCACACACACACAGCTGCATCTTTATGACATGCCCTAGGCTAACAGACAGAATCTAACCCAGCCACAGATTGCCTTAATCTTCCCCATAGCTTCCTTTTCCTCCCACTAACACTTCCTTTCTCAATGCTAAAATATCACAGGAAAAGAAGTTTGATGCCTGGCTGCCCACATTGGTTAATCAATCCAGTGACATTACCAGAACACCTAAACAGAGAATGTTTTTGAAACATCTTATACTTAACCGTACAAGGACTGTCCTCCTAAATTACATTGTCTCAGCTAAGTCAAGGAACTTCTTACAGCCTCTTCGGCATGAAGGGAAGGGGCATAAGGAATGAGTTGAGGGGAGAGGGAGGGTAGGGCGCAATGTTGGGAACATTCCCCACCCTCTGCTGTTTAGAGCCCTCAGAGTAATCTGTGGTATCTAACCACTTCCCCTCCTTAAAAACCACAAACTCCTGAGTAGTTTTGGAACTCTTTTCTAGCTGAATATCCTCAAAGCTCTCATTCCGATGGGCAGGGGTTATTTATAAGAACAGGATGTTTACATAACAGAAAACTCCCCTAAAAATCTCAGACGGCATAGCTAGTGCTTGCTGCTAGGTCTCAGAAGCCCGGCACTTGTATTTTTCTTATGTTATCTTATTTTTCTTCCCTTGTCCTACCTCCCGTGCTTAAAAATTCAAATAACACAGAGCCTCAATTTATCATATGAAATTAGGCAAACTTAGGGGCATTGCACTAGTTTTGCTCATTCCTTTTATCATGATACAAACAGAAAGTAAACTAAACCTTATTCTGTAGTCTAAAAAATTTGTAGTACATAGCATACCCTTAGCATATATCATATATACAATCTATACTTTATATTCTGGCCAACAAACTGAAAGGTTTGAAAACTTGTAGAAAGTTATGAGGTTTCTGCTATTTTTTTTGAAACATAACATTCTTTGAAACAAAGCAAATTACATTTTTTTGCACTTGTAAGTAAGTTTGTTTTTGCTCCACTGGTTTGAAAAAAAAAAAAAGACAACCAAAAAACCTTCCCCCTCAGACATCACGTAATGTGGAGTTCTCTAATATTAAGCTAAGATTGCATATGGTTTTGTCAGTGTTTGTTTCTTAACTGCTACTGGTCAATAAGCTTCATGATGACAGGAACCAAGACATATAAAAACTTAATTTTTTTCCCCAATGCCTAGAACGGGGTTCCACACAGAAAAGGGGCTTTATATGTATTTGATGATTGAATCAGAAAATAAAAAAGAAAAAAAAAGTGGTTTGTTCAAAGGATTTTGAAACTAACAATGTCTTTTAAATAATATCACTTCTATACATCCACCAAATCAAGGGAGTAGACTGTGACCTTTAGCATTTCTGAGATCAGTGGCTAAATAAGACAGGATTTCATAAGGTATCGATAATTACATTTTATCCCTTAACAGAGAGCCCCCTTTAGGTGAATACCCAAAGAGACTTTAAGGTAGTCTTTTAAAAGACACCACATAGCAAATGTTCCAAACTGAAACTTAGAAATGGTTAGCCGCTCACGCCTGGATGTGTAACAGCAGTAGAATAAGCTAAGACTGAGCCTATAAAATCTCTAGATTACCCAGCTTGAGGAGGTAGCCAATATTCAGGAAGACTCATATCTCATAGTGTGGTAAGTGGCTGTTTCCTACTACAAACAAGGTAGATTTTCCAAAGAAAGAAAAAAAATGACCCACACAGAGGCAAGTGAAATAGGAACAAACAAAACATAAAAATTTTACAAAACTAGTACCTTTCCCCAGCCAACTCCCAATTACACAACTGATACCAGCATCTCTTCACCCCCTCACATTCCTCCCTCCCCCCCCCACCCCCGTCTTGAAAAATCTCCTTTATCTTGGCCAAGACTTCACAGGGACTAACTGCTCCATTAGTGTGGTCCTTAAGCATTTCATATCTGTGTGTGGCTGGACATGTCTATGTCAGGCAGCTTTCTGACAATAAAGAAACATTCAAGTTTTCCCTTGTGACCTGATCCCATCAACAGTGTGATACTGGAAACATGCCATAAATACCGTGTGTTCATTTTGTAGCATGGAATAAAAGGCCCTTACAGGAAGTTATTATCAAAGGTCTGTAAAGAAAGGGGTCAGAGCTTTGCTTCCTGCCTGAGCATTGGGAGCCATACCGGCGAGCTCAGGACAGGTGAGAAGGCCCTGCAAAGAGTCTCTCCTCAAGCCAGGTGCTTTTCAAGATCACTGTTCCACAGTAACACCCAGGGTGAGTGTCACTATGAAGTGACACTGTCACCATTTTAGGAAATTGTATCTGCAGAACTCAGACAGGAGAGAGAGAAAGACAGTATAGCCAAACAGCTGGGGAAAAGTGCTAAGACACTGAGAAATGGCCTTCAATGTCCTTCAGTCATTAAACACCCTCAAAAACAGCTCCTTCTCCACTTGGGAACCCTGATACCATCTCATCACTTCTACTCATCAGTCCATCCCCATCCCCCATACGTCCACCCAGCTCCAAAGACTCTCATTGTGTAAACTTGCTTGCTGAAGAAAAGTTAACTTGGCACTCGCCTTAAGTATTGACTATCTGTCTTGAGGGTGAGGGCTGTAAATTCTCTCTCCTAAGATCCAAGTCGATTTGTTATCAAATCAGGCATTGAGAAGCTGATTCATTGCTATTCAGCGCTATGCTGATTTATATGCAGAATGTAAAACAGATGCCTTATGTGATACATATTTATGGTGAGTGCTGTTCTAGGAAGATTTATTACGGATTCCTTTGTCGGGGTGTGCATGAGCAGAGCCATGATGACTTGTATTTCCTCTCAGCTGCCAATGCCAAACTCATTAAAAAGAGGTGTGACTATTAATATACATTGTAATACTGACAGGCTCTAATTTATAACACCCTGGCTGGCTGGAGTATTCTCCTGACTTGAGAGGTGTTTTCTGCATTTCTTCTTTTGCAGCTAAATGGTACAAATAGAGATGTATACTCTCATTCATATTCTCTCTCTCTCTTCTCTCCCTTCTCTTCTTTCTCTCCCTTCTCTCTCTCTCTCTCTTTCTCTCTCTTTCTTTCTCTCCCTCTCTCTCTCTCTCTCTGTTTCTCTTTCCTTCTCTTTGTTTACTCAGTCATCTAAATTAAGCCACATTCCATTGGGGTGGGGTTGGGGAACAAGCTAAATGCAATGGTGATCAAATTTTTTTTCCCTCTAGGTCATATACGCTAGGGGTTTATCAGAGTGGAGAACTGCTCTTTAATGGCCCTGTAAACACATGTTAACAGTATTATATTCAGCTCTGGCACTGTATCTCTCTGGGCTGAATATGCAATGAAGAAGTTTGAAGAAGGGCACATCAAGTATTCTTGGCAGTGACCATGCCTGACTAAGAGGCAGCAGAGCTAAAGAACATATGTTGCCCTATACATGGAAATCGGAAATCCTCTGCCCAAAGGGCAGAATAAGGGAGACACATGACTAATAACAGGGATCTGCAGCAGATGGGGTAGTTAATCAGGTGAAGGATGAAGGAAAATAGAGTGTTACCTGGCATGGCAAGAAGAAAAGAATGGCCCTGATTAGAAACTCAGCACCTGGGAAGTTATTTGATAGGTGAGCTTGGATTGTATTATATTAATGACATAAGACAGACAGTTCTCAGGAAAATAGCTTTTTCTCTGTTCTAAATCTGAGATAAACTAGTTTCTAGATAGAGGAAACAGGACATATAGCATTAGTTTTTAGTCATGAGTAAGGTGAATTAGAAAAGCATCTTAGAGAAGTAATACTGAAAGCAGCCATATATAAATGAGTCATGCTTTATGTATTTATTTATTCTTCAAGAGGAGCATATTTTTACTAAATTTTGTATTAACTCTTAAGACATAAAGCCACTCAAAATTATATTTACCTGTCATTTCTCCCCACCCAAATAGCAAAAGGTCAAACACCATGTCTTCTTTCTCTTTGCATTTTTAGTGTCTGAAAGCCAGTGTCTTTCTGATAACAAATATTCTGGAAGTACAATGCACTTCTTCTTACTGATAATGATAACAATTTACACTTTATAACAAGTCTTTTAAGAAGGCACAATTATTGAAAAGTGGATTAGTCCTCTTCAAGAGAAGGATAAGGTCGGGGGCAAAATATTTTAATACTTTCTCAAAATCTAGGTAATATGCTCAGGAGGAGCTGAGAATGAGGGTCTCCAAAGTTCTAAGTTTTATCCGACTGATTTTCCAGGATTTCTTGCTACCCAGCTAGATGCTATGTTTGTCATAAGCAAAAGAGCTCAATGTCAAAGAAATAAAAATGATTTGACTTAAATTCAGCTTCTGGCCCTATCATTTACAACCAATGAGATTTGAGGTAAATTACAATGTCTCTGAATTTCATTTTCCTTCTCTGTCAGAAAATAGGGTTGAAGATTTTTTAACTTTAAGGCTTATTTCTAGTTCTAATCATCTATGATTCTCTGGGGGAAAAAAGAAAACCATTATCCTAGCCCATAGGCTGCATATAAGTGAATGAGTTCTAGATTTAGAGTCAAAGGTCTTGGGTTCAATTCCTGGTTTTGCTTACTGGCTACTTGAGTTATCTTGGGTAAGACACTTATCCTACCTCAGTTTTCTCAACTGTATATTAAGAGAGCTAATTAAATGACATTCAAAGTCAATCCTGCATCTATAGCTATGATCCTTGGAACTATGAGGAACTTTCAGTCATAATAGTAGGATAATTTGTTTTACTGTTTGCTAAATATTTTAACAGTAAAATTATTTTTATAGATTAAAAGTGATAGCAGGGAAGAGAGGCTCTTGTAAATCCATATGCCCCCCAAAATTCCATTTTTTTTATTTTAAAATCATCTGGCACTGAAGATCTTTTCTTTGATGTCAATAGTTTTACCCTGAATTAGTAACTCTGGATGAAATCTTCTATCTCTAAAATCCCTTGACACTAACCTCGAATTGGAGTGAGCTTGACAGATGAATTTCTATTCTCCTCTTTCTCCAATTCTAGTTTGTACAAAGCTTTCTAGAACCACAATTCAAAGTCTTTGAAGTGCCAGCAGCATTTCTAAAACCACATTGAAAATATGAGGAACTAGATAGAAAAACTATTAAGACAAGGATAAGATGTAAGTGTTTTTCTGGCCTTGTGCAGATTGTGTGGTTGGTTCACCTCAAGTAATTTTTAAAGACAAGATTTAACTTGGTATGAACATAACCCAGCTGACAGGCTTTACATACTTGTAAAATCATATAACAAATTAATTTTTCTGACAATTCTTATTTGGATATAGTGTTGGTTATCTCTGTTGTAATCAAATCAGTGACAAGTACTTTATTTTTTAAAACAATGCAATTAGTTAATATTGTAAGCTCCAGAATTGCTTTTGAATGATGGCTGATTTTACGTTCAAGCATCAATCACAGTTCCTTAAAACCAGGTACTAACCCTCTATGAACAGTCTGAAAAGGAATCCAAAGGTTATCCAGATGCGTAGGAGAAGGATGAGTTTAGGTAAATTTGTAGTTGTGACTGGAAATCAAATATGGGCTTGAAGAAAACCGCTTTCTTTGTCCAAAGGAGTGATCACATGTTGACAGCTGGAATTTACATGGCTCCTTATTCAATAAGCTAGCAGCCTTCACTGCATTCCAACATCAGCAACACAATAGTGGCCCAGAAACAAACTGACACATTACACACGGTCCAGCTGTCCCTTGCACTCACTACTTCCCACCCCCCTTCTCTTTAGTCTTCCTCATCATCTTCCAGTGTGAGTTTTCACATGTATTCCAATCTGTGCATGTGTTTACTGTTACATCTATACATGTATTATATGTATATATGCTTGTTTTCATGTATGTGTACCCAGTCCTATATGCTTGTAGATAGTATAAGTTTTTTTAAAGCAATCTACTATATCAAAACAAAACAAAACAAAACATTCCACAACTTTGCAGTAAACCATGGGGAAAAGAAAACATTTTGCTTTATGTGGTATGTATTTCCCACATTAAAACCCTATCAAAATGTCAAAGGGCTTACACTGGGTGTACGTGGCTTTCTTTATGAACTCATGCACAAAGGGGATGTGACCTGTGTAGTAACCGGTGCTATAATTAGCACTGATTGTTTTTATTGCCTCTTGTACAAAAATAGTCATATGAAACCATAGAAGATGAAAAAAAGGATGTAGGGACAGCCCTGAAGGACCTCATGCCTGCTCCCCTCCAACCCATTCCCCTGGAATAATATTTCCGTAGCCTATTTTAACACTTTGAGGATGCACTATGCTTTAACTGGATAGTATATTCTATTAGAAAATCTGCCATATATCCAAAGCAGTAAATAGCTCCTCTCAAGATTCACTGGGAATAGTTTCATTTATGGTCTTACTCTATTTTGGGTAAAATACATTCCTACTTTAAAAACTAAAGCATATAAACATCCTTATTAAATTGCATGATCAATTGCCAATCAGATGACTATTGTTTTTAGGTTTTCCTATTTAAATATATGCCTTTTACTGGAGATGAAGGAAGACATTAGTAATTCCCATACATGTATAACACATCCTTAAAAGAGGGGAGAAAAAGAGACAATACATATCATGAATCAGTCGTTTAACTTTCATCTCTACCACTAGGGGGCAGGAATTTTTCCCCTGAACTGACTGCGAGGCAATCAACCATCACATCATTGTAACATTGAAGGCACTTCAAAAAGGCTCAGATGTTTAACTATTGTGTTAGTGATCATACATTCATATTGGGCTGCAGGCCAAAAGAGAGAGAGAGAAAAAAAGCCAGAGACTTGCAGCTGAAAAACTATAAAGTGGAGAATTCTACCTTAGAGCAAAACCATCTTCAGTGACAAATTTCAAAGGCCATATGTATGCGATTTTCATGAAAAGCAGACGACCCTAAATTTCTTTGTTTAACTGGAAGCAGTCTTTCTCATAGAACAGGCAGGTTCTTTCTGCAGTTTGCCTTGTTTATGG
This sequence comes from Pseudochirops cupreus, assembly GCA_028627135.1. Classification (NCBI taxonomy): domain Eukaryota; kingdom Metazoa; phylum Chordata; class Mammalia; order Diprotodontia; family Pseudocheiridae; genus Pseudochirops; species Pseudochirops cupreus. The sequence goes on from CM053582.1 coordinate 473,097,899, forward strand.
TGCCGTTATAAATTTCACTTTTCTTTCTAGTACTACAATCGAGACTGGATGTTCAGTGCAATGCCAACGGGTATTTCATTAACACTGCCACCTCTAGCATCTTCAAGGGAATCACCTCAGGCACATCATTGCTTTGGGAGCGCATTTATTGTATTTGGATAAAGCGAAATAAAAATGCAAACCTTCCAACACAAACTTCACTCAACAGTGGAAACTCAGAGGGCCAGAAATTCCTAAGGAACTGTGAGAGAAATGTTCCTGTTCCCACCCATCTGAATTTGAGTGAAATCCTTAAATGTTTTCAATCATTGGAATCAGGAATTGGTCCTTTAAAGTAAGATGCTGCTATACCTCAAAGGACAGATTTTTACCTCTTCAGAGGATTTTCTTTTCTTTTTTTTGTCCACCTTCCCTGAGGTTGGCATTTCTAAAGATAGTTAAACTTGTTTGGATGTGGTTTTTATTGTTGTTTTTAAGCTGAGAAAAAATATAATTCAAAGTATGGGTAGTAGTTATTCCTATAGCATAAACTTAAGCAGTATCTTCAGTGGTAGTCAGAGGCTACCCTTCAGTTTGACACCGGTAGGTTGGGATGCAAATTCTAATAAACCCTCCTCATTGTTTTAAAAGGGGACTTAATTTGATTCAACTTTCATGGAATTGTAGACTCAGTGAAGCTTTAAAAGTCACTACTGAAGTGGTAATTTAACTTTCCCCTACCCCCACTTTGTTTTCAAAATACAATACATTTTTTGTAAATAGAGATGGATGTGAAAAGAGTCACATCTTCCTTTTAACATCAGGAGTGTTACTTGATATGTATCAATATTTCCTGTCAGCTTTAACAATGCAGGATCTTGGGCCTTATGGTATCCTTAGACTGCTAAATATTGTTTGCTTAAGTCAGCTCATTCCAGGCCCTTTTATGTGGCCTGACAGTTGATTGGGAGAAGGCCCACTAACTTTCTTAAAGTGTGCAGCCATCCGTTTGGCGGCCAGCACTGGGGGTTCCACATGAAATCCTCTTTAGATAAATTCATACTTGCTCAGGGTGATTAGCCTTACAGCTTGGCTGGCTCACTTGTCTTAAAAAGCAGGACATTCTTGATCAATGCAGAGCTGAGGTTGTCTTCTATTAACTACCTTGTGTGCAACTAAGGCCTCGTGAAGATGCAACCTTGGGGGGAAAAAAGCAAGGTTTTGTGTGGGAGTTGGTTTTTTTTTGGTAGGTTTTTTGGGGGTGGGTTTTTTTGGTTTTTTGGGGGGGGGGTGTGGGTTTGAGATTTTTTTTTTTGAAGATGACAGGCCAAGCTTGACAACCTAATCCTTCAGGCTTCTCTTAGTTACTGAAAAGCTCCAGTTGTGTCAAAGGAACCAGCTGATAACAGTCTCCATGCCAAGCCTAACAGCTTCATTGCAAAGAGAAACTTTTACATTAAATTCAGTACATCTACTTCTGATATTCTCTGACAATCTAACCCATACCTTTTCAATAATAGGTAAGTCTTCTTATGAAAACAAAAACAAAAAAAAATGAATAGTCACTGCCATGGAGGGCCAACTGAGACTTTGTCAAATTAATAGATTATTATTATTATTATTATTAGTTTCTTCAGAGACATTAGAAATCAAGTTGGCTATTGGTTGTTACTGTTTCTATGACATGTTACTAGCTGAAATTAAAAAGATGTCAATCAAGAAAACATTTTTTAATTGGCTAACTACATTTTTCATTCTTGCTGCTGCTTCTACTTCCTATAAAAGTTTACCTATAAATGAACTTCTTATTACATAGGAAGTTATAATTAGTAGGAAAGAAAGTTTTACTGAGGCGGACAACTTTTTCTTTTGACTTAGGCCCCGAGTATTAGGAAAGAGGAGAATAGATAATAATATTTCAGAAATGTTTTTATTTCAAAGAATCCCAAATCATCAAGTATCCTTGAGAATTGCAGGTGTAGAAGTATAAATGACAAGGACAATCTTTTGGGGTTCTTTGGGGAACATGGAAAGAATATTTCTAATATGGCAAAAATCCTTCTTTATATATACTGTGTGACATTTCTTCGGGGGCAGGTTCACATTTTGAAACTACTGTTCATTTAAGAACTCTAACTGAAGTCAATTTTCCCCCCAGTTGGGGATGGCCTTACTTTCCCACTCCATAATGAGATCAGAAAAAAAAAATCCCCCTAAGAAATTCAGGAAAAATAAACAAATAAAGCCTTTATCAGCTAAATGAAATATTTCCCCCATTTCCCTGAGGTAGCTCTGCTGGTTACTTTTCCAAGGGAATTGCTGTACATTGCAGGGTTGAATAGCAGGCATTTTCTACTGGTCTGATTAATGTTTAGGAAAACCAGATTTCTTTAAAATTAACCTATTGTGTAATTATGTGTCTGATTGCAACAGCAGTGTCCTACTTAAAAATCTTTAAGAAGAAACGATTTTACCATTTCCTTCCAAACAATTGCTAATTCAATTGTATTAACCCTCAAAATAGCGATTCTCTTCAGGTTTCAGGGCTGATGAAAGTAGACTAAGAAGTACAGTGGGCATAAATATCTGCCTAGGGAAACCATTATCAAAGGGTTAATCAGCTGGTAACCTGCCACTCTAAATGTGTGAGAGGAGCTGGGAATTTTTTAGTCAGATTTCTTTTAATGTATTCTTTAGCTGTTTAAGAATCCTATGCCCACAGGTTATATCATATCTGTAATAAACACTGTACCCTGAGTTTCAGTACCTTTCAAAACACTGCACTGAAGCTTTGGTATTTTCCACATTTCTATAATTAAAGTCAATTTTTCTACCTGCCTCCCTGATTGCTTGAAACACCCTCTAAGTAGAGAAGAAACTTACAACTCATGAGCTTTGCATTCGTAAGATACTATTTTGCTTTACCACCTGGTATTACTTTTGAACTTTGTTCTTTTAAAAAGGAAATAAAAGGCTGCTCTATTAGCCTTAATAAACAAACTTACTATATTCCTTTTTCTTCTAAGTTTCAGTCTACTAAAACTCAAATGTATTACATATTGGATTTCAAGTGATGGAATTTGGCACCAAACAACAACACGACACACAAAAAAGTTGCAAATATTATTAGGTTTATCATTGTTCTATTTCCATTTTCTATCCAGGCACACCAAGGCTCTCCCTAAACAGTACCTTTAGTCATATCTAGTGCGGACACAGGGGGAACAGGCAAAGGACTTTTGACTCCCAAGCAATGAGGAAATCCCAGGGCCATATTCCTACATGCAGAAGTTCACTTTTTTTGTGGCAACATTATTTCTCATGTTAGAAGTGTTCAAGCTTTTTATTAGGCAAACATTGAAGGGAAAAGGGGGGTGGCAGGGAGGAGAAAGGAGGTGAGTGGAGAGAAGTGCCAGATTAATGTGAGTAGACTGAGGTAAATTTGGGTGACATCTTTCTTTGATGAGGTGCAGTTAAGAGTGGCCCCAAGGTATGCTCAAATCAGAATAGAAAGCACCTCCTGAACTTGTAATCTACATGCACAAAACAGGGGAGATAGATGCTTCCAGTTCGCTGAAATGGATATTTCCAAGAGCATCATCACAGCAACAAACATGTGCAGCTGCCTGGGCTGTGTTAAAGAGCCCCGTGCAAGACAGTAGATGGATTTCTTTAGTTTGACCAACTCAGATTTCCTCAGCAAGGGCAAAGCAGAAAAACTTGTCCTATAAATGTCTCCGCTAGCCTGCTGCTCTGTGCCTTCTCCCAGCGCCCCCCCTCCCATTCCCCCTTCTTGGACACGTTTGTTTTATTTAGGAATATGTTGCTGGAATTCAAATGAGTTATCTATTCTGTGGTCCCGTCATTTTCCCACAGAGGCCTTGTGGCTGGCTGACGCACGGTCCAGTCGAAACAGGGAGAAGAAAAGGAGACAGCAAAAGAATTCTTTTCAACTCTTTTTTTTTATGTTTCACTCATTTCTCTCTTCTCTCCCCCCCCTCCCCCTAGTCCTCCTCCCCTCTTAGGCTTTCCTCACACCCTCCCCCCCTCACACCCCCAGCCTCCTTGGTCCCACTTTACCCCCTTTATGTTACACGATCGCTCAAATTGAAGCCCAGGAGGGTCCTATAGGGAATGCATAGGATCCCTGGGAGAAAAAAGCCCCCAACAAGCTATACACCAGATGTATAACGTTATATGGTCAAACTGGCAAACACAAAAGCTGAAAAACAAAAGGCGTGAATTAGGGAGAGGCATTCAAAGGCGTGTTTTCAAAACAGCCGGGCCAAGAGCCTGGATACCCCTCCTGAGACTAAATGCTTGAAAGAAGAGGTGCTAAAGAAAGAAAGGAAAAGAAAAAAGCCCATTTTTTCTAATTAGCTGAGGCCTAACAGGCACTGAATTTCGCAACTAGTTTTCATCAAGGGGGCTGTGGCTTGTGAAACTAAAAAATATGCTTTGAAACCTGTGATGCATGGCTTCCCCTGACTAAGGCTAGAATTAGTCCCTTGGATTTTTTTCCCCCTCTGGGCTTTTGCCTTCCTTCATGTCATGCTCTCCTTACTACCCCCCATTACAAATATTATTTAGGTTGGAAAAAAAAAAACTACCATCTCCACCAAGAGAAAAAAACTGAAACCCTTTTCCCCACCCCCAAGTCTAACTCATTGGAAGGGATTTTTTCTTTTTCTCATACCAACCTAATACTGACTTTTTACTATAAAATTCATTCAAAAGCATTTCCCAACACCAAATGGGGGGAGTGGGGAGGGGAAGAGAAGGGGGAAGGGAGAAGAACCTGTCACACAGTGTGTGTGTATATGTGTTTTCTCTAAGTGCTAGGATTAAGATTAAAAGCTTTTTGCCACTATGAATTTGGATATTTGAGGGCTGGCTTCTTGCCTTATGTTTCCAAACATATAAAGACAGTGTTATTCAGATCTGGAGGTGTATTCCCTGAGCAAACCTATCTCATTGCTCTGTCTTAACAAGAACACACACAGGCGGTTTAAAAAAACTACATATTATTTAAAATGAACAAACGATGTCAGAACTAGAAACACCCCCACCTGACCCCCAACCCCAACTGTTTACTAAAGGAGAACGTATAAACTTTCTTTCATCAAGTTTTAAACTGAGAGAAAACTTGTTTGCAAGGGGTCGGTGGGCAGGCAGCATCTTGAGGAGTGGTTACTTTAATTGCCACGCTGTCTGGCTTAGATGCATGTGGTCCTGCATGGTGTGTTTTAGTAACAAATGCTTGTTCTAATGAGTTACCCTTATTAGAGACCGCCTCATATTCCTTCATAAAGACCAGAGCCATTCTGAACCTCTCAAGGCAAACAGGCTCTTGATATGGTAGTACCAGAACCTATACGGCCTGTGACTATAGTTTTCCTACATTTTCATAAGACACATTTTTATTTTTATGCTAGAGGATGGATAACATAGCAGGCAATAGCCAAAATATACTCAGAAAACCAAAGATTTCAGCAAAATTATTATGCCAAAAATGTATTTATGGTTACAGATGAACCATCCAGGATTTTAGTTCTTTCACCTGGTGGCACTTTTTTGATAAACTCAGTGGAAAAGGATAAAACAGATTCATTAGCTTTGATTAACCTTCTTTAGAGTTAAAAACCTGCTGCAGACTACTCAGCTACTAACCCAGCCTTTAAGATACTTTATCATGTTTAAGACCCAATTACTGTTGCACCGAATAAGAATGAAGCATCACAATAAAATGTGGTACAAACAGCCACACTAACTCTCACAGCAAATAATCATTAATTTATAACAGCAACCTTCCCATTTCTATAGTTTTATTGATGACAGCACTTAATTCAAGTTGAATACGGAGGAACTTGATGCTGATCTGAGAAACTAGTTCCAGAGGTCCTTATTGACTTTATTTCCCATCTTACAGCTTTGTGCTTGGAATCTCAGAAGGGTACTTTAAATGCTGCCATTAAAACAGAGAAAAAATTTGGGACCTGAAGTTGACATACTCACAACCTATAATTTCTGCAGGATCCTTGAGGTAGTCAGGGTTCTTGTGTGTCATGAATTTATTCGCCGTGAGGTTGCAGGTTTAAAGAAACTCTGCTATATGTTTAGAAATTCTTTCTTGTGACAAATCAGAATTGATATTTGAGTATTTTAAAAGTTCATTAAGGTCAAATCAGTATTGAGTTAATTACCAGAGTTTTACACTTAAAAGCATATATATGTATACATGAATTATATGCATATATATAACATAGAATTTTATATATATATATATGCACATTTATATATTTATATGTATTCAATGAAGAGTCACAGGCTTGGTCTTTTATCCCATGCCTTGAGTAGAAATACAATCAGGCAGCAACTCCAGAAGGCAATGGGTTAATTTTGGACAGGGTTTGACTGAACTGGGAATAATGAACAGTGAGATACTGCAGCTTTCAGGCAAAACAGAGTAACAACAATTAAAAAAAAAAGAAAGAAAGAAAGAAGGAAAATGAGAAAACAAGTCTCCAGTCATTTAACTAACAAGAGCAGCCCAGTGTTCAGTATAGATAAAGCACAGGCCACCAGGAATGCTGTTGTTGCTGCTTGGCTGTTGTTGTTTTTTTTCTTTTTTCTTTTTCTTTTTTTTTCTTTTCTCTTTTTTTTGCTTGGGTGTGGAAAGCATTACAACATTTGCAAGCCAACTGTTTGTGGGTTTCTTCTCATCTTTAAAATGTTTGGTTTTACCGTATTTCCATAATAACCACAACCACACCCTCCTCTCCCCAAACCCCCTACAACAACAGATGTGTGTTCTAAGAGGAAATAGAGACACTGATATAATCAGTCACTAGTTAGAGTGCTTTCATACTAAATTCTACAGCAAATCCACAACAACAACAACAAAAAATCTCCACCACTGATGGAATTAATCTAAGTTCCCTGATTATTTGAAGTTCTCAAAGTTTTCATTTTGTATTTTGTGTTTGAATGTATGGTGCTTTATTTATCAAAACGACAGCATAATTTTCCCTTCAGTTTTGAGGCTCTGATTGTGAAACAAATAAATTGAAACTTAAGGGCCTGTTCTCTCCAAATTTAGTTCCATTATCACTTTAAGAATGCACACTGTTTGGAGACACAAAGGGGGTGTATGTAGAATGGGGCAGAGTTGCTATCTCAGCAATATGTTAGCTATATTGCATTCTTCAAACTGTGGATTTTTTTTTTGACAGATACTAGATGGCAGCAAAATATCTTCAAAAGTCTTGAGATTTTATACATTAAAGGGAAAGAAACAAAGAGACAGTCTTGGAAAAGATCAACAAAGAATGCAAAGTGAATAAAAGATGCATATGTTAGAATGATTTGAGTTGATAGGTGTGATTTTATTTATTTCCCTGTTTTTTTCCTGGAAATACTTTATAAGTGATTAAAAAAGTGCCTATATTAGATCTATTGATTGATCGCAATCAACCAAGAAATGCATATTGAAAGAACACTGTGTCTTGAGCATAGCAAGTATTAGGTGCCACAGAATACAGAGTAAATAAATATAATGTCTTTCTATTCTTTTGGGGTGTCTGGGTGGTGTTAAAGGGATGGTCTTGAATTGTTATTTAAATGGAGGGAGTTCCTGATGTGTAAACCCCATCCATCTATGCAGTTCTACTGCCTGTGACTAGTTGTAGAGTTATCTATGAACTGAGTGTCTTGCCCATAGCCACAAAGCCATTGTTTATCAGAAGCAAATGTTAAATCCAGATCTTCCTTACTCTGATGCCCATGCTCTGTTCACTATATCAGGCAGCCAATTAGTCAACAAGCATTAATTGAGTGATAATATGTATCAAGAAGCATGTTAAGCTCTGAGGATGAAAAGAAAGTCAAATACATGGTCTCTTCCCTCAAAGGTTCACATTCTAAAGGAGACCATAGGCAAGCAACTCTGTACCTACAAGATACAGTTTTAAATGGGAGGTCATTTCAAAAGGAAGACCCTTGCAGTAGGGAGCGACCAAGAAAGACCTCTTGCAAAATGTGGGTCTTGAGGAGAGTCTTGAAGGAAGCCAGAAGACTCATTAGGTGGAGCTGTTGCAGTTTCTTGATGTGTTGTGGTAGAACTGTCTCAAAGAATTCAGTCAGACTACCTCTCATTCAAGTATAGGCATTTATTGAGATTGACACCTCTGGCGTAGAGGGCTTAAGTTCCAAGAGGCACCAGAAACTTTGGAGAAAGCAAGATGGATTTTTATAGGGTAAAGATACATAAAGAAATAATAAATATTAAAAAGACAGAAGGGGTTTGTTAGAGGATTAGGTAATAGGAGAGGGGTCTATTCACATTTGGGGTGATATGTATGTATATATGATAATAATATTATAATAAGCCTCTCTACATCATAAGTTTACTCTAGGTCAATTATTTACTATTACTGCTCAGGTGCCTGTTTAGGAAAAGTTCCTTCTGTTGTTTTGGGGTCCACATCCTGCTTGGGGATCCTCATGTGGCTGAGTATTGTGGTCCTGTCTGAGACTAGATGGATGTGGTTGTGGTTGACTGCATAGACACACCTGTTGTTTCTGAGGGAAATATGATGAATGGGTCTGGGGACAGTGTTGCTGAGAAGAGCTGAGTCATTCATAGTTGATCATCACACAAAGTTGCTAATACTGTGTACAATGTTTTCCTGATTCTGCTCATTTTACTTTGCATCAGTTCATATAGGTCTTTCCAGGTTTTTCTGAAATCTGTCTGTTAATCATTTCTTATTGCATGATAGTATTCCATTACATTCATTTACCACAGCTTGTTCAACCATTCCCCAATTGATGGACCTTCCCTCAATTTCTAATATTTTGCCACCATGAAAAGGGCTGCTATAAATATTTTTGCACTTGTAGATCCTTTCCCTTTTTTATGATCTCTTTGGAATATAAGCCTGCTAGTGGTAGCATCAAAGGCTGTACACAATTTGGTTGCCCCTTTGGCATAGTTCCAAATGGTTCTCTAGAATGATTAGATCAGTTCACTACTATATCAACAATGCATTAATGTCCTTATTTTCCTACATCCTCTTAAGCATTGATCATTTTCCTTTTTTATCATACTAGTCAATTTGATAAATGTGATGTGGTACCCCAGAGTTGTTTTCATTTCCATTACTCTAATCAAAAGTGATTTAGAGCACTTCTTCATATGCCCATAGATAGCTTTAATTCATCATCTGAAAACTGCCTCCTTTGACCACTTATCAGTTGTGGAATGGCTTCTGTTCCTATAAACAACTCAGTTCTCTCTAAATTTTAGAAATGAGGCCTTTATCAGAGAGATTTGCTATACTGATTATTTCTCAGCTTTCTGTTTTCCTTCTAACCTTGGTCGAATTGGTTTTGTTTGTATAAAAGCTTTTAAATTTAATACAACCAAAATGATCTATTTTACATTTCATAAGGCCTATAATTCACTTAACTTCTCCTTTAAGGATGTGGATGCTTTATTACTTGGTGCATTTATGTTTAGCATTGATGTTGCTTCATTGTCAATGGTACCTTTTAGCAAGACGCAGTTTCCTTCCTCATCTCTTTTAAATAGGTCTATTTTTGCTTTTACTTTGTCAGAGATCAGGATCATTACCCCTACTTTTTTACTTCAATTGATGCATAATAGATTCTGCTCCAGCCCCTTACCTTTACTCTGTGTGTGTCTCTCTGAATCAAGTGTGTTTCTTTTCAATTACATATTGTAGGATTCTGGTTTTTAATCCACTGTGCTCTCCACTTCCATTTTAATGGGAGAGTTCATCCCACTTCACATTCATAGTTATGATTAATAACTGTATTTCCCTCCATCCTATTTTTCCTCATTTGTCCTCTGTCTCTTTTCACCCTTTCCCTTCTCACCAGTGTTTTGCTTCTGTCTACTATCTGATCTGTCATTTCTGTCAGTTCCTCCCTATCCGCTTTACTTAATCTCTCCTTCTACTTCCCTATCAGGTAAGATAGATTTCTATGTTCAAATGATTGCTTATATTATTCTCTCTTTGATTTAGTTCTGGTTTTCTCCTTATGGAAACTTGAAATACTTGTATTTCACTGAATGCCCATTTTTTTCCCTTGATGATTCTTGGTTGTAGTCCCAGCTCCTTTGCCTTCTGGAATATCATGTTCCATGACCTCCAATCTTTTAATGTTGCAGCTGCTAAATCCTATATAATCCTGATTATGGCTTCCTGATATCTGAACAGCTTTTTTCTGATCACTTGCAGTATTTTTTCCTTCACCTAATAGTTCTGAAATTTGACTATTATGTTCCTTGGAGTTTTTATTTTGGACTCTCTTTCTTGAGGTAATTGGTAGATTCTTTCTATGCCTATTTTGCCCTCTGGTTCCAGGATACCAGGGCAGCTTTCCTTGATAATTTTTTTGAAAGATGATGTCCAAGTCTTCCTTTGGATTATGGCTTTCAGGTAGTCCAGTGATTCTGATATTGTCTCTCCTGGATGTATTTTTCAGATCAGTTGTTTTCCCATGAGGTATTTTATGTTTTCTTCCATTTTTTCAGTCTTGTGAAATTTTTTATTGATTCTTGATGTCTTACAGAGGCATTAGCTTCCACTTGCCCAATTCTAACTTCAAAGGGTTTGTTTTCCTCAATTAGTTTCTGTACTTTATTTTCTATTTCATTCTATTTTAAGGAATTGTTTTCCTTTGGTGATTTTTGTATCTCCTTTTCCATGTGGCAAATTCTACTTTTTAAACAGTTGTTTTATTTTTCCAGGCTATTGACTCTTTTTTCACAATTCTCTTGAATAACTCTTATTTCTTTTCCCAAGTTTCCTTCTACCTTTCTTATACGATTTTTAAGCACCTTTTTCCCCCAAGTTTCCTTCTACCTTTCTTATATGATTTGTAAGCACCTTTTTGAGCTCCTCCATGAATTCTTTCTGGGTTTGAGACCATTTCACATTTTTCTTTGGGGTTTTGCCCCTAGAAGTTTAGATGCTGTTGTCTTCCTCTGACTTTATGTCTTGATCTTCCCTGTCACCATACTTTTCTATAGTCATATTGTTTTCCACTGTTTTTTGCTTATCTTTTTTTTGGCCTTTTTCCTTTCTTTTAAATTTGATCTCTGCTCCTGGGGTGGAAGAGGCATTGTCTCTGTCTTCTTGTGCCAGGGCTGCAGACCCTGCCTGTTTACTTGGTGCTGCACTGATGCTGACCTGAGGCCTATGGGAGACCCTTGTGTTTGATGCTTTGTAGAGGGGGTGAAGTTGGTGGTGACTGACACTGTTGGAGTCTGTAGGGATCTGGCAGCTTACCTGGTGATGAGCTGGGGTCCTATACTGAGGCAGGTAGGTTGTTTCTGGATTTCTCCAGGGATAAACTGAAGCATGTGTTGGTCTGGCTGCTGGAATTTGCATGTTTGCCTGGGGCTACACTGAAGCACCTGGGGATCTGACCTGGTATTAGCATTTGCCTGCCCCACTGTCCTGGGGCTCCCGATCTACTGCTGATTGGCTGAGGTGGGGCTTACTGCTGGCTTGCTGGGATATTTCCTGTTCTGGACTATGCTCCCCTTTTACCTGAGTGAGACTGACCTTTGTTGTTGATCTTTCAAGTTTCTTGGGCTCAAAAATTGTTTCGCTCCCTCTTTTTGCTGGTTCTGATGTTCCAGGATTTGTTTGGGGTGCTATTTTATGGTTATTTGGAGGTGAATATGGTAGAGTTATGAAGATTTACTGCTTACTCTGTCATCTTGGTTCCTGGAAACTGGTTCCACACTTTCCATCATACAACCAATGAGGAGAATGTATAGCTTTGGATTTTCTCCTCAACATAGATTGGACAATATGACCATATCCTGGAAAGTGTAAGAGGATAACTTTCCCAAAACACTTGTGAAGGACTTTAAAGGCCAAACAGAATATTTTATATTTAGTCCTGGAGGTAATAGGGAGCCCCTAGAGTTTATTGAATGGAGGTGAGGCATGATATGATTATTGGCGTGCTTTAGGGAGATCATCTTTCTTCTGTTACCCAAAGCAAATAATTTTAATCTTAATGCCAGATCATCTCACCATAATATAGCTTCATCTAGTCAAAATTCATCAAAAAGAGTTCCTTTACATTCTCTGCTCTAAATGTACACTTTGAGTATGTCCACATACAGAAATGGGTATGTATGTTCATTGTGAGTGTAGGATCAGTGGGACTGAGTTTTTTTAATGAGATTATTTTCAAAGCAACAAATTACTATCTATTGTTTGACCAAATTCAACCAGGTGATTTCAAAATAATAACTTAAATGTAGCTAGTGTTTTGTTTAATTGTTGTTAACTTCTATATATACATATGTATGTATGTGTGTATATGCATAGGTACAGTTTTATGTACCCCAAATATTAGGCAATGTTCTTTCACTTCATAGTAATAACAACACCATTATTAATCCTCAAAGTCCAATCTGTTGTCCCTCGTGTGATGAGGAAACAATGAAAAAGTAAGGGAATTCCAGTAGAATGATATTTAGTAGAGATCTCGTATACCTTTAGATTGCTTGTTGTTCAGTCATTTCAGTTGTGTCCAGCTCTTCTTGACTCCATTTGGGGTTTTCTTGGCAAAGACTGAAATGGTTTGCCATTTCCTTCCCCAGATCATTTGAAGAACTGAGGCAAACAGGGTTAAGTAACTTCCCCAGGGGCACACAGCTAGTAAGTATCTTAGGCTAGATTTGAAATCAAGAAGAACCTTTCTGACTTCAGGCCTGGCACTTTATCCACTACACCATGTAGCTATCTCCTTTAGATTGCTATAGTGTCTCTAAAGATATAGGAAGACCCTTGAAGAGTTGGCCAGTAGGGATCTGGAGATAACCACTGTAAGTTGGCATCCCAGCTAAGAAATAGATGGGGGAGCATAGGGTTGAAAACTGGCACTACTCAGAACTATTGTGAAGATCAGCATGAGATGGAGGACAGTTCACTGAGTGGTGTCCCTTCATGATCTGGTACCATAAGAATGCAAGGTATATAAAAACAAAACGGAAATATCAGTACTACGCCTGCTCAAAATGCTTTGGTGGAGTCAGTGCTGATGAATAAACCACCAAGAATGTGCATGAAACTGAATTTAGCTATCAATGTTTTTCTTTTTGTTTTATCAATGCTTTTCATATGTGCCAGTCCTACATCACAAAAATTCAATAACATCTCACCAGTATACATAAAAGCTTCGTATTGCTTTGTCAACAATATCCTCAGCTCCAAGATACAGACCGATGAATACCAGATCAATTCAAGTTAATCATATGAAATTATTTAATTCCTTAACCCAGGTAAAATTTTTAAAAATGAGGAATTAAGGAATTAAGTCTGAAATGGGATTTTTGAGCCTATTAATGGCATGAATCTAGCTAATAGGTCAACTATACCAAAATAGGTTATAATTTTTCAAAACTAATATCTGTTATAACTATCATGAATGAACATATCCTTCCATAATATTTGACTGGGAATATTTAAATGTTTCTGTACCTGCTCACATGTGTTACAGTTGGTATCGTAGTAAATACCATAAAAGGAAGAAGAAGTATCTAGGAATAGCCCTAAAGACAGGCATCAAATACCACTGTGGAAGATGTGCTACAGAGAAAATGAATAGAAAAATTTCAGAGTAGGATGGAGTAAGACAGCCTAGGATACTCCATAATCTACTCCAATAAAGATAAGTACCAGATGGGCCAATGGTTAGGAAATCCAAAGAGAAAACACAGTGATTCATTTTTTCATACCAAGATTGTGGATTCTTCTCACAGATACAGAGTAGGTGTGAACCTGTAGCTCTGACTCTCCAACTCTAGAAAAGGATTTCTACTTTAACCAGGAAAGTTCTGGTCAATATTTAACAACTTACTCTCTAAAAATAAAAATAGAAAATGTACCCATGGCACACTTTTAATTTTAATCTGCAATGTTAATATTTTATCTATTAATTTATTAAGTCCAGACAGTCATAAAAACAATAAAACCCTAATTTGTGTTTATCTATTTTGAAGGTATAAATTCTCACAATGAAAATTTTGCAATAGTTTTCATGATTTAGTTGGAACTGTCTCCAGCACACTCCTAGATTTAAATCAAAGGCATAGACCAGACCAAGGCCGGATCTTCAGCTCTGTCTATCATACCTGACAGAAGATCTGACTTAATTAAGGGGAGAATAAACAGAGTAGAGACTAGAAACTGTGGTTTGGGGTGGGTAGGTGGGAAGTTAGGGGGGATGTTACAGATCTATCACATTGAACATGCAGAATCTTACATTTAATTTATAATGGCTGAGAACAGTAACTATGTCCAAAAGTGAGTCTGTAGCTATGCTGTGCATGTGCAAACGTGGGCCTAAAGCCAGCCAAGTTCCAACTAGCAGGGCAGTAAAAACACCAAGGTCTAAAAAATATTGCTTATAGACCATTGGGAGCTTGCAATTTCCTAGACTTAGTCACCTCTGAGATCCTTAAAGAATATAATAATGCCCAGAGAAAATAGCAAGAGGACTCTGGCTATATATTATATCAGGATTATGTAAGGACCCAGAATTCCCTCCAGAGTTCATAGTGCCTAGTCCTAACTCAAAGAACCAATTCAGGAAGTAAGTTTGGAAAAATGAGTAATCAAAAAAAAAGGCCATGAGCGACAAAGAACTATTATGGAACCTGGGTCACCAAAGATTGAAACCCAGAAGAGAATAAGTCCAACACATCTATAAGTATAGCCTCAAAGGAAAACAGTGCCATATTTATTAAAAGTCCATTTTTTTCATCTGTAGGATTAGACTCAGTTTTTCTGAAGAAGTTATTCTTGGTTATAAGGCCATATCTTTTGCTTTCTGGAATATTGTATTAGATGCTATCAGCTCTTTTGTAGTCATAGCTACTAAATCTTGTGGGACCTTGACTATGGTTCCTCAGTATTTGAATGCTTTCTTTCTGACTGATTGTGGTATTTCTTTCTTCAATCACCTATAAGGGCTGGATTTAGAATATGATGTTTCTGGGAGTTCTCACTTTGAAGTTTCTTTTAAGAGGTGAATTCTTTCTATTTTAACTTTGCCCTCATTCTAATAGATCGGGACAGTGTTTTGTTTTTCTCTCTCATGATTTCCTGAAATATTATATTTAGGATCTTTTAGCAAATAATCATGGCTTTTAGATAATCCAATGATTCTTAAAATATCTCTCCTTCACCTATTTTCTAGGTCAATTGTTTCTAAAATGAGATACCTTACCTAAGCCACCAAAGGTGATGGAGGAGTAGGAGATATCAGCACTGCTCACCCCTCAAAACTATTTGAAAAAAAGATCCAAGAAGACGGTCAGATCAAGTAGTGATTGGAAAAATCTAAGGAGAAACCAAGGTAGGGCATCTTTCCAGCTCAAGATCACAAATTTGACCAATAGGCAAATGACCAAAGAAGAAACGATAAAATAGGAATGGGCCAGGACTATTGACTCAGCCCCTGGACTCCAAACACGGCTGCAGCGGTGTTGGTCTGACCCTAGAGTAGATCTTAAATTGATCTCCTTGGACTCAGGATTGGGCTATGCAAGTGATGCTGCCACTCTGAATCCACTGAGACATCCAGCCAGCTGATGAATCAAGGGCTAGTCACTGTCTGTTGGAGCTCTGCTAGGATCAAGTCTAGAGCTGAGCCTCTAACTCCTTAGAGTTAGTGATCAACTGTTACCTGATCAGACAGCAAAGGGCCCTCTGAAAATTTGCATCTACCTCTCCTGAGCTGTCCCTATGACCCTTAAAAAATAAAGCACTCAATACCCAAAGAATCTGGTGGCAGAAGCTCAGATAAGACAAGCCATGACTATATAAGGCCACTAGAGAACCATGAAAAGTATATAGGGCCTGGCCCAAACACAAAGTCCCCACCTAGATAATAAGTTTATAAACAAATAAAAAGATAAAGAGCTATCATGGTGCCAGGCTGTGATAGGACCTATCTAATATCCATTAAGACTCCCCCTCAACCTACAAAGTGGGCAAGTAAAGTTTTCCCTTAAAGCCAACAAAACTCTTCATAGGATTTGATTGGATCACATTTAAGGGTGTATGAATGAATGCCTCATTTAATTCCAACATTGAACCTAAACTTACAGATTGCTGACTGGAGCCGTATTTGCCTATAATATAGAGATACCCAAAGCACAGATCCAGAAAACAACAAATCCAAGACAAAGACAAAGTCTCAGAGAAAAACAGAGCTTGACCACAATATCAATTAGAATTCCTAGAAGAAATCTAGGAAAAGTTTTAAAAATAGGACAGGAAAAGGACTGAGAGCTTTGGAGGAGAGATTTGGAAAGTGAATTAATGTCTTGGAACAGGAAGCCCAAAATCTAACCCAAATTACAGACTTTTTGAAAATTAGACTGGACCAGGCAAATCAATGACTCCCTGAGACAACAAGAAAATGAATTTAAATAATGACATCAGCAAAGTTATATACAATATAAATCTACATGAACTATCACATTTCTGTATAATAGAACAAAACACAACAGGGAGAAATTTAAAAGAAATTTCATTTAAAATAACTACAGAATGTATATAATATTTAGGCGTCTACTTACCAAGACACACACAGGAAATATATGAATACAGCTACAAAATACCTTTCATGGAAATATAACCTAAATAACTGGAGAGTTTTGTCCATGGGTAGGCCAAATCAATTTAACAAAATGACAGTGTTACCTAAATTAATTTACTTACCCAAAAACATATAAATTAAACTACCAAGAATACTTTATTGAGCTAGAAAATTGATAAATTTATCTTGAGAAGAAAAATAGTCAATGGCAAGGGAAATGAAAAAAGGCAAGAAGGCAGAAGGCAAGCAATATCATATTTCAAATTATATTACAAAGCAGTAATCATCAAAATAATTTTATGGTTCAGTCGTTTTTCAGTCATGTCCAACTCTTCATGACCCCATTCGAGGTTTTATTGGCAAAGACAGTAGAGTGGTTTGCCAATTCCTTCCCCAGATCATTTTACAGGTAAGGAAACTGAGACAAACAGGGTGAAGTGACTTGTCTAGGGTCACACAGCTAGCAACTATCTGAGGTTAGATTTGAACCTATATTTTCCTGCTGCCAGGCTTGACACTCTATTCACTACACTGCCTAGCGGCCCACAAAATAATTCGATACTGCTTAAAAATAGAACAACTTAACTTAGTAATTTTGTGTTTGATACAGCCCAAAACTCCAGTTACTTCATCATAAGTCCTCTGAAATTATTGATGGTCATTGCATCGATCAGAATTTTTAAGTCCTTCAAAGCTGTTTGTCCTTACATTATTGTAGTCATTGTATCAAACACTAGGCTACCATATTAATTCATTCTAACTACTTTGTTTCACTGGTCAGTCTCTATTTTTAGGTGAAAGAAGGAAAAGACTCCGTCAATAAGGGAAATTTGTTTTTCTTGATGATGGCTATTTCTTACAAGACTTTTTTTCTTTTTTAAAAGAGTGCAATGGTGATGGTAGAAATAAGAGACAATACTTGTTAATTGAAAAAAAGGTGAGTAAAACAAGTTATATTTAAAAAAAAACATAGAAGACACTTGGAAAGATATTGGAAAAATCCCAAGGGCCAGCATTTGTCCACCTGTGCAGTTTTTACACATTTTCTGGCCCTTTGCATATGCAACGTGGAGCCAAGAATGCTTCAAAGAAACAAGGCCATAGACTCATGTCTCTGCACCCCTCTCTTCTGCTTCAAAGAAACAAGGCCATAGACTCATGTCTCTGCACCCCTCTCTTCTGCTTCAAGGAAACAAGGCCATAGACTCATGTCTCTGCACCCCTCTCTTCTGCTTCAAGGAAACAAGGCCATAGACTCATGTCTCTGCACCCCTCTCTTCTGCTTCAAGGAAACAAGGCCATAGACTCATGTCTCTGCACCTCTCTCTTCTGCTTCAAAGAAACAAGGCCATAGACTCATGTCTCTGCACCCCTCTCTTCTGCCCACCATGCAATGTGAAGTTAAATTTGAGAAACAGATTATAAATTCATGTGAGTTTTTGTTTTGTTCCTTGTTATTTAAAAAGCAAATGATTGATTTTACCACTAAAATGTAATGATATGTGACTGATAGTAAAATGGCATTATTTTTTGCAGAAGAAATTAGGAGGGATTTAGAAGCTCCTGACTAGTAATGAGTAGATTGATCTCTAAACTGGTTTTAAAAGCTTAGAAATGGTGAGAATAGTAGCTGGGGGATCTTGTTTGAGGTACAGTTTAAGATCAGTCATTACCATTTATCAGCGTCAGTATTTCAACTAGTTTGTTTTATTGTTTTTACTTTGTTATAAGGGATTGTTTAAAGTGGGGCAATATATTGGGAAATGACTGATGTCAAAAACAAAAGTCATCAGTACAACTTAAAATGGGCCTGACATTCGTAATGAATATCCCAGCTGAGATGCCAATTTCATTTGTGATTTAAAATTGAGCATATTTCTGAACAAAAATAACGAGTTATTTAAATAAACAAAAATCCAACTGATAATATTCTAAGGCATGGGACTTCAGTATCTCCATCTTTAAAATAAAGTTGTTGGACTAGATGACCTATGAGCTCCCTTCCATCTATAAATCTATGATCTCAAATCCACTGTTGTTGCTTACACTGTCACCAAATTATTGTTCATGAAATTCAGGCAAAGTAAAATTTGTACCTCACTTAATCAGTTTATTACCTGCATGGGGTTGATTCCCTAGCAACATCAGAGCAAAAATATTTCAACACCGTGAAAATCCTCACTACTGAGGGCCCACTGATTGTCCATTTCAGGAATTCCAGTTGGACCGTGAATGCTACCACAATTATACAAATACTATTGTTTTCTGAATTAGTGCAGAGAGGCTAATTCACCAAGCAGCTCGATTACACTCTGTTTTGGTGGGGGACATCATATTGCATTATAGGGTAGTGGAGAAACAAATGGCGAGTCGGTTAAATTATCTTTGAAAGATAGCCTGAATAACATGCAGGTATCACAAAATAGTAAAAGAATAAGAGGGAGGCCTCTAGTAGCACCTGGCTGAAAAAAATAGCTCACATATTTATGTTTTATGATTTTCACATCATTTTTCTCACAATAATTCTATGAGTTAAGTATTATGATTCATGTTTTAAAGATGTGGAAACGGAGGCTCCAAGAGGTTAATGCCTTGACGATGCTCACTGATCTAATAAGTGGCATAGTCATCACTGGAACCCGAGGTTTTTTGTACTATACCTCAGCAGTCACAAAAACACCTGAACAAAAATTGTACTTGATGAGTTGCGATCTGCTCTGGCAATGGAAATACTCAGAGCTATAACTTTTAATTATTTCACCAGGAGGTAGGTAACAGAGTAGATAGAATGCTATGCCTGGAGTCAGGAAGCCCTGAGTTCAAATCCAGCCTCAGATACTTATTAGCTGGGTGATCCTCAACAAATCACTTAACCTCATTTGCAAAATTGGGATAATGATTGTTAATACCTCTCAGGGTTGTTGTTGGGATCAAATGAGATAATAATTGTAAAGCACTTAGCACATTGCCTGGCACATAGTAAGAGCTATATTAATATCAACTATTAGTTATTACATAGGCCAAAAATAATTGGGAGAAAGAAGTCTTTTTAGTATACGTCCCACAGACCACTGATGCATTCATGCCAGGATAGGGGAGAACTTATCACCCTGAAATACCAACCTTGCTCCTATATAAGCTTACGGTGCCTGGGGGACAGGGTTTGTAGCTCCAAGGAGAGGAATGTCATGGAAATAGGGCACTGGAAGCTGTAACCTGGGAGCAGTTGCAATACAGAGAACACAAGTCAGAAGAGAACCATGAAGAGAAGCAGAGGCAGCAGATTTCTTCTCTCTCTTGCCTTAAAACACACACACACGCACACACACACACACACACACGTCCCTACATACATACAATGCCTGTGCCCTTATTCACTCTTGTGACTCTGGAAGTAACTATACAGATGAGATCATGGATTCATTTATATATAATTAATTAAATTATGTATAATTAATATTTCCAAAAAACAAAAGAGGCAGTGTGCCATACTTAGTAGATATAGAGCCCATCTTTTAGGCAGTATAGATTATAAACAGATCCTATGCTAGGTGCTAGGGATACAAAGAAAAAACAAAATGAAGCCATCTGTGCTCTCAAGGAGGTTGAGGATATATAGCTAGGTGGTGCAGCAGATAGAGTGCCATGCCTGGAGTCAGAAAGACTCATCTTCCTGAGTTCAAATCCAGCCTCAGACACTTACTAACTGTGTGACCCTGGACAAGTCATTTAACTCTGTTTGCCTCAGTTTCCTTATCTATAAAATGAGTTGGAGAAGAAAATGGCAAACCGCTGCAGTATCTTTGCCAAGAAAACCCCAAATGGAGTCAGGAAGAGTCAGACACCACACAACTTTAACACCCTGGCATAAAGAGGGAGAGCATTCCAGGCACTAGGGACAGCAAAGCGCAGAATGGGGAAATAGAAGACTGTGGATAAGAAATAAGAAGGTCTATTTTGAAGGATCAAAAAGTGTGTGAAATCCACTTCTTTCTACTCTCACTAAAGAAATCACTTTGGAGCCTTTATTTTTTAAAAATAAAATAAAATATCCCTTTTTTTCCTTTCCTTTTTTCTTTCTTTCTTTCTTTCTTTTTTTTTTTAAATTGCTATTCTTTGGAAATCAGGTTCCAGTCCAAGGCCTGCCAAGAAAAGTTCAACACAGGACATTAAGAGATAAAATAGGTGTCTGAGGATATGGTATGTATATCAGATGTTGAAAGTGACTTGAATCAGAATAAAGAAGGCAATGTTCTCTTGTAGAGATATAAACTAACAAATAAATAGCTTCCCAAATCTTAGTTTTTACCGACACAAGACATCTGGATACTTTAAATAAGAATTCAAATACTTGGCAGTGTGCCCCAACTTAGAAACCAAATCTTCTGAGGTCCACACATCACAATCATGAAAAAATGCTTTCCTGTCTTGATCTGTCGTCACAGTATCATCAGTCAGTATTATCTGTGCTACAGAACACATTTTAAAAACCTGGCAACCCTAGGTAGAATATACTTACATCTATAATTTGATCCTATCCGTTCATTATGTACTGAAAGTCCTATATATAATATGTAGCAAATGATGGGTCATTCATTTCATTTCAATAGTCACAAGGCTTTCCTTGGAGCTCTCTGACCTGGTAATACATAAATGAAAATTAAAACTGTAAAAAAGTTGTTTTTAATATTAAAAATGCAAGGATGATTTTAGTTTGAGTTTAAAGCAAACATTTTATCATACTGGGAGGATTCTGGAGAAAAGAGGAAATAATGATGTGACATGAATAAATGCGTGCTCTGGTTTTCAAGGTCCAGGTTTTTAGATGGGTGCTTTTTATTTGTGTGTGTGTGTGTGTGTGTGTGTGTGTGTGTGTGTGTGTGTGTGTTTGTGTATGTGTGAGAGAGAGAGAGAGAGAGAGATACAGAGAGACACAAAGACCCAGAGACACAGACAGACAGCCTTTGCATTAATTGTGCTCGCTTAAAGCCTTAACTGAGAAAAAAACAACAGTATTTTCTGTGAAAAGTATACCTTTCCAAAATTCCAGCATGCTCAATCCCATCAAATGATTTTTCAAATGGCATAATTTCTAATCCATTCAGTATCCTGTTCACATTCCTCTCTATGTACTCCATTTTGTCAGTGTTTATCACAAAATGTTTCAGAGGTGGAATTGAAACTGCATCTTCCTTCCTACAAGAATGATTCTGTAATGATGATATCATACCATCAAACACTGTATGTCATACAATGTCATCCAATAATATTGTTATTATAACAAATAAGTAACAGTATTAATAAAGGGTGGCATAAAATAGGGGGGCATGAGTTCCCTAGAGAGAAATTCAAAATAGTAATATTGGAAATGCAAAATGTCAAGATTGGCACCGGAGAAGAAATAGAAGATGAAGGAAGGATTTAAGTGCAGAGGAAAGGAGCTGTCCCATTTTGTGTCAAAGGAACATCACCATTAAGAACAGATTTCTTCTGCCCATGCTGCTACTAAAGTTCAACTATGCTTTGCTTCTGCTATAAATAAGAGTTTTCCCTAGTCATATCAGTGTTGAATTCTTGGGAATTGGCAGTACTCTAAAGACCTTGAAACTAACCCATTCTGTGTAGAACTATGAGGTCCAGTACTGACAAACATGACGAGTTTGTATATCTAGCAAACTCTTTTGGGCAATATCCCTAACTCTTACTTTCATTGGCAGTCTTCATTCCCAGAGAATGATTATAAGATTACTACTACTACCATTGGGGTTTAATGGCCTGGGGTATTATCTCCCACAATTCACACAAAGTTCATGGTGAAAGTGGACTCAGTCTTAAAGAGTTCATGTGAGAAAGGGGGGAAATATAGATTGTAGGTACTGGAAATCCTTTTCTCCCTTTATGGCAACTGCAAGAACCTGCCCTTAGGTGTACTTCTCTGAAGGATTCTAAATGTTGTAGAGACTTGAAGCTGCCTGACCCTGGTGTGTCCATTTAGTGCTTTGTGTGTCTCTTAGATCCTAATATGAATGCTACATAAGCCACTGCCATTCCAG
This sequence comes from Pseudochirops cupreus, assembly GCA_028627135.1. NCBI lineage: Eukaryota > Metazoa > Chordata > Mammalia > Diprotodontia > Pseudocheiridae > Pseudochirops > Pseudochirops cupreus. The sequence continues at coordinate 473,120,590 of CM053582.1, forward strand.
GGGTACTGCTACAGACAATAAGCAAATCTTCCTACTTTTCAAAGCAAAGACTGGCCTGGTGTCAAAATGTTTCTATTAGCATACACAATTCCAAATTTGTTTGTGTGTATACACACATATACACATATGTGTATATACATATATGTGTATACATACATAAATACATGCACACAGAGCCTTAAATATGTCTAATTCTTTCTACTAATCTCAAAACACTTGTGAGTAATCTGATTTAATCCAGCTATCAAAGAATTTCACTCCTTTCAAATTAAGGACTTTGTCCACATCTAGTATATACTTATGATTAATTGATTCAATAAAACTCTCTAGAACTTCTTTGAACCTAGCTTTCCTTTGTTATTGTTGCTTGATTCAATAAAGATGGCTGGCCTAATGCGGTAACATTAATGGGGGTTGGGGGTGGAAGTGGAACACCTCCTTTTTATATATGGTAACCTATGACTGTTTGGGCACAAGAAAGGGAAGAGGTCTTTAAAAGCAGATTCTCACTTCTTTCTGAGACAATGCTATGGTTAAAGTAATGAATTCAGTTTCATTAAAGTAAAGAACGAAAAAGCGTCTATTAGCACACACTATCTTCCAAGCACTTTGCCCTCAAAGAGCATTCATTCTAATAGAGGAATGAAGCCATAGGGGAATAGACTTTTTAGAAGCAATTGATTTGCTCATTTAAGCATTAAACCTGAAGAGACATAGTTTTGTTTTGGTTTTTTCTTCTTCTGATGAAATGATCAAAGAGAAGTTAATGTTTGGAGAAGTTAAAGGGAGAAGATCTGAATAAAAACTTTATAAAAAGACTATTTTGTTTTATAGATGTAGAGATTCTTGGGAGAAATTAAAGAGGATGTGTTCAAAGATGTCAAAAATAGGCTGAATCACTTATCTGAGTGAAAGAAAACATCATGGCTAGGCGGTGAGTGAATAGAGCACTGGCCCTGGAGTCAGGAGCACCTGAGTTCAAATCCGGCCTCAGACACTTAACACAAAAACTAGCCATGTGACCTTGGGCAAGTCACTTAACCCCAATTGCCCTCCAAAAAGGAAAAAGAAAAAAAAGAAAGAAAACATCAGTCTGTGTCGTACAGACTAAGCAAAAAGCTGATGCACTGAATTTTCCTTTTCTATTGGTTGTTGTCATTAATGTGGCTATATGCTGTGTCAAAACACTAAGAGTCTTACGGTGGATTTTTTTTTTAAGGGGGAGAGAGGAAATTATTTAATTGGTTTGAACCAGTAAAGACATATGCCTTTGAGAAGACTGAATCAAAGAGGACTAAGAACCCCAAAAGTTTGTCAGACAACCGAGTATACAGATTTGCTAGTATGTTCTCATATGTTCTCATCACAATTCCTGGACTCTACATAAGGCATGAAAGGAAATATTAGGCTCTTGTTGAGGTTTCAATTAAGGAGCTTCTTAAAGTATATAATAGATCTTTTTTTTTTTCTGAGACAGTTGAGATTTATGAGAAGAAAGTCTTGCTTAACTATCTTGCTAAAGGTCCTTATAGGTGCTACTCCTGTGTCAGACAGGAGAAATGCAGAGGATTATGAACACTATTAAAGAAAAGCATTTGATAAAGCTCTATATCAAAGTTTATTGCCTGAGGTAAGGAGTCAGGCCATCTTGAGCGAAGTAGCTTGTTAGACAAAAACATGGCTCAAAACAAGAAACAGTGAATAGCAGTAAATAATACCTTCTCCAGATAGAAAGAAATTGCCAGCAGGGGCACCATGGGGAATAGTTTTCAGGGGCCTCATGTTTACATTAGCAGTCAATGACTTGGAAAAGAATGTCAAAATGAAGATCTCTAAGTTTGGGTGGTAAGACCAGTGACATTAAAAGGCTTCAAATCCCTTCGTATTTTAAGTTGTGTAAGAGTTGTCAGAATGAGGATAACAAAAAAAAGTTCTGAGATAAAAAAGAAGGAGAAAGAGAGAACTAAAGACATAAATGAGGATGGGGGCAATGCACAAAAAAACTACTTAAATATATATGGGCAAAGAACAATCTACAATAGGACTAATGGCTTAAGATTATGGACTAGGAACAACAACAACAAAAGAAATGTAATACAAGTTAAAGAGGTTAAGAAAAATAAATTAATTAAAAATGGATAGAAAAAATCAAAACTGAAATTTGTGAATATTCGACAAGATAAAAGGACATTTTAAAACTTGCACTTGATAAAAGAATTTCTCCGCCAACATTAGTTGGGACAATTATGAAGCAGTGAAGACTGTAAAAAATTTTTAAAAGCTATCGAAAAAAATTTAAAGGAATACCAAATTTAGGCCGTTCAGGGAGGACTGAGAGGAATATATGCAGATGCAAAGAATATTCAGCAAAATAGTGTGAAGACAATTGACCATTAGTCATAAGAGAGTTTATATTTGCTGAATAACTCTCAAAGATCTATTATCTCCTCTTGAAATAAAGGGAAATTAAGAAGCAGGGACCCCTACCCCAACTTTTCCATCTTAGACACTGTAAGAAATGTACCCTCTGGGGCTTGGGCCTGGGGCAGAAGCGGGTTAAGAAGGAAGGACAGGTCAATAAAAGCTTCCTCTGTCCTTGGCTGGATTCCCTGGCTGCCACTGGATTACTGCTCAGCTGCTGTCATTAGCCTTAGAAACTACAAAAAGCACCTTTTACATGATTTTTTGGTTGCAGATATTTGGGGCCCTGAATAGTAGGAGCCACTATGGAATCTATCACAGCCCAAGCAAGACTTCCCCAAAGCTGAGTTCTCCTTGAAGCTGCCCGTGTTTCCTTTGCCTTTTCCCAGGCTATGTCCCTTTGACATATGACCTTTGTCAGAGCAGGCAGAGTGGTTATCACAGAAGTTCTCTGTCCCTTCATTGGGACAGAGCAAGGAGCACATTATTCTCCTTCCACAACCTATCCCTGCTTTGCATGAAGTCATAGAAGGATAGTATGAGAGGAAGAGAATTGATGTTAATAATTGTGGCATGCATTTTTCAAAGTAATAAGGAAGAACTTAGATATTAGCAAATGCCATACCTTGGAGAAAGCATTAACTCCTCCATCCACTAAGGTTTATTTGCTATTTGTTTCTGTGAATTAAATAAAAGTAAAAAGAAAAAAGAAGCATCCTTTCAATAAGTCTGGATAAATCAGATCAAGGCAAAACATGTGGGCGGCCTTAATTTACCACAGGTCCTCTATATGGAAGAGATACAGAAACACCATTTCTATTGTGAATATAGTATTACCACAACTACCTTTCTAAGCAAATCAGAGTAGCTGTAGTATTCGGTTCTGCTCCATTTCACCTACAGTTACATAGACCTACTCAGCCTTTATGTACTTGCACAAAGTAGAATATTACTTTTCCCCTTGTAATAGGATCAGCTTCCGTAAATAACTGAACAATCATTGAGAAAAGTTGTGTTTGTGTTTCCAAATCCAGTGGAGGATAGAGAGACAGAAATGAAGAACATAAATTCATTCCAAACCACATCTAAAATGTGGGGGTATTGACTGACCAAGAGAGCGGAGGTTCTAGACATTTTCTATTTGATAGAGTGTTTGATGCAGCCTCTCATAAAGATTCCTGGTAAAAGTGGTCACAGTGGCTGGAGAAAGCCAAACCTCACACTGGGATGAAAGGCTATTTTGTAAAACCACATACAGAGTAATGAGAAGGAAATCTTTTGTCCTGTTTAGAAGCCATGAAGTACGGCAGCTTGTGCCACAAACTCCTGGCTAAATGAGGCTCTCAAGTGTGTGTGTGTGTGTGTGTGTGTGTGTGTGTGTGTGTGTGTATTTAGAGAATATTAAATGTTTAGATAAACTTTATTCCCTTCCATTTGCACCATAGACTAGATCCAGAATTACCAAAAATGTGCTGAAAAAGCATTCTCTCATGAGATTTGTAGCACCAATTTCTAAACTCCCAAGATTGTCATAAACTTTAAACATCTATTGAAATATTTTGGAAAGATCCAATCTGAATGTGAACTTAAAATATTTTCATATAACCCATCACTGTCTTAAATCCAGAGTGGTCCCAGACAACAATGTGGACCATTACCTCATTGTTTATTCTTGTAAATTACAAATGTTAGAAATTCTGACTTACAAAGTTAAAAGGAAATACTGTAAATTTCTCTGCACTTTTTTCTCTCATGTTTTGGGTTTTGGCATACATCTAAGAGTTAGCTCTTGGCAGGTTGGTGACAGTAATCAGCAGTATCGAATGAATGATACGCTCTTGTCAGAAACCATGGTTCTCAGTTCCTTCAGCTATGTCAAAAATATAATGGGAAGTGTATCTAATGAAGCCTCATTATAAAGCTTTGATGGACTATGGATTCAGGTATTTTGAAGATCAAACCATGACTTTGTATATAGAGTAATACAGAATATATTTTTCTCATACCAGAAAGACTTTATATATTATTCCCCCCTCCCCTCTTTTGGTTTAGTAATTTTATTAGTATAGGGGACCCTCAGATGAGAAAACTCCCTCTAACAATTCAGATCATCAAATGCTCTGCAAATTATAGTCTTAAAGAGTTGCCTGGGGCACTGAGAGGTTAAATGAGTAGTGTGAGGGCACATAGCCAGTACAGAGAACCACAGTCTTCCTATTTATAGAGGCAACTCTCACTATGCATTGTACTATGCTGCCTATGGAAAGACTACAACATGAATATTATGTCCAAGGAGAAGAACTGATAGAGAAGGAAAGATGGAACATGATCTCTGATGAAGGTAAAAAGTATGGGATTGACAAACATAGGTGAATAGAGAATGATCAAAAGAGACAAGGGTTTAGAAAAATGTTGAGCCCATGAGGAAGGTCACAGGTAGAGAGGGAGGAAGGAAGAAAGGAACAAAAGAAGGAAGGATAAAAGAAAGAGGGAGGGGGAGGAAAGAAATGGATAGAGGGAGGGAGAGAGGAAGGAAAGAAAGAAACAAGCATTTATTAAATTTCTACTGTGTGCCAGGTCTTGTGCTAAATAAAAAAAATTCTCTAGGGCTGCTGGGCATGGTGGCACACTTCTGTAAATCCTATTCTTGTGGTGGGAGTCTGGTGGATCATTTGATTTCATGAGTTCTGAGTCGCATTAGGAAAAGATTTACCAGGGACAAATAATCTGTTGCAAGTCCATAATCAATACGCTAATTCCCCAGGGGGCAGAGGGACACCAGCCTATCAAAGGAGGGGCAAACTGTCCTAGGTCAGAAAAATGGAGCAATTTAAGAATATCAGCATTGTTATCTGGACTATGAGTTGTCAGTGAACAGAAGTTCTATGCTGAGTAAGATAGAGAGACCTAATCTCAAAAAACAAAACAAAACTCCAAGATGACCTAGGATAAATCCTGATGCCCCTAGGAAACAGGGTTGTGGAATGTATGTGTACGTGTGTGTGTGCGTGTGTGTGTGTGTGTGTGTGTGTGTGTGTATGGAGCAGGGCTGTGTAAGGGTAGTCTTCCTGACACTGTAATTCACATAAGACCCATGAGGAGAGTCTCAAGGCCAATTTTTTTTGTCAAAATGTACACAACTTCTGAAAGATTTTAAAAAATGCATCATCACTACCTTTTAATTTATGACCCTCTGGAATATTTTACATGTAAAAGTCATGAAATAAAATGGTGACAATTCATCCCCAAACATTGAAAAATAAAACAAGGAATATATTCTTGTATACTCAATAGAAAGATGTACTAAGTCCTGGGCTGAGCAGAACATAGGCTAGTGTCCTAAAACTATTTATGAACAGTGAAACGAAGAAGAAGAAGGAGGAGCAGGAGGAGGAAGAGGAGAAAGAGGAAGAGGAAGAGGAGGAGCAGGAGCAGGAGAAGGAGAAGGAAGAGAAGGAGGAGGAAGAGAAGGAAAAAATGTCTTTGGTTACTTGTCTAGTTTAATCTTTTTGAAGGTAATTTTGATGAACAAGGTAGCGTGGCATTGTCTCAGTTAAGCTATTATAACCACATAACAGCACCATCCCTCAAAAGAAGAACTTGTTCTGCATCAAATTTTCTGAGATGTAGCTTAGAATCACAGGGAGCTGATAAAACCTAGATTTCTCTTTGCAGAGTGCTAGAAAGTATATAAAATTTAAATTTATTTAATTACCAGGCACTTAGGCTTTGGAGCATTAAAAAGAATCAAATGACACATGTTCTGACCTTCAGTTGGGGGAAGGGAACTTTTAAAAGGTCATGTGACCAATATACTTAGATGGTAAAACATCCATCCACTGTAAGGTAAAAGGATGCTGATGTTCAGATCTTATCTCTGGGAACTTAATATATTTATGAGTGTTTATTTCATTAGGCCATTACCAGGGACAGAAAAAGGGCACTTTTTATGGGCTGAAATATTCCCACAAGAATCACAAACTCAGAAATTAGAGATGGAAAAATCATGTTAGGTTATATCAAGCCAATCCTTCTTGGCTTGTGTTCCATACTCCATCCCCCAAAGTTTGATCCAAACTAATCTGACTCAACCAGTGGGATTTCTCCCACTTCCCTTGAGGTTCTGACACAGTAAGACCATTTTTTTTCAAATACTGAACCTTCATTATTATCTCATGAATTCATCTTAAAGACACTTCAAAATTTCATCCTTTTAATGGCATTTTTAAAATAGGGAAACCCCAAAATTAGATTGTAGGAAATGAGAAAGGTCCATGAATTAATAAAGTGTAGCAGTTAATTAGTAAGTAGCATCTAGTAACATTATACTATGCTGAAAGGTACAAAACACAAAGAGCAAAGTTACTATTTAGATTACTTTGTAAAAATAATGAAACCTAGGAAACAAGATGGGGGAGGGCAGCCTAATGCATCTTGGGTCCGGAAAGTTCCAGAGGTGATCCTAGTCCTTAAAATTCCAAGCTGGACCATCTGTTGTACCCAAGAGCATCTTAGTATTGTTAAGCACCAACAGCTGGAAATGAAGTACAATAAGATCTCCTTACATGGAACCCATTTAGAGCTAAATCCTATAATTTTGAAAAGATTCCAGAATCCTTCCTAATTAGGATAGACAAACAACACTTAAGAAACTTTGTTATAAACAACATCTCCCTGGCTCTCTGCACCACCATCCTCACTTTAAAGAGCATTTATTAGAAGAGTTTAATCTGAGAATACAGAAAATTTCAGAAAGCCTTGGATAGTAGTGTCTTTAAAGAGATTTACCAACCTTCTGTTTTTAGTGATTCATTTTACCATCTTCTGATCCCCTTGGTAGGATTTGGTCCTTTCACTTCTGTTCAAGCATCCAAAGGCATATGAATGATAAGTGATCTTGTTATTTATTAATAAAGCTAGGAAGGTACGTAGCAGAAATGAAAACTCACATTTCCATTCAATCCAACACATAGTTATTAAGTGCCTATCATGTAGGCATTATGCTAGATGTTAAGGATACAAAAATGAAGATGACAGTCTCTGTCCTGAAGAAACAGATAGTCTATTAGAAGAGGGAGAAGTATTATCTGTATATAATGGTAGTACACATGAGAAAAAGGGTTAAGTATAAAAATAGGTTAAATAAGATGGCCTGAAAGATTCAAGGATCAGGCCTTGGGAGAAGAAAGCATCTTAGAAGAGACAGTACATTTACTGAGCCTTGGAGAGAAGGTGAAGATAGGGGTGGCATCTCTTCTAAATATGAAATGTAATATGTGCAAAGGCAAAGAGATAGCGCAGGACAGAATGTCATTGGGGCACAAAGCAGTCTTTTTTTTGCTAAAATGTGTGTGACAAAGGAACAGTACTAAATAAACTTGAAAAAGTACACTCATTCAGATGGGTCTTAAATTCTAGTGTGAGGAGTTTGTACTTTCTTCATCAGGCATTGGAGAATCAATGGAGGTCTTTGAATTGAGGGAATGAAATGATCTTACCTAAACTTAAGAAAGATTAACTGTGAAGAATAGATTTAAGAGAGGAGAAAGGGGTGGCTAAGTGGCTCAGTGAATAGAGCCCTGGAGTCAGGAGGACCTGAGTTCAAATCTGACCTCAGACACTTAACACTTACTAGTCGTGTGACCTTGGGCAAGTCACTTAACCCTAACTGCCCTGCCTTCCCTCCTCCAAAAAGGAAAAAGAGAAAGAGAAAGAGTGAGAGAGGAGCAAAAGGAGGGAGACCAGTTTAAAGGCTATTATAAGAGTCAGAGTGGTAATTAATGCCTAAACTAACATGACAGTAGTAGGTATAGAAAGCAGGTATTGGTTATATGAAATATTTAAAAGGTTCAGTGTCTAGGTCTGAGCAACTGATTGTTTCTATGAAGTGATGGAAGTTAAAGAATAAAAAAAAATCTTGAAGTTTTAGGATTTGGGGATTAGGGATATGGTTGATGCTATCAATCATAAAGGTGGAAATTAAAAGAAGTAGAGAAATTTTGAAGGGAATGGGATGCATTTAGTTTGGGAAATGCTAAATTAGAAGTGTCAAAACAATAATCCAAGTGGAGAAGTATAGCAGTCACTCATGGAGTTCAAAATACAGGTCTAAATGTGAGAGAATGTGGCTAGATATGAGAATTTGCATAAAATAACCATAAAGTCATGGCAGTGGATGAAATTGCTTAGGCAACAAGTACAGAGAAAAAAGAAAGTTGAGGACAGGACCACAAGGATTGTCCACATTTAGAACGGGAAAAAGGACCAAGAGAAATTTAGAGGGCAGAGAACTTGAAGACAACAGTCATGAAAGTCGAGGAAAAAGAACATTCAGAAAGGTGAGAGTGGTAAAAGTCTGCCTTTCTAGACATTCTTGGTAATCTTATTATGTTTCATTGACACCTTATTACCTACTAGCTATCTGGAATGGGAGAAAGAATAGAAATAATGTCTTGTCCCTTCCCCATATACAGGATTACCAAGGATGTCTAACCTGTGAATTATAGAGACAGAGGAAATTGCTTAGTGAATAAGTCCAGAGAAAGAGAAGAAAGCAGTGGACAGAACCATAGGGGTTGTCCTTGTTTAGAGAGTGAAAAGAGAAAAAGAACCAAGAGAAATGTCATTGATTGGATTGAATGGGTAGCTTTCCATTCATAGGAAAGAGCCCCCTTGATCCAAAACTTTGTCTCTTCATAAAGGATGCTTCCCTTTACCTACTTTGTGGCATGGAATTTGTAATGCATGAGACATGATATTGTCTCTAGTCCTCAAAATAGCAAAGCTGTAAACATAGGAGGCTCTAGTATATGACCTGACTATACCATAGTTAGTAAATGAAATTCAAAAAATGCTGGTATTTTGTGGAGCATTATTCTGGCTAACACATCTCCTCTATTCTACCCACTGGACAAAGGAGTAGCAGGCGATGATTGACTCTTGTTTTAGAGCTTTTAAGCATTTCCCAAAGATAGAGAAGCAAAGACCAAAATAAACCATTTTTCTGTAGAAAGTCTTCCCATTTGGCCTGGGTGGGTAGAGTAATTCCTTTCTTTGCCTAATGGACAGAGGAATGACCAGCAGTCTTTTCCTTCCTGACCTTCAACCCCATCCACCAAATAGGTATGAGGCTCAAATGGACCCAGGAGAGGTAAACCCTTTAAGGAATACTTGTACACACTATGTATTTAGGATTATATTTTGAGGTTTTCCATGATTGGTTCTGATAATGATGATGCATAATCATATTTGTTTTCTTATTTTGAGCAAAATTTTCTATTTCATAGGGTTCAGTTAGCAAGTATTTCATTATGCACTCATTGCTGAAAACATGTGGAGGTTAAGAGTACAATGGCCTGTGATGGTTTCTAAAGGAAGAAGTGTGCCTATAGAGTTTCTATATTAAGATCATACTCCCAGCAATGTGGAGAAATAGTACAAATAAAAAGTTGCCACATTTTATGGATCAATCATCTCAGTGCAACAGGAAATGAGGATGTCTTGTGATAGAAAGAATTGGAGGTAGAGTTGATGGTTTAAAATTTGGAATGATCTTTGTGAAAAAAAGGGATAGAATGTCAATAAGATGTAAATAGAATAATTTTTTAATTCAGTTATGAGAGCAAAAGTGAAGTGAAATACAATAAATCTCCAGTGAACTCAGCAACGTTTTGGTGACTTCTTCCAACAGTGTTACACACCTGGGAGTTGAAAAGAAGAGGAAGATATTGGAGGTTATTCAGGATGGTGAATTTACAGTAGAAGAACAGGTAAAGATGGTGAAGGATTCAAAGACAGAAGAGAAGGTATCATTGAAATGACTAGTCATGGACTTCAAACTAAGAAGGGAGGAAGGTGAACTATGAACTTGGAAAACAGTAAATAATCCAGGGACCAGAAGTCAAGATGAAGGTTAAAAGTAGGCTCAAGAGTAATGAGGATTAGGTGAGGTGGTGTCATCTAAGATACCTGCTCCTGGGCAACCTTCTCAGGTGACAAGGTATTGAATTTAGCTACAGAGAATGAGATAAGTAGCTCTTAGGCTACCTATCATCACCTTTCAGACACACTTTTTGAAGGACTCAGTGTATTGGCTGAATCAGTCTAAGCCAGAGATGGGGAACCTGCAGCCTCAAGGCAACATGTAGACCTCTAGGCCCTCGATTGTAGCCCAACTGAATTCAATCAGGGGGCCATACTTGAGGACCTGGAGGCCTACATGTGGCCTCAAGTCCACAGATTCCCTACCCCTGGCTTATGGCCTGGCCATAAACAATACATAGCACCCCAGGGGTATCAAATAATACTCATATAACTCTTGAGTGACTTACATAAGGGCTACACAAAACGAGCATAGTAGAAATAGGAAGGGAACCACAGAGAGCCACAGGTGAGTTATTGCTGGCTTCCTAAAGCTGTTCACTCTTGCACTTTTCCACATAATTATGAGCCTAAAGATGAAAACATTTTGAAAAATGTACAGGAGCAATGAATCCAGGAAAAACCTAGCTTACTATCTCTTCTTTCCTGAATTATATACAGGTAGAATCTTTAGTTCAATGACTCTTAACCTGGTTGGGGGTGGGGAAGCAAGATGTCAACAAACTTGGTGTTTTAAAATTAATTTTATTTTATTTTATAACTATCCCCAAATAATTGGTTCCTTTTGTAATTCTATGTATTTTATTTTATGAATTCAAAAATATTATTATGAGGAGTTCATAGGCTTCACCAATTTGCTAAAGGGATCCATGAAATACAAAATGCATTAAGTACTCCCACTTTAAAGTTTATTTTTGGGCTGACTTAGAAAGGTCAAGGTCACCCACTGCTTCCTGGGCCATCACCAATCATTTTGACTTTTGTCTTGCCACTGGACTTTGATGACTCTGGAGGAGAGAGTAAGGCTGATGACTTTGATCAACTCTGCCTCACTTAAATCCAAGTCAAGACATCACCCTTGTAATGTCATTGGTTCTCTTCAAGAATGAAGGATGGGGGGGCAGAGCCAAGATGGCAGCATAGCAGCAGCAACATATCGCAACTCTCACATAGCCACCCCAAAATACCCATAAAACAGGACTCTAAACCAGTCCTAGAACTCCAAAACGCACACAAAGATACTTCCCACTAAAGTCAGCTCAG
>CM053582.1:473132654-473151757 GCA_028627135.1 Pseudochirops cupreus
GGAGAGAATAGACTGGGGGAGGGGGGACACACTGGGATGGCTATTTTGGGGCAGTGGGCGGGGGAAAGACAGGGAGAAAATGTGTAACTCAAAATCTTGTGGAAATGAATGATGCAAACTATAATAAAATTTAAAAAAATAAAATAAAAAAAAAAAGAATGAAGGATGAACAACAACTTCAGTCATGTTCCTCTGCCTTTGCACTTTTTTGCTGAAATGTAGGGCAGGAATTTGTTGTCAAAGAAATGAACTTCTAAATCTAATGTCATAAAATGTGAACAATAGGGAAGGATGGTTAGGTGCAATCCATTATATTGTAAATAGTTTATGGGTAGAGACTATCTTTTGCCTCTTTTTGTATCTCTAGCATTTATCAGAATGCATGGCACATAGTTGACACTTAATAAATGTTATTGATTGACTGACTGAGTGGCAACCATTTCAGTAAATGGCAGAAAAATATAGGAAATGGAGGTTCTTGGAGTTAGATCAGGATGTTAAAAGGATCCATCAATGTAAATATTGAAATTTCTATAGATAACGATAAAGGAAAAGTAAGAGAAGAATACTTTAAATTAAGTGTCAAAATCACTGAGGAAAACCAACAAATCATTCAAAAAATATATAGAATTGAGCAGAATGAAGTTCAGAAAGGAACACAGATGAACAGGGCAGTGTTGAAATTATCATGGTAAATTTTAATACATACAAAATTAAAAGCAGAAGCTATTCAGGAATTTAGTGGATTAGTGGATGGCATTAACAATTAGCAGAGAACAGTCGTATAATCATTCAGTCAGAACTTCAAAGGAGAAGTTGCTGGCTAGCAGGGGCAAAGAAGGGTCTCTAAGGGGCATGTGGGCCTATGATAACACCTCTAACTGGGTCATAGTGTGAGAGAAGATGTCCAGTACTGGAGATAATAAAGAAGGATGAAAGATGAGGTGAATGTGAAATTTTGCTTAAGTGAACACAAAATTTTAAAAATAAAGTAGGAGTATGAAAGAAAGGATCTAGGAGAAACTGTTGACAGTACAACAGGGATTCCAAAGAGTACAGTTGAATAGGCAGGGACTGAGAAAGGGTAGTGTTGAGATAGATAAGAGAAGACAAACAAGGGTAGCAGGAGAAAGTGGTTTACATTTCTTATGTCACTATTGAGAATTTTAGTAGTTTATTGGATAACAGGGATCTAAGGAATGGAAAACTGGAAGGTCAACTAAAGTGAGTTTCTTGTCAATGGCAAGGATAGGTTAAAATAAACATACTAAAAAAATAAATCATTAGCCCTGAGACTCTCAGTGTCCCGTGACACCGTGGGTGCCAGAGAAAACTTACAGTTGCAAATTTTCAACCTAATTACTTAAGAAACAGAAGTTTTAGGTATTCCTTTTTGCCTAGAACTGCTACGAAAAGATATCTGAGAAACTAAAGGTGACATGAACTTCCAAGGTTTGGTAACCTCTTCATTAGGCTCAGATATCTAAGTGACTTATACCAGCTTATTCAAAGACTAGTTAAGTATCGTGACTTTGGATTCAGAAACGGAGAGGTAGCTGAGTACAATGTCCCCATGCCTTAATGGTTGATGTCCCTCTAGATTGCTTTATTGACATGGAAGCATGGGTAGGTTGTCTTGATAAGTTGAATACATTGCTATGATTGATAGGTTGTTAATAATGTGTGCCTTGGTGTAGTTGCTTGGATGTGTTAAATGGTAGACTAACAGACAGCAACTCCTCAGGGGGATCTTTTGTACTTATCATAGTTTAGATTCCAGCACATACCAAATTCAAATGAACCTCCTCTTCCACTTCTCGTTCTGACTTCAGCTTGTCATCCACCATAGATGGGTTGTTATGGAGCTATTTCTATCCATTAGGAATCCCCAAGATCATGTGAAGTGGAATGAGCAACTGAATCAAAGCATGTTCTACTGCCAAACTTGACTCTATAACTAAGAAGGCCAAATATGGTCAAATCAGATGCAAGGTGGTAAAGGAAGTTAAAAGAACATTTCTTTGCTCTGGTCTCAAGGAAATCTCCTTATAAAAAGTGTGATGATCTGTCACGATGCCTTATTTCATCTCCCCTATGGGATGTGAAAAAGATCCTTGCTCTGTATAACTGTGACCATTGAGGATAACTGATTGAGTCATGGTATTAGGAAAGGATTGGTTGTAGTTGCACACCTGAACTATACCCTTGGACTTTAAAAAGAGATAAGATAAGTCCACCAGAGGGAGCTGACTAAAAAGCCACATAAAGAGTACACTTACCTGCCTGTGGAGGATACTAGTCATTCATGCAGCCCTCCCTAGGAAAACCCTTGGCCTCATAGATGGCAGTCATGGAAAGCTAGTGGCAGATTACAGAAGGAGTTCCTGGAGAAGGAGCCAGGTGGTTTCAGAAGAGGTGGAAAACATGACTCAAGAGAAAAGCATTGGAAGAGAAACAAGAATTCCTAGTTGAAGACTCCTAGAGGCAAAAGAATGAGTTCCTAGATAGCACTGAGTTCCAGGAGCAAGCAGAATGTTGCAGGAATAGAAGGAGCAAACCTCGATCTTGTCCTTCTACCATGAGTTATAAAAGGGATGACATTCTAAAAACCACAGTTCCTACTCCTTCAGCAGAACCTCAACCAAAGGAAAGTCCTATAAATCTGGGGGTTCCTATAGTTCCATGTGTGGAAAGAGGGATTCAGGAAGGGAAACTATAGTTGTCTTCATTATGCATAGGCTTAAGTGTGAGTTCTTAAAAAATTTCTAGAATGTGAAAGATTGAATGATATTCTCTCTCTCTCTCTCTCTCTCTCTCTGTATCTCTTTCTCTCTCTCTCTCTCTCTTTCTGTCTCTCTCTGTCTCTCTCTCTGTCTTCTCTCTCTCCCTCCCTCACTCCATATATACCCATCCATATATCCATCCATATATCTATCCATACAAATATACTTCTATTTCTTTTATCTATCTATATCTATATCTTTATATATCTATCTATATATTCTGTTAGGCTGAGCACTGTCATGAGTTGGGAACTGGAAGTCATTTTACCTTCTATCTTCTCTGTAGAAACCTTATGCTTGAGTCAAATTGGGAATTTCCAATGGGAAATCCTGAGTGGGAGAAAGAATCGAAGAGTGAATGATGAGAAACACCTAAGACTGAATCAAACCCATAATTTGTGGGCCATGGTTTAAACAGACATTGAAAAATTGGGAATGAGACTAAAGGTCCTAACCATATGCTGGGACAATAATTCCACAGTAGTTCCCCTTCTCAATTTTTGGTCTAGAATAGTTTTTCATGCAAAGATTAAAGTACTTAGTTAGATGGCAAGATTATATTCAATTTCATAATAGAGAATACTAAGGCAAGGAGAAAAATTATTGTGCTATGAGTCAACAGAGAATCTAGGAATAGAAACAGGAATCTTAACTCCTACTTTCCTCTATTATGTCACAGCCCCCTTGTGGCATTTCAACACTTCAAAACAAATAGCAAGAATCACTCTGTATGCTCTTATCTACAGACCAAACTTGCTGACACATTGTTAGATGATTGAGGGGATGATACGTATACATTTTTCCAGAGCCTGTACTAAGAACTTTCAAGAATAAAACAAAGCTACTGTCATAAATTCAGCTTCACATTTATATGTCCCTAAAGTTTTCCTAAAATATGTCAGCAATTACATTTGAATCTAAAAAGTCAACTGATGTGCTAAGCAGAAGTGAATTCCTTGTTTGATGCATGGCAATACTTGAAAGCAAAGAGGCTGCAGCTGGTTGAGCTGAGGGGGGAAGATGCTATAAAAGGACAAATTGGGAAAGTTGTGGCCAGTGACCTTGCACTTGAGTATTGTGCAGAGATAAATTTAGAAAGAAAAATAAAGATTTCTCAACCCCCAAATAATTTATTAGAATGAGAGGTGACTGATAGAGATCCAAAGCCTAAAACAGAAGTCCAAATTCTGAATCCCTGGGATATTCAAGCATCCCTCTTTGGTTAGGCGATTATCAAATAGACAGAAAATTGAAAGTAATATTATTCCCAGACTTATAGGTCCAAAAAAGGAGAAAGATGAATTTTTATTAGAACTTTCTTAAGGGATTACTTTAAAATAAATAAAATATATCCTTGGCCAGAGAAATAGAAAGAGATGCACATATGATCAAGAATTAAATTAGGAAATGGATAGAGCCCATTGATGACTTAACAACACATTCCCCTAAATGAAGATGGTATTCTTAGGTAGCACAAGTTTTCTTATGTGCTATTTTTCATGGGGATAAGGATAGTGATGGAACCAGTGATTTCATTGGTATAGGGTACTCCAAATGAAAAACTTCCTTCTACCAATTCAGATAAGGGCTTTCTCTGCAACTTATGATCTCAAGATGTTGCCTAGATGACAGAATATTTATTAGGTGCTTACTATACCAGGCATACAAGTACAAGCAAACACAGTCTTAGCCCTTAAGAAACTTAAATTCTAATGGGAAATATAACACATAACAGGGTGCTAGATATAGGTGAATCTCTCCCTAGGCAAGGTGAGAAGATTGTTGCAAGAGTCATTGATGCTAGGTTCCTGGTAACATAAGACAAAGGACTCACTCATCAGAGCTGGGGATGTTCAAGTTTCTTGTAGGGTTGAAGATTTCAAAAAATGAGGCTGAACTGAGGATACTCAAGAAAGTTCCTCTAACATTGAGAGATTAAGTGACTTTTCCCAGGGTCAGTGTGTGTCACAGCCAAGACCTGAACCCATTTTCCTGTTTCTGATGATGGCCCCTATCCACCGTACCATGCTGTTTTTCACATTTAAAAATTTCGATTCAATAAACATCAAACATCTATAATGTGTAGGGTACTGTAAATAAGGCATGGTTACTGAACAAAAGAAACAATCTTGGGGAGATAAAATGTATACAAAGATAATTTTTAAAAATATAATGAATCCATAAGAGTAGGTCAAAATAGTGTGCCATGAGCATTCAAAGGAAAGAGAAATCACATGAACTTACAGGTATGTGTTTTGATTATCCATTAAAAGTGATTTGCTGGGGGGGAGGAAGAATGGGAATTTTAGGAGGAAGTGAATATTGACTCCATAATAGATAAGGAGGAGAAAGCCAATAATACTCTGATATGCAACCTGGATTTTTGGAAATTAGATTTCAGATCTCATACAGGCAGGATGCTGTGGCCTAAAAATGTTACAGGGGAATTTGGCTCAAGATGAACTAGATTGCTCTCAAAAATAAAATGAGCTTGCTCTCTCTCTCTCTCTCTCTCTCTCTCTCTCTCTCTCTCTCTTTCTCTCTTTCTCTCTCTCTCTCTCTCACACACACACACACACACACACACACACACACACGTGCGCACACACACCTCTATTCTAATGAGGAAGTAAGAGGGATTGTCAAGTGACCAACGTGGATGCCCAGGAAACTCATTGATCAATATAGATTTTTAAAAGACACATAACTCAGGATGAATATAAAAGTGTGGCACCGAGGATGTCAAAATCCTAAGGACAACAAAAAGAGCTTTTAACGTGTTCCATAACCTGACTCCAAGCTATCTTTCTAGACCTGACTGTGAGACAATGTTGTGAATTGATTGGTCAGAGTTCATGAGACCTAGTATGAGAAAGAAAAAAAAATGTGTCTTTGTTAAAAGCCAGATTCTATAGGTAGCTTCTGAATTGCTGTTAGTTAATGATGCTTTTCTATTTCTTCATGATCAACAGTCTCCATGGCATTTGAAACTCTTCTTATTCAACATTTCAAATGTTCTGTAAATCCATCAGTGTGGATACAGTCCTTTCACTGACACAGATCACAGAACTTACATACCTCAGTGAACAGTTGGATCAGCTGTTGTGGCTAAAAATTCACTTGGTAGCCAAATTTTGGTTAATGAGCCTTGGTGAACTTAGCTAGCCTGGCCTTGAAATGATAAATATATGCCATTTCATCATCTTTTTAGACATTTTCTGTGTATGTAACATGGAATTGTTACTCTTAAATTGCATAGTTATACTCGACTTTTACTTTTACTTTTATTTTTATTTTATTTTATTAGAGATCTTGCAATATTGCTTTGAATTTTCCATATCTATCATGGCACAGTAAATTTCCATTAGATCCCCTCACTTTTATATCTTTTATTTGTAGCCACTTAGTTCTTGTAATTATTATAAAAGGTTTAGAAATAAGTACTAATTACTCTAGAAGGCAAAACTTTTCTGTGGGTAGAAGGAAGCATTATTATCTTGGCATTCTTGGTCACTTAGCATAGTGGCCTGAGAGTTGGGCTTTTAGAGGGCACACATAGGAGAAACTAACATTTGTATATCACCTTGAAGTTGATAAAGTGTTTTCTCTATGTATGTATGTATGTATGTATGTACGTATGTATGTATAAAATCTCATTAGATACTCATAACAACTCTGTGAGGCAGATGCTATCATTGTACTCATTTACTTATATTGAGAAGTTAAATGACTTGTGTAGGATCACTCAACACATAAAGAAGAATTTGAATTCAGTTTTTCTTGATTCTGAGTTCAGCACATTATCCACTACACCATGCTTTTTCTCAGGGAGAATGGAAGGAATACCGGACCTGACTGCAGATTTGAAATCAAGTGTCTCTGCCACTTGATAGTCCTAAGTTATCCCTGTCAAATCATTTCATCTCTCCAAGTCCTCGTCTCTTCCATTGTTGATGTCTATGGTCTATTCTAATCGTGATATTCTGGGGTTTGAATCAGAAGCTTCTGATTTGAGGCAATATCACTGTCTTCTCAAAGCTCTTGTGTAGAAGCTCCAAAACTCCCAATTATGTAATACATAATTACATAATATTACAAATAAATAAAATGTATTTATTAAAAACTTATTATATATCAGACTCTGTGCTAATTGCTGTGGATACAGTACAAGCAAACAAGACAGTCCTTGCCTTCAAGGAGCTCACATTCTAACGGAGATGTAGGGTTGGGGACAAGAGATACATGCCCCCAGCATATGGCTGGAAATGGCTAACAAGTGACGTAGAGGTCTGGTTTCAAGAAAGACATGATGAAAGATCATCTATCAGAACCCATGGCTGTTCCAAGGGCAGAGTACAGATTTGGAAACAGTGAGGAAATATAAGCACCTTGATGGTAGGAAATATTTTATATATCTTTTTATACGCATCTTTGTATACCCATTTTATATATCTTTACAATACTCAACATTTTATATATTTTTTATACCATGTACCTAGGACAGTGCCTTGCATACAATAAGAGTTTCTTAATAAAGATTTGTTGCATTCAGTTGGAGGTACAGTACAGCTTTTCACTGAATTTTTGAATATGGTTGTTTTCCATCCTTTGTAATGGAAACCTGGTATGAATGCCTTGTCCTTATTAGCATATATCTACCTTTTTAAATTGTCTCCTTATTAGCTCTTACTGGAATTGCTTCCCTTCTCCCCAGGCTCCATGAGAAAATTGGGGGATATATTAGAGTGACAAGGTAACTGAGACCTTGTTTTACATATAACAGCACTATATTACACATCGACTACAAGCTTTATTTAAATAAAGTTAATACACTGCATCTATTGCTCTTTCTGGTTTCAACTCCAGGGAGCAAGATACCCCTCTCAGGTTAAACTCATCATCTCTAATCTCATCACCAATCTTTTAACTCATGCCTTGATTGATACTCCTTCCCTCAGCCTCCTCTCCCAACTGATTGGAGGGCTGAAGCGTATCAAACTCCACCCAATGCCTTTCTTTATAGAAGGCAGAAACTCACTCCACTCAGCATCTTTTGCTCTGCTTGGTTTCAACTCCATAGAATAAGATGCCCCTACATCAGGTGTCCCTTGGTCTCCCCTCTTACCCACCAGGTTCCTGTCTCCTTTTTGTGTATTGTCTTCCCCATTAGATTGTAAGTTTCCTGAGGGCAGGAACTATCTTGCTTTTTAATTAATTGTATCCCTAGTGTTTAGCACAGTACCTGGCACGTAGTAGGTGCTTCAGGAATGTTTATTGGATATTGGGTACAGACTCATAAATGCATCATTTTTTATCCCTATGTTTTCCCTCAGATTTAACATCATATAAACAGATATAGATTGTATTTATGTATATACATATATGTACACATACACACATATATACATGGACATCTGCTACAGAATAGTCTCATATGTGTATGCATGCATACATATATTTATACATACATACATATATAAACTTTCTAGTTAGATGTCAATAATACTTCACATATGGTTACCTGAGGTTGTTTTCATTTTCTAAAGAACTTTTATATTTGCAAATATGACTTTTGCCTTAAAACAACCATGGTGATAACTTACACTCATTACACAAAAGGGAAAAAAAGACTTCTTTTTTTCTCCCTTGGAAATGGTTATAAAAATTAAGGAACCAGAAAATTAATGGCTCACATACAGTAAATAGCTTACTTGAAATTTTGAATTTTGGTCAGGGATGGTAGTGCATGCTTCTAGTCCCTATGGCTTAAGAGGCTGAGGTTGGTGGGTCGCTTGATCACAGAAATTCTCAGCTCCAGTAGGGTAAGCCAAGCAAATGACTTTACTATATCTAATACCACTGTGGAGAGTCCCAGGGAAGGAACTACCATGCTGCTTGAGATAAACAACCTGGTTCAGAAATGGGGCAGGTCAAAGATCCTGTGCCTATTAATATTAGGATCCCACTTACTGTGAGTGGGGCTGCTATATTTTCAGCCTGGTGAATTAGGAAGATACAATTCCTTCCCCCAACCTCAAAAAAACTTTTGCTAATATGGGTCAAATATTAAAATCCTTAATCACACTGTCACTTTTGGTGATAACATGTTTTAAAACAAATTAGATAATAGATATAAAGTAATTTGCAAACCTTAAAAAGCTATATAAATGGTAGCTATTATTCTTGTATAATGATATAAATTATATATTGACACAAAGTCAGGCCAGGTCAAAAAAGTAGAAGCAAGTGCATCATGCTCCAATCACTGCTCCTAAATATTTCCAAACACTTGGATTTTGTCCAATTACACTGAGACCCAATGAGAACCATTTGTCTCATTATGTTTATTGTTCCAATTTCTGTCTGAGATGAAATATCACAGGATCAGATTTCATTTTGAAAATTCTGATCTCCCATTTCTTTTTCCTGATGGAACCATTTAATTCGGATAAGGCAGAAAACAAAATATAAAGGAAGAGTAATGGTCTTTGAACTGACACAGAATGTTTACTTTGAATATATTTATTCTGAAAATCTTATTTGAAAAATGAAGCTCCAATCATTAGAGGAAAAATGAGTCATCAATACTTGAACAGATTTCAAAGTCTCTTTGCCATAGATGTGGAGTACAACATGAAGTACATAGGTCCTACTCAAAAGAGTGCTAAACTTTGTGATTGAGCAAAGGGGAATATGATACAGGAGAAAGAAGGGGTGGATAAGAAAAGTTAGAAGTAAATTCAATTCAATACAAGCATCCTGTATATAGACAACCCTTGTAGATTTTTCTAGGAAGAAACAAAATTTAGCTCACAAGCTTCCTTGGCTCTCCCGGCATTTATGGTCTGGTAGATTATTAGATCAACTGGCAGCATGCAGAATCTGGCTCCATAAGTATATATGTTACAAGAAGCTGCCTCCCAATTATGTCCAGACATCCATTTGTTTTAACCTGTTGAACATTTAACACTCCTATCTCCACTATAACTTTGTAAGGAATGTCCAACTTTGATGTGACTTTGCTCCATAGGATGTTGGGTATTTTGGCAATACCTAAGTAGACACACAACTTTCAACTGAAGTGATATCTCCTCTTAAACATTTTCTATAAATGAAACCAGTTTTCATCTTTTAGCTCTTCCAAATTTTTTCATTTACCACTAAATTCACTCTAAAAAAGAAACAATTGCTAGTCAGGATAGTTTAACTTTCTGGTGTATTATTCAAAAATCAGCAGCACCATATGAACAATAACAATAACTCTTAATGAGGGCTTTATATTCATTAACTCACTTGAGTATCCCCCAAAACTGATAAGGTATGAATTAGAGGGAGTATTTTTTATCACCATTTTGCAGATGAGTAGGCTGTAGTCAGAAGTCAGATAGGGGCTGACATTTTTATCCAAAGTGTTTAGCAAGATGCTTATAAGAAGTCATTATTTAATAAATGCTTATTGACTGAGTAAATCAGTTTGTACTTACTCCAAATCCAGGATTCTATCTACATGCTTACTATATGCTAGACACTGCGCTAAATGTTGGAGATACAAAGAAAAGAAGAATAGTTCCTACCCTCAAAGAGCTCACAGTCTAATGATGGAGAGAACACATAAAGGAAATCTGAAAATCAGGGAGGGAGTGGGGAAGGTACTGAGAAGCCAGAGTGGGAAATGATCTGGGGAAGTATGTTTTTCTGAGCTAGATCCAGCTTGCAGAAGATGTAGTCCAGGAAAGCAGGGGGGTGAGAAATGATTAGAATTCCCTGGTGTCATCTTTAAATAGTAGAAGATCTGAGAGTAGCTCTCCAATATCCATCCTCCATCCTCTTTAATCAGAGGGATGGAGGGGAGCCAGAGGTAGTCAGTGCTAAGTTGATTTCATCTTGCACAATGACAAGTTTCCAGAGATCATGAAGTCCAGGAAACTAACTGACTGGAAAATGATGAATGAGCACAACTTATCAAGGTCAGTTTCTTTGAGGTTAACATCTAATAAAGGCAATGAGCAAAAATACAGCGTGTGGGATCATAATCCCACCTAACAGCATTCAAGTTCTGATGACTAAGCCTATAGTGTTGTTAGTCTGTACATATAATTTCACTGGTCTAGGACAGGAGCACCTAACCTTATTTCCTGTGCGCCATTGACTTCTTTGGCAATTTGGTGAAAGCTGTGAATCCCTTCTGAGAATAACATTTTAAATGCATAAAACATAATGCAAAGGATTACAAAGAGCACAGTATTAAAATATACCTATCAATTTTTTTAAAGCCAAAGAAGTTCATGGACCTCAGGTATAGGAGAATTCCTAAGGAGGAAATTTCTCTGACAAGTATTCTGCAATTTATAGTCCTGGAGAGTAGCCTCAGTGGCCTTGAGGTTAAGTTACTTGCCCAAGGTCATACAGACAATATGTTCAAAAGTGAGTTTTGAACAAAGATCATAGTGATTCTGAGGATGCCCTTCTACATACTATGCCATAACGCATATTCACAGAAAACATACTAGTTGTGGAGTCATGATAAAAACAATTTCATTTCTTTGTAATTTTATTAATTTTCTCTTCTTTAAGAACTGCCATCACTTGATTATTTGTAGTTTGGGGTGAGAAAGGTAGTTGAATCATTTAAATCTTCCAATCTAAAATTTTATTTTAGCCATTAGTTTTAACTTTCTCCTTTTAAACTTTCTGAGCAAAATTACTAAGGAATACAATGATTCAACTGTAATTTCTTGTCTCTTCCTTTGTACCCTATTCTATGAAAAAAGCACTAACAGAGAAAGGAAGAACAAAAGCCTTGTGACAGGAAGGAGACCTAAGAGCCAGAGACCAGGATGATAACATGTATTAGAAAATCAGCTCCAGAAAAAATGAGTTGGCTGTGTATTGCCTAGGACTCAGATATTCAAATGGACCTGTTATGTCACTGATTTATGAGTTCCTCCCAATATTATAGATGACAACCCATTCATATCTGCTTGTCCTGTGCAACTCTTATCAATGTTACTCCAAAAGTTTGCCACAAAAGATCTATCCAACATGCTTAAGGTTTTCCTGTTTTTTTCCAAACATTGCAAGGGTATCAGTGGACCACTCATTCCTCTTTCTTGCTAAATGACCAGCCCATACACTTCTTGTCATATTGCTCCCTAATTTTGTCCTTTACTCCTGTTTTTCTTTGTAGTTTCTTATTGCTTTTATCTTGCAAGGTACTCACACACACAATCGACCTCTTGGAGAATCACAGAATTTGAATGTAAGGACTTGAAAGTCCAAGTAGTCTAAGGAACCCCCACTAGAGTATATCTGACAAGGAGTCAACTAGCCTCTACTTGAAGATTTCAAAGAAACCTATAGCACCTCTCATGGTACCCATTCCATTTTTGTATAGGACAAATGATTAGGACATTTTTTTTTCTTGACACGGAGCTTCAATTTGATTCTTTTTACAGTATCCAACCAATTCCTCTTGGTTCTTCCCTCGGAGGTCAAATAGAATGAACCTATTCTTCCCTCCATGTGACAGTCCTTTAAATACTTTAATACAGCTGTCATGTTCCCTCCGATTCTTCTCTTCTCCAGGCTAAATTTCCCCAATTCTTTCAAATGATTTTCCTATGCCATGAATTCATGACTTTCATCATTCTTCATCAGCCTAGATGACTTCCTCTGGACCCTCTCTAGCATCTCTTTCTTAAACCAAAGCACCTAGAAGTGAACCGAAAACTCACATAAGGTCTGGCAGGAGCAGAGTACAGTTGGATTGTCTCTATTGCCTTTTTGTGATATTTATCTTTAGTTCTTCAGAGGAAATTATATCCAACAACTTGTAGGCATATATCAATACTGGTAAAATATTAGTGCTGAAAAGATGGAGCTGTGTTTTCATAGGAAATTTGAGGTCAGCAGAAGAACTTTGCAAGTTCCAGAGAACAATTCATACTACTCTCCCACTCCTTTTCAGCTCCGGGCTCAGTTCATTGCCCATCTGTACTATCTGTCCCACACATGCATGCTGTCTGTTGGACAAATTCTAAAGCATGGATACTCAAATGCAATTGAAATCAGGGCAATACACAATTTTTATCCACTTGGCCTTTCCTGTGTGAATGGTCAGGCCAAACTCCTTTAAGTGACTGTAGATTTCTTACAGGAAGCTCTACAACGGCCTGAGGTTAGATACAATGTACAGTGAATTCCTCCTTGACCTGGACTCTGCACTGGATCTTCTTCGTATCCACAGCAAATGCCTTTTCCTATTATACTACTACTTATTTGATGACTTGCCTGATCTTTATCAACAGAAGGCCATTGAACACTTATTTCTAATGTTATATGTTCCAAGAAATCCCAAAAGATTTACATGTATGGATGGAATATACCTAATAATAAAAGTCTCTGTGGCAGCATTTTGCCCTACCTAATTGCTTTTAAATAACAAACACAATGGAATATTATATTCTCTACATTTTTTTCAGTTAATTGTAAGATAAAGGTAAAGATGTAGTCTATTATTCATTAAAAAGTGCCCAGGGAGATGAGTTATTTTAGTAGTTATTTAGAGAGCATTATAGATTCCCCAATAGAATATAAGCCCCTTAAAGACAGGGATTCTCATTTTTTTTCTTTTTTTTTTAAACCTGAGAGCCTAGTATAATGCTTAACACATAATAGACACTTAATAAATGCTTATTGGGGAAGCTACGTGGTGCAGTGATAGAGCACCAGGCCTGGAATTAGGAACACCCGAGTTCAAATCCAGCCTCAGACACTTATGTGACTTTTGACAAGTCATTTAACCCTGTTTGCCTCAGTTTCTTCATCTGTAAAATGAGCCAGAGAAGGAAATGGCAAACCACTCCAGTATCTTTACCAAGAAAACCTCAAATGGAGCCACAAAGAATTGAACATGACTGAAAAGACTGAATAATAATGAATGCTTATTGACTGATTTTCAGAAATAACAAAAGGCTAAATTAGTACCTGGATCCAGTTTATGACTAGAGTTAAACTCCAGAATTACAACGTTCATTCCCTAGAGGAGTTTCATTTCACAGAGTATATTATAACATTATATTATATTTCTATCTGTATTACAGGGAAGAATGACATATGGGAAAGGAAGAGTCACTGGATTCGTAGCCAGAGCACCTTGTTGGCTTTGTTATTATGCAGCCTTGGGCAAGTCATATAACTTCTCCAGACCTTAGTTTCTTCAGCTATGAAATGTGGATGAACAAGATAATTTTAGACTTTATTTCCAGGCCTACATCCTAAAACAATACACTACTAGAATAAGAGAGAACAAAATGTATAAGACATGGAAGAGACAGCTGGATTAAAAGAACAAGCATGGTAAAGGAGAAAGAACACTAGACTGAGAATTTAGGCCTGTAGTTTCCAAACATTTTTTTTTATCAAGGATCTTTATCAGCACATTTTTGAGCACATACCCTCAGTGTGTTTATAGTAATTTATTTGTACATTATATATACTACTGCTGTTGTTGTTCAGTCATGTCAGTCATATCTGACTTTTTATGACCCCATTTGGGATTTTCTTGGCAAAGATATTGGAATGGCTTGCCATTTCCTGCTCCAGATCATTTTATAGATAAGGAATTGAAGCAAACAGGCTTAAGTGACTTGCCCAGAGTTACATAGCTAGCAAGTGTCAGGACAGATTTGAACTCATGAAGATGAGTCTTCCTAATTCCAAGTCCGATGCTTTACCTACTGTGCCACTTAGCTGCCCATATATTGCTTTATTAATAATTTATTTATATTATGAAACTTGCACATAAAAACAATATTTTAAAGGTTTATATGAAGAATGAATAATAATTGGTTCCAGAGTCAATAGGGAGCCATCAGAGTCTTTTGAGTACGGGAGTGATCTAGCCAGACCTGAGCTTTAGGAAAATCATCTTAGCATCTATATAGAGGATGGATTGGAAAAAAGGGAAACTAGATGGAGAGAAAACAATTTTTTAATAGCTGGGGCTTTTATACTAGCTCAGGTGGGATATGACGGGGGCTTGAACTAGCATTGCCACATTTCAAGTATAGAGAAAGGAGCAGATGTAAGAGATGTTGCAGAGATAGAAATGACAAGATTTGGCCACTGATAGAATATGTGAAATAAGGAAAGGTAAAAAAGCAAAGATGACATGAAGGTTGTGAACCTGGGTGATTGTGAGGGTAATTACTGACAGTAGTAGGAAAGACTGAAAGAAGGACAGGTTTAGGGGGGAAGAAACTGTAATAGTATCTGAGATACAAGTACAACCCATGCATGCCTCCCATCCCCTGGGACACTTGTCACACTTTAAAATAAGGAGGGTAGGGGGAAAGGGCTTTCACTCACCACTTACTGCCCCAGAGCACAAAACGTTGCTCAACCATGAAATGTAAGGGAGTAGGAAGGAAGGAAATAGTAGAAGGAAAAGTCTCCACTCACCCCCACCCCTAATGGGATCTGCACAGCTGCTGCTGAGGGTATTCATCTAGTGGTTTGCTTAAAACCATCCTGAAGGGGCAGCTCATGAGGATGAAAGTTTGGGGCTTGCAGAGAGAAAGAAAGGGATAAGGGTTGAGTGTGAGTGTATTGGATATAGGCTCCAAGGTTGGTTTTCAAAGAGAACGTGAGATGAGACTCAAGTTCCTGCCTTCTAATTGGTTGATCACACATCCTTTGGGATTAGACCACAATATCCACTTAAGAAACCGTCTAGAACAGAGGATCTTAACCTTTTTGTGTGTCATAGAATCTTTGACCGACTTGTAAAGTCTACGGATCCCCTCACAGAATATTTTTAAAATTAATTCATAATTGAAGGAAATGCTCATTTTCAGTTAGAGGTTAATGAAAATTAAAATGTAAGTGTGTTTCCCTTCCCCCTTCTTCCCCACCTCTGAACCAAGTTGAAATTTATCCACAGATCCCTTGGGGAATTGTGGACCTTGAGTTTTAAAAAATCCCTGATGAAGAGACTTAAGAATCTAGTCCCATTTCTGCAACTGGCAAGCTATGTCACCTTGAGGTAATCACTTCCCTGGGCCTCAGTTTCCTTATTTGTAAAATGAAGGCATCATCCTAGCTGATCTCTAAGGCCCTTTTCATTATCAGATTCTATAAATAAGCTTTCTGCTGATTAGATTGATAAATGTATCAGTTTTGTCCATAGGTAATTAGTCTAACAGCTGTTGCAAGTCAGGGGACTGGATTGTTTCCTTTGATAAAACAAGTAATTTCTATAAATTACAATTACTGATTTACAATCCCCACAGTAAGACATATGTGTGTGTTTATATACATATAACTAGAATGATGTTAAGCATGCAAAATCAGTAATGGGTGCATGATTCTCAAATCTTGTAGAACTGATAAAAATCAGGGTTGCTGTCAGCTTTGTAAATTGAGAGCTCCAAGGAAATTCTGTGACTGTCTTCGGTTAGGGTTTTTTGTGCTGGTAACTTGCTCCCCCTGGTGGATAGTTAATTGACATGTTAGTGAGTCCAATCTGTCATTGAAAAGTGCAGTTGGCCAGACTGAGTGAGATTCCTTCACAGGTGTAAGAATGCATCTCCTAGAATTACTCAAGCTCCAGACCCCAGAAAATAAACGAATGCCCTGGCCTGGTGTCCAGCAGATGTCTAAAGAGGCCCTCCTATGGTGAGAAAAGAGCTGGCCCTTATATATATACTGCCCTTGTTGCCTCATGTTTTCTCATTATTGTAGCTGTCTCGAAATCATTGCCCTGCACTGATTTGAGATGGGAATCTTGGGAACCTTTTTTTTTTCTTCCAAGTATAGATCTTTCTGAGTGGGTGGGGTGAGAGGAAACTACAGAAAAGAAAAGCATGTTACAAAATAATTTCCTTTTCTCTCATTGTATCTCCCTTCCCCCCAAAAAAGAAAAAACCCAACAGCACCAACTGACCCTTTCCTCCCTCTGTGTGATACTAAAATACACAGAGTTGCTTTCTGTTATGACCTGATTAATGGAAAATGTGCAAGTTCTCTGATTCCCAGGAGAATAATTTTCCTCACAGTGCCAATGTACCCATTGGCTTCCTGTTTTGTTTTGTTTTGTTTTCATTGCTATACTTGATGAATTTTTCTTTAAAAAAAAAAAGGAAAAACTTACATTGCATTTAATATTCAGGGTGACTCAGCAGTTGAAATATTGTATAAAGAATTTTTAATACCTGAGTATGGCTTGCATCGATTAATCTAAAATACCTCATGGGTACAGTCAGAGGCCTTTCACATTGTGGCCCCAGTTCAGACAGTTTATAAGCCAAAAAAGGGAGGCATTTTAAATATTTATTTTACAGGACATATTTTAAATAACCTACATATGTAAATAGAGCATTCTTCACCAGTATGTTATTGCCAGATCAATTCTCATGTTCTGATATATAATTAATTACCGGTTTATTCCTCTGTAAACCATGGCAAGGAATAAATCAGTGATGCCAGGTCACTGATGTCAGTGAGGATTGTAATACCCACAAGTCAGTGGTGACTGTGGAAAGGAAATAGAGACTGTGTAAAATCAGTGGAGGTGATACGATAAACAGTACGAAAAAGGCCTGGCCATCAAGGAAAGTTCCTGGCCCCCTCTTCACACTCAATAAATTTATTCTCTCCTTTCCCTCCTGAATGGAAGATTGCTCTCTTAAAGATATACTATAAAACATGTGAACGTTTCACAAAGCCTATCTCTCTCATGTAAACATGCACATTTATATCTGCAAATTATTCTGAAAAAATGTAATTGGAATTTAAAGAAAAATGTGAAAAGGTTATCTTTTTGGTTTAAAATTTTCCTAGGTCCCAAACTGATTTGTGTTAAGCTTATGCAAAATTTGTTCCAGTCCCATTTAAGTTGCTAATGCTCTATATATATGTATATATATACACACACACATATGTACATATATATGTATATATGTATATACATGTACATATATGTATATATATGTAAATATTTTTCTACATTAAAATAGCATCAACCTTTTTATTTTTATTTTAACAACAGCAGTGGAAGTAACCAACTTCAGATTTGGTAGGATCGTAGTTCTCTCTAAGACAAAAGCACGGAAGTCAAAATGTATGACCTTTTTTTCTGGACCCTTCAGACATGCAATCGTATGATGTTCATGTAGAATTAAACATAGGTGATAAGGACAAGAACACTATAAAATTACTTGTGGGTGTTATGAGAGGTGCACTAGAACACTAAAAGAGAGATCTGCATTTCTGGTAAGCACAGCTCATAAGGATCACCAGCAGTCATATTGAAAATGCTGGTTGCTGACCTATGACTTTGTATGTAAACCACATTTTAGTTAGCCAGCTGGTTAAAGGCATAAGTTGTACTTTCCTTAACCCAAAACATTAGGTCAATACCATAAATAATTTAAGCATTTAAAAGAAAAGGAAATAAGTAGTAATTATTTGCTACTCTCTTGACAAAACAACCAGTTGATTAACTGACATTTTCCATTCTGAACTAGTTGTCAAATCATACAAAACAACCGTGTAGTAAATATATGTTATATACTTTAAAATCTGTAATATTTAATGAGATTCATGCTAAGGGATCTGTATCTATGAACTGCATTTCAAATTATTATTGTCACTCTTTAGTAGGGAAAAAGCAGATTTTGAGGAAAAACAAATAATTTTCAAGAGTTAATTACAATGGATACCAGTCATATTTCTAGATCCATTGTTATCTTCCTCATTTAGGTTAATGATTTGAGTGCTGAGATGAGAGTCTCTCTCATAAAAATACAATAGGGGTGACAAGATGTAAATTAGTGCCTAACAGTTTCTGAACCAAGGTGAGGTGATATTGTTTTTTCTGAGAAGATGTGAAAGGTTAAAAATGACTCACAAAACTGATTCAAATGACTCTTTAGGCACCTCACATTAAATAACCCAAAATGCAGTGAGTGCTATGAATATGCCATGTGAAGTGGTGATATCACTAGTCTGTACTTCAGGGCTCAGAAAATTAATGCTATTGACAACTGAAGTGGATTGCTAAGATCTGAATAACACGGTTTAGTTACTGAAGTAGAGATACTGGCTTAGTTAGAGCATCCACAAAAAAAGGAAATGTATTTTCCTCCAAAAACAAAATAGCGGTAGCATTACCTTGGCTCTAGTTATTTTTTTTTTTTTTTTTCAGAGTATATTTAATCTCTATATGAGATTCTTTATTAAATTTTTTTGAGTTACATCTTTTCTCCCCGTCTTTCCCCCACCCACCACCCCAAAACAGCCATCCCAGTATTTCCCCCC
>CM053582.1:473152257-473172497 GCA_028627135.1 Pseudochirops cupreus
TGACTTTAGTGGGAAGTATCTTTGTGTGCGTTTTGGAGTTCCAGGATTGGTTTAGAGTCCTATTTTATGGGTATTTTGGGGTGGCTATGTGAGAGCTGCGATGTGTTGCTGCTTCTACGCCGCCATCTTGGCTCCGCCCCCGGCTCTAGTTATTGTAATGACAGGCAAGACATTCTGATTGCACCCTAGGAAATCAGATGTTGGTTTGCAAAAGTACTGCCAGACTTTCACCCAAATTGCTGTCTTATCTATCAGTCCCTTATATGTCCTTAATGTTCTTATTTCTGGTTTGTCTTAAAAGCTCAAAATGATCTTCAAAGTCCTAGACCATAGGCCTTTCACAGCTATCAGGTGGAACCTCCTGGTCTTTGAGTTTAGCTTTTCAATGTCAAGAGAACATCAATATGAACTGCCTACTCCCATATCTATTTTCCTGGTCAGTTGCATATTATCATACAATTTTCTGAAACTAGAAAATATTTCACAGATAGTTCAACCTGCTCATATTACCCAAGAGGAAAATGAGGTTAGGAAAAAAAAAAAAAGATGAAATTTGCCCAAAGTCACACTGGGAGTTTTTAAGGTAGAGATGAGATTAGAACACAGTTGATTCCTCAGTCCCACACTGCTTCTATTAAAACAGTCGCCATGTTGCTTAATCAAGGATGCCTCTTAATTATTTGTAGCCAATCTTTTTCCTTCTTTAGTTTTTAATGCTCTGGAAGTTTGCCTTTTCCTTATTTTCTATTATACTGTGAGTGGAAATGAATGACAGGACATACATGTGGTCTAGGAGGGCATGGAAACTTGCAGATGCACCAATTTGCTTAGTCTTAATTTGTAATAGACATAACTGCACTGAAGAGAACGGTTGGCTTTTAGCTTTTATAATTCATTGCTTCCATCCTGCAAGCTTGGCCCACCTTCTTAGCTGAGCTGTGTCTATCTCTGGGGATCTCTTTATCCTGGTTAAACAAATACAAATTTAAAAAGAGATAAAAAAAAAACCGTACAAACTTGAGACAGCTCAGGAAACAAAATAGAGGCCATTTAAGCCCATCTAGGCTCATTCTGTTTTAGTACTCTATTTCCCAAGTTGTTGCGCGAATGATCCCAGTGTCTTTGCCTTTACAACCTTGCCTGATAGGCCATTGCACACATTTATTATCCTCGATGTGAAAAAGTGCTTCCTAACGTCTGTTCTAAATCTGTTTTAATTTCCATTTATGCTCCATTGTCCTATAATCTGTTCGGAGCTGAAAATAGAACCAAGGTATGATCTTTGCACAACCCCGAGCAATAAATTTTACTAGTATTTTTTTTCAAACTGCACAACCTTGCAGTAAATAAGAAAGCTTTATGTGAAGGGGAAAAATAAACAAAATAAACCTCAAACCCCTCTCCCCTCAACCTTCCTAAACCTTAACTAGTATTATAGAGTTTTCCCCTTCTCTTTGAACCCAATCTTCTTCTGGTTAAAGAAGTAAATCTAATTATAGGCTCATGAGAAATGGAAGTGATTTCTGCATGTAGGGAGTTGGTACTGCAATTTTTTGTCATCAGTCATTGGCCTTACAAAACAGAAAATATTCCATAGGCTCCTAGGCAAAGCTTTCTCTCCACAGTTGAAACATCTGCTTTGCTTTGTGTAAAATCTTTAGATGGGTGGGTATGAGTTGTTTTTTTTTCTTCTAATTGAATTTGTAGTTTATTTCAGGTGAGGATGAAGCTGTTTTGGAGGAGAGATAAAATCTTTGGTCAGGCCGTTGCCAGAATCAAGGCCCCACCACTCACGACACATTTTTGTTCCAATCAATCAAAAGAAGTGCTGATCAGGGCTCCTAGTGTACGTACAGTATGAGCAAGAAAATCTCTGCTGATAATTTCCCCAGTCACTGTCTTTTACACCCCACGTAGGAAGGACTGAAATACTGAGGCACACATCTCCGAAATACAATGCAATGGGTAGATCTTGAAGGAAGACTTGCTAACCCCCTTGTGGCTACTCAGTAGACATTGATTGATTTTAATAATGAAAACATCAGAGACTGAGTGGTAAAATGGAAAAAGCATTTGACTTGGTATTCAAAGTCATGGCTTCCAATTCTGCCACCTATACCTTTTTATAGCTACTGTGCTGGCTTGGACAAGTCACTCGACTGCTCTTAGACTGAGTTTCTTGAAGTATAAAGTCAGAATAATAGAAATTGCCCTTGATAGCTTATCAAATTGTTTTGAGAGACAAATGAAAAAAAAGCTATGCGAAATACATTTTGAATGAAAAAGTACTATATAAATGCAATGTTTTATTACTATAATGGCTATGAGCTGAGGCAAACCACGTGCAGATAATATTTATTGAATAAATGAATTAATAGAAGCGGGAAAAGTATCATGATGCTGGATTTGGAGTCTGAGAGTCTTGGATTCAAAACTTGTTTCTGACACTTAATATTTAAATAGCCCTTGGCAAATCACTTAACCTCTTAGATACTGAGTTCTTGCTCTATAAAATTAAGGGGTTAGACTAGATAGACTTTAAGTTTCTTCCAGATCTAAATATACTGTCCAATGATTCTAAGAATAAGGTATTTATAAGAATTCTAAGAATATTATTATTAGAATCTTAGAATCTTATTCTAAGAATAAGAGTATTTAAAACAGAATTACAGGACAATCCTGACTAATTTGCTTTGTTAATTGAAAATCATGATCAAGCTATTCAGTTATCCTTATTTGGGGTTTTCTTTGCAAAGATACTGGAGTGGTTTGCCATTTCCTTCTCCAGTTTATTTTACAGATGAGGAAACTGAGGTAAACAGGGTAAAGTGACTTGCCCAGGGATACACAGTAAGTGTCTGAGGTCAAATCTGAACTCAGGAAAATGAGTATTCCTGATTCTAGGCCCTGCACTTGCATTCTATCCACTGAGCCACCTAGCTGCCAGATATAGATCACAGATAAGTCCATAGAAGATGGAATCCTGAAAAGGTAAAATATTTATATGTTAACACCAGAGAACTTTAATGATTATAGTGCCTACTCAATGGCCCTCCCTAATGAGCCTCACTGCTCTATCCCCATGCCAATAAGCGGAATGCAAATAAATCCACAGGGTTTTATTTGGACCAACCACAGTATTAAGTACCTGAATTTCTGTATTCTCTCTGCATTAAGCACCTGTACATCCCCAATCCTTTCTGAAGTGGCATATGCTGATTCTGCCCAGCAGCATAAAGGAGAGGAGAAAGGCTGAAAATACACCACATTATGACCCAATACTAGAGTATCACCAAGGCTACATTCTATACAAATGCCATACTTCCTTTCCCTAACTTGAAAGAAGCAACAGAGGCTGATTCTGCCTAACCAAATGAAGGAAAGGACAGAAAAAGGATAAACTAGTTTGATGGACTAGGCCTGAAGGAAAGGAGACTGGAATCCAAACGAGATCATTGCTGTTCCCCTAGAAACTACTTAACACAGGTGTCTAGGAGGTCCAATATCCTCCAACATGTAGAAGCTGGAGCTGATTACAGCCTAGCCTTTCAGCTTAGGGTATACTCACCATCCAAAGGGAAGGAACCAAAAAGTGATGGCATCAAAAAGGTAAAAGATACTGTTAAACATCCTCAGCTAATATCCTGGCCCTCAAAAAGGTAATGAGCAGAAAGAATCCTAAAACCAGAAGGAAGAATGAGTAAAATATCAAGCATTATAGTATGAAACAAAATAAATCATGGACTGATGAAATACAAAGTTCTGTGGATTCTCTAGAGCAGTGGTTCTCAACCTTCCTGCCGCCACAACCCTTTAATACTTCTATGTGGGCGTATCTGCATGTGGGCGGACCTGCCTGGAGACAGATAGAGAAGGGATGTCTCAGTTCCTAAGACCATTGGAAACATGTGTTTTCTGATGGCCTTAGGCGACCCCTGTGAAAGAGTCGTTGGACCCCCAAAGGGGTCGTGACCCACAGGTTGAGAACCACTGCTCTAGAGTATCCACAGCAACAAAGAGCATTTCCAAGAATGGTTCAAGAGAGAAATAGAATTCACAAAAGAAATTCAATTCAATATAGGTCAGAAATTCGACCTCAATGCAGCATTTTGTAAAAGGACAATTAATAGATTAAATGTTTTGAATCCACATTGGATAGATAATACCTTTAAAGAAAGATAGAAAAGCTAGAGCACAAAAATACTTATGTGGAAGAAAATCTGGTAGAGGAAAAGCAAATAGCAAGAACACTGAAAGAACACATGAATTCCATCAAAGAACTGAAGACAGGCTACTCAGAAGTGTTTTAACTCTTGCAGAAGAATAATGTCGAACATTTACAAAGTGCTTACCGTGTGCCAAGCTCTATGCTAAAAGTTATCTACAATAATTTCATTAGATCCTCACAACAACCCCCAGGGGTAGGTGTTATTATTATCCCCGTTCTACAGATAAGGAATCTAAAGGAAACTGGGGTTAAGTGACTTACTGAGGATCACACAGTAAATGTCTAAAACTGGATTTGTACTTTCTGGAGTCTTGATGACTCCAGGTCTGGTACTCTAAGACAAACAAGATGTGAATGGCTCCAAGTCTACCTTAGCCTCTATCCTAGATCTTATAATAGCTCAGTAAAGTTATATAGTAGGAGACAGATGAGACTCGAGGGTTTGACTGACCCTTAAAATGCCTCAAGTAGCCATTCCAACTCTTAGTCTTGAGGAAAGCTGGTAAATCTAGGATTTTGCTGAAATAGAACCTTCAGTGGCATATTCAAGACAGATTTTAAAGATAAATTGCACAAACTGTGACTTAAAAGACTCAGCTTTTAGCCATGTATCCTAAGGAGGTCAAAGAAAGAGAATGAGGTGCCATATGTACCGGTATGTTCATACCAGGGTATGAATATTTCCTATTTATAGCTTGCTGTACATATTTATTTACATGTGGTCACCCCCGATGGACTGTGAGCTTCTTGGAAATAGAGATTGTTTTTACTTTTCTATGTACCCCCAGTGTTTATCACAAGGCCGGGCACATAGGTAGGCACTACTTAATAAATGCATACTGACTCATGAGCTGACGGATTAAACTATAAACAAAGTGGGTGCCTACAATTGAGGAATGACAAAATAAATAATGGTGTAGTGTTTTGATGGAATATTTGCACTATAAGAAATGAAAGAATAACAAAAAGCATTTACACATTGAAATGCTGTGTGAAGAACTCTGCTAAGCTATTTGGGAAAAAAAAGTACAAAAGCAAAATACACACACACACACACATTTTACAAAAGAATGTAAACTCCTTGAGGGCAGGGGCTGTTTCTGTTTTGTTTTTTTTTTTTAGTCCCTAGAATTTAACCCAATGCTTTGTACAAAATAAGTGTTCAATAAATACTTGTTGATTTATCAATTGCCTCAATGAGACTACATTCTAATCATAATGCAAGATAACACATATAGGAGTATGCAATTTCAAGGCAGATGATAAGGCATAGATGTAGTCTGTTTTACTCATCAAGGCAATATAGCAAGTTCTGCTGGTTTATATGGTATCATATCAGTGAAGAGAGCAAAACCCAATGCCTGGAGGGTTCAATGGTAAGGCAGATGGTGATTTCCAGTGCTCTGAAGGCTGAGAGAAACGGCTAAATGGCTAAGTCAGGAAGTCCAGATGTCACTGAGCCAGGGCAGGTGGCAAAGCTGAGTTGTATGGAAGGCAGCAATAAGATAGGTAGAAAGGGGTGGTAGGTCACATAAGCAGGGTTCATGACAAGTTCCAGAGTAACAGAAGGTACCACAATATGGTAGTTGGTAAGCCCTGGGGATCTGGGAGATGATCATCAAAAATAAATCATGGCTATCTCTCTGCTCATTGAAGCAGTTCACCATGGCTTAGAATTGAATGGCCATGTCCATCCCCCATGTCAGAAAAAAATGAGAAATTTGAAAAAATTCAAATTTGAAATTTCAATATTGGAAAAACTCAAAATTTTGCAACATAAGATTTTTATGAACTGATACTGAGTAAAATAGGTCATAGGGACTATATCTACAGCTTAAAGGAACCTCAAAGGACATCTAACTCAATCTTTTCATTGTACAAATTAGGAAATTGAGGCTTACATGTCTTGTCTAAGGTGACACAGACAGCAAGTATCAGAAGCACGATGTGAACCCATGTCATCAAGAGTTCAGAGCAAGTGTCCTTTCCACTGTAACATGCTGCCTCTGAGAATCTGGAAAAGAATATATACAACTACAAAAATGTAAATTAAAAAACACTTTAAATAAAAGTGCATGCTACAGAATTATAATGACATGTTTTGACCCAGAGAAGAAATAAGAAAATGCCCCCTTCCTTTTATTTCGTTCTGTTGAAGAAGTGAAGAATCATGGGTAGATAATGTTGCTTATGTCACCAGATGTGGCTATTGTGTCCATTCATTTTACTTTTTTCCTTTGGTTCAAGGGAAGGTTCACTGGGTAGGTGAAGGTCAGGAAAGCAGGGGACATTCAAAAATGAACATGATATGAAAAACATAGAATCAATAAAACAAAAATGATTAAAATAAAATATAAGACGATATCTAGTCACCCTATTTAAATGATTACCCACTTAGACTCTTCCTTTAGAGGCATAGAATCTCACAAAAATCTCAAGAACCACCCATTTTGTCTACCTTAAGATAAATGGTATGGGAGGCAGTATAATAAAGAGGACAGGGAGATGGCTTTGGAGTCAAAACAACCTGGGTTCAAGTTGTGCCCCTGGAAACATACCAGCTGTGTGACCCTGGACAAATCACTTGCCCTCTTAATGCCCTGGGCAATTACCTAACATTATGAGTAGCTGATTAATTGTTGTTCTGTCTGCTTTATTTTTCTGGAATTAATCACAATTTACTGGTCTTATGTTTGGTAAAATGAACTCACTACAAATGGAGGACTGAAGAGAGAGCAATACAACTTCTTTCAAGTAACTACTGCCTTGTAAATAGCAATTTTTACTGTTTTTGCCAGAAACCCTGAGCTTCTTTTTCCCCTCCCAGATGATTCTCTTTTTTTTTTTAAACTAGGTAAAAGAGGCCATTCTTCGCCTCATTTCTTACTTACCCTCAATCACTGAACAGACACTGTTACAGACAAACTGAGACCTGATGAAGACCTGGGGTTAAAAAGGCTTGTGTCTCCCACTGAAAATGGCATCCTCTCCAGTTGTTCTGATATATATCTTGTCACTGGATTCAGATGACTACAGAGGAGAGAGTGAGGCTGGTGACTCTGCACAGCCCTGCCTCACTTAAATCCAATTCTCTTGCAAGTCATGACATCATCTTCCTGATATCATGGTCCCCTTCTAGAACAAAGGACAAACGACAACAACAACACTCTTGGCCTCCTATAGAGAATTAAATCTCTTACCCTGCAACTACTATCAGTTAAGAGGTTCTGCTTTTTTATGGCAATTTCTAGCATGTTTTTCTGATGAAACATCTAGAGTCTTTTGCTCAGATTGAATTCCGATGCTTGTCAAGTAATGAGATGACGCATGATCTAACTAGGGAGGGGTTTAGGGGTAGGAAATAAGTCAAAGAGTCATAGGATCTTAATCTAAAAACTGGCAGGACTCTAGAATCTGCCATCTAGTTCAATTTTATGGATGAGGAAACTGAGGCCCAGATAAATAC
This sequence comes from Pseudochirops cupreus, assembly GCA_028627135.1. NCBI lineage: Eukaryota > Metazoa > Chordata > Mammalia > Diprotodontia > Pseudocheiridae > Pseudochirops > Pseudochirops cupreus. The sequence goes on from CM053582.1 coordinate 473,159,952, forward strand.
AATGAATGACCTGTCCAAGGTAACACAGGTGAACTTTGAAGGTCTTGTCTAATCTTAGGATACAATGATTCAAGAGATAACAGAGTAGGAGGAAGGCAGATATGGCGTAGCAATTTACTGGGTATAGAGGAATATTCAAATTCAAATAGAGGTAAAGAAAAGCCATATCTCTAAGAGCAATATGTTAAAATATGTCAAGAAGACAGGGCCAAAATTAAGGAAAATTGCACCCCACCCCCCTACTTCCCTTGTTCCATTCTAAGCACACATTTCAACTCATCATATGTTGCCAGGTAATAGGCAATAAGAGTTAACTGAGGCCTCTTCTGCCACATGTCAAAGTTAATTCTATTTTAAATCAGTCTTAATTATGCCAGTGAAGTTTATAGTTTTAATGGAAAGAGCCTGTTCACTGAAACTATAACTTTTATTGTAAGGATTGGGAACAATTTAAAGTCAAACTCACTTTAAATGTGGCAGAGTTGAATTTGAAACTCTAGTATTAATTTTTAAGAAAGCAAAACATCTTTCTTCATGAGATCTCATTTGTTATCCTGATATATTAGAAAATTTGAATGAAAGAAGGCAGATATTTTGTAAGAAATATCTGGTACTCTGATTTTCTGTATTTTTTTATTTCTCATATTCTTATTTTTTTTTTTATAAAAATATGTCTTCCTTAGGGAAGGGAAATTTCAATCAGATATCCAAATATACAACAATCTGGGGTCAGAAGCATCACTCCCTCTTAAAAAATAACTCTAAAACAAAACCTATTTTGACCTGGGAAATTCTTCCATTGACTTGTAATAGTCCTACATTAGAGTAGAGCTTAAAGTTATGATGCTTTAGGTTCAAGATCATGCTGTTTTTGGAAGGACTTTGTTATAATATAAATACTACTTAAGTAGAATAATATGACAAGCCTCTAGTACACACTAACAAAGTCATTCAGAAAGAAACATCTAGAGAACATTCCATAGAAAAGTGGTCTCTGGGTCGTGGCGGGGAGGGGGAAAGCATGTTTATTGATGAGGAAGTTCATGTTCTGATGAAATCAGAGTTCTAAGTTTTAAGAAAGACAATAGTCATGAAGATTAATTTATCAGATTAGTGAGCTGTCACTTTAGAAAGTCAAGGTAAAGACCACAGGCTAAGGAGACACGGGACAGTTAATGTTGATCTTTGGATTTGGGGAAAGGTTCAGAGAATGGGGCACTGATTAAGGAAAATAGATTTGTGTTGTATACCCTGCGGAGTACAATGCCACCAACTGCCAGGTTGGACCAGGTAAAGAAGTGAGAAACTTTGAAAGTGTAAGTGGATCTGCTAAAAACAAACATGATGACATCAAAGGTTGAGCTGATATACTGGCCACACATCAGCATCTGGAGTAGTGGTGTCAAAATCAAAAAGCAATGAACCCCTGTGGTTACATATTGACTTAGAAAACCACAAATTAACATTATCCATGTTACACTATATTTTTATTGATTTTCTTAAATATTTCCCAATTACATTTTAATATGGTTCAGGCCCACTTAGAATTTTGCAGGAAGGAATTTGACACCTCCTTCCTGGAGAACCCTGTGCTAGCAAAAGGAAAAACACAAGATTAGAATGAGGTGAAATATATGACACAGATTAACACTATTTATCTACAAATAAAGAAAAATATTTTCCTCTTAGCTTCACTATTAAGTCATCTGACAAACTTAGCTCTATGATTCTAGGATGGAAAAATTAAGTTCTTGTACTTTGTAGTAACTAATTATCAATATGATCATCATCATGGCTGACAGTTATATATCATTTCAATGTTTGCATGGTGCAGATCTCATTTGAGTTTCATAATAACCCTGTGAGATAAGTGCTATCATTATTTTTCAAATTTTTATTTGTTTTTAATTTACAGAATATATTAAAAAATTATATTTATGGAATTAAATAAGCATTTCTATAACAGTATATTTTTTAAAATATGATCACACATGAAGCTGAAACTCTATTATATATAACTTGTTCTTCCTTTTAAATATATAATAAACTCATCATGTAAATTTCTTTCTTTCCTTTTTTTTCCCCCTGCACTAGTGCTATTATTACTGCTATTTTACAGATTAAGAAATTGAGGCTCAGAAAGTTTAAAGAACTTGATTGGAGCTGGAAAAGTAGTAAGGATCTGAGGAGGGATTCAGACCTAGCCTTATTTAATTCCAGGTTCAGTACTCTATGGCCCTCTATTACAACTTAGTCCTAAGAACTGTCATGGCATATGAAACAAGTAGTAGGTTTCAAGTCTGAGATCAACTCTTTTCTCAACCTTATACCTGGGTTAACTGTAAAGTTTCTTTGATGAATGTTTTATTTTGTTTTTTTTGTTTTTTTACCATTTCTTTTCCCACACCCATACTGTGGATTCTGAAGCACAATCAGTGATTTGGAGACCTTTCAGAAGAGGTTAAACAAATATAAAAATACTTCAATAATTTTTTAAAGTTTTCATTAGTTTTTTTAGCTTCAAAAAATACTGAGATTTTTTTTTAAATGAATCAGAGAAGAATTTCTAAACCTTTTCTTCAGGAGTTTCAGTTCAGAAACCAGATGGTGACTGATCATTGACATTTCCTTATAGCTTCCAAATGAGGCACCAGTAGGGAAGAGTTGGAATATAGAATCCAGAGCTGTTCAAGTTCAATGCACCATCATAATCAGGAACAAACAAACTTCCATAGGACAATTTACAAATTCTTGCCACCATTACTTAACTTTCAGGATGATATATTCTTTAAACTGGTTTCTGCCCCTGCTGCCAGCTGTGACTCTTTTGAATGTTCAGTATTTTCTTTTGAAATAATTAAAGGGAAATGAATTGTAAAAGAAAGACTGACTGACATCTAATATTCCCTAATATTCTCTTGTTGCTTTAAGTTATTGGTATGCTTTAGGAGGGCTGGAGGCCTATCATCAGCCAGGTCCTGACCTGTAGGCCAAGGAGCTTGGCTGTAACCTGACCTGATACCAGGTGTGTGCCTGCAGGTCACAAGTCTGGGAAAACATGTGGTTGCAAATACTCCTTTCCTAAGCTTGGAGTTGTCTTTAACTGTTTCATATCTTGCTTAAATTCAGGCATTTTTACATGCAAGAAATGAGACTTCCCATATAATCTTTGAATGTCAGAGCTGGAAGGAACCACAAAGATCATCTGGTTTAACCCTTTCATTTTACAGATTAGGAAATGGGGACCCAGAAAGGCAAAATGCTTTAGCTCCTGTCAGGGTCAGCCCACAAAACCCAGGTCACCTAATTCTGAATCCAATCTCTTTTCCATTACACCACAAAGGTGGCTCATGTATGCTTTTACATCATTCAAAGGGTACATGCAAACATTTTTTTCCTCCATTCTTTATAAGTACCTGCAAAATATACAGCTCTAGCCTAATTCATCATATTTTACAAATAACACAGCCCTATAGTCATTTTGTTTCAGGGAATTTGCAGTCTTTTAATATGGTCTGGTAAGACCAAGATTATAGGTTCAAATTCCATATAGGCTGGCTAGTGATTTTCTTGTTCTACTGAATATAAAGGAGAAATCAGTATAGACCATCACAATTATTTAAAACTATTCAAGGTAACTGTCTTACTGGCAGTCTAATTGACTTGCATTTTCATACATAGCATATTATATTCACGATAATAAAATATGAAATTATATTAAAACTTCTGCTTTAAAAATAATTTGGATCATGGCTCTTTGGAAAGAGAATTTTTGGGGGTACTATATTTGCCTAGCACATTACACTGCATAGCTTGTTAATTTGACAATTTTTTTTCTTTTCTTTTATAATCAGTAACCTTTTTTTGAGGGGGAAAGGCAACACAATGGGAGTTAAGTGACTTGCCAAAGGTCACACAGCTAGTAAGTATGTCAAGTGTCTGAGGCAGGATTTGAACTTAGGTCCTCCTGACTCCAGGGCTGGTGCTCTATTCACTGTGCCACCTAGCTGCCCCTGTAAATAAACATTTATTAATTACCTGCTATGTGCCAGGCACTGTGCTAAGCACTGGGGATACAAAAAGAGACACAAGACAGTCCCTGCCCTCAAGGAGCTTACAGTCTATTGGTGGAGACAACAAGCAAACAAATATATACAAGCAGGCTATATACAGAATAAATAAGAAAAAAAAATAACAAATGGAAGGCACTCGAAAAAAAGAGGGCTTAGAAATGGCTTCCTATAAAAGACAGGATTTTAGTTGGGACTTAAAGGAAGTCAGAGATGTTGGTAGGCAAAACTGATGGGGGTAAACATTCCAAGCATGATTGGGGCAGCCAGAGAAAATGCCTGGAGCTAAGAGATGGAGGATCTTTTTTTGTGGAATATCTGGGAGTCCAATTTAATAAAAAAAGCTTTTCTGCACACATAGGTACACATATAAATATCTGAATATGTTAGCTCACTGCCATATTTATAGACGATCAATCAACAAGTTTTGGGGTTTTTTTTAAATAAACTTTTATTGATGGCTTCCATTTCTTACATCATCCTAGTCATCCTCAGAATCCCTTCCTCAAACTCTCCCAAAAAGCCATCCCATATAATAAATAATATTTTTTGCAGAGGAAAAACAATCAGTACATCTAATTGATACATTGAAAAGTCCACAAACATGTGAATGTGTAACACCTGTGGACCTCACGTCTCCAAAAAGGTGTTGGTTGGAGGTGTCTTCAGTCACATTTGATCACTATAAATTTTTCACATTCACTTGTGATTTCTGGTGTCTTGTTATTCTTTTCATTTACATTCAACAAGTATTTGTTAAGGGCACTATGCCAGGCACTGGGCATACAAGTGCAAAGAATGAAATTATCCTTACTCACAATGACCTTACATTTTGATGGGGGAGGGAAATGTAAATATATACATATATACATACATACATTTACATAGCATAAATATATGAATATATAATTTGTAGTAAAATGCAAAGTACAGTGGGCTGGCACTAGGGGTGCCAGAAGAGGTTTCATGTAGAAGATGATGCTCAGGATGCATCTTAAAAGGAGAGGCTCTATAAGGTGGAAGTAAAGAAGAAATGCATTTCAAGTATGCAAAGTGTACAAAGGTAAGGGATGAGAGATGAAGTGTTGGGAGTGAGAAATAGAGAAAAGTCCAGTTTGGGTGAATTATAGAGTGAAAAGGTGGATTGGCCTCTACTGAATTAATGCTAGATTGTATAGGGCTTTAGAAGCTGAAGAGAAGAGCTATCTTTTTTCTAAAGGCCATAGAAAAACACTAGAGTTGGTTGAGTCGGGGAGTAGTGCAATTGTAGGTTGTAAATATTCCCCTAACCTGATGCCTTAATGGTCAGTTATACTGACTGACTTGACTCCAGCAAGAGACACTGGTATTTTAGGGTCTTTTGAAGTATGATTTTCTTATACCACACTTCCACCCCAAAGCATAGGTTTTGTATTGCTGGGCCTTCAAAAGCTACAGCATTAAGATCCAGGCCACTGTTTGCCCTTCCCTTCTCCCCAAAGAACCAAGATTTTCTTTCTTCTTCCATAACTGAGTCTCTTCTTCACTATCAGGCTATCTGCCACTGCCTGGCCTTTTGCCACTTATAATCCCAATTGCCCTTTTCTGCTGTCCAACACTCTCCCCTCTCCTCTGCCTTTCCTTTTTTTTTCACCTTGTCTCATCTCCCCTGAGGCTCTTCCTGTGCTTCTTGATCTCTGTGACAAAAAGATGCTCTTTTATAGATAGCATCATCCAATCAGGGGTCTTCTTTCTTTCCAATTTACAAACAGACCTATGTCTCTACATAGATGTGAAGTAGATATTTGTAGAGTTAGGTGGATTCACAGTAAGTTGAATGGCCAGATCTAGATAAACAGGTCAATGTCAACTTAGAAGGAGTCACTTAGTAATGAAAAAAACAAAAAACCACCATTGCTGATCTGTCCTTTACCCTCTTCTGTTGAACATTTTTAGCAATGACTTAGATTACAGCATGGTATCATGTTTTGTTTTTGTATTTGCAGATGACATAGAGTAGGTAGAGATTCCTAACACACCATATGACGGAGTCACAATCCAAAGAGATCTTGGAAAGCTAGGACAATGAGCCACAATAGAGAAAATTAAAAAAAAGTAATAAATATAAAACGACACAAGTTAAAAAAAAAAACAACAAATGCACAACTCCAGGATGGAGGAGGTCTGCAGTTTATGAAGAGTAAAGATTTAAGTGTCTTAGTGGGCTGCAAATTCTATATAATTAATTATCAACAATTAGCCAAAAAAGTGAACATGATATAGAAAGGCACTAAATTCAGAGTTAAAGAACTTTGGTTCAAAAATCACAAGTCTGGTTTGAAATTTCAGCCCTGCATTTTGACCCTTATACTTCCAGTTGTCCTTTCCTCATTTGCCCGACTTGAATACATAGCTTATATCCAGAATAGGGCCCATGGCAATCCTACTGTACTCTTACCTGGTCCATAGACAAATGGAATGTTGTGCTCATCTCTGAGCATGCCATTTTACAAAGGATATTGACACACCTGAGCTGATCCAAAGGAGAGTAACCAGGTTAAGAAGAGAATTGGGAACTGTAACATAAAGGATGGATTCAAGCAACTGGGGATATTTAGTTTGCAGGAGAGACAGCTAAGGAGAATATAATTGTCTTCAAGTGTTGGAAGGATTATCATGTGGAAGAAGTTGGCTTTTTGTTTGTTTGTTGTTGTTGTTGTTTACCTGCTTTGACCCACAGAACTAAGAGCCATAGGGGAAAAATTGACTATACATAAGAAAAATATTTCCTAATAATGAAATCTATCCCAAAGCAGAATTAGATTTCTACAGGAAATAAGGAGTTTCTTATCAATAGAGGGTGGGTTGTTTTTTTTTTCTGAGTTAAGGCTAAATGACCTCTTGTCAGGGATACTGCAGCAAGATGTAGGGGTCAAATGAGATGACCTGTGAAATTCCTTCTTATTCTGAAATTGTAACTTACAATTTTAGTGTCATGTTGCTTACTTTGCAAAAGTTTCATCCTTACTCTCAGAAATATTCTCTCCACCCTAATTCTTCCAATTGACTTCTAGGTTTAGAATTATGCCAAATGATAGAGAATTCTCTTAAACTAGCCTCTGGGTAATAAAGGTTTTATTGTACTGGGGTTGGATTTGAAGTCAGAGGACCTCAGTTTGACTTCTGATTCTGCCATTTATTCCTTGAATGACTTTGGATAAGACATTGGGCCCTTTGGATATCAGTTTCCTTATCTATAAAGAGAGAAATTTTTACTAGATGATCTTTAAAAGGTCTTTTTCAATTCTATGTCTGTGATCACGATAGAAATAATGTGGGGGAAAATGTATTTTAATAGCAAAGCTATTTGGGTGATGAATAAACTATATATGCAGCTGATTCTCACTTTATTTTCTACTTTCTCTCTCCTATAGTTCAGGTTGACCTATGTCTAAAGAGTGTCTCAGAATAGAATTCCATAAATTCTTAAATCCAACTAACCACTATAACTATACATTCACTTTAATATATGTATAAACCTTAATTATTTATGTAATCTTTTGATTTTGAAACCTTTTGGTTTTTCTCTTCAAAATGGAAGATGTTCAATATTAAATTCTTTACAAATCATTCGCTACTAACATAGTTGGGGTGCATTTTTCAGGATACTAATTTATTGACTCCTCCCCCCAACTTAGTTAATGTAATCATAGAAAATGAGGGACAAGATGGAGAGAAGCCAGCAAGTTGCCAGAGCTCTCCCCAGTTTTCCTCAGAAATAATGTTAAATCAAACCTCTAAACAGATTCTGTAGTGACAGAACCCACAAAAAGATGGAATGAAACAATTTCCCAGTTTAAGATAACTTAGAAGGACTTCAGGAAAGGTCTATCTCACTTGGGAAAGGGGGAGCACAGCCCAGAACAGAAGGTGTCTGGGCAAGCTAGCAGGAGGCTCTTGATCGCAACACAGACCAGCAACCAAGGCCCCTTACTCCTGGCTCAGCAGGCTACTGGCACAGCAGGCAAGCTGTGAAGCCTCCAATCCAACCCAGCCATAGAACCCTGTCACAACAGGTGCAACTAGGCTGGACCACTCCAGAGGAGTGGGCAAGCTGCAAGCACCTGAGGCTCCTGCACAAAAAGCCAGTGACCAGGCTCCTGACCCCTAGTACAAGAAGTTTGGGACAATGCCCCCTGTGTCACAGGAGCAGAGCTCAATTTTTAAAAATGAGCAAAGAACCAAAAAGATCCTTGACCATAGAAAGGTACTATGGTGACAGGAAAGATCAAAACACAATCTCAGAAGAGAACAAAGTCAAAATGCCTACATGTGAAGTCTCAAAGAGGAATATGAATTTGGTCTCAACTCCAAAAAGTCATTTTAGAATACTTCAAAAAGAACTTTATAAATCAAGTAAAAGAGTTAATTGAAAAATAAGGAAAAGAAATTAGAATAATATAGGAGAATCATGAAAAAAGAGCCAATAGCTTGGAAAAGGAAATGCAAAAATTAAGTGACGAAAACAACTCCTTAAAAAATAAAATTGGCCAAAATGGGGGAAAAAATCCACTGAAGAAAATAACTCCTTTAAAAGTAGAATTGACCAAATGGAAAAGGAGGTACAAAAGTTAACTGAATAAAATAATTCCATAAAAAATAGAATTGGGCAAGTAGAAGCTAATTACTCTTTGAGACATTAAGAACTAGTCAAACAAAATCAAAAGAATGAAAAATAGAAGAAAATGTAAAATACCTCATTATAAAAACAACTGACCTGGACAGTAGATCCAGGAGAGACCATTCAAGAAACATTGGACTACCTGCAAGCAATGATTAAAAAAAAAAAAAGACCTTGACCAGTATCTTTCAAGAAATTATTTAGCAAAACTGTTCTGATATCCTAGAAACAGAGGGTAAAATATTCACTGAAAGGATCAACTAATCACCTCCTAAAAGACATCCCCAAAGCTCCAGGGAATATTATAGTCAAATTCCAGAATTATCAGATCAAAGACAAAGCAGCTGGAAAGAAACAATTCATATATTAAGGTGGAACGATCAGGACTGCACAGGACTTAGCAACTTCTACATTAAAGGATGAGAGGGCTTGGAATATGACAGTCCAGAAGGCAAAAGAGTCTGAATTACAGCCAAGAATCACCTACCCAGAAAAATTGAGCATAATCTTTCAGGGGAAAATATGGATATTCAGTGAAATAGGGGACTTTTGAACTTTCCCGATGAAAAGACCAGAACTGAATGGAAAATTTGATCTTCAAATACAAGACTCAAAAAGAGCATAAACAGGTAAACAAGAAGGAAAAAAAAAGTTATTCAATAAGATTAAACTGTTTGCATTCCTACATGGGAAGATAATACTTGTAACTCTTGAGAACTATATCTCTATCAGGGTAGTTGGAAGGAAGATACATAGACAGAGTACGTGGGTTTAAGTTGTCTTTGATGTGATATAAAAAAAAATAAGGGATTAAAAAGGATTGTACTGGGAGAAGAGGAAAGGGGAGCAGAATAGGGTAAATTGCTTCACGTGAAGAGGTACAAAAGACCTATTACAATAGAGGCAAAGAAGGGAGGGGGTGAGCATTGTTTAAACTTAACTCTCATCAGATCTGCATCAAAGAAGGAATAAAATACATTCATTTGGGTATAAAAATTTATCTTATCCTACAGGGAAATAGGAGGGGTAAGACAAGGGAAGTGGTGGCTAATAGAATGGAGGGCAGAAGCAGGAGGGAAACGGGGAAAGGAAAGGGGGAGCCGATAGAAGGAAGGGCAGATTAAGTGAGATAGTGGTCAGATGCAAAACACTGGTGAGGAGAGACACTATGAAAGAAGAGAGAAAAGTATAAAGAAGGGGAAAAATAGGAGGGAGGGAAATACACAGTTAGTAAACATAACTGTGAATGTAAATGGGATTAACTCTAGCACAAAATGGAAGCAGATAGCAAAGTGAATTAAAAAACAGAATCCTACAATATGTTGTTTACAAGAAACACATTTGAAGCAGAGAGATACACAGAGAATAAAGGTAAAAGGCTGGAGCAGAATCTATTACCGTTCAGCTGAAGTAAAAATGAAACAAAACAGGAATAGCAGTCCTGATCTCAGTCAAAGCAAAAGCAAAAATAGATCTAATTAAAAGAGATAAGTAAGGAACCTACATCTTGCTAAACAGTACCACTAACAATAAATTAATATCAATACTAAACATATATTCACCAAGTGATAAAAAGCATCCAAATACAAGGGAAGTTAAGTGAATTATAGGAAAAAATAGATAGCAAAACTGTACTAGTGGGGAATCTTGACCTGCCCCTCTCTGAACTAGATAAACCTAATCACAAAATAAACAAGAAAAAAGTTAATGCTATGAATATAATTTTAGTAAAGTTAGATATGGTAGATCTCTGGAGAAAATTGAATGGGGATAGAAAGTAATATACCTTTTTCTCAGTGGCACATGGCACCTACACAAATTGACTATGTGTTAGGTCATAAAAATCTCACAATCAAATGCAGAAAGGCAAAAATAGTAAATGCACCCTTTTCAGATCATGACACAATTAAAATGATGTGTAATAAAGGGATATAGAAAGATAGACTAAAACTTAATTGGAAACTAAATTAATCTAAACCTAAAGAATGATTGGGTCAAACAAAAAATCTTAAAAACAATCAATAATTTCATCAAGAGAATGCAAATTAATGAGGCATCATACGAAAATTTATGTGATTCAGCCAAAGTAGTTCTTAGGAAAAATTTTATATCTCTATGTACTTACATGAATGAAACAGAGAAAGAGGAGATCAATTAATTAAGCATTCAACTAAAAAAGCTAGAAAAAGAACTAATTAAAAATCCCCAATTAAATACCAAATTAGAAACTATGAAAATGAAAGGAGAGATTAATCAAATTAGAAGTAAAAAAACTATTGAACTAATAAATAAAACTAAGAACTGGTTTTATAAAAAAAAACAATAAAATGGATAAACTTTTGGTTAATTTGATTTTAAAAAATAGAAGAAAACCAAATTACCAGTATCAAAAATGATAAGGGTGAATTCACTACCAATGAAGAAGAAATTAGAGTAATAATTAGGAGTTATTTCACACAACTGTATGCTAGTAAATCTGACAATCTAAGTGAAATGAATAAATATTAATAAAAATATAAAATGCCCATATTAGCAGAAGAGGAAATAAAATACTTAAAGAAGCCCATTTTAGAAAAAGAAATTGAACAAGCCATCAGTAAACTCCATAAGAAAAAATCTCCAGGGTCAGATGAATTTACAAGTGAATTCTACCAAACATTAAAAGAACAACTAATTCCAATACTATGTAAACTATTTAGGAAAATGGGCAAAGAAGGAGTTTATGACACAAATATGATGTTGATACCTAAACCAGAAAGAGCCGAAACAGAAAGAAAATTATACAACAATTTATTTAATTAATATTGATGCAAAATTTTAAAATAAAACATAAGCAAAGAGATAACAGCAATTTATCATGAGGATAATACACTATAACTATGTGGGATTTATACCAGGAATGCAGGTCTGGTTCAATATTAGGAAAACTATCAACATAATTGACCATATCAGTAATAAAACCAACAGAAAGCATGTGATTATCTCAATACATGAAGATTAAGCTTTTGACAAAATACAGCACCCAATCCAGTTAAAAACACTAGAGAGAATAGGAATAAATGGAGTTTTGCTCAAAATGATAAGTAATACCTATCTAAAACCAGCAGCAAGCATTATATATAAAATGGCAATAAGATAGAAGCATTCCCAATAAGACCAGTGTAAAACAAGGATGATCATTATCATCAATATTATTCAATTGTACTAAAAATATTAGTTTTAACAATAAGGAAAGAAAAAGAAATTTAAAGAATTAGAAGAGGCAATGACGAAACAAAACTATCACTCTTTGAAAATGATATGATGGTATACTTAGAGAATCCTAGAGAATCAAGCAAAAAAATACTTGAAACAATTCACAACTTTAGCAAAGTGCCAGGATATAAAATAGACCCACATGAATCATCAGTATTTCCATGTATTATCAACAAAGCCCAGCACCAAGAGATAGAAAGAGAGATTCCAATGTAAAATGTTTGGAAGTCTACCTGCCAAGACAAACTCAGGAACTATATGAACACAATTACAAAACACATTTCACAAAAATAAAGTCAGATCTAAACAATTGGAAAAATATCAATTACTCATGCATAGGCTGAGCTAATATAATAAAAATGAAAATTCTACCTAAATTAACCTACTTATTCAATGCCATACCAAACTGCTAAAATACTATTTTATAGAGATAGAAAAAAATAATAACAAAATTCATCTGGAAGGAAAAAAGTTCAAGACTATCAAGAGAATTCATGCAAAACAAATGCAAAGGAAGGTGGCCTAGCTATACCAAATCTAAAACTATATTATAAAGTAGCA
>CM053582.1:473172997-473188985 GCA_028627135.1 Pseudochirops cupreus
TGTAAAATGAGAAATTGCAATCCATATCACATTTTTTCATTTGTTTTATTATTATTATTATTACCATACTGTATCTTGTACCTATTGTAGTATAGCCAGTTGCCCTGGTACTTAAAACTGTGACACCAAAGACCAAAATCCGGCAATTTCCATGAAATTGGAAGGCCCCAAATGGATGCATAAATGGATAAATTGGATAAATTCATTGCTAGAAGGTGAGATGAAAGGAGATTTAATTTTCATCCACAATTTGGGAGGATCATCTACTAAAGAACAGAGGGCTTTTGATCTGCATAATTGGAGATTACAGTCATTTCTCAGTGGTTCAGTCATTTTTCAGTCATGTGGGAGTATTTTTCAGTCATGTCCAAGTCTTCATGACCCCACTTGGGGTTTTCTTGGCAAGGATACTGAAGCACTTTGCCATTTCTCCAGCTCATTTTACATATGAGGAAACTGAGGCAAAAAAGAGTTAAGTGACTTGCCCAGGGTCACACAGCTAGTAAGTGTTTGAGGCTGGATTTGAACTCAGGAAGAGACTTGGCACTTTATTCACTTTGCAGCCTAGTCATTGTAATAGGAAGGAGGAGTATACTAGTGAAACCATGGATCCTTGATTGTGTTAGATTCTGGAAATACAAAAAAAACTTAAGTCACTTTTCCTTTTTGAGTTTTAGCTTCCTCATAAGATGGGGTTACTTTGAGGAAATCATTTTGTAAATTGTAAAATACTATAAAAATCTAAGTTAATATTATCATTAACATTAAAACTATTATCTATTTCCCCAAAAGCAATTCAATTCAAATCTCTTCCTACCAGGAGTGTTCAACAGGAACCTTAGGGATTCCTGAAGGTGTTTTCAGGATAAATTTCGACAGTCTTCTTTCCCTAAATGGTTACGGTGGATACACAAGATCAAATAGTTAATATTTTAATAATCATTAACATTTCTATAACATCTACTATGTACTAGACACTGTGCTAAACACTTTATGAATATAATCTCATTTATTATATTATATTATGTTGTGTATTACACTATGTTGTTATATAACATTATATCAAATCATATCTTTAAATAAATTATATTATCAAATGCTATAAAGAGGAAAGAGGTATTCTTTGAGTGGTGGCAAGACCCAAATATGTCTGTGTTTTATTCTTTTCATAGTGGAATAAGTTCTGTCCAATATTTATAAAACTAAGACAGTTCTTTGTAAAAGTAGAAAATGCTACTAACTTGTGAAATTTGAGAGGGGCATTCCAATTAGCTTCATCTTATGGATTAATAGAGTGAAACTCAGAGACATGAAGTGATTTGAATGCCCAAGGTGACATAATTAATAGGTGGCAGATATGGCACTCAAACTCTACCTTCTAATTCTAAATCTAAAACTATACTTCACATTTCTGCCTCTCAAAATTCATTTTATAATAAATCAAGGATCAATTTTTTGTTGGTGTGATATCAAAGTAATCCTGTGGTATAAGCAATGTATTATTATTTGATACCTTAATCCATTTTGTGATAATTAGGGTGATCAATAAGCTTTGCTTTGACAATGTTGGCTTATAAATTCCCCAGGGATCTTTTCTGCAATAATTTTTCCTAGCAGCTAATTTTTTTCTCATATCTCTAACTGGATACATGACCCACTAGCCATTCCTTCCATCGAGTTCATTGCCAATATTTTCTTGGCAACTGTGTTTTTTTCTTTTTCTTTTTTCCTCTCTGCCTATAAATTAGAATCATAATATTGTAGTGGTGGTATTGCTGACAGGATCATTCAAAAATTCATAGTTGCCACCAACCTTCTACTCTTATTGCCTACTTCACTTTATACTAATGCAGGTATCGAGACCAGAGACAGTTCAGCAAATGGCAACTACTTTTACATGCCTCATACCCAGTTAACCCATATAACCTTGCTTCCAGAGTCCTGATGCTTACTCTTCACAGTGACTGTCCCCACCTACACTTTCAACTTTGTACATCTGTGCATCTTCTATGTGTCTCATCTGGGACTGGGTTCCTCCTTGATTGAGAGTGGGAGTTAGCGAAATGTCTTTTTTTAAGGGCTTATAGTTCAATATTCACTCAATTAGTTCCAAACTCTCCTTCCAGTTCAACCAGGGAAATTTCTTCACAATTTATAAAGAGATAATAGTACATAGGTACAATATTAACACCTTATTACCTATGTCATCTACTCCTTATTTTCATGATTACATCAACTGATCTGGGGAGGATTCCTGAAAAGTCCTGACCCTGAATCCTTTTCAATTCCATGTCATCAAATTCATCACTGATCACATTTGTAGCCAAAATTATTGTCCTTTTAAAAAAAAATAGATCAGTCCTGAAAAAAATACCCCATCAACCCATCCCCCATTTAAATACTTGTGTCCTCAGCAAACAAGTTGTGGAACTTTTAACACATGCATCCAGGAAGCCAATTTTGTATAGCTTTCTAGAGTCTTTGGAGCAGCCTCCTAAGTATCCTTTAGGCTGCATTCCTCTAGTTCCATGTTCCATGTACTAAAGAATTTCAACCAAGTCCATGTGGCACAGTTCTGAAAATTCTAGAAATTAACATTCTCTCATGAAGATCCAGACCTACCATAGCTTTTGGACTTGCAGGTCATATTCAGCTCAAATACATAACAGCACAATTTGAACTAAAAGACACAATTTTGTGAAATTCTTTGAAGTTATTGTTTTGGTATCTGTTTGTTGGTTACATTGGTTTCCACCCCACCTCCTACTCATAAGTTCAGATCAGAAGTCCATTCCCTCCTACAAAGTTTAAAATCTCTTTAAAACACCCCCCCCACCTCTCTCCTTGCTCTGTTGCAAAAAAAAAAAAAAAAAAAAAAAAACTTTGGATAGGGTTCCAAAAGGTAGACTATAATCCCTCCCAATATTAGAGCATTTTCTAGTACCTTTTGAAGACTCAATCACAGTATCAACAACTCATGCAATAGACAGAGCACAAATATCTCCTTAAATCTCCAGTAGAGCTAGGAGGGACCTCAGAGGTCATTGAATTCATTCCCACCATTCTGCAGATGAGAAAAATGAGGTTCATGGTGGCTAAGTGACATGCCCAAAGTCCTACAAGTAATTAAGTGGCAATGTTAAGATTCAAACTCAGTTATTTTGATTATAAATTTAGAGATATTTCCTCATTACCACATCAACGTAATATGCTCAGATCTATTCCAGTCCTTAAAAAAAAGGCATTACTTAACCCTACCATCCCTCAAGATGTCACCCTCTTATCTCCACTTCTTTACATCTGAATTCCTAGAAATTGTCCTTAACTTTCTCCCTTTATTTGTTTTTCCTCCCCACATACTTCTATATCATTGCAACTCTGCATATGATTATCATTCCTAATTTTACAAATGACAAAATTGAGGCTGGGAGAAAATAAGAGTAACTTGGACAGCATCATAGAGATAATAAATCTCTGCATGGTATTGGAACCTTGATTTTCATGAATCTGATTAGCACTCTATCCAAGCTAACTTAAAGGGTCATCATTAATGAGTCATGGTCAAGTGGAAGGGAATTCTCCAGTGGAGATTGTCAGCAAGATTTGGAGAGTTCAGTAGACTGCAAGCAAATCATTTAACAATTTGACATGGCAGTCAAAAAAACTAATATGAACTTAGACTGCATTAAGAGAATTAGTTGCTAGAATGAGGTAGTGGATAGCCCTGCCCTTGTCAGTCATCTGTAATATCGTGGTCATCTGTGAGCATAAAATTTTAGTAAATACAGTGACAGGCTCAGTCATGTCCAGAGGAAGGTAACCAAAGGGAATCTGACATTATGCCATATGAATACCATTTGAACGAGTAAAAGATATTTTTACCTGGAGAAGAGAAGACATTAGGAAAGGAAAATAATATAATATCATAGACTTAAAGCAAGAATGGACCTTAAAATACAACTTTCCCATTTTACAGTTGAAAGAGTGAAAGTAACTTGTCCAAGGTACCACTGGGAGCAAATGGCAGACATGATTTGAATACAACTTTCTTTAAATATTTGAAGTTTGATCACATGGAAAAAAGATAGAATTATTCCTATTTGGTCCCAAAGGAAGAACTATTTGCAAAAGTAAGTTTAGGGAATATGTAAGCCAAAATTACCTAAAAAATAGAGCTGACCCAATGAGCAACTTTATGAAATAGTTGTTTCTCAAGTCCTAGATGCCTTCAAGCAAAGGCTAGGTGACCCACCCACAGTGAATATTATAGAGGAGATTCTTGTTCAAGTATTTACATCTTCTGCAATGCATTCCAAAACAGAAATTCTGTAGTTCTGTTATCTTGAGATCAGGTTCTAAAACCAATAATGCATAGCTCCATATACTTGGATCTCCAGGGATCTTTGGTGTTTCGGAAGAATGAATGAACAACTTGTATGTGAGAAGGAAAGTTCGCAGCTTGACTGAACTTTTTTTTTTAAGATAAAAATTTTGGCTACTGTGATAAGTGATGAATTTTATGACAGAATCAAAAGGATTCAAGGTTAGTATAAGCTAAAGTCATAAGCCTCTTAGCTAGAAGGTTTGACTGGCAATAAAGTTTTTGCCTGGCATAGTGGATAGAACACTGAGCCTTGAATAAGGAAAACATGGATTCTAATCCTACTTCAGACACCAACTCTATGACCCTGGATATATTGACTTAATCCCTTTGAGCCTCAGTTGACCTATCAGTAAAAATCATAGGCTTATAGAATTTGGAGCTGGAAGGAACCTTGGAGATCATATAGTCCAGTTCCCTTATTTTATACATTAGTGAGATCCAAAGAGGTTAAGTCAAAGCTCAGGTCATACAGGTAGTAGCAGGATTTGAACTCAAGTCCTCTAATGCCAAATCTAGAGGGTCATTTTTCTATTCTTTTATAATTCCCCTTGTGATGAACATCCAGACTACTTCAATAGCTTTCTATTTGGTTTCACAGCCTTAGGCTTCTACTTGCTTCTATCCATCCTCCACATGGTCACTAACGAGATGTTCCTAAAATGTTGGTTAGATCATGTCACATTTCTACTCAATAAAGTCCAGTGACTCATTATTATCTCTAGGATCACATATAAACTCTAGTAAATACTTTAAGTTCTTCACAACCTGGTCTCTCTCAACCTCTCCAGTAGTCTTACACAGTACTCCATTCCACCCTCTCTGTGGTTCTCATACCCGAAGTTCCATATCCTGTCTCTGTGACTTTGCACAATTGTTCCCAGGCATGGAATTTGTTCGTTCTACACCTCTGTCCCTAGGAATCCCTGTTTTCTTCCATGATTCAGTTCAAATGTTATTTTCTACAGCCCTCATTTCCTGGTTCTTCTCTCTCTCCCTAGCTTCTAATAACTTCCTATCCTAGGGGCTGTACTTATGTCTTGAATATACTTTAAAAATCAAAATATTGTTTTGTCCATTACAAAGCAAGCTCCTAGAAACAAGGGACTTTCTTCCCCTTTGTTGTTTGTCATCAGGGCTTAGCACAGTTCCTAGAAGATAAGTACTTTGTAAATGCTTGATGGTTGATAAACAAATAGATAAATATATAAAATATTTGAGTGTTTTCTACATGCCAGGTGGGGGCACCTAGGTGGCACAGTTTATAGAGTGCTGTGCTTGGAATCAGGAAGACTCATCTTCATGAATTCAAATCTGGCCTCAAATAGTTACTAAGTGTGTGACCCTGTTTGCCTCAGTTTCCTTATCTATAGAATGAACTGGAGAAAGAAGTGGTAAATCATACCAATATCTCTGCTAAGAAAATTCCAAATGGGATTCCAGAGAGTTGAACAGGACTGAAAAACAACAACATAAGGTAGGCACTTGGATAAGTGTTAGGAATACAAACAAAAACAAACAAGCAAAAATGTCTCTGCCCTTAAGAAGCTTACATTCTAATAGGAAAAGACAAAACATAAAAGGAACCTAAAAAAAAAAAGGTCAGAGATCAAGGAGTGATATCCAGGAATTATTACACTCACTTTGACTATATCATTTCAGTACTTTTAAGAAGTATGAATTTGACTGTGAGATGACACTATAGCAATAAGAATTATTCCAATTTTTTTTTTGCTTTTCCTTTACTTGATATTGTTATAGATGATTATGGGAATTATTTTAATGGTATTATTTTTTTTAAATCATCAGTAAAATATTCCCCAGTCATTTCTCACTTCCACTTCTTTTTCTTTCCACCTCTCCTTTCATTAGGTATAGACAAGTACAAACTAAACCTTATAAATAAGTAAAATCTCCAAAACCATTTGTAGTCAAATATTTCTCACAAAGAGCCAGACACAACTGAAACAACTGCACGACAATGACAAAAAAATTTCTCTCGTGTTAGTATTCACCGTACTGGTGGTTCTGATGAAAGAGGTGACTCTCTATGAAGTTAATTCTCCTTTAATCACTAGAAACAATTTATTTCAAAGTTGAAATTCTAGGCATTTTTTTGCTGTGAGTAGATCAAGTTTATGTCTGATCTGAAAGCAAAAGGAAATTCCATCTAGCTTCTTCCAAGGATGACTTTTTGATGGATATTTTAAAATGAACCTAATTTATGTGAAGGGTGTTGTGTTAAAAGAAAAGTTCACAAAAAATATCATGCATGATTGATCTCAAGACTGTATCTCGATCCAAAGACAACACGGGAAGGCAGTCAAATATACGTTTTATGGGCTTTTGTCTGTTTTGCAATAATACCAGAAAGCATTCTTTAATTAAAATTTAAAACCGTAACTGATTAATTTTCTGTGTAAACAGTCCCTGTAAACATGGAATGTCAGCATTTTAAGGGAACTGGTATAAATTTTAGTTTCCTGTTAGAGGCATTCTAGGAAAGACGGCAAAAGCAAAATTTTCAGCACATGACCTAGAAGGAGAGAAGTTCAAAGCTCTAGCATGTTCTGTAATTCCACAGATTTCCACTTAGACAAGGTCCAGTCAGAGGTTATGGGCCGCTGCCCATTGCCCTGTGTGGGAGTGTTGGCATGAGCTCACTTTTCACTCTTGCCATGGCCTGTTATTAGCTAAGAATTGCCAAAGGGCAGTAGAAGACCCATTCAGTGGCATAGTCTGATGCTGATCTCATGTGATTTAGCGAGGGTGAAGTGTACAACAATGCAACGATATCTGTGGGTGTTCTAAATTCCAAACAAGGATTCTATTTTTTTAAGTGTCATTTCCCTGTTTTTACAAAAGGCAGCATATACTCTAACTCCTCCTTATTCTACAGAAGTAAAGTATCTTTCACATTCTTTTGCAACTTAAAAAAGGAAAACAAAGCCTTACAAAAAAACTTACCAAAAACTGCTAAAATGGCTTTTCAAGGAAAAATGCTACCAAGAAAAATGGGTGGGGGGAAAGAGAGAGTGTGGTCCAAGCAAATAATCTAAAAACCTTTGCATATAGTACTTGCTTAAACTTTGAAATGAAATTCATGACAAACTTAATTTCTCCATATTTTCACATAACAACCTGAGCCTATCTCCATTCTTTCAAGGTCTAGTAAAATAGGAAATAAGAACCTTCATCATTCCTCTGAGCACCTCTATGCAATGTCTTTGCCTTGGTTTGCATAGTCAACATAGTCAGCTCTCCTGGATGGGCTTCAAACCCTCTGGGTACTTAAACAGACCAATTCTACTTGACAAATATCTGTGTTCAGTGCCAGATAACCTTTTAGAGTAAGAGCTTTCACTTTTCTGGACCTCTCGGTTCTCAATGGATTTACTTTAGCTGCAGTCATGGATCTAAACTCTTTAAAAGAAAGGTGTCACTATGTACATTCATGAAGTTATTATTATTGTTACTGATAGATGAATAAATATGAAGTTAACCTTACCAATGGGTAAATAAATAGAAATCCCAGAATGCTTTCAGGCAGAACTGGACCTAAGCCATTCAGTTAGATGAAAACCTATGACTGTTTTTAAAGTCTTCTACTAAATGAGGCTCCCTCTTCTTCCTTTATAACATACTTCAAGGTTACTGATTTAGAGTCTTAAGTGTTCTGAAAATACTTCACGGTATATCTAAACTAAATTACTATCTGGATTTGATGTAGCTACGTCTGAGTGTATGCTTGTATTCATAGATCACATAGATGCATGCATATTTATACATATGTGTGTAAGCCCATGTGCACCTATATACACACATATGTAGACATACATACATATATGTGTGTGTAGGTGTGTGGGTGTGTGTGTGTGTGTATACACACACAAACACATTTATGTTTGTGTTGAGACTGAGTAAGGAGTACGACCTGGGTTCAATGCCTGCCTCTGACAATTAATAGTTAGTCAATGAACATTTATTACCATTATACTATAATATACTTATTTATTTATTATATTTAATTTCATATAATGTTTATCACTATTACACTATAATATACTATTATTAACATTATCTTATTATGTACCAAATACTATGTTAAGTGTGGGAGATACAAAGAAAGGTACAAGACAGTCCTTGGTCCCAAGAAGTTCACAATTTAATGGGGAAACAACATGTAAATACCTATATACAAACTATGTACAGAATAAATGAGAGAATATCTGCAGAAGGAAGGCACTAGAAATAAGGTAGAATACGTAGAAAATGAGATTTTAGCTGGGACTTGAAGGAAGTCAGAAGGCAATGAGAAGGAGGGAGAGCATTCCAGGTCTGGGGGATAGTCAGTGAAAATATGGAAAGTGAATAGAGTGCTGGGCCTGGAATCAGGAAGACCTGAGTTCAAATCCAGCCTCAGATACTTACTAGCTGTGTGATGCCGGGAAAGTCACTTTAACCTCTGTTTGCCTCAGTTTCCTCAGCTGTAAAATGAAGATAGTAACAGTACCTACCTTGCAGGGTTTTTGTAAGCATCAAATGAGATGGCATTTGTCAAGTGCTTAGCATAGTGACTGGAACATAATAAAAGCTAAATAAATGCTTATTCCCCCACTACCAGATAGAGTTAGTCAGACAAGGCATCTTCGGGAGATGGATCTTGCTTCAGGTCTTGACGTAAGTAAGAAAAATCAACTGGAGAAGAGATAAGAAAGACAGAAGAAAATGAAATATAATGACCATGAATTTTTCAAGTTTTGTTTGTTTCTTAACGGAGTAAGGGGATGTGTCTGCCATTTTCTAATTTGGCAGTGAGACCACACAGTTCTATACTATATGAAGACCAGTTTGGTGTCATCAGAAGACTTTCTGGGGCATAGAACACAGCACAAAATAGCCAGTCTATATAAAAAATACTCTTGTGAATTGGCCAGGCAGGGAGGAAATTAGATATTAGGGACTGTCCCTAGGAATAGATGGACTAGAATTCATTCCTAATTGGCTTGAGTGAGGTGAGTCACTTCTTAGAAAATCTACAATTTGATCAGATATTCTCAGAAAAAAGTATTATATAATTGCTATCTACATCTGCCCCTCTTTCTGGAGTTATAGGTCCATCACACCATTCCTAAGGTCATTTTCTAGTGGATCATTTTTACATGGCCTGAAAATGTTGGGTTTCAAACTGTATGACAGTGTTCAAGCTGGCACTGTTTGAATTAGTAACGAGAATTGCTTGGAGTCAAATATTGTTTTATGTGGTCAGTTGATGGGATGATAGATACCATAGACACGTATAGGCACAAATGGACAGGCAAAAACAATTACTATAACAAGCCTTAAGTCCCATAAATTCTGATGGGGTCTTACGTATTTTAGCAGACGATAGCCAAGATTACTTCTTTTACCTCTTTATTAATAGTGTATAGAAAATGAACTATGTAAAAGGTGTACATGTTGCTTTTTGACTTCTGCAGTAACAGTAAAAAAGAATTCATCACGAATGTGGGCACTTTACATTATATGATGCCTGCTTCTGAGAATTTGGTATCAGAGCGTACCTTTCCAAATAAAGAACTCACCTCTTCACTCCAAGTAGATAACAATGGTACCAAGCCAGCTTATTTTTCCAACCACACCTAGTGACAACCCAAAATATGTGCTTCTGTTTTCCATGCAAAGCCAGTTTAACAGAAACAATTCACACTCTGGCTTTTCTGCACCACATCCTTTGTCTTTCCATCCCAACATCCCTATGTGTGTTCCTTCCCAGAATATATTTATACGTAAATAGTTCTCTAAACAATGCATGTGAAAATAATGTTCCTTACCCATATTATTATTCCCATTTTTCAGGTGAAGAAACTAAGGCACACAGGTTATATGTCTTGCTAGAGAACTCTGGGACCTCCAAGCGTTTCTGTCTTTGTCAAACTGCTAATCCGACACCATGTTGTCAGTTTTTAACTCTATAACCATTTTTTTTAAACCAGGAAATACCAGCCTGTATTTATCTCCTTTCAGTTTGTTCCTACAAGCTTTTCCTACCCCTCCCCACTCTGCATACACACAGACACACATGGTGTCGGGTTTCTTTATACTGCAACAGAAGAGGTGTTCCTGTTGATAAGAAACCTTCATCCTCTCCCCATTTTTGTCAGCCCGGCACTTAGGAGCTGAGGTTGAGTTCAAACAAGGGTCAGCCGAGATAAAAGCCCTAGGCTTTATCCACCAATTCACTCCTGCCTAAAACTTCCTTCATTTATTTATTGCCATTAAAAAGGGACAAGCTGGTCTCTGTATCACAAAGGGTGCATGAAGGATCCCCTGTCATTTATTGCTGCTTCAGTATATGGAACCTACAATGGCCCCACTATTGCACTAAGGCATGCCAAGAAGGCCATCTAAACCAGAATGGAAACATACAACAGTTGCGTCACGTTCTAGGGGGAAGATATTTTTCCCCTAACAATCAGCCAAATGCAGACATTTAGAAATAACTGTCAATCACAAAACATCACACACTAGCTGAGGGAGGGGAGCAGAAGGGG
The DNA here is from genome assembly GCA_028627135.1 of Pseudochirops cupreus. Classification (NCBI taxonomy): domain Eukaryota; kingdom Metazoa; phylum Chordata; class Mammalia; order Diprotodontia; family Pseudocheiridae; genus Pseudochirops; species Pseudochirops cupreus. The sequence continues at coordinate 473,183,933 of CM053582.1, forward strand.
TGGGAGGAAGCATGGAACCCCCTGAGAGAAAAGAGTAAACACACACACACACACACACACACACACACACACACACACCATACACACCCCCACACACACCTCCCAAGGGTTGCAGCTTCTAAGCTGAAAGAGATTTACTGTAGCCACTGCAAAGACTATTGTTAAAGGAGAGAAGATTAAACAGGAGACCCTATTCAGAACCAATGGTCACTTACAAGATCTTGGAAGCATTCCTGGACAAGAACACAGCCAAGATGGAGCTCAAGCAGGGTTCCACAGAGCCAGCCCGGCCTCACACAAAGCCCCTGGGAGCTGTTCCCATCCCATATTCAATTTGGCAAAAATACTCTTTTAAATTTTACTGAAAGGGAATATCAGCCAGGCACCAAAAAAAAAAAGGACAATTACATTATAGATTTGAACTCAAAAGCCAATCTTTCTGAATTGAAATGAAACCTGAAAGGCACCAGCAAGGAAAAGGGCTTGGGAGCTCCCCGCATTCGCTCAAGAGCCCTCATGCCCCTGAGTGGTGTCATTTCTCTCATGCTACACAGCCCTGAAGTTTTTTTTTCTTTCTTTTTTTCCTCCCCCGTTTCCTCTGGCAATGAGAATGGAGATCATAAACGTCAGATGTAGTCTTGTCGCTTTAATGGTCTCATGGCTATGAATAAAAATGGCGTGGTAACAGATTTGTTAATTGACTTTATGTGAAACCAGCGTACATTAGGCAGGGTTGCTAGCGCTGCCGCCGCCGCTGCTGCGTGTGTGTGTGTGTGTGTGTGTGTGTGTGTGTGTTACCGCTCTCTCCATCCTCCTCAAATTAAACTTTTAACAGTCGAGAGACCAGAGGGTTAAGCCTAGAAGGCTTGAATGATATTTTCACCGCCTTTGATGACACACTAAAATAAAGAACCTCTCATTTTGCAGCGGAACGTTCAGCCTGTGAAGCCCATGTACATGTGGTTACTATTTGCAGAATTTGGCATTTTCTATGAATAGTATAAAACAGGCATTGGATCAGCTGTCATGTTTTGACAGGGTTGTCCTTTTTTTTTTTTTCACCAGAATGCCATTCTTTACTCCCCCTCCCCCTTATTTGAGCAGCAAACCCACTACTTTTTTTTTTTCCCTCGCAAGTGGACTAAGAAATATGATGAATAATGAATTAAAAGCCAGAGCAGGTCGGGAGTTTAAGGCAAGAGGAACCAATCGCCCTCAGAGAGTGAGGCCCTTAAAGGGCTGTGAATCCCTATTATGACTGGTGGTCAGATTTGTCTCCAGACAGAATCTCCACTAGCCCCTAGAATATGGGAACAAGGTCAGTGACCAGATTAGTTAACTGTGTGAAGCAGGGAGTCTAAAGCTGTTTTATTTACAACAAGCTAATCAGCTAGACAGCAGAGGAAAGTGTCCTAGCTTTTCTCTTGGTTCCATATATTTAATTCATTCTGAGATGTTTTTTGCCTTTCTTTTTGTATTCCAAAACCCCTGACAATTTCAGGGTCCAGAGTTTTAGGGAATAAAAATTTACAATGGCAAGTGATGCTTATTGGTTGCCGTACCACACATCCATCAGTCTCATCTGAAAAGTGTAAATCTAGGTGTAAAGTTTTAAGTTTTTGATGAAAGATGGAATGACCTAGTAAGTCATTATTAGAAACAGAAAAGTTCATAAAGGACCAATTGTTTTAACCTCTAGAGAACTTTGCACTTTTGGTTTTGGTTACCAGTACTGCATCTATTAACCTTTCATTTCAAAATCTGGCTTTGACTTTTGTCTGAGTAACACTTTCTATTTGTCTTTTACTTTGTTCCAACAACAAAAAAAATCATTTGATTTATTTTCTTTGTCTCTGCAATGCCACATCCCAGAGTTGTTCTATACTGATTACTTTTCCTAGCCATTCACTCACAGAAGCACAGATTTAGAGCTGGAAGGGGTCATCTTGTCCAACTTCTTTATTTTACAAAGGAGGAAACAGAGGCCAGAAAAATTAAGTAGTTTGCTCTACATCACACAGATAGCAGGAGGAGAAGGTGGAATCTGAACTTGTGTCCTCTGACTCCTAATTCAGAACTTTTTCACTGTACTCTGCCTTGAAAAAAGTTTTCCATCCTGATAATTTTTTTTTAATAAATTCTTTCCCCTATTAAAAGGAGGCTTTGGACAGACAAAAGACTTTCATGGAAGAGACCTTATTTATACTTAAAAACTAAATAGTGTTTTGATAATATGGCATTATCATATACGTTCATCACAATAAAAATGAAACAAAATTGGTAAGATGTTTCTGTTTATCCTAGAAGGTTTACCATACAAATTCAATCATGGGATTTTGCAAAGAAGAGATATAAGAATGCTAAATTTTTCATACACTGTATTGTTATTATTATATCATTGTCATTTTGACCTCTTCCCATATTTGGTTAAAGTGTTGAGAAGGTTCTTGGATAAGAAAGTTCTTTCTCTCCCACTGTTTTTATATCATTTGATCACAAAATGTCAGAATTAGAAGAGATTTTAGATAATTGTAGTTGACATTAATATAACACTTTAGTGCTTTGATGCATTTTGTATGTTGTACCAGGCCCTGTTGTCAGTACTGAGGCAGAAACAAGCATTATTCTTGAGGGCCTGGTGGTCTTTCGTGGGAGATAAGAAGTACATATTTATGGAGAGAATGAATATATAGACAACAAAGACATTTTTAGGCATTTAAAAATGTGTGCTGATTAATTAATTTATCCAAGGCCAAACAGCTAAGAAGTATCTGAGGCAGGATTCAAACATAGGCCAACCAATCCATGAACAACTATTGAGTACTTTCTATGTGCCAGACATTGTGCTGGCCGTTACAGATACAAATACAGGCAAAAGATTGCCCCTGCTCTCCAAGAACTCCCTGTTCTAGTGGACTCTAAGTCTAGTGCCCGTCTACTAAGCCATGCTGACATTAGAGAGAATGGAGTCTCATACCGCCATCTCTAAGTCTAGTGCTCGTCTACTAAGCCATGCTGACATTAGAGAGAATGGAGTCTCACACCACCATCTCCCATATGAAGAAATGGAGCCCTCCTCCCACTCTGTCCTAGACTCTCTTATCTGTCACAGGGTGATCTTGTCAGTTCTTATGGATTCGTTTATCATATCTGCAGAAATTCCCAGATCTATCTAACCACTCTTAGCCTCTCTCCCAAGATACAGCCACACATTGCCAACTGCTTACTAGACTTTTGTAACTGGATGTTACAAAGGCATCTCAAATTCAAAATATCTAAGACACAATTCATATTTTCACCAAAACCCCTCTCTCTCCTGAACTACAGTATTACTGTTGAGGGCACCACCATTATTCCATTCACCCAAGCTCATGTCATCCTCAACTTCTCATTCCAATATTCCTTACATACTCAGTTGTTAAATTATGTAATTTCTTTCTCTACGATATATCTCACATATGTCATTTGCTGTCCATTCACACATCTACCACTCGAATTTAGATATTCATAATATTTTGCCTGGTCTACTGCAATAATCTTCTTATTGGTCTCTCTGGCTCTCAATTTTGCTACCTACTAAACATCCCACCAGATTGATTTACCTAAAGCATAGATGTATGAACATGTCACCCTAATACACACTGATAAATGAAAATGGTCCCTTATACCTTTTGGATTAATTCTCTGTTTGGTATTTAAAACTGTTTGTCATCTAACCCCTTCCTGTCTTTTTCATCATTTAATGCATTACACACATCCATACATAAGTCGGCCAATATCAGAGCTTGGCACCCTATCCATATAGCATTCCCTATGACCCATGCTAGGGAGAAGGGCTGCCACCATAACACCAAGATCAACAAAACGATTGGTCAGGGCTATCAGATCAAGTGTGGGAAACTGATCAAAAACAATGCATCCACTGATTATAATTTGTCCAACAAGAACATTAACCCTCTTGGAAGAGTGGCTTACAAGGGTGATGTGATCTATGACTTTATTATGATGAAGGCTGTGTTGTTAGCACCACGAAGCATGTCCTCATCTTACAAAAGTCTCTGTTGCTATAGACTGAATGTCATGCCTTGGAAAAGATTGACAAAGTTCATCAAGATCACTTCCAAATTTGGTCATAGTGAGTTACAGATTGGGAAGGAGAAAAAAGTCTTCACAGACCTCTCAAAAAGAACAGTGTTACTTAAGAAGAAGCTGCCTAAGGTTTTCAAGCCAACTTGGAGCTGGTAGATTCTTATTAAATTGAAATTATTAAATATCTATGTGTATATACATATGTATATACATATATATATATATATATACATAAATACACACAAATTATCACACCAATTAAAAAGTAATAAGCTCTAGATTACCTAGAATATCAATGCCAAGTCATAAGCCTAAAAAGAGTGAGTGATTTGCTGAAGGTCACGTTTTTTCACATTGGGATAGCTCTTGTAGATCATAGCCTGCTTTGAGGAATAAGAGCCCAGATGGGGAAGAGAAGATTGAAAGAAAATAAACAGTGACGCATAACTGAAAAACAAAAAAGTCACATCTCTACTTCCTCTCCTCTTGGTCTTTCCCTGGATCTCCACTTGCAACAAAGGTCATAATACTTCTTTTACCTTAAAAACATTATTTGGGACTCTAATTCTGGGGCGGAGCCAAGATGGCAGCGTAGCAGCAGCAACACATCGCAGCTCTCACATAGCCACCCCAAAATACCCATAAAATAGGACTCTAAACCAATCCTAGAACTCCAAAACGCACACAAAGATACTTCCCACTAAAGTCAGCTCGGCTACGAGGAACCATATCAGCACTGCGAACTGAAACCAGCCTGGCCTGAAGCCGAGGCTGTGCCCCAGGGGTGGCTTGACGGGAGGAGTGGAGGAGCCTCTCAGGTGAGCAGATTAGCAGCAGCTGCCAGTGGGGATTGTGAAAGGGGGAGATAAGTAGTCCAGCCGGAAGGCCTCCAGAGCAGAAAAGCAAAAGGCACAGGTTTTGCACCCACCTCCACGTTGCAGCTTCCCGCCCATGGCCTGTAGGC
>CM053582.1:473189485-473210015 GCA_028627135.1 Pseudochirops cupreus
TCTCACAGTGTGCTCACTATGAAGAGGTTCTGCGTAATTTCTCATGTTTAGCCTGTATTTGATTGCTTGTCCTTCCAGTGGGGATGGGTGGTGAGGGAGGAGGAGAAAGAATCTGGAATCTGGAGTTCCATAATCAAATGTTATGAATGTGTATCTATCTATCTATCTATCTATCTATCTATCTATCTATCTGCAATTATTATTATTATTATTGACTACATCCAACTGGAACTTGAGATACACAGGCACTGCAGTTGGGAGATCCATCCTGCCCTACCAAAAAGTGACATAGGAGAGAATAGACTGGGGGAGGGGGGACACAGTAGGATGGCTGTTTTGGGGCGGTGGGTGGGGGAAAGATGGGGAGAAAATATGTAACTCAAAAAATTTTTAAAAAAATAAAAAAAAAGATAAGTCAAAAAAAAATAAAAGATTGTTTTACCCAGGAAATGTCTGGGTGATATTCTGGTACATGCAGTTTTACTTATGAGTTTTGTGTTGGGTTGTAGGTTCATAAGAGGCATTAACATTTTAAAAGCTCGATCCATTGTGACACAGTCTACTGAGAAGAAGAGACTTTTACCACTTCCCAGTTCAAGATAGAGCAAGGTGCTCGTGTACTTTGGCCAACCATAGTGAGGCTTTCATTATGCATAATATAGAAGGTGGAACCTTCTCAGCAAAGATTTTTTGCAGTTCTTCAGTAGAGGTAAGCCGCAGGCTATAAGAGAGTTAGTTTTGCTGTTGAAGGAGGTTCTTTTTCCATGATTACTTGTAGTAAAATTAAAGTCTTTGGGCAGTAAGATCCATGGAGCTCCATCATACATTGCTCAGCCTTTGCCTCTTTCTCTCATTCCTCCTCTTCCTTATCCTCCTCTTCCTTCTCCTCCTCTTTCTCAGAGGTGGAGGGTAAGTCCATTGTAGAGTACGAGGGGGTGAGAGAGAAGAGAAAGGGACTAAGCATTTATATAAATCGTCTTCTGTCTGTCAGGTACTGTGCTAAGCAATTTAGTGTTATTATTTCATTTGATCCTTACTACAACCCTATGAGGTAGATGCTGTTATGACCTCATTTTACAGTTGGCCTAGCCATCTGTCCATTTTGCCAGCTAGCTAACTAAGAGTTCAACTACCACCAAACAATTTCAAAAGTGGTTATGTGACCGTCCCCTCCATCAGTTCTACAATACCTTCTATTGCTGTATTTAAGTAGAAGGCTACATCATAACCATTAACAGAAACCACATGGCTAACAAGAATGGACTAGTGGCCAGCTTTAAAAGAAGCAACTGATACCTGTTAATATTCACATTGGTACAGTTCCTATGGATGTGAGTTTACACAAAAGAACCTTCTGCTACCTCTAACACAATAGCCACCTTCAGCATTTGGAGACATCTAGATATATCAAGAATGAGACTATGCCTCCAATTTTTAAAAAATTGGCATATTATCTGTTCTAGAAAAATTTTGAAAGACAAAGTTGAAGTCTGTTTTGGACAAGAATGAATGAATTTACCTTTAAGAAACACTTAGCCTTTTTTCTATTAGAGGAATCAAAGGTAGAAGGGTTTAAAAGGTTTAAATTATATTTATTCATCCTTGGAATGCATTCATAATAAAATTAAATGTCTAATATCATAAAAAGGAAATACTTTAAGTGCTTAGAAGATGAAAGACCAGAGAGAAAGCACTGAAATTGATTTTCCTTATGGACTTCTCTACCTGCTTTTGTATTGTATTGATTAAACAATAAAACTCCCTTAAATTTATACTTTCTTTGGGAAAACCAAACAATGCAAGTCCTAGATTTGAAGTCAAGAGGACTTGGGTTTTGAATTCTGGCTCTGTTATTAATGCCTATGTGGCCTTGGGTAAGTCACTTAAATTTCCAGAGATTCTGAAGTTAGACCAGTTGATCTCATGACTCCATCTAGTTCTAAATCTATGATCCTATGATTCTTGTTAATAAACCATGACTTTTCTATTGAAGACATGTGGATATAATTACTGTCCTTAGAGGAATTCAAAGCCCCTTCAAAGAATAAAGGGAAGAGGGGAAAAATCAAACAAGTTGATATCACAGTGAATGCACCTTTAAAACTAGTGGGTTGAAGTAAGATGACCTCCAAGGTCCCTCCCAGCCCTAGCCCTATGATCCTAGGAACCTAATTAGAACCAAGGAAAATCAAAGATCAAGGCAGGCAAGAGGGACAAATGGGCACAGTCTCATCAAAATGAATTGGACTTTTTCTTTCTAGATTCAATAATTGGACTGAACCAGGACCTTCTTTTTCTGCCTTGTCTTTTCTGTTTTTCATTTTATTTATGTTTTTATTTCAATTTTTTTATTTTTTTATTTTTAGTTTACAGCATTCAATTTCACAAGCTTTGGAGTTCCAAATTTTCTCCCCTTCCCTCCCCAAGACAGCATGCAATCTGATATATGCATTCATATTAAACATATTTTCACATTAGTCATGTTGCAAAGAAGAATTGTAGCCAATGGAATGAACCACAAGAAAGAAGAAACAAAACAAAACAAAAAGGAGAGAGAACAAATAGTATGCTTTGATCTACATTCAGATTCTGTAATTCTCTCTCTGGATATGGATAGCATTTTCCATTATGAGCCTTTTGGAGTCGTCTTAGAACCTTGCATTGCTGAGAAGAGCCAAATCTATCAAAGTTAGTCAGTGAACAATGTGACTGTAACTGTGTACAATGTTTTCCTGGTTCTGCTCCCCTCACTCGGCATCAGTTCATATAAATCTTTCCAGGTTTTTCTGAAGTGTTCCTGTTCATCATTCTTTGTTTTTTAATTTAAATTAGATTATTTATTTTTAGTTTTCAACAATCACTTCCACAAGTTTTCAATTTTCTCACCTTCTCTCCTTCTTTCCTCCCCAAGATGACTTGCAATCTGATATGGGCTCTACACATACATTCTTATTAAACACATTTTCATATTACTCATATTACATTAAAGAATTATAACAAATAGGAAAAACCTTCAGAAAGTGAAAAAAAAAACAAAATAAAACAAAACAAAAAAGAGAATAGTCTGCTTTGTTCTGCATTCCAACTCCATAGTTCTTTCTCTGGATGCGACTGACATTTTCCATCACGTGTTCTTTGGAATTGTTTTAGCTCCTTGCATTGTTGAGAAGGGCTGAATCTATCAAAATCAGTCATTGAACACTGTGGCTGTTACTGTGTACAATGTTCTAGTTCTGCTCCCCTCACTCAGCATCAGTTCATATAAGTCCTTCCAGGTTTCTCTGAAGTCTGCCTATTTATCATTTCTTATAGCACAATAGTATTCCATTACATTCATATACCACAGCTTGTTTAGCCATTCCCCAATTGATAAGCATCCCCTAGATTTCCAGTTCTTTGCCACCACTAAATGAGCTGCTGTAAATATTTTTGTACATGTAGGTTCTTTTCCCATTTGTATGTTCTCTTTGGGATATAGCTCTAGAATAGTATTACAGGGTCAAAGAATATGCACATTTTTATAGTCTTTTGGGCATAATTCCAAATTGCTCTCCAAAATGGTTGGATTAGTTCACAACTCCACCAACATTTTTACCTTCTCTTTTCCATTTGCTTTCCTTCCTATTCCTTATTTGAGTCCACAAAGCCTTTATTTTTGACAAGCTAATTTCAGACTGCTGACCAAAAGTTTTTGTTGGAATATACCAATTTCAGAATGGACCTATTTAGGAAAGAATGTCTATATGGACCCCAATACACACAGAACTGGGTTTTTGCTCATTTCTTCCATTGTGTTTTAATTATGCAGTGTATGGTATAATAGTAATTTGGAATAATTTTGACAGTAAGAAAACTTCATGTATATACCATCTTATGGTTTTCCCACAACTTCTAGTTTCCTTTGCAAGAAAAAAAATGTGTGAACTTGGTCTTTGACCTTAAAGATAGAAATGTCACCTTTAACAAACCCAAGGATCTAAAATGGTTTTGCTCTAAAACTTTATTACTAGACATGTACATGCACAAGCATGCCAGGTCTTCAATTAATAGATGAAATATTGCCCCCTTATCCAGTCTTAAATGCCTTCCAAAGCATTTCATGGACATGTAAAAGAGTTGGTTGATATTTTGAGGAGTATCCATGGAAGTAATTGAGCTCACTCACTAAGTGTATTTTTTGTGCTAATTAAATATTCCAAACTTCTATCAAGATTATTGTCACCTATTTAATGGCTCATTGAGTTTACGGGCCATGCAAGTTCCCTTTCATCAGTATGGTTATAGCAGCCATTCTGGAAATGACAAATTAGGGAGCAAACTGAGAAGATGAGAGAGCTTTCTATACTGTGCCTGTTTCAACCCATTGTCATCAAAAGTTGTATATATTGATTTGATCAAAATTTTGGGATCCCTTGTACACAGCATATTTTAAGCCATTTTGGAGGTTCAATACTTTCAAAGATTCTATTATAAGTTTTATAGAAGACCTAAAATATAATTTTATTACTATTCCATGTGGGGGCACTTTTAGTAGTTAAATTGAAATAAATACAGCAAATTCTTTTGACAAAGTGAATTTCTAATTATCACCGATGCTTATGGAAATAGTAGAAAGCTATGGAAACATGGACCAGTCTCTATCTTATACAGAAGGAGTAGCAGAGTCAGGTTTTAGGAGCAATACATTGTAGGTTTTTCCCTGTGGTAGAAAGTTATAGTTTCCTCAATCGGATTATTAAAAATAGAAAATGAATTTTGAAAAGGTAGAGTCACAAAGTGGCATAACGGAGAGTCAAGCTCAGTGTCAAGAAGAGGAAGGTTCAAGTACTACAGCCATTCCATACAGAGTGGGTGATCCAGGGGAAGTAATTTAATCTCTCAATGACCAAGGCAACCTTGTAAGGCCAGAAACAGAAAGTATAAAGGATTTGAGGTGGACTGGACACTGTGAGCTTCAGTACAGAATGGGAACTGGATGAGGAACTGGACAAGGAGCTGGATGAGAAGCTGAGAGCTGCCTGCCTGTGAATCCAGGGAGCTGGATCCTTGGAAGAAGAACCATGGAATTCAGGAGTCAGCCTTGAGCCAAGATGAAAAACCTCTCCTTGGGTACTTAGTGCTGACTGACAAGATCATGATTTACTGTGATCTAGAACTTTGTACTCTGTACCTTGTATCCCTTAAGGATGAATGAGTTAAGGATGATTGGAAATTAAACTCCAATCAAGAAGAAAGAAGACTTTTTGACTGAGAGATTAAGACAATGTGTTCTAGGGGTGGAAAGACTTAGACCTTTGCACTCTGTGTCCCTTAAGGGGGATTGCTCCTTAAGGATGATTGGGTTAAGGACTTACTGAATGATACCTTTTTTTTAAAACTATATGGCCACTTTAAGTGAAAACTATGTGGACACTTTAGTGATAAGTTGTTACGTTATATCATTGTGAATTCTGTACTTTGGTTTCTGTGAATGTTTTTTCTTTAGTTTACTGCTGAATAAATAGAGAGTTCACTATGTTATGTGATCAGAACCTTAGAGCTATTCACAGCAGCAGTCCTCTGAAAAGCTGCTCGCGCTTGGCTTTACACATGGAAGATAATATAAGAAAGCTAGCAAAATAGGAAGGGGCAAGGTTGTGATAACTTTAAAGGCCAGTGGATTTTATATTTGATGTTGGAAATAATAGAGTATTGGAGTTTATTGAGTAAGGGCTTGTTGAAATCACTTATCAACTTTAGGAAAATTACCAGCTGAATGGATGATGGATTGGAATGGGAAGAAACTTGGTCATGAAGCCCAATTAGAAGACTATTGCAATAATCTAGAAGAGATATGAGGAAAGCCTGAATTACGATTGCATCTGTGTGAGTAGAAAGAAGAGAAATTATAGGAGAGATACTGTAAAGGAAGAAATGAAAAGATTTAGTGGTAGATTGAATAGCCAGGGTAAGGAATTAAGAATGACCCTCAGATTGTGAGCCTGTGTGAATCTGTGGGAAATGGTGCCCTTGGCATTTGTAAAGGGAATTTCCTCATCTGGAATTTCCCTATACCAAGGGAATCACAGGACTAGTCCCTATCCTAACCATTCTTTATTTTGCATGTACTTATATGTGTAGTGTAGGGCACTTAGTAAATGTTTGTTGATTGTTGTAATTTCCCCAGTAGAGTGTAACCTCTCTGAGGACAGGGACTGTTTCATTTTTTTCTTTTTAATTTTAGAGGCTATTACAGTGCCTAACATATATACAGGGGGCTTATTCATTGATTGGTTCATAGCCCCAACACCTTGAATTGTGTCTGGCACCTAGTAGGCAGTCAATAAACTTCAATTGAAATGAATAATCCAATGATAATAGCCTGGATATGTAGTTCTGAGGTCCATGGCAAAATATGTAAATTTTGTACTATCCCTAGCATGGTATTCACTAACATCGATAAATAAGAGTTGATTGTAATTAAAATGTCTGGAACATATTTTAGTGTGAAGTTTCCAAAGGATTAGTGAATCTCAATAGACTTTCCATCACATATGAAGTGAACTCCTTCCCAGGGTTTTTGTGAATAAAGTCCCTAATGAGCTTCAAAGTGCTATGCAAGTAGGAGTTGCCAGTTGTGGTTATTCTGTTTAAGATTTAGAAGGTAAAGATCATTTTTCTATTACATAAAATCACAGAAACCATATTTTGATAGAAGACAAAAATGCAAGCAGTCCTCACTAACAGTTTCCTATTTCCACAATGAACTATTCAGAGAAGAAATCTAATAGTTTATATAAAGTAGTTACCTGCATCAACTATGGAAGTAGGGAGGGTGAAAACCAACAATTTTGACCTCATATACACATCTTGAATTAAAGATTGGATTAGCAATGCAATATTTAGCCAGGATGGCCAATTAGATCACTTGTTCACCAGCGAGGATTTATTCATTATACTGATTTCTAAAAACCATTCTACTTTCTTATCTCAGCTTCTGTGGAATATGACAATATAACAGAGTATTGGTAGGAAATATTTTACATTATCTATTGATTTCCCTTCGTGCCTTTATTCCTGGAACATGAGTTCTCAGTTATCAGACTTGTCATCAGGTTGGTTTCCTCTGAAATTTAAGGACCCCCTACATTTCTCTTTCAAAAAGGATGCTATAGGGGCAGCTAGGTGGTGCAGTGGATAGAATCATGAGGACCTGAGTTCAAATACAACCTCAGACACTTGATACTTATTAGCTGTGTGACTCTGGGCAAGTCACTTCAACCTAATTGCCTTGCCAAAAAAAAAAAAACGCTTCAGGGAGTTCTGATCATAAAATACTGTAGCTTTGATTGATGTAGGAAACATATACACTTGAACATAAATTTGACTTTAAAAAGAAATAGAGTTGAGGTCTATTTCCATCTTATCACCAGTAATTTGTTAAAGTTTGAAGTGGAGGAAACTTTTCATTGTAGATTAGATTCATGTTACTGAAGTGTCCCAAGGAAATGTATATCTTCTTCTGTGGATGTAAAGTGCAGTACAGGACCACTGAACTCAGGAAGAATTGTAGAAAATAAAGGATGTTTTGGAAAGTTTTCAGAAAGTGGTCTTAGCCTCTTCAGATCACTTTGAACTAGAACTGAAATAAATAAGTACATTGTAACCTTATACAAAGACTCCTAATCAGATCCTCTTTGTTCTGCAGCTCCCACTTAAACTAGCAGCTCTTCTCCAATACCTGCAAATCGTCTTCTATTCATATGTAAATTGTATTTTAAAAACTATTATTCTTTCTTCTCCAGAATGGCTTTAAAAATAATAATAAATTCTATGAAGTAGAAAGAGTGGAAGGGAGTTTAGGCATAGGGAAGGCTGCAAAGGGTCTTACATTGTGCCAAGGCTCCCAGAGGCCATCTTGAAAGGCAGTTGTGTATCTTCTCTTCCTTTAGGGATATATTTTAACATTAAGAGGTTATCACTGAAGCCATTATGTGCTTTAGATATTTCCACTGATACGGTATTTGGATTTCAATGGCACTTTTATGACTCTTTTTTACAGCTGTTATCTCAGTGAACCAGAGTCATTGCTACTGCCAATAATGACAGGGAAAGTTGTCTGGTGGTCAGAAGAGAGGCATGCACGTTAGAAGCCCTGGGTTCTATTTTCTGTTTTGCCAGCATTTTGCTGGGTGCCCTTGAATAAGTCACATAACATTAAAGGCAAACTCCCTTTCATTCCTGTGCACAGATTAATTGCCTGTGCCAAACGTTGCATGCAAATTTGAAGGGCAATTGAGTCAGGTGTGCTTTCCTTACTTACTCCTCCTTTTCTTCTTTTTTTAAAGGCCATTAGTTGCCTGTTGCAAGTAGAATTGAGCTGCCCCTACAGAGGCCAAGTTCACCTCAATTCCCTTGAAAATTGTCAATCACATCTACATGAAGTATGATGTCTTATGGTAGAGCTCAACTCTGAGGAAGTCGAGCATCCTCCTGTCTAGAATCGAGACTCCCAGGTATAGTTTGAAAAGTCAGTCTTTTCAGTCTGGAAGAATGGAGAATTTTCTTTTTCACATGTATTGGGAAAGTTTTTTTTTTTCAAATTATCAATTTTAAGGTAGCTTGATTTTGTGGGAATATCTTCAATGCTACTTTTAACTTCTTATACAAGGGGGTCCTATTAGGAATTTAAGTCAAAAATTCCCCATAAACTGGTCTGTTTCATTTCAGAAATGAGTCTGGATATGAGATTATATCACCAAAACTATGTTTATACAACTCCAGAACAACTGGTCAAATGGAGCTGAGGAAAGAAATCAGATAGCATGCATGGGATGTATAAACAAGCAAGGGAGAAAAGGGTGGTGATTTCTTCCTTTTGGGATGAGTTATGTTGATATTGTGTACATATAACCTTGCTTTGTATGTTGATTCTCATAATTCCCTGAATCTTCCTTCCCACCTTATAAACATACAGTGGTGCAGGAAAGAAACCTTTAGTTCATGGTTTTCTGAAAAGATCCTTCAGTACTGTGATGGTCCATTTATCCATTTCCTTTTCTGACTTGATTTCTTCAATTTTGTCACTTTTTTATTCTTTACATCACTTTTATGATGTAAAATTTAATAGCTTAGTTTAAAGATATTGATTCCAACAACTTAGGTAAGAAACTGATATTTCTGTTTAAAAGCTATGACACAGTGTGTTGAAAGCACACTGTAAAAGTCTGGGTTTTGTTCCTGTTTGCAGGGATTTTATTCGCATATCTTACTGTCAGTTTCTTGACATTTTTGTCAGATTGGAACTGGAGGGCATAGGTGCTGGCAGTAGGTCTCACCATATTTTTATTCTCCATTGCATTTTCAGAGAATATGAAAGGAGGGAAAACAAGATTGGGGGGAGGCACCCTGTGGAGGCAAGAGCTAGAGAGGTTTGAGAGAAAGTCAAAGTCAAAACAGAAGGAGGTCAAGGTTATGAAAGTCAGAATATTCAGCCTTTCTACTCATAGTTGGAGGTGATTTAGAAAACTGCTCATCACCTCCCCTCCCTCAGACAACATCCTTTCTGAGACAGAACACCACAAAAAGATTTACAGTGAAAGACATACATTTTCCTCATTACGCAAGGCAGACAGACGACAAATATTTTAATCTGTTTGCCTAAGAAACCTTTCTCTTTTTTTCTGACAAACTGTATTTCCAGGCTGCTGGGAAACTTTCTGTACAATACAGGTATTGTTTCCCCAGTAACATCACCTCTGGCTCTAATCAACTTGTGTTTTTCTGCCCATTATAACCAGAAGCGTTCCTGAACTCTGAAAAAGCACAGCAAAACATTCAAGGTTGGCTGATATTGGATAAACCTTGTCCCGCCACTTGTCAGATTTCACAAACAAAACAAAACATCATCATTTACTATCAGGGACACCTACTGATTTTGAGTCTCCGTAACATATTTGGTAAAATATGTATTGTAAATTGGCTCACAAATGGAGAATGTGTTAGTCCTACAAGCCCCCAATGTCCTCTCTCAAATCCAGGAACATTGTACTATTCAGAATGGTCCCATTCTCCTTTGTTCAATCTCTCCAACACACACTTGTATGAAAAGTGACCTATACAAGAACCTAGATTCTATCTGTGATTTAATTTTCCATCACAGAGAAATTCATTGTAAAAGAACCCCCAAAATGTTAGAATTTCACTTAGGGGAAATACCAAAAAGCATTTAACATTCTTAAGAAAAACTATCTGCATTTTTATACAGTCGAAGCAACATGGAATAGTAGAAACCATTTTACTAGGAATTTGAAGATCAAAGTTCCAATCCCAGCCCTTCCACTAAGTTACTTAAAAATTTTGTATTTGGGCTTCAGTTTCCTCATCTATAAATTGAGGAAGTAGTACTAAAATACTTCCAAGGTCAATTCAGTTCTATAATCTGAATTCTATAATTTTCAGTTCTACAATTCTGTAAGTCTTTGAAAGTATGTTTCTATCATCCTTACAACTTTGTGTCTCAGTTTGCTTTTTTATTTTTTTAATAGGAGGAACAAATTTATGGTTCTTTTTAAGAATCACAAGGCATAGCAAAACTCTGTAAATATGAGTGACAAATAGTTTCTAAATAGCATTCATTTATTGTAAAACATTTATTCTTTGCATACTTATATTACTTTTCTGGGAACTTTTTTGGGTGAAAAGGTGAATAATAACTGAATCTGTAGTTTGATTGGTATAGATAACTCCTGGTAAGGAAATTCCTTCTACTCGTACAGATATGTACCTGTTCTACAATTTATAGTCTTAGTATTGTCTAGAACATCAGACACAATAAGAGACTTGCCCAATCAGTACATGTCAGAGGTAAGACTCCTGACATAGAGGCAAACTTTGTATCCATTATGCCATTTCACCTTTACTTCTTAGGAACTAACGTGATAAAATTAACAATTATTTTTTTTTGTCTGGGAAGGTTTAGGTATTTAAAATTCTGCTGTAGGTGAGTGTTAGTGCAAAAGAAGGATCCTATGAGACCCATATAAATTAATCTGTTCTTTAGTTATTACTTTAATGCATAAAGTATCTGTGATTTCTCTTTACCTGACCTAGCAATGTCACTGGTGAGAATAGACATCTTCATTTACATGTATTTTTCATTGTTTTTGGTGCCAAACCAAATATAAGCATCCTCTACTGAATGCTGTTGCTGGAGGCAGCTCTTACCAGCTCACGATTGTTAAATTTTCAGTGTGAGCATTTATACTCCAGAAATTGGCAAGTGCCATAAATCATGGCTTGGTTCATTATTTTGCTGATGGTCTAGTCTTTAAAAAGTGATGAATAAAATGTTAATAATGAAGATTAAACTTAAAAGTGTGTCATGTGTACATTTTTTTTGAGATCTAATGTTAAACATTTACCAATATACTCCTAACCATAACTCATTTTGGAAGCAACTAATCCAAGTATAATGGGTAATGAGGGAAACCTCCTGAACTGAACTACTTCCAGCTGGGTAACTAACACCAGAATACAGGAATCCCAAATTCCTCAAACTCCCAAGATAGTTGTCAGGGATAGAAATATCAACCTCACCATCTCTGTTCACTCATGTGTGCTCAGACAACAAAACATAGAGCATAAAAGACAGTAAGAAACTTGAGGTTCAGTCTCAGACTTCTCCAGACAAGGATATATTTTGACTTGCCATGTGCGTACAATCCCCATTGCTCTGGGATGGGGAAGGGGGAGAGGAAAAAAAAGGAATATTTCTCCTCTCTACTTCACTGGAAATCCAAGGAAGATCTAGTATTGGCTTCATCGCAACCAAGGGATTGCTTCAAAAGATACAGAAAGCCATCTCTCATTCCTTATATGGCACAAGATGTTTGTTGCTTCCTGGTTCAGCTGATAATCCCTTCAACATAGCTTCTATCATGGCACCAATAAAGATTCCTATATCATCCCCAAATTCAAGTCCTTCAGCACAGAGCTTGAGAATATATACTTCCCCTCAGGGTCAAAGGATTCATTCCTGGACCTGTGGGTATTGTCCCATTCCAGAAAATCATGATGTTCCCACGAGTACCCTTGTTATATCAGTAATAGACCTTTTTTTTTCTTTAGCTCTTAGGGAAGAAGCAATAAAGTAATGTGGTAGAGACAAAACAAATACGAAAACAGAAGTTAGAAGATCTGGGTTCTGAAATTTACAAGCCACATAACCTTAAATAAGTGTCTTCTATGTGCTCCCCTTCCTTCTTCATTTCTACCTCTTAGAATCAGAACATCAGAAGTTGGTGATGAGAGTTTATGAAAGTCTTAAGTAAGGAAAGATTCAATTCAACTGGAGCAACAACATACATAATGAATTAAATTATACTTGATACTAGTGTACAGGATTATATTTCACTGAAAGACAATCAGAGGTATTATTCTTACCCTAAAGAAATTTCAAACTTAAATAAAATGTCAGTCCTGGTTTAACCACTGACTAGCTTGTGAACTTGAAGCAGTTGCATTCTCTGTCATTACAACCTTTGGAATTCTGTGGGTTAGCATCATGGTGCCATTGCCTTGCAGCATGCATTTCCCCAGCAGGGGTGGGGAACCTGTGGGGAACCATTCAAAATGCTCCCCTTGAGGACTGAGAGGACAACATGTGACCTCAAGACTGCAGGTTTCCCACCCTTGACTTAGAGCATGTGATGTGAACCTTTGACATGTAGTACTTTGAGTTGCTTGTCTATGTAAGTGGCTATTCTTTATTTAATTAAAATATACAGAATTAACTCTCAATTTATTTGAGCCTTACTTTCTGAGCTTGTAAAATGTCAGGACTGGACTAAATACCATCCAGTGCCAAAAAAGATACATGAGCCAAATGTCCTGAATAGAACAGAGCAAGCAGACAGGCAATATTAGGCTATATAAAGGAATATCTTGAAGGGAAGGAAGTAGAAGATCCTAACATATTTCATAAAATGGAATTCAATGGAGATCATTCCTATTTTCAGCAGAAATTCTCAAGGCTTCTAGAAGAGAAATAAATGGAAGCCTCCAAAGCCCAGGATAGATACATAATTGCAGGATATAGAATACTTTTTGCCAAAGGTCAGCTTGTAAGGAATATCAAATGTAACATTTTCCTCTTGAACATTTTTATGCAGAGAGGCCAAAAGGGCATTTTTCTTTTCTGATACATGAGGATCAGTTCAGGGAAAATAGAGGGAACCATGGGATAAAGCCATACAGCCATTAATATATTAAAAAAAAAACCCAAAAACTTATCCCCATACACACACATTATATAACATACAATATTATATATGCATATAGACTTGTGTAAGTTTATACATTACCTGTGTATCAACTCTAAATGCATATGCATAAATCAAATCATAAAGGAGGTACAGAATTTCATGGTAGTTTTTTCTCCTATACTGCCTTTGGTCCAATACTAATTTATATTACATAATTTCAGCTGGGAGCTTATTGGAGGAAGACAGTTCTTTTATGCCTACCCTAATTGATTCAGTGTCCCATTTGTCACAGTGAATATTCCAAACCTTTTCATTCTTCCCCAAGCCTCCAGCCTCCTCTCCTAATCTTTCAAGTGAAGACCTTAACTTGTACTTTATCACAAAATTTGAGGCCATTAAGAAAGTGTTCCGTTTTCCATCTTCCTCATCATACATCATTCATACATCTTTCCCCAGTATCTCTTCCTCCTGTGTTTCTTGCAGAGGCAGTCCTTCACCAGCTCTCTACCTGAACCTTTGATCCCATTCCCTTCTCTCTTTTCCAGCAGACTTACCCCACAGTCACCCCCACTCTGTCTCTTTCCTTTAGTCTCTCCCTATCTACAGGCTCCTTCCTTGATGTTTATAAAAATGTTTCTCTCCTTTATGATTAAAAGAACTCTCATACTGTATCTCTCCACATTTTCTCAGCTATACTACTTTTTCCACTATGGGACTCCCCTTCCTTTCTTCTCACTCCCTTCTAAATCCTTGGCAGTCTTGACCCCAAACCTTATCATTTCTTTGAAACTGTTTTCTCCAAAGTTACAGATATTCTCTTAATCACCAAATCTGTACTTTTCTCAGTCCTTGTGCTTCTTGAACTCTATGCAGCCTTTGAATCTGTTGATGATGGTAACTTCATGTATACTCTCCAGGTTTTTGTGTCACTTCTATTTTTCTACTACTACATGCTTCTTTTTAGAGTCCTTTGCTGTATCTTCAACAGATGAACACTAACAGTGGGCATTCACCAAAGCTTTGTTTTGGATCCTCTTCCCTTTTCCACCTATGTTATCTCACTTGGTGATCTCAATTAGCTCCCAAAAGTTTAGCTGTTATCTTTATGCAGATGGTTCCCAGATCTACACACTCAACCCTAATCCCTCTTCTCCAGTTGCATGTATCACCAACTGCCTTTTGAGTATCTGAATTGCATGACCTTTAGGCATCTGAAACACAAACAGTCCAAAATGATATTCATTATCTTTCCTCCTTAAACTCTATCCTCTTCTCAAATATTCTGTTCCTGTTGAGGGCACCATAGTCTTCTCAGACACCCAGATTGACACCATCAGAGTTATTCTCAATTCCTCACTCATACTTACTCCACATAGCCAATCAGTTGTCAAATCGTGTCATTTTTACTTGTACAAGACATCTTGTATACACCCCTTTTTCTCCACTTGTACAACCACTATGGAAGTATAGGTCCTCATCACTTCTCCCCTGGATTATTATAATAACATTATCTTGCCTCAAATCTCTCCTTATCCAATCTACTGTCTCATAGAAATTCCCTCACTGTGCCAGCAGCCTGTGAATGTCTTAAGAAATGCTAAATTAGCAATGAATTCTAAAGAATCTATCAAGGACTGTGAAGAAGACATCATATTCAGTGAATTTGAAAGCTCAACCACTCACCATGGTCTAAGAAATGGAAGTGTTTATGCCTCTACAAAAGTATATATTTCTTTTTTTAAAAATTATCTATTTATTTTTAGTTTTCAACATTCACTTTCATAAGATTTTGAGTTCTAAATTCTCCCCCATCCTTCCCCAAGATGGCATGCAATTTGATATATGCTATACATGTACAGTCATATTAAACATATTTTCACATTAGTTATATTACAAAAAAAGAATCAGAACCAAAAGGAAAAACCGTGAGAAGAAAAAAAAAAGAAACAAAAAAGGAAAAGAGTATGCTTCAATCTGCATTCAGACTCCTTAGTTCTTTCTCTGGATGTCAATAGTCTTTTCCATCATGAGCCTTTTGGAATTATCCTAAATCATTGCACTGCTGAGAGGAGCTAAGTCTATCAAAGTTGGTCATCACACAATGTTGCTGCTACTGTGTACAATGTTCTCCTGATTCTGCTCACTTCACTCAGCATGAGTTCATGTAAGTCTTTCTAGGTTTTTCTGAAATCCACCTGCTCATTGTTTCTTATGGAATAATAGTATTCCATCCATTACATTCATATACCATGACTTGTTCAGTCATTCCCCAATTGATCGGCATCCCCTCAATTTCCAAATCTTTGCTACCACCAAAAGAGCTGCTATAAATATTTTTGTATATGTGGGTCCTTTACCCATTTGTATGATCTCTTCAGAATGAACACCTAGTAGTGGTATTGCTGTATCAAAGGGTATCTTAGCCGGATATCAAGAATTTATCTTGATTTGAGAATAACTACTTTTCAAGTTTTAGTGTCTTTTTCCCACTTAAAAAGTTGACCGACTGGGCAGGGAGAATAAAAAAGAGGTCCTCTAGTTTGCAAAAAGCTTTTATGATGAGTATGGACATAAGAAATAGATTGAGGCTTATTGACTATCAACTGGACATCAGATGATAACTCCTGAGTTTGAACTCATGACCTGAAGACTCAGTAGCTCATTAACCTCAGACAGCCTCAGGCGGGTGTCTTCTGAAGAATGGAGAAAAAGATTAAACATGAAAAGTTTGTTGTATAACAAGTGTTACATCTCTCACTGGGACAAAGTGATTTTTGTATAGCACCATCCTCTTCCCTAATGACCTTGGAATTGGATTTTAATGGAGACAAACAAAGCCATATCTGTTTTAAAGTTTAGCACACTGAACAAAATAGAATCAGAGGCCAGTTAACCCTTCCTATGTCTCAGAAAGCTGATTATTGTAATTCTTTAAAATGCATATTAGGCTGCTTACACATGATGCAGAAAGTCTAGCTTTAGAAAGAAAATGAAATAGTTTGTGTTTTACCCTTGTTAAAATGAAATGTCTCTTTCTTGTGTGAATCAGAGTTATGGAACCCATTGTTTAAAAAATGTGTCAGCATTGAGGGAAAAATAGATTTCTTTTTCCTCCCTTGGTGTCCCTTGTGTGATCCTTCTGAGACTGACTAGTTGCTTTGATTCCTAAAATTACTTGAGGTGGATAACAACCCCAAAGAGGTTTGCAGTTGGTAGGAACATCTTGAAAAGTTCTAAGATTTCCAAATTTAAGAATGTTATTTTTAACTTAGGTAGAAAAATAAGCCTTAAAAAAATAAGCTTAAAAACAATAATGGCAATGAACAAAACCAGCAATTCCATGTTTTCCTTTTCTATACTTACACAAGTGGAAAATAACTCTTTAAAAAATTCTCCATTGTTTGGCATGCTGGAAAGAAAGACATTCTGAAAAAATTCTGAAGGATCCGTTCAGTTCCTTTCATCTCAGAGAAGAACAGAGCTTCCAGCTATATTACTTAAGTATTAAAACTGAGCACAAAATTTTCTACTGTCCCTTCTACTATGCCTATTCATATGTGGGACAGTTATTTACAAAAAAAAAATCTCTCCAAAATAATAAATCCTTGGGTGGATTTTTATTCCCCATTTTTTTGTTTGCAAAAGCATCTTTAAAAAAAAAAATTCTGTTACCATGAATTTGCCCCAAGCTGAAAACCGTATTTTTTTTTCCTACAGAGAAAGTTTTAGCCATTTGCACAGTGAAATATATGACAGTTTTTCTGTCTGTACAAGTCATATTTTCTATACTTGGAAGACTAGAAAAACTTTGCATATGAATGTAAAAAAAATTCCTCTTTTGCCATGGAACAATAGTGGCTATTAAATGAAATTTAATTATGGGTAGTAAGAGATGCTACATTTATTTTCATTTGTCAAGTGTGCCTTTTTGAACTTTCTCATTCAGAACCCTTAGGCTGTGTGAGTATAGCTGGGCCGTGGCCCTGTAAGCTGTAATAACCCTGATTCTTCTTGTTTTTGTTTGGTTGTCTGTTACAAACTAAGGAAAAAAAAAAAGCAAAAACACTGTGGCTTAGGATTGTGGTACTTTGCTAGTCCTAGGAAGAAGGGGAAAAAAGCAGGAGAAGGTGCAGTAGAAGGAGAAAATTCTAACATGGTACAGAATAATCACTAGATTTGGACTCTGAGGGACCCGAATATAAATCTAACCTCTTGCACTAAATCCTCGTGAAGACACTGGGAGTTGGAATACTTGACCATTGAGGTATCTTATCATTCTAAATCTATGAGCACATGATCCCTGATGATCCCTTTTTAGGTATATGGACAGATTTTTTTGAGGTACCTTGTTGTTTAAACAAGCAGCTACTCATAAGGGATAGAAAATCAACAGACTTTCAGGGAAAGCCAGGCTTGTGAATGTTTCAGGAAAGCTGGTGTCAATGTTCACTGAAATTCTGCCCTGATCCACTAAATGTCCTTGCTCTCCTGAGGATAATGTCTCACAGGTATCAGCTAGAATCTCTGTGGTTAAGTAACTTGCCCAAAGTCACATGACTAGTAAAAGTGTTAAGTTTCTGAGGCCAAATTTGAACTCAGGTCCTCCTGACTCCATGGCCGGTACTCTATTGACTACATCTAGCTGCCCCATCTTCCAGAATATTCTACAAAAATCAGCATAGTTTCTACATAATAATGAAACCAAGAGACAATAATAGAAAATTTCCCATAGAATAATTATGAAATGCATAAAATATTTTGGGACCAATTAACTAAAGAATACTAAATATTTGCATATATTTAGGTTCCATATTAATCAAACAAAACAGAAATGACAAGATTTTTTTCAAGGTGTCAAATAACTGGAAAAGAATTAGATGCTTTTCAAAAGGGGAATAGCTAAACAAATGATGGTACATGATGAATATGATGGCATATTACTGTTATAAGAAATAAAGAACACGAGTGATCCAGAGAAGCATGTATTTACAGGAACTGACGAGGTAAGCAGAGACAACAGAACAATGAGATAAAGCATTTGAAAATGATTTTGGAAAATTATAAAGCACAAGATTTGCCCCCAAAAGGAATAAACTCAATCAATAAACTTTTATTGAATGCCCACTATATTCTGGGCACTGTGCTAAGTGCTAAGGATACAAAAAGAGGCAAAAGACAGTCTCTTCCCTCAAGGAACGTACAGTATAATGGGGCAAACAAATATACACAACACAAGCTATAAGTCGCATAAATATGAATTAATTAACAAAGTCACTAGGGGGTCTTAAAGGGAAAGTTTACCCTTATCCTACCTTCCCTATTACACACAGGGCAGCATCATTCTCCTAGTTCTTCAAGCTATTGCCAAGGTTTATTATTTGACCTTTTCCACATCTTTCCTATGTGGCTCTGTCTCTCCTCACACTACCACCTCTCTAGTGTAGACCCTCACCACCAAATGCCTGTATTATTGCAACAGCCTGCTGGTAAGTCTGCATGCTTTAAGTTTCACCTCATACCATTTCATTCCCATTCAGCCACCAACGTGATTTTTTTTTTTAAAGTGTGGGTCTGACCATTTCACTTCCCTACTCAATAAACTCCAGGGGCTCCCTTTCTCCTATAGGCTCAAATATAAAATGCTGTTTGGCATTCAAAGACCTTTGTAAACCTAGACCTCTCCTACCTTTCCAGTCTTCTTACCCCTTACTCACCTCCAAGTACTCTTTGCTCCAGTCATTCTGGCCTCCTGGCTTTTCCAGGAAGAAGTCACTCTATTCTAGAACCCTAGCATTTTCTCTGGCTGTCCCCCATGCCTGGAATGCTCTCCCTCCTCACTCTACCTACTGACTCCTATGGCCTCCTTTAAGTCCCAACTATAATCCCATCTTTTATACAAAGATCCTTCTGCTAATTTGCAGAGTAGGGAGGTCCACAGTTATGAAATGTCACATAGCACGTCAGGTTTTTTTTTACAATTGATTGATTTTATTTTAAGAAAATTCCCCTTCTTTTTGTTTGTTTGTTTGTTTGTTTTTTTCCTATAATATTCTTTATAATTAAGGATGACTCTCTAGGAGGGGGCAGGAGGAGGGTTGCAAAGTGAATTCAATGCAATGTAAAGAAAAATGATACCAGTAAGCTTTACTAAAAAGATCAGAAAAAAGGAATCTCCACAAATAAAGCTAGTCCCTTGCCATTGTGGAAGCTGGAGTTAGGAAGCCATTATGGAGACTTATTTCAGCGTTGTGGCCAAAAAAATATATTTTTCAAAGTATTAAACAGTCATCTGTTGATAGTCACCATTTAAGTTGTAGCAAAGGTATTAATTTAATCTGTGTTCCAAATGTGATACATAATATTGTCATGTGGAATGATTATGTTACTAGTAATGTTAGTTGTAGTAGTACAAGTAATAACAATCCTGTGCCAACAAATTATTATAATGCACTTAAATAACAGGGCCCATGCTGATGTAATATAGTAAGACGAGATTAATCTGAACAATAACAATAAAACAATAATAAATTAGCAACTTCAAAGCATTAATTAGTCGCAGCAGTTCTATCATGCATAAGGTATATTAGTCCTATTATGTCTGATTTATATGGGAAGATATTGGAGGGAGAATGTAACTGTAAGTTGCTTTCCCTCAAGGACAGGAAGGAGTCCCTCTTAACAATTCAATTCAATTGAATATTCATTAAGCACTTACTACATGTTAGGTAGACACTGGGGAAACAAAGATATATTGGAGGCAGACCTTGTTCTCAGGGAAATTACAATCTAGGTTTTAAGGTGGTAGTGGTTGTACTGGGAGATACATACATAACTATGATATGAGAGAAAGTGTAATAAATTCAGAGGAGAGCTCTTTGCAATGTGCTGTGAGGAATCTGAGAGGAGACAAATCATATTTAGCTGTAAGGAGCAGAAAAGTATTCATGGAGGGGGGTGCACCAGAGTTGGGTCTTGAAGAAAGGGAAGGGCTTCTTCCAAAGGCACAGTTGCTGGGTTGGGGAAAGGGAAATTCAGTCCCAGAAGAGGAAATATACAAAGGAGTGGAATAGGGACAAGAACAGGAAACTGAAAATAATCCATTTTGGCTCCCAAGTATCATGTGGAAAGAAGATAGGAAATAAGGCTGGAGAGATAGGTTGGATTGTAAAAGATCTCAGATTTCAAGATCAGAAATTTGTATTTTATTTTCCTTCAAGAAATGGTGGGTTTCCCTTCCTAGGAGGTTTTCAAACAGAGGCTGGACCA
The DNA here is from genome assembly GCA_028627135.1 of Pseudochirops cupreus. Taxonomy (NCBI): domain Eukaryota; kingdom Metazoa; phylum Chordata; class Mammalia; order Diprotodontia; family Pseudocheiridae; genus Pseudochirops; species Pseudochirops cupreus. The sequence continues at coordinate 473,209,996 of CM053582.1, forward strand.
ATATTTGTTGTGTATGCTAC
>CM053582.1:473210515-473259547 GCA_028627135.1 Pseudochirops cupreus
GAGTCCATTAGTTGTTGGTTTTTTTCCTCCATTTAGTCTACATCTGTTTTTTCCACCAGAAACAACATAGGTATCAACCTATATCATGGACAACCACAGTCTTGAGTGTTGATAGAAACAGATAAAAATGTAATTAGGAAATATTTAACAAAATAGATAAAAATTCAGTGGAACATAGATAATGTTAATATGTGGCTTTCTAATTCAATATGCTGGCAGCAGGGAACCTTATGAACAGTTTAGTGACCCCATTCTGAGACGGACTTCGATACGACTGCTCTTCGGCTAGACAAACATACAAACACACATACATACAAGCATACACACATACATACATATACATATATGTCTGTATAGACATAAATATAAATATAGTTTAGTAACTCTATCAAAAAAGAAAGAAAGATCTATTTGGTATGGCCCCTTCTTAATGAAGCCATGCTGGCTCTTTGTGATCATTGCTTGCTTTTCTAGGTGTTCTTTAATAACCTATTTAATGGCCAACCTGGAATTTCATCTTCAATAAAAGTCAAGCTAAATGGCCTTTCATATGCTGATATTATTTCTTTCCACTTTTAAAAACTGAAATATCAGTTTTTCTTCTCTTGTATCTGGCACCTCTCCTTATCTGTAAGATCTTTCTAATATTCTATTTTCAGTATCAAAAGCAGCCAAATCTTTAAGTACCTGAGGACGCAGTTTCTTTGAAACAGGTGACTTAAATTCATTAAGGGCAGCTAAGTCCTCTCTTTACTGTCTCCCTGCTTGTTGTCAATACCAGCTCCCTATTAGCTGTTTTTGTTCTGTCCTTTCCATTCCAAAGGTCATTTTCCATGGCAGAGAAAATAGAAGTGAAATAAACCTTAAGCAGCTATGCCTTTTTCCCGCAGTCATTTATTATTGTTTCTCTCATCCTTAACCACATTTCTATCGCTTCTTTGATCTTCCTCTTTCCCAAATATTGTTTGGAGGAATAGAAACTGAAACAAAAAAATAAAAACTCTTTTCTTGTCCTTAACTTTTCTCAATAACCTTTGTGCATTCTGTTCTTTAGCCCTCCTGATGCTATCCTAACGGTATCATAGCACACTTTGTTATTCACTCTCTGTTATTTGCCCTTGAACTTATCTTCTATGTAAATATATTTTTTTTAATATATCTAAATTGGCTAGTAACTTCTATGTGAAATCACATTGACCTCTTTAGACAACTCCTTTTTTTTTTCCATTACTTCCTAGCCAATTTCTCCTGCAGAATTTTAGTCCTTTCATAACCTACCTGTACTCTGAGCCCTTTGAAATCTGAACTCTCAAAATCTAGGGTGCATATCAGTTTACTTGTGACTTTCACAAAATTTAAGAGTAAGTAACCACCTCTTTCCAATGCTCACATCATTTGAACCCCAGTAATCAAGTCCTTCCTGTTGGTAAGAATCAGGTCTGGAAAAGAATTCCCCTTTTTCGGTTCCTCTACTTTTTGAAAAATCACATTATCACTAGGCCGATAAAAGAAGTTATTTTAGGCTGGGCTTTTGCCAAAGAGAAAAATTTAGTTGTCTGGATAATTGAAGTCTTCCAATGTTATGATTTTTGCTTCTGCATCAGCCTTGGGATCTATTTCCCAAACTTGTCACTTTCTGTCCAAGTTGCATGTAGCATACTCCAATGAGAAGATCAATTCTGTTTATCCCTCCATTTCTTTTCACCCAAATGCTTTCCACTATCCCTATCCCTACTTCATCTTAAATTTCCTAATATGAATATACCTTCTTAACTTTACCCCCCAATCTCATAATTCCCATTTATCTATTTTGTCTCAAATAATGTATATCCAGCCAGAACCACATTCCAGTGCCATGAATAATTTTGAAAATTTTACTTATCATACGTATTATATGTTACTTCTTATATACTACTTTTTTTTTCAATTGCAAAGTCTTTTCCTTTCTTCTCCTCCTGCCCACCTCCCATCCAATGAGAAGGCAAAAATAAACAAAACTTATAACACAAATATATAGTCATGGAAAACAAATGTCTACATTATCCGTGTTTTAAAAAAGAAAGAGAAAGAAAAGGAAAAAAATTTCTATCAGTACTTTGAGTCTATCAGTTCTTTATCTAGAGGTGGATAGCATGTTTCATCCTGAATCCTTTGGAATTGTGGCAGCTCATTATATTGATCCGAGTTACTAAGTCTTTCAAAGTTGATTATCTTTATAACACTGGTATTACTGTGTAGATTTTTCACCCATTTGTGTGAACTTCATTTTGCATCAGTTCATATAGGTCTTCCCAGTTTTTTTTCTCCCTGAAACCATTCCTTACAGCACAATAGCATTCCATCACATTCATATACCACAATTTGTTCAACTATACCCCAACAGATGGGCAGCTCTTCAGTTTCCAATTCTTTGCCACCACAAAAAGAATTGTCATAAATAGTTTTCTACACCTGGGTCCATCTCTGGGTCAAAGAGTAGGAGAGTTTAATAACCTTTTTGGCATAGTTCCAAATTGCTTTTCAGAATGTTTAGACTAATTCACATCTCCACCAACAATGTTCCTGCTTTCTAACATTCTCTCCAATATTTGTAATTTTCCCTTTTTGCCATCTTAGTCACTCTAATGGGTATGAGGGGGTACCTCAGAGTTGTTTTCATTTGATGTTCTCTGCAAATTATTATTGATTTACAGCATCTTTTCTTATGGCTATTAATAGCTTTCATTTCTTCTTTTTAAAATTGCCTATTCTTATCTTTTTGACCATTGTCAATTGGGGAATGGCTCTTATTATCATAAATCTGACTCAGTTTCAGTGAATCATGTCACCAAGTCTTAGTGATCCCTATGAGGTCAAATTTGCTTTCTTGAATTAGAACCTCTAGGATATGCATTGCATATTGCCCAAATTTTATGCATTTATAAAAAAGCAATTTGAAGCTGTAAAATTAATGACTAACTTCTTTCTTGCATTTTTGTCTTCTATGATAGTCTTTGGATCACTACAGTTTTTCTTCTTACTGCATTGAAATCTAGTATGGTAGATGTATGCAAACAGTATTCTGCCTCTCTATCATTTCGTCTAAGATGAAAATTCTGAATTCATCTTGGAAAAGTATTAATTGTCCTTCAGGCTAGCAAAACAAGAGATATGACCATCCTACGTTACTCCGATTGAATCAAACTATTTCTACACTATTGCATTCAGTCTAGGACATTTCATTTTAAGACAGATATTGGCAGAATGATGTGTCTTCAGAAGATGATGACCCAAATGATGAAGAAATTCAAGACCTTGTCAAATGAGGATTTATTTAAGAAAATGATGATGTTTAACATAGAAGATCTGGGTTAGCATGATTGCTGTATTCATATGACTGAACAACTGTCATGTAGAAGAGAGATGAGAATTGTTCTTTGTAGCCCCAAAGATGAAAAGTAGGACCAAGGGGTAGAAGTAAAGAGAATGCAGGTTTTGGCTCAATATAGGGAGGAACTTTCCAAGAATTAGAGTTCTCCAGCAATGAAAGAAATGCCTTGTAAGATAAAAAGTTTCTTATAAGTAAAAGTGTTTTTAAAAATTTGGGAAGACTAGTATACTTATTGTGTATCTTATCTAGGGAATTCATACATTGAATATGCGGTTGGACCCTAGTATACCTTCTAATGCTGAGATTTTATCGACTCTTTTCAGGAACCTTCTCCTGGTCATTTTCTATCTTTTTCATCCCTCCTCTCTTCACTGAGTTGATTCCAAAAGAAGCCACTAGGACTATGATTCTTAGAGGAAGAGAAAATGTGGAGCTTCCCTTTCTTGTTTTCATAGATGGTTAATCCTTGGGTAATTTCTACATAAGAAGATCTAGAAAATATATACAAACCCAGATAGTAAACTCACATTTTCTCTCTGTAATGGAAACCAGCTTAAAAATGGAGAAATGTGATGCCTGAATAATCCATAATATAAGCAGAAAATAAGTATGTTTTACACAAATCCACTGGAAAAGAATTATCAGTAAAACTGAGAAGAATCATATGCCAGTAAGGTGGAAAGTTACTCAAAGTGACACAGTGTAATAATATAATTGAATCAGGATTAAATCAAACCAGGACAAAAGACAGAGGTGAAAAGGTGGTTGTGGCTACAGGAGCTCCCTCTCTAGACACAGTGGGAGATATGGTCAATGAGAAGGAGATTATCTTGCTGTTTTTCATTTGTTTATAATTGAGCAAGGAGAGTACCAAGGACCACGTCAAGTCATTTGATTATTTAAATGAAATAGCCTTTTCCTGAGCTATCCAGCACAGCCATCTTCCCCATCTATGCTGTCTCTGGAAGAAGTGGGAGTTTCCTGTTTCACTTCAGGGAAATCCTTGATCTCCCAGAAATCAGATAGCATCTAGTTCCTCCCTCTGTCTTATTCCCAACAGTCCAGTTTAACTATCTTCACCTCTTTAAATAATGAAAGAGTCCTAAGAAATTATTTTATTCTTGTATAGATGCCAGGGTGGTGGTTAATGTTTGAAATATGTGTGTCTACATGTATATATACTTTCATTCTATTCTCTTTATTTTAATATATGCTGTTTAAAATATACATGTATACAAACACATCATACACTATATAATTTGGCAACAACTTCATTTTGAAAATAACTTTGCTACAAACTTGGAAAATTCATTGAGCCAACCTATGTGGAAAACCCTTTCTAATATATTTTTCATAATATTGCACATATTGTGTGTTCTGAAATTATAATATTTAATTTTTTTGCTTTCATACAATTTAAAATTTCTAACATGCACACAGTGAATTAGACAAACTTGCTATGTACATATCCTTATGCATTTCTCAAAATTAGAATTTATGTATCATAAAATTGAAGAGTTTGAAGGGACTTTAGAGTTCAATCAGTCCAACACAGAACACAAACACTTCTAATAGCATTCCCAATTAGCTTTCAGCTGGCCTGTGATTGGAGATCACCAGTTAGGAAATTCACTTTCACCCTAAAGCAGTGGTTCTCAACCTTCCTAATGCCATGACCCTTTAGTACAGTTCCTCATGTTGTGGTGACCCCCAACCATAAAATTATTTTCATTGCTACTTCATAACTGTAATTTTGTTATTGTTATGAATCTATCTAATATGCAGGATGTATTTTCATTGTTACAAATTGAACATAACCCACAGGTTGAGAACCGCTGCCCTAACGAAACCTAGGGTCCTTTTAGAAAGCTCAGATTGATAGGAATTGTAAAAAATCTGCTTCTTATCAATGCCCACACATTGGTCATAATTATGTCCTCTGAGAAATGAGTCAAATCTCATTTTCAAATGAAAGTTCTCCAGAAATAAAGATAGCTACTGTAATTCTTTTAATACTTCTTTACTTCAACCAAAGCACTCCAGTTTCCTTAGCCATTTTCATGGCATAATTGTGATTCCCTTGCCAGTCAGTTCACACCCTCCTTGGGACACATTCCAAGCTATCAATGATCTTTCTCAAGATATTATGCCAAGAACTAGATATAATTCTCTAGAAGTAGTCAAAGTAGGACAATAAGACCATCTGCTTCCTTACTTGAGGAATCATACTTAGCAAAACTGCTATTCCTTTAATAACCATAAGCTACTTCACTTATTAACAACTGATATGGAGATAGGACAGTGACTAGACCTTTGATTTCATTGTTATAAGTAACTCCTGGATGAGGAAACACCATCTTGCAATGCAGATTGTCTCTCTACCCACTATTCTATACCCCCTCTATTCAAAACACAGTCAAAATGAGCATCAATGACCATAACTACCCATTTGCTAACGTGTTTTATAAGGTATCTCTCAAGCTATCCTATGACACTCTAAAGCTGAGGAACTGATTTCAAAGGACACACATGACAATTTTTTAATTAACTTTTATAGACACTGCAAGAACAGACTTTTAATTAACTTCACAGACATAGCAAGAACAATATAAAACTATTTCTTCCCAATTCCTCCAGGGCATATTCTCCCAATACCACCACTGTCTCTGGGGAGTAATCTCTCATTTTTACCTCCAGTCCTACGTAAAAGTGGTCTTACCAAATCCATATCCAAAGGTGGCATAATTTTCAGACAAGTTTTTCCCCTGGGCTGAGGTCTCAAAAATCATTCTTGGGGCTTCAGTGTTGTTCTAGTTGTAACAAACCATTCTAGATTCTGACTCTCTAATTCCTATAACTTGTACTTGTGACCTACATTAGATAGGAAAGAACAAACTGGCCAAGATATCACCGCTCCTTGAAAGTCATATGTCCTTAAATGAGGAACAAGGACTAAGACTTTTTCCTCTAATAGCATAGTCTCATCCTGCATTCTGTCACACCACCAGAGTCCAGTTGAAAACAATGTGCCAAAAAGTAGTAAAGAGGTAATTTTATTATTTTTGAGCATTCTGCACATTAGATAGATAGAAACACATGATGCATCTTCAAATGGTCTCATTTCAACCAAAGGCATTATATACATCATAAATAAATGTCAAGGACTTTAAACCAAGTTCCAAATTATTAAGTATAATAATAGAAATATATTTAGGTAGAAAGAAAAACTCTTAAATAGGATTTGAGATCTCATCAATTTTGATGTTCCCTTCAGCATAATAGGTCACAATATACCCAAGCTTCCCTATCCTATGTAATTCCAAACCATTACCTGTAAGGTGTGTCCTAAGGGGGGCAAGGGGAGGGAGATATGCTGGAGAGATCTTCTTTCCTTTCTCCTGCTATCAGGAGGATATAACTTGAACACTCTGGCTGTCTAGTTTTCATCCCTAGCCCTTGTGATATGGCCAGACCACTTTCTCTTCCTATCCTACATCTCTGTGATGACATCTTTCATTCCTATTCAAAATTCTTCATTGGTTATATGTTGAATCCTGCTCATGTTAACCATATACCTCTTTTTTCCTTAATCCATGAAATAGAGAAAAATAAACTACTGAAAGGATACATATATTAATATATCAACTGAAATGTAATATATAATTAATGTATAATATTAATTAATGTTCATTGGGAAGCTAAATGGCACAGTGCATAGATTACTGGGCCTGAGCATAGGAATTCTTGAGTTCAAATTCAAACCCAGACATTTACTAACTGCGTGATCCTGGGCAAATGACTTAATTGCTCCCTGCCTCAGTTTCCTCATCTGTAAAATGAGATAATAGTACTTAACTCCCAGGGTTGTTGTGAGTATCAAATGAAATAATATTTATAAAGTGCTTTACAAACATTAAAATGATATATGAATTCTAGCTATTATTTTTATTATAAATGCATTTAATTATATAGTAACATATCATAATAAATTGGCCTGATTGCCAATTGTATGTTCATGCTGGCACATGCTGGTACTATGATACTTAGGATCTATAACTTTGGCAGTCCATTCAATGACATAAATCCCAACCTCACTATGACTTAGCAAATGGTCTTTATGTGCTTATGTGTGCCTGAAAAATGCAACTTCTTGTGACAAATTTTATGCTGCTGCTGCTGCTGTGCCTTCCAAATCACAAATTCACAGACTTTTCCCAGGAGAAGCCAAGCTACTCAGTTCTGAACTCCCTGGAATCAATCATCCTCATCTTTGCACTGGTCATTTTCCATACTACCACTATGTGTTCGTTTTGTTCTACCCTCCTTTCTACCTCTTTAAAAAACTGGCACTTAATCCATACACTCTGCAGGTTATGCTAATGGACTTTCCATTCACTTTTAGAATGACTTCCTAGAACACACAAAGAAGGGAAAACTATCAGAACCCTAGAGAAAAAAACATAGCCTCAATTACCCTGTTTCCTTCTTTTTCTTACTTTATAATGGATCACTCTTTATCTGTGTAATTTGAAGATAGCTAAATCTTAAAATGTAAGATTTTATCTTAAAATGCTATGTACTAGTAATATGTACATTGCTTCTCTTACTTTAATATGTAGTTGGCATGAAGTTCCAGCATAGGTAGAATTGCCAAGTGTACTCTTCTGATAAAATTGGCCATGCTTTCTCCTTCTATTCTTGCCCCTGCGGTTGAGATACGTTGCCTTCCCTGCTGTGCTAACATCTCCCATTTATTGACTTAGACTTCAGATAATTCCTAAGCATCAGATTTTTAAAAATGATTAGATATATAGACAGATGTATATCTTGAATACTTCTTGGTTCTCATGACAGTGGCTAATGTGTCTAATATGGTGTATTTATCATTAGCCCTATTAACCTTGCTATCCACAAATTCTAATTCACCTTATTCCTTAACAGAATTGATTGTTTCTATGGAGGAAAAGGAATATTATCTAGTTCTATGGAAAAGATAGTGATGACCAAATCTCTTAAAAACTAAAGTCACCTCACCTCACCATACATGAATTTGGCTCATTAAGATTAATAAATAACAGAAGACATAACTCAGTCTTCTTTTCACCAATACGAAATAGGGAGGAGTATTAGTGGTGAGCACTGCTAGTAAGAGACCTTGGTCGCATTTTCAAATGGAAAGTTAATGGTATATCATATCTGATCTGATCATCTTAGCTATCTAGGCTATTCTCACAGCTCATTGGTATGAATAGTAACTATAATAGGTTGACTCTCAGTCTGGTTTGTTCATCACCTATAAGCACAACCTCTCTCTCCTGAGAGGGAGCAATATATCAACAGCAGGCAAACAATCTTTAAACCTATAGTTCATGAGGTGACAAAGTAAAATAGAAATATGAGTTTTAAATTATTGTTATTTCAGCTTGTACATTTAATCTGCTAAGGTCACAGAACAAAGATACATCGGTAAGAATACCAAGTTTAGGACAGGAGATGATTGCACCAGTGCAACTCCATCACATGGACATTTTTCTCCTCCAGTGCCTGTGTTATAAAACAAGCGGGCCTGGGGCTGCCTTTGGATTACAGCCCCTTGAAGTGATAAACATGCTGTTTCACTGAGATTTGCCCCAGGAGATAAACATTTCCGATGGATTTTTCTGACAAAGCCAAGAAAGCTAATAATTGCAAAGGGGGGGAGGGGGGAGGAAGTGAAAACTGATTCAGTTTGATCACCTATGAAAGAGGGGAAGGAACAAAAGGAGACCCACATTTGTAAGCATGAACTTGTCAAAGCTCTTTGAGGGGCCTCTGAATAAGCACATCCGTTTGGTTATAAATAAAGACATCAGACAGTAATTTGCATGGATTAGGGTTGTTAACATTTATCAATTTCTGGATTTTTAAAGAACTCCCAAATTCTTGATAGGAGTATCTCTTTGTAGTGAAGGATTGATGGTGGGAGTGAAAGAATCTGATGAATTTAAAGCTACAGATGAGAGAAAGCAAAGCCATCCAGATCTCAACTGAGATACCATTAGTAGTTCCCATAAATCAAATCATGTTTATAGTGAGGATACAGTTGAATTACCATCTGGACTTTTTAACCTCGACATTTATTTCCAAACCTTTCTCTAATATTGAAAGTAAACTTAACCCTTCCTTTCATCTCCAAGGTTTTGTCTTTATGCCAGTTCTCATTGAGAGGGAATGATCTGATTTCTGATGGGGACGGAATGTCACACATGGCAGGAGACTGGAAGAACTCAGATGTTTCTTGTGTAAGAGCAAGCCATAAAACATAGAAAATATACTTAATTTTGAACAAGATCAGCTCAAAAAGAGTTTAATACAAAACTGGGAGCAGGAGAGAAAAATAGGTGAGGGTCATATTAATACGTCAAATTTAAATTAAGGATGCTGATGAAATGCAAATAGTGAATGTGATATACCTGAAATATGAAATATTTTGCCTATATCTGGAGTGCTTCTATTACAAATAGAGAAGTGAAGGAAATTAACATAGATCTTTTTCAGTGACTCAGGTCAAAGACCAAGATGAAGTTCTAAATAATTTTCAAAGTCTCACAGAAATCTCCATGAGTTTTGGACTTATTTTTTCTTCTAATATTTCTGCTACCTTTCATAAAGACAGAATTTTCCAAATCCCTGATGAGCTCAACTTATTTCTGGATCACAAGCACCCTACAAGGCAGAGCATATATCTTTGATTTTATATGTTTCATAATACCTTACAGGGTCCTGCTTTCTGGTAACCCACTGAATCTTTTTTACTGGGATGGGAAAGAAGGCTAGAGGTCAGAGATGTATTAAACTAGCAGGGTAAACTGAGGGTTTTCTTCTTTTGTGATTCTAATCTAAGTCAAAAACACAAATAGGCTTATGTAATTAAAATACATTTCAATAAAAGACTAACAAGTACAGAGTTATTTTCTTCAGAGAACCACAAGATTGGGCTTTAAAGAAGGGAAAAAGGGTTTTCTTCTTCTCCCTGTATCCTCTCCCGCCTCCCCCCAAAAATCAAAACATCCACAAAAGGTTTCACTCTTTGAATTTAAGATAGAAAATTCTCTATCTTATCTGGGCTACAGGAATGAATTTAGAGCTTGACTCTAACTACTTTGGTTTGGAAATCCTGGCTAGTTGCCAACATTTAAGTAGGACTAACTTCTGAGGTGTTTCACTGCTGACTAACTTTTGCTACTTTTTAAGTCCCTTTGGAAATTATTTGGAGTCTTCAATTATCTAGCTGATAGATAACTGAATATGGTATTGTGATGTTTATCAATGTCTAAGACATGAGAGAAAGTTTGCAACATTAAGGAGGAAAGAAAGGACAAATTGACCATTCACGTCAGCCTACCTCTAAAGTCAGGAGACAGCTGTCATCTAAGGATTAGTATTCCTTTCAAAGGTTTAGCATTTCCATTTCCAGATGAACCTAATATTTTATCTGCAGGGTGCAGAACAAAGACACAAAACAACAACAGCAACCCTCAATTTTTTTTCTTTTTCTTCCAGTCCCAAACAAGTACAATTTAAAGGAAGGTTCAGTCCTGATTTTTATCTGCGAACTGGTTGAGCTGTCATTACCAACTAATTGGTCTGTCAGAATTGTGTCTGTAAATATTGTAGGCCAAAGTAACTGCCAGCTACAATAACTGTGGAATTTTGAATGACAAGTAGTTTTGTGAAAATTGAAGCCTTAAGAGAGCAGTTAGAATAATGTCATTTAATTGAGGAAATGTGAGTTTAGGGCTCTCCATTTATTTCTTTATTCCATTTCCTTACAAACAAGAGTTATTTGGCTATGAAACTTGGCTGCTGGGACACTCAACCCACACTTATCACTAAACCTCTTTCGTGCAAGGACTTTCTTTAGAAAAAAAAAAACTTCTTAACTGCTCTTAAAGGTTGCCTTGATAAGTTTCTTTGTGTCACTGTATCTTTCAATATGAGTTGAAGGTTTTTCACCCAGCCCTCATTATAGATGACCTAACATTTGGCTCCAGTGCTGATGCCAGAATCCTTTCTCTTTGGTTACTGGCAACATAGATGCCATTTCCTATCTCTTTCCTTCCTGAACTTACCTAAACCAAAAGCTCTGGGCTTTTGTTGAAATGATTTTCTGCTTTCCTCTCTTGTATGCCGGGTGTCACATTATCTGTGAAAAGTTGCAACAAACTTCCTCTGACTTTGGACACAGGAAGGGGAAATGAACAGAAGTGAAGTTACTGATTTGATTTAAGAGGTCAAGGGTCTTGGGAGGGTGAATAAGCATTTATCCAAAAGTTCAGACTGTGGAGCACGCTTTGTTGTTGTTGTTGTTGACAATCCCTTACTACTACTGTAGTGGAAAGACTCAAGTAACAATTAAATGGTCATAGAAAAATGAGAAGATCCTTTATAGAAGATAATGTATACATGTAAAATGTACATTCTCAAATTGTTCCTCATATAAACATAGTTCATACTAACATAGCACTTTGTTAAGTTCTGCGAGAGTAGCCAATTAAGAAACATTTATTATGAATGGTGAAGAGCACTGGGGATATTAAGAAAAAAACACAAAAATATATAAAATCCCGTGCCTTCAAGAAGCTTACAGTCTAATAGTATAAGCATTGTTATCTTCATTTTACAAATGAGGAAACAGGATCCAGGGATGGTGATTTGTCCATAGTCACAGAGCCAATAATCCAGATAGATTTATCTGAGGTTTTCTGAAAGTCCAGTATCATTTTGTGAAAATAAACACAAAATTCAAACACACCTTTAAATCATATCATAACCTCCGGATTTTACATTTTAAATTTAACCAAATCCTTTTTTTTTTTTACTTTACCTATTTTTATGAAAAATTCAAACATGTGCTTCCCATATGCAGTTTGCCTAAGAAATAAACTTCTAGTCAAGGGTATGCTTGTTTCTTTGGCAAAAGCAGTTAGGTTACTTTGCATATTTTATTTATTCTCTTATGCTATTTCATAACTGTTTAATATGTAATATTCCTCTCATTCTTTTACATCATTTTACTCTGACCACAAGTATATAGACATAATAAATTCTTCTATAGGTCTCCTGTGATTCTCATATTCTTCTCATAATGTATAAAGTTATAGTGCCTTAGAACTAGAGAAACCATAGAAATCATCTAGTATAATCTCTTCTTTCTGTCAGTTGGGAAACTAAGGTCCAAAGAAGTAAAATGGGATCTGGTAAGTGAAAATTCACTTAGCTACTTATTGATACAGTTAGGAACTCATCACATTCTTCTGATTCTCTGTCCAATGCTCTTTCAACCACCCCATGTTAAGTTACATTGTTTTATATGTTCATGTTATAATAGAATTTACAAGACCCAGCATAAGATTCCTCTGGCTCTTTTGGATCAAAATAATAACAAATAATAATGATAATAAAGCTAACATTTGTATAACCATTCAAAGTCTGCAAAGAAATTGATATATGTTACCTCATTTGATCATAGTGATTGCTCATGTGGCTCTAGAGTCACATAATTTTGCGAGGCAGTGCTCTAAACCAAGACCTTGGAATCAGAAAGTCAAATACTTGAAATTCTGCCAGCCTGAAATATTTTAACAACATAACATAATGGGTAGGTCTGTCAGGATGGGTGGGGGAGCCTTTGGAAAGCTGACTAAGTCAAATGCAAATATATTGTCAGTTATCTTGTTCTACTGACACACCTTTAAGAAGCAGTACAATGGGGCATTAAGACAGAGGAGGAATTTCCCTTAAAAGAGGAAGAAAATGCTTAAGCAAGTTGTAATGACAAGGAAAGAATCACACCCATCTGAGTGATGTCATTGTCAAATCAACATGGACTGAACCAATGACAGTATTCTCCCAGCCCTAAACTATCAGGAGTGGAATCTAATAGAGTGTGGGAAGAGTGAAAAAGAGTGGAAGGAGTCAAAGAGAAAAGTGTAAATTTAAAAAAATAATAGTAGCTAGAATTCATATCATATTTTAAGGTTTTCAAAGGAGTTATTTGTAGAGGACTTTACAAATATTACCATATTTGATTCTCACAAAACCCTGTAAGGTAAATGCTAGTATTATCCTTACTTTACAAATGAGGAAACTGAGGCAATCAGGGGTTAAATGATCTGCCTACGGTCACACAGTTAGTAAGTGTCTGATGCAGAAAGTGAATTCAGGTCTTCCTCACTCCAGGCACAACAATCTATCAATGTACTAGTTAACTCGCCTCCAAAGGAGTATAATAAGCTATTAGCTAGTGATGTAAGCAAACAGAATACATAACAGGTCTTAGACATAACTGCCTCCCTTTGCATACAATAGTTGAAGAGTTAATATTGGTCTGTCATCTAGGCTTATATTGCCTCAATATCTAAATCTGAGAAAATAAAATGTTATTTATACATAACACCTTTAGATATATTTGCATATATGCATATATATATATTTGTATATATACACAGATACGTGAGTAGATAGTTTATGCATAGATAATTATCTTTGTGTGATTACATATATATTGATATATTATCACTTCTACATATAGCTCCCGCAAGTTCATTGACATAGGGAGCTTCTAGACGAATTATCTCTTCTACCAATGTAAGCAGGCATCTTCTCTGCAACTTAGAGTTCTACAGAGATACTAATGGTAGTAAGCAAATAAGTGACATGCCCAAGGTCATGCAACCATATTTTAGAAGTGGAATTTGATATCAGTTCTTCCTACATTCAGGTAGCTTCAAATCCTACTCTCTATTCTACTGTAACATAATTCTAACCTCCTCCACCATTTCTCTTCTCTCTCTCTCTCTCTCTCTCTGTCTCTCTCTTTTTCTCTCCATATATATGTACATATATACATACACTCACATACATATGTATTTATGTATATCTTAGGCACAGGTAAATATATATTAAATGGACTGAAAAAACTGGAAGAAAAAAGGCAAAAAAAAATATATGGCATGCAATTCAAATACCTCTAACTTGACCTATGTAAAGTGATTAATGATGAAATGTGAAAAATGAATGAAGAAATGGACATTGACACCAACTTCAACAATTTCATACTGAAGTTTAAATTAATTTCCATAAAAAGATCAAAAAGAAAACTAAAAACTGACTTAATCAGTAAACACTTGACTTCCTTGCCAAGTAGAGAGATATGACAGCCAAGAGCAACAACAGTTTCAAGTATAAACTTGTTTGTAAAATCTTACAGAGAAGGTTGATGGTAGATTATCAACTATATTGAATCATGAAGCAGCAAGAATCAGTGGAGGGAAAACCAAATTTAAAGAAACCTGGCAAGAGATTCAACTAAGCAAAGTTAACCCATGAGCATTTAAGGATGAAATTGAAATTTAAAAAATAGTCATAATAAAAGAACTGCTAAAAATGATAATGAATTGTTTTAATGATGATATTTGGACACCTAACTATGCATCTAAAAATGATAGAGACAGCACTGAAAACAATGAAGATAGAAAGGGCAGTTATACTAGATTGAGTATACACAAAGGAGGTCTGTGCAAAGGGAAAAAAATTTGAGTGCACAGAGGAATCAATTTTCAAGATATGTGTGGAAGGGTAAGATATCAAAGGCATATATGAAAAATTGTGGATCATAAAAGAGTTTCTGCAGAACCAGAGTCAGGCAATTGTCATCCCATTTTAGGCCAATGATCTTGACTTCAATTCCAGTGAAAATGTTAAAACATAATTAAAGAAATAGTTAATGAACATCTATAATAAGAAATGGTGATTACAAAAAGTCAGCATAGCCTTATCAAAGCTAATTCAAGCAAGATTACTCTTATTTACTTTTTGGTACAGGGTTACAAAACTAGCATCTCAGGGGGTAGAGGGAGAATTTACCTTGATTTTAGCAAGCATTTGAGAACGTATTTTTTTCATTTTTCTGTAGAAGAAATTTAGAGATATGTGGACTACATGATAATACAAGATGGATCCAGATGATATTAATGGCTCATTGTCAACTTAGCAGGAGGTCTCTAGCAGAATTCCCCAGAGATTTATGAACATTTTTATAATTGATGGCTAAAGGCATATATGACATGCTCATCAAATTTGCAGAAGACACAGGTTAGGTAGCAGACTGGATGTTAGACTCCAGAACGATCTTGATGGGGTAAACTGTTACGTTAAACTAATGATTTCTTCTCTTAAACTATAAAACGCTACCTCTTCCACGAAGCCTTTGCTTTCATTTCGTGGACCTCTCTTAGCACTTTACCTCTCTAAAAGACTTAATGTCTCAGAGTTATTTGTCCCATGTTTATCTACTTACAATATTCTTGAGGTCAGAGGCTGTTTTATCTTTGCATCTTTACTGGGTCTAGCAGAGTGTTGAACATGGCAAATGTTTCATTCTTTATTTCTGAAATAAACGCAATTTTCCTTCTAGAACCTGTTGAATTAGAAGAGGGGAAAAAAAAAACCTGTGGGTGATCCATTCTACCTAGTGGATTGCTTTATGTATGCACATAAAGTAAGTTCTCTAAGGAACATCCTGAAGCCATTTTTCAGCTAGTGCCAACAAACTCATTAACAACTCCTTTACCAGAATGATAAGTTGTTTCTTAATGAAGGGAAAAATAAATACCTTCGCTAGCTCACTAGAAGTCACACATCATTCTTAAGGAACTCCTTATGTTCCACTAGGGACATTTCTTGTGCAGCCTTTTATGCAAACTAAAATGGCTAATTTTCAAGTCTTTTTAAGCAGTACAGACAAGCAAAGATACAGGAAATAATGGCTTTCACTTGTGGTGTCCACCAGGAAACCTAACAAACGCATCTAGGTAAATTGATGTAGTTGTAACTTGAGAGTACTATTCGGAAATGGGACCAAAGTATGATGTGACTTTCACAAAAGGTCAGTCATATTCCCTTTCTAGCCCGCACCAACTCTTCACCCTCTTTCTACACCTTCTGGTAGCTGACAGGAATAGAAACAATGAAGTGCAACAGACTGACTTTTCTCACTGTAGATCTGAGGCAGCCAGAACTAGGGATATCTGACTGCTTGGCAATACATCTTACATTTCTGGGCCAATGTGGTTTGACCTAATCTTCCCACTTCTCAGATAAGCATCTAAATTAAGCTACTAGACCTAATGAGGTTAACCAACCAGTGGTAGAATAGTCCCCTGAGGATGTCTCATTTTTCCTCCATCATCAAACAAACAAAAACACCTCAAAACTCCTTTTCATTTTCAAACATTTGATTGTGAGTTTTCACTCTGAACAAAGCTTGTGGCCATCATATTGAATGAGCACAGAGCCCATTTGGCAGACCACACAAGGAGGCTACTATATTTCTTGGAATATGTACCTACTGTGAATGACTAAGACTTATCTCTGCTAGATGAAATCAGTAAGTGATTTCAGTGCATTTTGCTTGGGTTATTTTGCTATATAATGATTATGATTGTACAAGACCACAAGCACCACAACCTACAGATTCTGGAGAATTTTCTATGGCCTTTCATTAAGCATGTTTGCTTCTGTAGAAGAAACTATATAATGTCTTCTTCTTTCTCTACTTAGTAACCTCTCTTAGTAACCTCTTAGTAACCTCATTAAATCCAGACACTCCCTGCCTGGAACAGATTCCCTTCTTACCTCTGCTTTATAGAGTCTCTTTCTTTCAGTGAGGCATTCCCTGATTCTCCTAATCATTAGGTCTCTCCCTCTCAAATTACCTTATATTTAACTATTTTGTGTATTCATTAATTTTATATGGATGCCAAATATATTTTACTATGTACTTGCTGTCTCCTGCATTAGAATGCACATTCATTGTGAGTAGAGATTTTTTTTTGTAGTTGTGTTTTTATTTTTTTATTTTTATTTTTTTGGGGGAAGGGCAATTGGGGTTAAGTGACTTGCACAAGGTCCCACAGTTAGTTTTTGTGTTAAGTGTCTGAGGCCGGATTTGAACTCAGGTCCTCCTGGCTCCAGGGCCAGTGCTCTATTCACTGCACCACCTAGCCACCCCTGTAGTTGTGTTTTTAGCCCCTTGCTTACTGGCTAGTACAAAATAGGTGCTTAATAAATACTTGTTGAATGCTTGTCTCTCAAATTTACACACATGGGATGAGGATGTAGAAATTTCTTCTAGGAACAAGCATTTATATAGTACTGTAAGGTTTATAAAGTGCTTCTCGTATGCTATCTCACTTTATCCTCACAAAAATCTTGGGATTTTTATTATTCCCATTTTACTGAGGTGAGGCTGAAAAAGGCTGAATGACATGAGCATCACATAGCTAGTGGCTGAGGCAACATTTGAACTTGGTTCTTCCTGACTCTAGCTCCATTGCTATATCTATGCACCACCTAACTAAATTTCACTGAGGACAGGGATCATGTCATATATGTGTGTGTGTGTGTGTGTATACACATATATATGTAGATAGATATACATATATATATGTATTATTCTGCCTCCTTTAGAGTCTGAGATAATGTTTTGCTTATTCATTCATTCATTCATTCATCTATCCATCCATTAACTATGCCAGGCATTGGAGGGTATACAAAAAAAAAGTATGGGAAAGTCCCTGCTAATAAGAGATGATGCAGATTATGGGTGCTTGATAACTGTTATTGAACTCTATGTTTGATGCTCTTATCAGGGAAGATACAACAGGAGGAAAATATAGTTCTTGCCCTCAAAGGTCTTACAGTCTAGTTAAGAAGGTAAGCCCTAATCACAAATAACTATTATACAAATTATAATATAAATGAATAGTAAAAGTACCAAGAAAATGTTATGAGCTCATACTTTAGTTGTTAGTATATGCTTGAACATGGATTCCATCATTTGAGATTAAGAGCAAGATAAACCAGTGGTGTGGTGGAATCTCCAGAGAGCAGTAATATACAAAAACAGGAAAGTCAACAGGAAGGAAGAAGGAACTGGGGATAAAGAAGCAGTGGGGGAACCAGTGATAAACTTTACCTCTCTCATAGTTGTATCAAGATCCAGCCTGCATGAGTAAACTATACAAATGCATCTTTATTTCATAAGGCCACATGATCCAGAGCCAGAAGGTACCTTGGAGATCATTTATCCTATCTCATTTCATCCTTAAAATAATCATTCTGTACTATGTTTTTCTCTTGTTCTGGTCTTTCAAATATATCTTTAATGCTTTGTGAGCTTTACATTCTTACTGCTCTTGCTTTCTGTACACTCAACATTTGGGCTGGGGCTGCTCTTATCTACTCTGTTCTCTCTCACTTATATAACACAAATCTATCTAAAACAATTTTTTGTTCATGAGCTAAAATTGAAGAACCCATTAATATTACCAAGGAAAACACATGTCAAATCCCTTCTAAATTATTTCACCCAAAGTAATGTTATATTATTAGGGCAGTGAGGTGACACAGTAGATAGAGTGCTGGGCCTGGCTTCAGGAAGACTCATCTTCCTGAATTCAAATCTGACCTCAGACATTTACTAGTTACATGACCCTGGGCAAGTCACTTAACCCTGTTTGCCTCAGTTTCCTAATCTGTAAAAAAAAAAACCCAGAGAAAGAAATGGCAAACCATTCTAGTATCTTTGCCAAGAAAACCCCAAATGGAGTATAACTGAATGGTAGACAGTGTTATTACTAGTGAAATCAAAGAGAAGGGAGATAGTGTCACCAATAATGAAGATGGAAAACCCAGGAAGCTCCAATACTCGAAGAAGACTTGAGAAATGTCACTGAATTGGACACAATGGGTAGAATTTATAGAGACATATTTCAGCTCAATGTAAAGAAAAAATTCCCAACATTAGAGTTTGCCATTACTGGACCATTAAAGATGGAAAAATGAATGGATTCAGAGAAACCTGGACGTATCTAGAGAATGGATGCAAAATAAGTTGACACAGAACCAGAAAAATTTGTGTAATGATTTCACAACATTGTAATGAAAAAAAAATGACTTTAAAAGACTTTAAGAAGTGACTAACACAATGATCAGCCATCATCCCAGAAGACTGATGATGAAGCATCTATTGACCTACACACAAAGAGGTATTAGATTCAAATTACAGAGTGACATGCACATTTTCAGTCATGGCAATTCATAGTTATGTAGTCTCGTCTTGGGTCATCATCTCCAACTTTTAAATTTGTTTAAATTGAATTAAATTTGTTTGATTCTGGTGGATAGAATGAGGTTTTGTTTTTGTTTTTTTTTAAGGTAGAATTGGAAAAAAGGCAGATGTCAGCTAAACTCAAATAATTTGAGCTGTCCAAAAGTGGAAAGGGTATAGTACCTAATATATCTATATCTATAGATATAGATATAGATTAGTATCTAAAGTGGTTCTCTCTCATTGGAAGTTTTCAAAGCTGTACATTTACTTGCTATGAATTTTATAAAAGCAATTCACACTCAGGTTTCTGTCCAACCCTGAAATTTTGTGATTCTATTATTATGTAATGATAACAATCCTTTGTTAGACTTTATAGTATTTTCTGAATGAAAATACACAGACATACTATGCTTCAGCTTTAGTACATTTCTAGTCTTTTTCAGCTATATTCTGAATATAATGTAAAAAAAAAAATTGAGTTGGTCTCCATGGTGTTTCTGATAGCATTATTTCATCTACGCACAAAATGATCAAGATTACCACAGATTTTTATTATTCTTTTCCTTTTCTCTGAGGGTCTCAAAAGTCAGTAGAGAATGGGAAGAAATGAAGATCTGCTACAACCAAGTCTGAGCCCTACCCAGATGTTCGCTACCTTAGATACTGAGTTTCGAGTATCTCCTACATGATTTGTCGGTTTGCATCCAGAACCTGATTTAGCCCAAACATTTCTCAGATTTTTTTTTCCTGCCATTTGTTTCTTTGTATTGCTCTTCCTAAAAGATAAGTCTCAGAGAGTTGTCCCTCTCATCTCGCTGGGCTTCAGTTGATCTCCAGTTGTTTTGACTCATGGCTTGGTGATGAATAAGCCTTTGACTTTAGTCCTCTAATATTATGGGCAAGCTATGTTATCTTTCTTCACTATTTGCCCAATTTTCACCCACTAGGTCTTTCTTGTCCTCCTGTCCCTCACAGCTCAGAACACAACTGGAGCACAGAAGGGAGAAATTATGTTTTTTAAGTTGCATTTAGTTATTTCGTTATTGGTGGGGGATATGAAGGAAGAGATTTTTCAAATACAGATGAGCAATGATTATGGGCAGAAACGTTCAAAACAAACATAAGGGAAATGCAATTTAGAATACCTCTGAGATTGAGATCACACCCATAAAACTGAATATGTACATACGTAGGGATGTGTGTGCGTATACACACACACACAGGTACACACATACATATGCATAGAAACTCTCTCTCTCTCTCTGTCTTTCTCTCTCTCTGTCTCTCTCTCTCTCTCTATATATATATATATGAATATGTATCTATGTACGTGCACTTGTATTTGGTCAGGAACAGTGACTTTGTTGGAATAGAGAACTCCTGGTGAGGAAAGTGTCTCTAATTCAAGTTAGCCCCTCCTCTGCCATATCTAATTTTATTTTATTTTATTTTATTTTATTGCTTTTTGGAGGGGGGAAGGCAGGGAAATTGGGGTTAAGTGACTTGTCCAAGGTCACACAGCTAGTAAGTATTAAGTGTTTAAAGCCAGATTTGAACTCAGGTCCTCCTGACTCTAGGGCCGGTACTCTATCACTGCTACACCTAGCCTGCTTTATCTAATTTTACCTACACCTAATTTTACCTACACCTGCTCTATCTAATTTTAGAGAGCAGGCTAAATGATTTGTCCAGTTCACAGTCAGGTCTTTTGAACTCTGAAGCCTTTCTATCTAAACTATCCTTCCTCTTTGTTGGAGATGATAATGATGAAGGGGCTGTGGGAAGACAGATTATTGTTGTTTGTTTGTTTTCAAACCTGTGACTTCCATGGTACAAAGAACTCCCAGGGAGGAATTTATCTTACCAATGAATATTAGAACCTCCCCTTCAATTTAGGGTCTTAGAGAGTTGCCTGGGGAACTGAGGTTTGAAAACTTGTCCAATGTCACATGGCCCGTTTGTGGCACTGGCATGACTGGAAGCCAGATTATCCTGAATCCAAGACTAGTTATCTACTATCCCATACTATCTTTCATGTGGGAAGAGAGGCAACTAATACACTAGTGTTAGAGCTATGAACTTGAAAACAATTTGGAAATATGTTCAAAAAAAATCACTGAACTGTTTATATCTTTTAGTCCCTCAATCCCATTATTACACTTAAACCCTAAAAGTATCAGACAGAAATAAAAGTCATATGTATACCAAAATATATATGGTGTACACATACCATACAAACTGCAGTTTTTGTGGCAGGAAAAAAAAGGAAATAAATTGGCAGTCCTTCAGCTGGAGACTGACTACGCAAAATTGTGGTTGTAATAGATTACAGGTGTATCACAAGAAATGCAAAATATGAGGAGTTAAAAGAAGCATGAGAATTACTCCATACTGCTTCTTAAATAAATTTTGGGGACAAAAGTATGTTGGGATTTTTTTTTTTGGTTTACTCTGATAATCCTGCTGTTAACCTCAGGGCTTTGCTTGATTATATACATATAAAAAGTTGGCAATAAAAATTTTAAAGCAGAACAATTCATTGTGTTAACATGTATTAAAAGATCTCATGATATCATCAGTATCCTATTCCTCCATTTGTCCCATATCCCTTTTGTATATGAAAGCGTGGAGCTCACTGCAGCCTGCAGTTAAGCTGGCTGACAAAACAGAAATTGAATCAATCCCTGAGAGCAATAGATTCAACCCTGGAAACCCCTAGCACACTCTGCCAGTTGCTAGTATGCCTTGTGCTGTATGTGCCTCCCAGGGATTTCCCTGGGATGTTGCTTTTTAAGAGAAACATTTATAAAAACTACCCACTGTGCAAATCTAACATCACTTAGTGGTTTCCCAAGTACAGCTTGTAGGGCTGATGTACAAGCCTCAGAAGAGAAGGAGGGGGAAAGTGACCCTACTGAAAAGAGACCTGCTGATAGAAATTATGTCCTGAATAAAATGGAAAAGGTGGGGGAAGGGAATCTACCAGAAAGAAGAGCAATAGCCTCCTATGCTTCTAATGCCTTCTTCAGGCATCCATTTTTCTCCATTGATCTAGGACTGAATAAAGTGAAATTAATTTCACAGAGAATCTATTAAGCCAAAACCATGTACTGTGAAGTGATCAGAAAGTACTGATGGGAAAATGACCTAGAAAATTAATGCTTAAGACTGGCCCTACACAGAGAAAAAAATAGTAGAAGTGGAAAAGCCCTTCAAGGGTCCACCTGTCCAAAGAACAAAAACCAAAAAATGTCCACCTAACATCTCATAATTGTGTTCTCCCCATAAAATGGTTAGAATGCCTCTTCACTGGACATAACCAAGACAGAGGCAATGTCTTCAGAAAACAACAGCTAAAATCCACAATTTGGGAGGCAGCCTAGCATAGTGAATAATTGGCCTTGGAGTAAAGGAAGACCTAGGTTCAAGTCCTGTCCCTGGCACAGGCTATCTCTGTGACAACCAGAAAGTCATAGGTACACCAATAATGCATGAGTATGCCTACCTCCCCATATGAGAAGCAATATGATATTGTGGACAAAGACCCAGGTTCAAGTCCCATTTCTGCCATATACTGACTGTGTAACTTAACCCCTCAATAACTCAGAGAACTCCCTAATGCAATAAATTACAATTTGTCATTCTGCACCAGTTGATGGAATTTCTATACTGAGAGTTTCCTATACTGATGAAATCAGAGATTCACACCAAAGAACAGATATCTATAGGTATAACTATGTCTGTATCTATGCATATTTCACTTAGAAATATCCAGAGAGTATCTTTTAGCTCTGTTCTCTTAACACACTGACATTGGATCAGTTTATCAGTTGAATTAGAAGACTCAGATGCCTTAGAATAAATCATCAAAATAGTATGTATGAATGGGGATTGGCAGCTTTGGGTGGGGAGGTGCAGGAGAAGATTAGCATTCATCAAGGGATAGGTCAGGTTTAAGTCAAGCAGCCCAATGAGGAAGCCCTGATTAGAAAACACCTGTTTTAGAGGGTCTTGACTCAAGCAATGAGGTCCTTATGACAGGAGAGAGAATCAAAATGAAAGGGAGCAGAAAGAAAGCTGGGATTTGGGAGGAAGTCTAGAATCCAACCTTATCTCCAACACTTACTATGTGACCAGTGGCGGGTCATTTGCCAGGAACTCTGCTTCTCTACCTATAAAATGGGGATAATAATCATTGTACCACTTAGCCCCTGAAGTTGTTGTGAGGAAAGCACTTTGGAAAATATTTAAGTGTTATAGCAATGAAAGGGATGATGATGATGATGATGATGATGGAAAAAAGCACCAAAGACCAACTACTCATTTCACAATTTAACCTATAGACCTCCTAATTTAAATATTTGCTAACCCCTGGATTCAAGGGTAATTTTCATGGGCACCACAGATTGTATTCCCTTAGAGAATATTCTCTCCCTCCATCTTCACCTTTTATCCCCTTATTCTAGTATATTACTCTTCTGCTACAGACCAGGGATTATGCCTGTTATAATACCAGTGGTGGCCATAAAGAAAATATGGCCTTCTGCCATTAGAATGATTTCCCCCTGCACCTAGGGAATGATGTTTCTTCCATTTAGTACACAACATGGAATTCCTCTAGTCAAAATACTCAAAAATATATATTTTTATAAAGCATATTTAAGATGTCATATTTCCCCCACTGCACATTAGAGTCAAGTGTGAAATAACACTTTAAACTCGATTTTCTTC
This sequence comes from Pseudochirops cupreus, assembly GCA_028627135.1. Classification (NCBI taxonomy): domain Eukaryota; kingdom Metazoa; phylum Chordata; class Mammalia; order Diprotodontia; family Pseudocheiridae; genus Pseudochirops; species Pseudochirops cupreus. Next base: position 473,234,773 of record CM053582.1, read on the forward strand.
TCCTGAGGTCAACACATTGTCTTGTTAACCATTAATCTATCTGAGCTGCTCTTAGTTCCTTTCTGACTAGCTTACGAACTAGTCCATTGAAGTTCTGTATACCTGAAAGCTAAATGATGTAACAAACAGAAGATTCGTTTTCTATCATACATCGGTCCATTGCTTTGTTTGTTTGCCCATTTCTAGATCCTGACATCACTTTTTCCATCATCGAGCAAATCCTCTAGGCAGCTTTCCTTCGAAACCCTGGCAAACACTGATCTCCTTTCTTTGAACTCACAGCATTTATTGTCTGCACAATTCATTTAGAATCACAAACTGAATTATGACAACTCTGATACTTCACAGCTGCATTGTTGTTTATAAGCCCTAATCCTCCCCAACCAATCTTTGGGCTTGTACAGAGTGGATTTAATTTTAGGAGTCATCTAAAAATTCACTTAGCTTTGACTTTATTATTCTTCTGTTCAAAGTCTGATCAGGGAAATCTCAGAACTTATGTATAGCTTATATCTATACTTCCACTGATCTGGGTAACAAGATCCCTAGCTCCTTGGTAGCAAAGGGCATCGGGTACAGGATAGCTTTTATTTTATCCCATGAATAAAACCCATAAAAGCTCCCACAATTGTCTGTAAACAATTAATATATCTCTACTCCTTCTCCATTAAATCCTCTTTTTCCTTCTAACCCAAAGCACCATTAAAGCTCCTGGGGAGCCTCTCCCTCTGGTCCCTGGATCAGATACTTCCCAAGAACTTAAAAGTAGGCCTGCTCTTATCTCTGTTGTGCTCTTAGGATCTCTCAAGAATAATAATAGCTCATATTTAAATTGGGCTTTAAGTTTTACAAAGTTCATTACATACTCTATCTTATTTAATACCCATTAACAACCCAGTAAAGTATATATTATCTTTATTCCAATTTTAAAAACACTTTGAAACCTTTAAAGCACTACATTAATGTGAACTGTTATTATGCCTTTCTCATCCCCCACAGATTTTAAAATAATGTTTTGTACATAATAGACACTCGATAAACATTTGTTGAATGAAAATGTAGAGAAATCAATCACTTTTTTTGTTTTTGTTTTTAAATGAGTATAAAATTCTTTCTAAATAGGCGGACATTTTGTTCTTGTTCTTTCCATTTTGAAAAGTTTATTCCCTTTAGGAAATTGACCTGTGATTTCATTAGTGTAAAGAATTCCAGGATAAGGAAAAATTAAGAATACAAATTGGTACCTTCCCTGAAACTTGGAACCTTGGAGGGCATTGAAAGAAGTTCAGTGACTTGGCCAGTATCACACATCCTATATGTCTGAATAGGGTCTTCAAGCCAGTTCCTCCGAATTCCAAGGCCAGGTCTTTATTCCACTATACCATGGTACCCCATGGTCCTTTTGAAAAGAATGCATTTTAGAATTCCCATCAAAAGGAAAATTCCCTCTGCTAGCTTTAAGTTGTGCATTAATGCTCACGCCATGTTATTAAGAAATTTGAGAAATAATCATAGAAGTTACAGCCAAAAAAAAAACCCAACATACACATCAGTCAGTCAATTTATTAAAGCGCCTACTGTATGCAGGGCATTGTGCTAAGTGCTGGAAATACAAAGAAAGGTTAAAAAAATAGTGCCTACTCTCAAGGAGCACACAGTCTAAGAGTGGAAATTATATGCAAATAACCACACACAGAGAAGCAATACACCAAGGTAAAGACTTCATGAAAGAGGCAGCCTTTAATCTCACTTATTTAAAATATAACATCGAAGATGGCAGAGTAGAAGCACAAACTTGGCCTGGGTTCCAGCCCCAAACAATTGTAATACCTGTAAAAAAAAATGACTCTAAACAAATTCTAAAGCTACAGAATCCACAAAATGACAGAGAGAAACAAATCTCCCACCAAAGACAGCCTGGCAGGCCAACAGGAAGTGTCTATCACAGCACATTGGGAGCTGAGTGATGTCACGCAGGAGCCAACTGGTTCTAGCCCCAGGGAGGTGCGGACAAGCAGCGACCAGAGCAGACTTCAGGAGAGTGAAAATCATGAAAAGTGAGTCAACAGCTTGCTAATGGAGACCCAAAAATACCCTGAAGAAAATAAAACCTTAAAAAATAGACTAACTGAAATGGAAAAAGAGGCTCAAAAAGCCAATGAGGAAAAGAATGTCTTAAAAACCTGAATTTGCCTGATGGAAAAGGAATTTCAAAAATTCACTGAAGAGAATAACCCCTTCAAAATTATATTAGAGCAATTGGAAGCTAATGACTTTATGAGAAATGAAGATACTATAAAACATATCCAAACAAATGAAAAGGCAATGTGAAATATCTCATTGGAAAAACCACTGACCTGAAAAATAGATCCAGTAGAGATCATTTAAAAATTACTGGACTACCTGAAAGCCATGATCAAAAAAAGAACCTAGACACTATCTTTCAAGAAATTATGAAGCAAAATTGCCCTGGTATTCTGGAACCAGAGGATAAAATAGAAATTGAAAGAAAAAATTCACTGATCACCTTTTGAGAAAGATCCCAAAAAGAAAACTCCTAGGAATATTATAGCCAAATTCCAGAGATCTCAGGTCAAGGAGAAAATACTGCAAGCAGTCAGGAAGACACAATTTCAGTATTGTGAAAACACAATCAGGGTAACACAAGACCTAGTAGCTTCTACATAAGGGATTAAAGGGCTTGGAATATGATATTCCAGAAGTCAAAGGAGCTAGGACTAAAACCAAGAATCATCTACCCAGCAAAACTTCAGGGTATGGTCATTCAATGAAATAGATGATTTTCAAACATTCTTGATATAAAACCAGAGCTGAACAGAAAATTTGACTTTCAAATACAAGAAGCAAGAGAAGCATGAGAAGGTAAACAGGAAAAAGAAATCATAAGGAACTTATTAAAGTTGAACTATTTACATTCCTACGTGGAAAAACAATAATTGTAACTTTTAAGACTTTTCTCAACATGAGGACAGTTGAAGGGAATATATATGTATTTATGTATATATATGTATGTGTAGGAGGGTGTATGTGTGTATAAATACATATGTAAGTATGTGTATATGTGTGTACATGTATATATAGACAGAGGGCACAGAATCAGTTGAATAGGAAGAGATATCTAAAAATAAAATCAAGAGATGAGAGAGGAATATAATGGGAGAAGGAGAAAGGGAGAGATAGAACAGGGTAAATTATCTCATATAAAAGAGGCAAGAGAAAACTTTTACAATGTAGGGGAAGAGCAGGAAGGTGAAAGGGAATGGGGCAACCTTATTCTCATTGAATTTGGCTTGAGGGAATAACATACACACTCAATTGGGTATCTTACCCCACAGGAAAATAGGGTGTTAGGGGATAAGGGGGGAGGATAGAAGGAAGGGCAGATTGGGGGAGAGGGGAGTTAGAAGCAGACATTTTTGAAAATGATAGGGTCAAAGGAGAAAATAGAATATGTGGGGGGTGGGATAGGGTGGAGGGAAGTATAGTTGGTCTTTCACAATTCTATAAATTAAAGAGGCAAATAAAAATGGAAATGATTTGAGTAATTACACATGTACAGCCTATATTGAATTGCTTATCTTCCCAGTGGGAGCAGGTGAGGCAGGAAGACGGGAAAAAATCTGGAATTCAAAGTTTTAAAAAGAAATGTTTAAAAAAAATTGTTTTCTACCTGCAACTAGGAAATAAGATATATGGGCACTGGGGTATAGAAAGCCATTTTGCCCTACTGGAAAGTTAGCAGGGATGATGAGGGAGGCTATAAAAGAGAACAGATTGGGGGAAGGGGTATCCAGTGGGCTTGCTATTTTGGGGTGGGGGCGGAGGAAAGACGGGGAGAAAAAATTATAACTCAAAATTTGTGGAAATGAATGTTGAAAACTAAAAATTAATTAATTAATTAATTTAAAATATAACATCTTATATTTCTATAGGTCTTTAAGGTTTACAAAGTGCTTTTCATATATTATTTCATTTCAGCTGCATAATATTCATTAAATAAGTATTACTCATACATATGTGAATATGTGTGTGTATGTATTTGGTATGGACTTGTGATTTCATCTGTGTAAGGAATTCATTGCTTTGGTAGCTCCCCCCATCAAAGCATATTGACAACTGTTCTGTAACCTTTAGCCTTAGTTTCCCGGAACACATAGAAGTTGCACAAATTGCTTGTGGTCATGTTTGTTCTATATGCCAGATATAACCCCTGGTATTCCTGGGTTTCTGACTCTCAATCCTACTTTCTATGTACTATGCCAGACTGTTTCTCCATATAAAGATTTGCCGTCACAGGAAAGACCAAGTGGATGAAGAATATTTTTTGAGTACAGTATGTATTAAATATATATCCCCCCAAGAGCTAGTTGTTAAACATTTAACAACACACTGATGGACAAGAGCTAAAGAGGATGGACAAGAATGCACAGAGGGCAATATGCATCACTGGAAGCAGTCTCCAAATCAGTGATATGGCATATCCATTTAAACATCTGAAAACACTTTCTTCAAGAAGGAAATCAGGAGGTGCTGGGCATGGCAAACTCTACATAACATGACCCAAAAAAAAAAAAAAGAAAATTTGCTATATTTTTTAAAATTTTGCTTGTTTGTTTTTCTTTTTGGAGGGGGGAAGGCAGGGCAGTTGGGATTAAGTAACTTGCCCAAGGTCACACAGCTAGTAAGTATTAAGTATCTGAGGCTGGATTTGAACTCAGATCTTCCTGACTCCAGGGCCAGTGCTCTATTCACTGCGCCACCAACCCACCCCAAATTTGCTATATTTTAATAAGCATATCAAAGTAGGAGTCATTTTGAACCAGCTCTTTATGACATCCATTAATTAAGGTGAAGATCAATACAAAATCAGTGGGAAAAAAAGATATATGTAGCTGGTAATTAAAACATCTCTAATCTGCTCTAATTAAGCAAGTAGAGGGAAATGGGAAATGCATAAAGAAACAAACAACCCTTCCTCTCTCAAAAAAAACTCACACAGACTATCATTTCCTGAGTAACCTTAACAAATGTAGATCAACTGCTGTGATGAACAGACAAAAAAAGTCCATAAACTACCTACAGAAATGTCATCCAGTGGAAATATCAGAATATATATATATATATATGTATATATACATATATATACACACATATATATATACATATATACATATATATATATATATAAACCAAAATAAATATAAGTAAAATTTTATAAAAATATTATAGAAGATGGTATAGCAGTATCACCTCAGATACAATAAGAAACTCTGAACCGAAAAGAAAACAAATTTAAAGAAAACTTGGTGAGAGTTCCAACTTAGCCAGAGCATTTGGAGAACATTTAAGGATAAAACTAGAAGGGGAACAACAAAATACAAAAATGAAAAAGATGTTGAGTCCTTTATCCATCAGTGATGGTGAAATCTTTATATTTGGACTCAAATATGCTTTGATGGGGGGAGCTACCAAAGTAATGAATTCCTTACACAGATGAAATCACAAGTCCATACCAAATACATACACACACATATTCACATATGTATGTGTAATACTTATTTAATGAATATTACGCAGCTGAAATGAAATAATATATGAAAAGCACTTTGTAAACCTTAAAGACCTATAGAAATATAAGATGTTATATTTTTAATTAATTAATTAATTAATTTTTAGTTTTCAACATTCATTTCCACAAATTTTGAGTTATAATTTTTTCTCCCCGTCTTTCCCCCACCCCCACCCCAAAATAGCTACATACCAGTGCTACTTTAAAAAAAAAAAAGATAAGAGGGGCAGCTGGATCATACAAAGCATACTTTGAGGTCTATGTTGGAGATAACACAAATTCAAAAGCACTAGGGGGTTAATTTTCAAGTTATAGGAAATAAGATAGAATGCCAAATACTTTTTTTTTAAATCCGTAGTATAGGAAAAGGGAATTGATAAAGTATAAACGACTACTGATCCATGTTCTTTCTTATCCTTAAGAACTCTTTATGAGAAAAAAAAACACATGAATCAAGGGCAATAAGTTATAGGATCAAAATTTAAACCTGAAAGGTACCTTAGATGTTATCTCACTCAACTTCATCATTTTGTAGATAAGGAAACTGAGTCCTGAGGATGTTAAGGAACTAGCCTAAGGTCACACCAATAGCAGGATCAGAGGTTCGATGAACTCAGGTCCTCTGACACCAGACTGAATGCTTTTCCATTGTATAATGGTGCTTCCTGGTCATTCTTTGATGAAGCCATGAGAAAGAAAAAGGGAGGTTTTTATAAGTGATGTTCTGTAGCAGACCATATATGTAAAGGCACCGAAAGGAACAGAGAAATAAAAATTCTATTTACTTCATTGTTTCAAAAGCATTTGATTAGAGAGAGCAAAATGCTGGCTTAAACTCCACCTTCCAGAAAGATACTTTCCATGCATATTTTAAAATTCTCCACTTTTTTTTGTTTGCAAATGACATTGTGCTATAATATTGCCTCAAACCCTGGGACATTGAAAGGCCAATTAAATAAGATAAATAGTTAATCAAAAGAGTTTGGCTTATCAATATAGGAAAAGATAAATATATAAAGAAGTCTCACTATCCAGACTATCATTGGATGGAGAACCTACAGAAACAGTCTAGGCTTAAATTAAATGGGAAGAAGAAATTGTCAAGATTGCATTTTGAAAATTGTGAAATATATTTTTTTGTTCAAAGAATCTTATTTTTTTTATATATTGCAATTCCAGCTTTTAATACTAACACTTCTAGTGGTATCATATGACTATGAATCATGGAATGCCATGATCTTTGAGGAATCAAAAAAGCAGGTAACCCAAAGGACAAAGGAAGAATGCATGGTAGGCTTAAATAAACTACAAATAATTACTACTGAAGAACTCCCTATAAAAAGTGGCCTAAAAGATATTGTCAAAGAGAAGAATTACTGGAAAAGGACATGAGCAGGTAAAATTGCAAGAATAGTGGATAATTTGGACAGATGGTATAAAAATAGAGCTAGTTGAAATAGTAGCTGGTTAATAACCATCTTCATTGAGTATCGATTAATAGATTGTCAACCAGGAGGAATGTGTCTAATTGTGCGCCCTATGATTGAGTCCTTAATCTTCAATAACTTTTTATCAACAACTTGGATAAAGAGAGGAGACATGCTCATGAAAGGTACAGATGAGACAAAATTAATAATGATCACTAGTACAATAGATAACGATAAAAATTCAAAATATCTTAGCAGAATAGAACATAGAGGATAAACTAATGAGATATCCTTTAACAAAGATAATTGTTAAGTTATGCATTTGCATTTAAACTTTAATTGGAAAAAGGAATGCCCTACAGATGGTAAGATGCCATGTAAATGGCAAGGGTATGGATTACTTCAAGTCCTAGAATGAATGAATGAAATGAAATGAATAAATGAATGAATGAATGAACAAAATGCATTACCACTCAAAAAAGATCATAGTAATCCATAAAAGAAGAAAAAAACATTTTAAAAGTCCTATTTACTAAACCATGACATGTAGGGGATAAGTAGTCCATTGAGTTAGTCTATTAATGCATTTATATTAGGTAAACAATGAGTTAATTCCAGAATTGACTAAGTAGAAAAAACTGATGAGTTTTTTTTTTAGGAGACTTTGCATCACTTCCAATAATCCTAAATTTTCCCCTAACATAAAATACCATATTTTGTAATACCAACATTCTTTTTTTGTCCCATCTTAGTGTTGACGTAACCCTGGGGTCATGAGACTATGTCAGGGAAATATTGGCTCTAGCAGATTCCACAAAATGCCCTTTAGCTTTCCATGTTCCCTATAGTATTTTGGAAGGTATGATGACATATTAACAGAAAAAAAGGCTAGAAGTTATTAAGAATCACGGTATTTAGACTACCTAGAAGCATTCATTTAGCCTTTGGCATTCTGTATGTGAGTTCCCTCTTCTGTGACCAATGAAAAGATTAAGCTAGAGGAACCAAATTATAGTCATCTAATTTTTTTCTATAAATTAAAGCAGAAAATAAAAGGAAGTTGTGGCTAAAAGGCAACAATAACTGTATGATATTTTGAGTTATACAAAGCCCTTTACAAATATTACTTCATTTTTATTCCCACAACTCAAGGAGGTAGAGTCTATTATTATTCCCATTTGACAAATAAGGAAATGAAAGGAAGTTCTTCCATACATATATATATATACATATATATATACATATATATACATATATACATATATATAAAATGGCAACTCTCAGTTAAGCTACATTTGTCCACTAAGAAGAACGTGTTTTTCTCAACTGCTCTCGATATGGTACCTGGCAAAACAGTCAAACTATGGAATTAATATGTAGTCCTAGTGTGAAAATGGAAACTGTAAGCTTGGAGAAAGGAATCCATCTGTTTGTCATTTGTTCTGATGGCTAGGGGGACAGCAGCTTTGGAGGGGAGAGAAAAGGGCAAGATGGTAACAAGAACGATGAAACTTTGGGTTTGGTATAGGCTGCCCTGGTGATGAGTCTGAGCAGCTTTCCAATGATACACAGTACTTGTTTCAAGCCGTCTGGGGTTTGAGAGAAGACACCTTGAAATTGTAACTGATTCCTTACTCTAGCAGTGTTTGGGTTTTTGGGTTTGTTTTTTTTTTGGCAAAAGCCCAAGCAAGCCTAAGACCTCAGACTTGTGTAATTTTCATTCCCACTTTAAGAGCATTTTTCCTCTTCTGTCATTTGCTCACACGTGTGCCTTCCATTATTATTATGGAGACACTCACGTGAACATGGGTTGCCAGCATTTATTGAGGGAAAGTATTAGAGCATTTACTTTCAACACTAGTCACTAAAATTTTACAAACAAAAAGAAAAAAAATAGTAGATCACACAGCAGGGATCTTTTTCTGTAATTGTGTGCACGTATTTTAAAATGGCTGCATCCATGTTAAGAAAAAGAGAGACAGAGAGAGAGAAAGAGAGAGAGAGAGAGAGAGAGGGAGACAGAAAGAGAGAGAAAGAGATGGTTTGTCAGTGGCTGTGACTACATAGTACCAAATGTAGCTGAGATTTACCAGTTCTCCAGTTAATTTCAGCACTGCAAATAACTCAGCTGCTCATGTCAGCCAATGTAGACTACATGTCTATATTGATCAAACTTAATCTGATAATTCCAAATTGCAGCTCTGCAATGCTCACTCATCTTTCCTTCTTTTTACTTTTCGAAGTTTAACCCAAAAGTTATCTTAAAAGACTTCTTTGAGTAGTATCGTGCTATAGAAATGCAAAACATGTGTTGTCATCTACATTTTAAAAATGTGTAGCTGTTTCTACAAATTTATGGATGTAACAGGTGTCCATCTGGCACCTGTGTTTGTTAAGGCCTACTGCTGGTGCAACAGAATTAATAGCAGTGACTCTGCTTGCAGGATCTCCACATTGATAAAACACATTTATTTCAATTTACATTTACTGAAATGCAAAGAGGGATATAGCAATCAGAAGGAGAGTAACAAGGAGCTGGTATGCTAACAGGCCTTTGAAATATATGAGGGAAAAGGTTTCCTATCCAATCTTTGACATTCAACGTTCCAAAGATTTTTATTTTAACCCTGGTCCTAATTGCCCTTCAGTATCAAAATTAATTGTGTTTTCTGCTAAAAGGCCAGTGCAGCTTAAGGTTACTCCAGGGTCCCAGCAGCCAATGCATCTTCTGTAAATGGCTTGATTGCCGTCTGTGGAGAGGAGTGCTGGGAAAGATTTGCTTGACCGAAGCTATACATTACAGTCCAATTAGTGTGAAGATCACTACATGAGTCTTTAACTTTATCTAGTAACTGTCGGATTCTCTAATGGAGACTATGAAGCAAGTGGAGAGGAATTTCGAATCCACTCTGACTGTCAAACAGAAACAGGATAGTTGTGACTGCATTACTAAGCTACCGGGATCCATTTTCCTCAAACTTTCCCTCATGGCAAAATTGGAAAGAGGAAGAAAAGGAATCCTGGGACCTAAAGCTTGAAAACAGCTGTATTCCCAATTTATAGGTAGGAAGCAAAAGGAAATTTCAAATTAGTTTGAAAGTTGAGATCTCTGACCTAAATTTGTAAGACTTACTATGTGATTTTGGTCAAATCAATCTCCCTGACTAAGCATCAGCACAAATGATAGCTGTTTTCTGAAGTTACTTCCTTCTCTGATCACTTGATCCTTGGAAAAAAAAAATGGAACCTTAAAAAATTGACGTCTCTTCCTCTTCCTTCATAACAAATTACAGTTAAGTATAAGAGAACAAAATTGGCCATGCCTGAAAACATATGCCCTGTTCCACACCTAGAGCTAACCACCCCTCTGGTAAGAGGGTGAAAGTGTATTTCCCTATGCTCTGACACATTGGTGGCTACATTGACTTGGTCCCTTTCTAGGATCACTTGATTTAACACCTGATTTCTAAATATTCCTTAAAGGTGAACCAGCACACCAGACTTCCCTCCTTCCTTCCTTCCTTTTTCCTTTCCTTCCTGCCTTCCTTCCTTCCTCCCTCCCTCCCTTCCCTTCTCCTTCCTTCCTTCCTTCTTTCTTGCCTCTCTTCCCTTTACCTACCAGAATTTCTCCTCCCTTTCTGTTATAGCTCCTCCCAATGGATGGTTCACTGTTCCTTCTCTCCAAACCAGCATCACAGCTAAAGATTTCCTTGTCTTTCTTTTTTTAAACCAGCTCTCCTCCAAACTCCTGCCTTGTAACTAAACTTGCAGGTAGGTTAGCTATTTATCAGACCTTCCCTTCCATCCTTCCTTGCTCCAACTTTCTTTATGGAAGGGGAAATATCTTGACCCTTTGTGGACTGGAAGGAATAATGCCCCTACTTCAGGCTAAGACACTTTTCTATGACTCACAGTAATCCTAGTCAAGCCTTGATATGAGGGCCTCCCCTTTTTCTTCATCTTTCTGGATTCCAGCAGAGTTTCACTTCCTGTTTAAAGGAAAAACTATGCTTTAACTCCCCCTCATCAGCCCAGAGATCCTGGCAACTTGAGAAGTAATAAGTAAGGTTGGAGGGAGGACAGTGTCTAAATTCTAAAGTGAGTTTAGAAGCGGGGTGAGGTTAGAAGAAAGAAGGGAGGAAATAGGCATTTATTAAGGACCTATTATGTCTAGGTACTATGCTAGATACTTTATAAATATTTTCTTATTTGATTCTCATAAGACCTCTGGGAGCTAGGTACAGTTATAATTTATCCCTGTTGTACAGTTGAGGAAACTGAGGCAGACACAGGTTTAATTACTTGCCCAGGGTCATACAGCTAGCATCTAAAGTAGAATTTGAATTTAGATCTTCCTGACTCTGGAACCAGCCATTTATTTATCTACTCTATCACTCCCATATGGCTAAAATCTGGCTACTAACCTGGGACATAAAGAGATCAATACCAAGAAAAAGAGGCAAACAGAGAAACAATGGCAGAGATTGTAAGACAAAGCTAGAGAAAGGAAATTTAAGACAATGAGAAACGTATTTTGTTTTGAGGTGACACTATTTTTTTTGCTTTATAAGTAAAAGTAATTTCCATTGTTCCTTTTTATGAGCAAGAGTCCTAATTATGATAAAAACCAAAAAATGGTATGTGTGGCACTTGTACCAGGGAAAGGGGGATCTGTTCTTTGGGAAGTGAATTTCCAGAGCATTGACTCCAACCATTGAAATCCTTCAGAGTGGTCAGGGTCTCCACAAAATCTAATTCTCTTTTTTTTTCTCTACTGAAAAGAGCTCACAGCAAGGTATGTGGGAACAGTAAATGGATTTGAATTTTGAGTCAGCAGATGTGAATTCTAATTCTGACTCTGCCACTTACCATTTGTCTAACAAGTCAATTAACTTCTCCAAGCCTCAGGTTTCTCAAGTATAAAATGAGGGGGTGAGACAAGATGATCTCAGAAGTTTCTGCCAGTTCTAAATCTACAATCCTTAAATGCTAACATTCACAACAAATTAAAAATGTTTGCCTCAATTGAACCATTTCTAAAGTTTTAAAAAATTATTATTAGAATTACATGTTGGGAAACTATTGAATATCTATTTAAGATGCTTTTCAACATTGTCTTTCTGCTTAAATATGTTTTGTGCTCTTTATATCTGTGGGAAAAAGTGGCTCCATAATATTCTCCATTATGTTCTTGGTAAATATTTAGACTTTTGTGATCTAGCCTAAGAATCTACTTGCCATTTAAGGGTACTGAAAAATACTTTCTAAGTATCAAATAATGGAAATACTAGAACACAGCCAGTTTATAAAGGAAAAACTGCATGCATTTGCATCATAAACATTACAGAGAATCTCAATCTGCCAGTTGTCAGGTAAAGAAGCAGGCTGACCCTTGCTACTTCAAGAAGAATTATCTTTGCTCTTTTCAAGCTGGCCATAACCTTGGGGATAAGTATATACATGTTCCCAAAAGATAAGTCTGTTAAATAACAGTTACTCTAAGCAGGCTTTTTATTTTTCCTCTGTATGAACTCCCTGTGGAACCAAGAGAGCAAATGTTTTCAAACATTAGAAAGGGAACAAAGAGAAAAATTATCTGAACATGTTGGTTTTCAGGGAGGGAGAAAAAAAGATGATGAGGAATTTACTCCTATTTGTGTTTAATCAATTAATAGGCATTCATTAAGCACTTGTGATCTGTGACTGGGCACAGTGGAGAAGGAGTTACCCTAGAAGTGAGGAAGACCTGAGTTCAGGTGCTACCAGGACACACATATCAGCTTCATGACCTTGAATCACACAGCTTCTCAGTGCTCTACATAATTCTCTAAGACTGTGAATTGCATAGTAGGTACCAACTCGTCTTGTAGGTCCAGTCTGTGTCCCAAGCACCTTGCTGGCACTGGGGAAACAAAACAGTAAAATTGTTCCCTATCTTAATTTACTCATCCTCATTCTGGTTTATTTTGCGTAGCTTGGGTTCTCAGAGACCTGTGGACCCTTTTGTTACTATTAAGGGCCTTAAAGAGCACGCATTTTTACCTGGAACAGAAACTGTAAGGACTTTATTTAGGTTGGGGGGAGGACAGAGGGCAGTATGATCATGAATTCTGTCTCTCAAAGAGGTAGAGTTCTAATCTTCATCCAACTCTACTACTTTCTCTGTCAGAGCTGGAGAAAGAAGGTAGGCCTACCCCAACCCCTCAGTTGTCAGGCCCCTGGAATAAAGCTCTGTTCACCTTATGGTACTGAAAATCTTAGCATTCTTTAGCCCTTTGAAAATGAGACAGACAATCTATGGATGACAATAAAACAAAAGAAAGGATATGTACTTTTCAAATAGCTATGACTACTATAAGAAACGAGCTCATTTGCTGCTAAAATATATCCTTTTTTTCCCCAGAACAACTCCACCTTTTCCCTGAAACCTCTATTCTTGCACCTGGAGACGAAAGATTCAATTTCCAGAAGTCCTTTAAAGAAATGCAATATTGACTGGCTTCATGGTGACTTTCTGGTCCTTGCAACAAGGCCAGATGACTGCACAGGGCCTGTGCTGACCAGAAATGCTAAGAATGTAGAAGAAGTTTGACATGGACAGGTGTTCTTTGTCACTGAACTCCATAACTTCTGATTTGTTCTCCAGAATAGTGTGTGGAAAGTCCCCTTGTTCTCTGTCCATGGCTCTGGTATGCCATCTGCCCTTAGTGCAGACTTCATGGCACCTGACCAAATTTAGATTTATTAATGCCACATGTAGTTAATAAATGATGCCATTAGGGTGCATTGTCCCCACCCTTCTCCTTGAGCTCTGTTATCACTTGATTGCTTCTCATTGCTAGGAAAAGATCTGTGCCATATATACTCAAGACCAGTTCAGCAAATAAATGCATTAACACTTGGAGTATCAATCTCAGATGGCAGGATCTGGCCATTTGCATTGCAAATAATGGACAGTAGTGACATTTCACAACTGGGATCAGAACAAGAAGCATTCTCCCTGGTCAAAGCCAGGGAATAAAAATCTGCTTTATAGTCAAACTGAATACCGAAGAAATACAAGGAATGAGATGAGCCTAGCTGTTGGTTGTTGTTGGTGGTGTTGTTTTAATTTAAAAGCCCGAAAACACTTCAAGTGAAAATTATAGGAATTCATAGCTCTTTTGTACCCAGCAGAGTATTAGCCAAGTGACAGATCAATCTCCTTATTGTCATCAGGACAATGCTTATTTTTCCTCTTGACCCTTTGCTGATAATACCCTCCTCCCACCCCTTGAAATGCCCTGACTATACAAATTCTAGCCCTCATTCAGGAACCAGCTTATACCCCATCTTCACGGAGTCTACCCTGACCACTCTGATATCAGCACAAGGATCTCTGCCTTCATAGATCTTATAACATGTAGTACCCTTCGTTTTCATACCTCTCATATTTGTAACCATACAATGGTTTGCATTCTTGTTGGCTTCATATAGTATGTCTCTTCTCCCCATCTCAGGAAGTCAGTAAATAACTATTTGTTAAGGGCTACTATGTACTAGGCACTGTGCTAAACCCTGGGAAATAAAGGCAAAGACAACCTCTGCCCTCAAGGAGGTTACCATCTATCGGGATAGACAACACAAACAACTATGGACAAACAAACTATATACAAGATAAATGGAAAATAATCAACAGAGGGAAGACATTAGAATTAAAAGATATTGGGAAAGGTTTCCTGAAGAAGACGGGATTTTAATTCAGATTTGAAGGAAGGACAGACAGTAAAAATGCCTGGAGCCAAGAAATGGAGTGACTCATTGAGGAACAGTAAGGAGACCATTGTCACTGGATCAAAAATAATTTGGATAGGGATTAAGGGGGGGGAGATGTATAAGATATAAGAATATTAGAAATATGGGAAAGGACTATGTTATTAAGAGCTTTGAATGTCAAACAGGATTTTTTTTTTATCCTGAAATTTATCAAGTTGGGGGTATATATGACATGGTCAGACTTGCATTTTGGGAAAATCACTTTGGCCATTGAATGAACAAGAATGGGAGTGAGGAGAGAATTGTGGTAGATAGACCAACCAGCAGCTATTTTATTAATTAAGGCATGAAGAGATGAGGGTCTTCAGTGGGGTGGAAAGAGTGTTAGACATGGAGTCAGGCAAGACCTAAGTTCAAATCTCATCTCCAAACCTTCCTGGTTATGTGACTATGAGCAAATGACTTAAAGTCTTGAATCTCAGTTTTCTCAACCTATTAATAACAATGTTGTTGCAGCTACCTCATAAGGACTTTTATTTTTGAGGCTCAAACAAGATAATGGACCAAGAAACTTTACAAACTTAAGGTATTGTGTAAAATTATCTCTTAAGCTCTTGCTACAACAAGTCTTACACATCTTTTATATCCTCCAGAGCATCTAACATGCAACAAATGAAGTGCTCAGTAATTCAGCATCGAATTGAATGAACTATTATTATACAGAGGAGAAAAAAAATCTTGGAGTTTTAATATGAGTCAACAGGGTGATACGGCAGCCAAGAAAGCTAATTAATGTGGTCTTGAATTATCTTAAGAGAGTTATAACTTCAGGAATGCAGTTGGACTACGCTCGGGTCAGGCAACATTTCAAGGATTATGTTCGGATCTGGGCACATCTTGGGAAGAATATTGATATACAGAAAGGCCTCCACAGGGAACAACCTGGAGGGTGAAACTTCTCCAGTTTGTGACAAATGAAAATCAGGCGAAGGAAATTGGGATATTTAGCCTGGAGAAGGCAAAGACCTAGGGGAGACACAGAGTTGTCTTTAAGCATTTGAAGGGCTATTCTGTGGAAGAGGGATTACACTTATTCTGTCTAGCCCCAGCAGGCAGAACTAAGAGGGATGGGTGGAAACTGGAAAGAGGTGAATGGATGGAAGGGAAAAAGTGAAAAATAAAACTTCGTAACAATTCGTGTTATCCCAAAGTGGAATCAGTCTGGTTCAGTGGGATTGGGTTCTCCCTCATGAGCGTGTTGCATTTGGAGTTCTTTCAAGTATGGGTTAGTCTGAAAAAAAGAACTAAGGTCTCTTCTGAATGAAATTATTTGATCCTATGATTTTTTGACAAGGGGAAATGTCAGTACTTAGTGGTGTACTTTCTCCCGAGGTACGGTATTATCACATAGAACTAAGCACTTTTTGTTAGCTAAAATATTATTTCTCCCCGCCCAGGGTCTGTCAGAATATCATTTCATATCTCTGAGAATGCTCTTTTGCAGGGGGAGGATAAGCCTGTGTTCATGTACGACCCTAGAAGACAAACAACTCTCAAAATACAGATTCTTGTTCCATGAGAATTATGTATTTATATGGTTATCATGTGTCTAAACGATCATCATTTCACCATAATATATAAATTAAGGAAATAGTAGCATGTGAAAGAAACTGAAACACAGGAGAAAGCTGATGATCAGAAAAACTCAGGATCAGAAAACTTCAACACTTTGCTGAAAGGCCACTTTCCAGAGAGAATAAAATCCAGCCCTGAAACAGGCTAATCTAAGGGTAATATTCTAGTTATTAAAACTACACTTGGGGGTTATATCCCCGCCTTTTTTAGCCCTTTCCCAAATAAACAGCAGAAAATTCAGCATTGATGTTTATCTGAAGTTTATCAGAACCCTTGGCTCTGCAAAATTGGGCAGGAAATACCCCAAGGCCAGGCTTTTTCTGCATATTTTCCAGCCTTTGCAAGAGAATCTCAAATGATTTTATTTCTCTGGGAAAATTAGTATTTTTTCCCTTCCATCTAAAGTTAGTTCTTTATCTCGAAGTAAGTACAAACAAATAAGATTCTGGCACACATCACCTTCCCTGAAAAGGTTAATGCTATTTCACATAGTGCTTTACTTAGGCCCTTTCTTTCTTCCTTCCTTCTTTCCTTCCTTTCTCTCTGTCTCTCCCCCTTCCTTTTCTTTTTTCTTTCATTCTTTTCTTCTTTCTTCCTCTCTGCCTTTTTCCTCTTTTCTTTTTTTAATTTTCAGAATTTCACAGTTGTTACATTTTCCCTTACATTCCTCAGCTATCCTAAATTTTATTCACCTTTAAATGAGAAAAACAGAGGAGGCAAGCAGTGCTTTCTTCAGGCACATGACAGTCTGCCTCCTGAAACTGCTTGTTCTATTTCATGTGCTGAAACCCTTGCTTCCCAATTTACCAATTGCATCTCATTTAAAGAGACAATAACCTCCCTAGAGCAATAGAGTAAATGAGGTTACCCTCGCTACAATTAATGAAACACATTAATATCATTATGCATTTCTACACTTGTTTTCCCCTAGTTTTAAATAAGGTTTCTGAGTATCCCTGCTTTGGTCTGCAAAGCCACAATAAAAAGATGTTGCATGGCTTCAGGAAGACAGGACATGCTTAAAATCGTGCAGAAGACTCTTCGAAGGGGCAGGGAGGAGAGGGGTTGCAGTAAGGAAAAGGCCAGTAGTTTACTTTTTAGTTTATTTAAGCCCCTTCTCAGTTATCAAGACTGATCAAGCCTGAGCATGTCCTATGCAGCTTGAACAAAACATTTGGACTGATCTTGTGACCAAACATTCTTTTCCACTTTTATTATTTCTGATTTGTTTTAGGAGTTTCATCCTGGGGAGAAAAAAACAAAAAGAAAAAATTCTTACCTTCTTCAGTAAAAGCCAACAGTCTCATTCCTGGTGCATCAGGAGGCAACGAAAAATGTTACAGAATCCCATAGCCTAGCGCTGGTATGAAGTAATAGTTAGAATACATTAGTAATATACTCACCTCTTGGTTATCTTTGCCAGTTGCAATGAGTTATATGAATGATCCAAAGTATTTGCTAATAACAAAAATGGCTTAGGAATGCTTTTTTTTCCCCAAAAGATTTACCTTCCTAATTATGTTTTGCTTAGGGCAATATTAGAATGCCTTTGCACTCTAATAATTTACATTTATAGACCATTTTAAGGTTTGCAAACTTCTTCTCTCACAATTCTAGGCAGTAAAGTATTATTATTCCCATTTTATGGATGAGGAAACTGATATACAAAATTATGTGGCCTTCCCAAGATCACACAGATCATACGTCTTTAGGCTTGGATGTAAGTCAGGTCTCTGACTGAATTCATTGTTCTTTACATTCTGCAACAGTCTCACTATATTTCCTGAGCTCCGAATAGTTGATGGCAGGGGAGGTGAGTCAGAAGTAGGGATAAATGGATAACCTTTGTACTTTATGTTATCATGTCCTTGTCTGTTCTCAACTAGCAAGGGTTGAATTGAGTCACTTACTTCAAGGAAGTGCTGTGATGATTTTCTGTTCATTCAATACTTCACATGTCATGCTCCAGGCAATAGACACTTGACTGCCAGAGATGACGTCTTTCAGATGGTAAGTCAAGATGATAATTAAAGCACCCTTGATATTTTCCACCAGAGCAGGGAAGTTGTTAATTTTAATGGTCCTGGCCAAGTTCCAATCTGGGAAACCATGTGCTACTGATTTTAAACATTCCCCCCTGAAATTTCAACTGGAAAAGTTATTTTTCAGTGCATATCTAAAACTATGCATAGTGCTTCTAGGCAGCTGTTAGACAGATTCAGTGCCACACTCTGTAGGTGATTGATTTGAATGTTAGAAGCAGCAATTTTATTTATAAAATACTTTCAGATATAAGGAATAAAATAAGAAATTTCTGATAAAGATGACAATCCCAGGGTAGCTTAGGATCCGGACTGGGATTCTTGATCTTTGTTGCCAGCACACTTAATCAAACTTTGGAAACAGGTTAACCAAGAACTCCCCCTCAAAGCATAACTCTGCAATTTTTTAGCTTATTCTTGGTTCCTTTCCTCTAACCTGTGATGAAGAAATAATGAATTACTCCCTTCAGAATTTAAGAGTAGGACAGAGATATAAAGAGAGAAACATTCAGTGCGGGGGATACAGCAGGTAGCTGGCCATCAAATCCATGAAACGCAGTATCATCATAACCCAAAGGCGTATCATTAGTCACTGAAGGAAGGGTCTGGAAATGCACAGGGAGAAATCAATAGAAGGTCTGTGCCTCGGAACACAAAGATAGCAGAGGAGAATTTTATGTCTTTGCCCTTCACACACTTTGCTCTTCTTTCCTCTCCAGTCACCTTTTGCTTCATAGAGAATACTATCTTCCTGAATTCTTGGCTTTCCTGAATTCATTCAACAGAACTGGATATGACAATGTTTTTCTTCACTTTCCAAACATAATGCGAAAAACAAGAACAGCTTTATCTTCAGCAAATATTTGTTCATGCACAATCAAATAGAAAACTGGCTCCATTAATTTCAGATAGGCCTGATCTACTGTGATGAGCTGAGTCATTGGTTATAAAACTGTCTTAGCTAATGGACGATGAGGCTGATTTCTTCCTTACCCTCTGCCCTATTACACTGGGGAGACAGCCTTAGTTGGACTGTCACAGTGAGAAAGGTTTCCTTGTAGATCGGTGGTTTTATTAAGGCATTGTTAGGCTTATATTCTACTATGTACGTCTCAAAAAAGATGTGGCCATACTATACCTGCTTGGTTGTGGGGAGAATCTATGATCTCAGGGTGGTAAATGCTGGTTGTAGAACTGCTCATACCAATACTTATCATTGACCCACTATAATTTATTAGATAAGCACTAGAGAGTTGCCTAAGGTACACAGAGATTAATTGATTTGCCTATGGTCGCTCAACTAATAAATGTCACAGGCAAGATCTGAACTCAGGGCTTCCTGACTCTAAGCTCAACATTCTATTTATTTCACCACACTGCCTCTCATCAGTATTCCACCCCATCACATACTGGGAAGAAAACTGGAATCTAGTCTTGACTATTGATTCTCTCCTTTTTAAGGACACTAGTATCCTACCCCCCTAACAAAGGCTGACATATTCCTTGGAAGAGGTACAGAGGAGATAGTCAAGGTAGCAGTATGACACAGTGGAAAGAATCCTGACCTTTAACTCTAAGGATTTGACTTTAAATCTCAGTTCTGATATTTCTACCTGTGTGCCCTTGGACAAGTCACTAAACATCTCCTAGACTTAATTTCCTTATCTGTAAAATAATAGGGTTGGATTAGATTGTTTTCCAAGGAATTGGATGACTCCTGTCAATTTTAAATAGAATCCTGTGATTCTTCTGAAGAGAATTTTTTATTTCAATGCTACTTATGTTAGTCTTTTTCCTTCAGCTTTAATTCAAAATAATTCAACCCCACAAACATTTAGCAAACAACTTCTATGTGCAGGCATCATACTAGACCCTAGTTTTTCTGAGTCCTAGCTCTCTTTCCTGATGTGCTCTGAAGTTTGGAGTCTTTTGTGCTCTTTCCCATCCCCATCCCACCCCACCCTCAAAAAAACTGTAAGGACAGTCGCTGACTAGTGTATGGATAATTAAGGAATTGACATTCTTTTACAAAAATAAGGTGAAAAGGAAATTCAAAAATGGACATTTAGATAGGGTGATAACTCTACTTTTTCTTTGTCTTCAAAGGCAGTTAAATCATGCAGCAATAGATAGTGTGCAGGGCATGGGGTCAAAAAAACCTAAAGTCAAATTTGGCCTTCCACATTTACTACTTGTGTAACCCAGGGTAGATCCCTCAGTGTCCTCAAATGGAAAATGGGGGTGATAATGACAGAAATTATCACCCAGGGTTATTGTGAGGATCAGATGAGATATTTGTAAAGCATTTAGCACAGCGTTTGACACAAAAGTAGGCATTTCATTATTGCTTATTTTCTTCTGTCCTTCCTTGTCAGACTGCTATTAACTAGAAGCATCAAGAAAGGACACACCTATGAAGGGACACCTTAGCTATGTTTTGGAGGAATCCCAGGAGTATCTGAGGCAGAGGTGAAAAGGGGATGTGTTCTAAGATCTCTTGTGCAAAGATGAGATAAGGGAACAACATCCAGGCTAGTTGGCTTGGAATGGAGCATAAGTGGAAGGGAGTAATGGAAAGTAAGACAGGAAAAGTGGGAGAGAGCTCAGTTCTTTTTATTTGTGGTTGTGGTTGTTGTTGAGTCCTGTCAGATTCTTTACAATCCCATTTGGGGTTTTCTTGGCAAAGATATTGGAGCAGTTTTTCATTTCTTTCTTCAGATCATTTTACAGATGAGAAAATGGAGGAAACTGAGGAAACAGGGTTACGTGACTTGCCCAGGGTCATGCAGCTAGTAAGTATCCAAGGCCTGATTTGAACCCAAGATGAGTCTGCCTGATTCCAGGTATGGTGCTGTATTCACTGCACTACCTAGTTGACCCTAGCCCTATCATAGAGGACTCTTAAATGCAGATTCCTAATAGGATATAAAAATAGGTAAGACACACATACTGCTGCTCTCAAGAAACATATTCATCTTCTATGAGGAAGGACGAAGATAAGGAAATAAATGCAAAGAAGAGATCTAGGCAAAATACTGTGTAAAATTTAACAAAGGAGACATATTTTTCACCTGGGGGGATCAGGGAAAGATTGATGAAGGAGATGGCCTTTGAGTTAGGCCTTTAAGGAACAAATGGCAACAGGAACAGATTAGGGGGAAAAAGACATTCCTGACATCTTTTTTATCATTGGAAAAGTGTATTGTGTTCTTAAGTTAATGGTTTCAACAATTTCTAATGTCTTATCTGCAACAATTATGGAAACCATGAAAATAATATATTTTGATTCAGAAGATTTGGATTTAAATATTACAGTTTTCACTGGCTATTTGTTGGAGAATAATTGGATTAGTGAATAGTTGATAGATAATACTGAATACTGGAACAAGCTTGGCACTGGAGAAGAGAGATGAGACAATGCATTTCCAACACTTCTTTGCAAAAGTGAGAGGCCATGGGTATAAAACCCTGCCTAAACTGATGGAGGGGATTGATGGGCTGGACTATATCTTTCTGGGTTTTTTTGTGTTCTTTGTTATCAAGGATGGCTCTATGTGTGGTGGAAGGGATGAGATCCATTGGGAAATAAATGGTAATATACATACATACATATATATATATGTATATATATATGTATATATATATAAATATATACACTTACATACATATGCATATATCAATACAAAAAATTTGAAGGAAAATAGTTCATAGAATATTTGAAAATGTTCACCTATCTTGTTTCTTGATAAAAATGAATTATGAAGAATTCTGTTGGTCAGTCAATAAGCATTTATTAATTGCCTACTATGTGCCAAGCATTCTATACCTAGAATAATAATTTGAAATTTGTGAGTCACTTCCTTCTACAAACAGTATGTGTTTGGCTGAACCCAACCTTATTTCTTTGTAAGTTTTTATCATACTAGTAACAACAGAAATTTGTGAGGTATGTTATATTTTAAAGAAAATATATATATACTATATATGCATATATAAGTATAAATGATACAAATTACACATAATAGCCCTGTGAAATATATAACTATCAGACAGAAAAACTAATTATAATATTAATACAGTCTGATGATATAGACAGTCTTCTGCCAAACATAATCTTCAAAGAAGGGAGGAAAGAGGAACAGAGATGTACATTTTCTTATCTCTTCTCCAGCACTAACCTGGATCAATATAAGTCTCAGTTTTAAAATTTTCTATTTACTAGCTGGTGTAATAGATTTAGTGCTGGGCATGGGATCAAGAAATCCTGAGTTCAAATCCAGCCTTAGATGCTTATCAGTCTGCAACCATCTTTGTCCATTAAATATCTTTGCCTTGGTTTCTTCAAATGTAAAATTGGGATAATAACAAAGAATACTTATATCTCAGAGTAATTGTATGGACAAATGAGATTAACATTTGTAAAGTAATTACTTAGCACATTTGTTGTTATTTAGTCCTTTTCAGTTGTGTCAGACTTTTCATGAACCCATTTGGGATTTTCTTGGAAAAGATATTGGAGTGATTTTTCATCTTTCTCCAGTTCATTTTATAGATGAGGAAACTGAGGCAAACAGAACTAAATGATTTGCCTGGGGTCACACAGGTAGTAAGTGTCTGAGGCCAGATTTGAATTCAGGAAGACGAGTCTTCTTGAAAAGCACAAAGAAGGCACTTTAACAGACCCTTGTCCTTTATCCCTCAAAATGTAGCACTTGAATCTATTTTTGTATTTTAGATTTAAAATATTGTAGTTATTACTTTACATTGTTTTCTTGGTTCTCCTTACTGTACTCTGCCTCAGTTTATATAAGTGATCTTCTGCTACACTGAATTCTTCATATTTCTCATTATTTCTTGTAGCACAATCATATTCTATTATACTCCTGCACCACAATTTATTTAGTCACGAGCCAATTAATGAGTATCTACTTTGCTTCTGGTTTTTGCTACCACCAAAAGAATTGCTATGAATACTTTGGCGCACACAGGAGGTTTATTTCTTTGCTTGACCTCCTTGTGGTATATCACTAGCAATGGAAATACTAAGTCCAAGAACATGCGTGTTTTTAAAAGCATAATTTCAAACTGCTTTTAATGGAGTTCTATTAATTATATCTTAGTTTCTTTGTATTCTTACAACCCTTTCAATATCGCAATATTCACTTTTCTGGTTTTTATCATCCCTGGCAATTTGATGAAAATGAGATAAAACTTCAGTGTTGTTTTGATTTAATATATTTTATTAGCGATTTGAAGCAATCTTTTATAAATTGCTAAAGGGTTAGAATTTTTTCAGAATTTTTTCCAATACAATGTCCCCCGCACCCCACCTATTGGGGAACGGTTCTTGGTGTTAAGGATTTTTGAAAGTTTCTTTATATGGCTTGGATACCAGGACCTCATCAGAGATATATGATAAAACATTTCCCTCCAATACAATTTCTCCTTCTTATCCTGACTACATTGATTTTGTTCATGCAAAAGCCCTTTTAATTTCATGTAACTTAAATTATATGTTTTGTCTATTGTGATCACTTATAGTCTTTGATTAGCTAATCATATCATAATCATAGCCATAGTTGCAAGACATGGTGGTTGTTTTTCTTTTCTCCATCTCCTCCTACTTCTCCTTCTCCTTCTCCTCCTCCTTCTCCTCCTCCTCCTCTTCCTCCTCCTATTCCTCCTCTTCCTTCTGCTCCTCCTTCACTTTCTCCTTCTCCTCCTTCTCCTCCTCCTCCTCTTCCTCCTTCTCCTCCTCTTCCTCCTCGTCCTTCTGCTCCTCCTTCACTTTCTCCTTCTCCTCCTTTTCCTTCTCCTCCTTCTCCTTTTCCTTCTCCTCCTTCTCCTTCCTCTTCCTCTTCCTCTTCTAATGACATGACCTTTTATTCAGGTTTTGAATACATTTTGAGATTAGGTGATATGCTAAATACCTATTGACTGATCATTATGGTGTAACATGTTAGTCTAAACATTTTCTGCCAAACTGTCTTTTAGATTCCCATCAGTTCTTGTCAAAAAGAGAATTATCCTGATGTCTCTTATTTGGGGGAGTTTATCAAACACTGGATTATTTAGTTCATTTAATTCATTTTCTTCATCATTTTATCAGTCTAGCCAATGTCTTATGTAATATTTTTAACTAATGCTAAGTAGTTTTGATAATTAGTGCTTTATAATTTTAGTTTTGGGGGGCGGAGCCAAGATGGCGGCGTAGAAGCAGCAACATATCGCAGCTCTCATATAGCCACCCCAAAATACCCATAAAATAGGACTCTAAACCAATCCTGGAACTCCAAAACGCACACAAAGATACTTCCCACTAAAGT
>CM053582.1:473260047-473296408 GCA_028627135.1 Pseudochirops cupreus
GGGGGAAAGACGGGGAGAAAAGATGTAACTCAAAAAAATTTAATAAAGAATCTCATATTTAAAAAAAAAATGATAATAGCTATAAGGCACTTAGCACGGTGCCTGACCCATTGTGGTGCTCTGCCAAAGTCTATTCCCTTTCCTTTCCCACCCAAAGGGGAAATAGGATGAGTAACATGGGGGGAAGGGGTTGTCATAATCTCATATTTAAGCGGACCAGCAGTTTCATGACAACATTTATTGGAATAAAATTCAGTTGATTCAACAAAAAAAAAATAATTTTAGTTTTGGAAATGTTATTTCTCCTTTATTCTTACTTTTTTCCTACTATTTCCTATGAGATTGTAAATCTTTTATTCCTCCAAACTGTTTTTGTCTAGCTACATAAAGTATCTCTTTGGTAGTTTGATTCATATTGGACTAAACCTGTAGATTAACTTAAGTTGTATCTTCACTTTTTATTATCTTGGCACAGCTCAACATGACTGATGCATAGCTCTCTAATTGACGTTCTTTATTTCCTTAAAGAGTATTTTGCAATTATAACTACATTTCTTTAATGTGCCTTGATAAATTGACTCTTAGGTATTTTATGCATTTTAATGGAATTTCACTTTCTATTATTTTCTCTCCATTTTGTTACTGCTGTATAGAAATGCTATCAATTTTTGTGAATTTCTTTTGTATCTTGCTACCTTACTCAAACTCTTAATTTTTTAAATTAATTTCTTTTCCGATTCTCTGGAGTTTTCTAAATAAACCATCATACCATTGATAAATAGTGTCTCTTTGCCTCTAGTTATACCTTTTATTTCTTTTTATTGTTTTATTATTATTTGTGATATTAAGATTTATGTGCAGAAAGGAGGCTTCTTTTTTTCACAAATATGCATCTGTTGATAAAGCTTCTAGCACTTTCACCTTGCAAATAATACTAGTTTTGGCTTTTAGGTATATATTTCTTATCATATTAAAATGGCCTTTCTATGCCTATGCTTTACAGGATTTTAGCATAAATTAGTATGGTGGTTTTCTACAAATATTGATATAATCATGTGGTTTTCAGTATTTTTGTTTTCAATATGATTACTATGGAGAGGCAGCATGGCATTGGGGTTAAAAAGCCAGTTTCAGTGCCAGGAGAACCTAAACTCAAGTCTTTCCTCTCACCCAAAATGACTGTATGAACCTAAATAAGTAATTTAACTTGTCAGAGACAGAAACAACTCTCTTGGAATATGTTACAGAAAGGGAACCATTGTACTTTGGTAGAAAGAGTTTCCTCATCACCAGTTTTTCTTCATGAGAAGTTCTCAAATCCAGTATCATCTGGCATCAATTCAACCAAGTCACAGTGAATAATAATTGAATATATTTCTATTATCTACATTTTCATTTTTGTTTATGTTTCTATTGGATTTATCTCTAAGAGAAGAACACAAAGTCTCTTATAGTGGTTGTGTTACTATTTGTGACTTTTTTGCAATTTAACTTTTCCTTTACAACAGTATACTCTTAAGAAAAAAGAAGAAATTATGATAAATGACTAGATGCTGTGTAAATATTTATCCCAATGCTCCATCCTTCCATTCACTCAGGATCGCAACCAAGGTGTTATCTTTATTTCCTTACACTCTCTTGACTCCCATATCCAATCACTTGTCAAATCCTTCCATTTTTATCTATATAGCATCTCTTACATACATCTCTTCTCTACCCTGACACTGCCATTACCCTGCTGTTACCTCATGTCCTAAGCATTGCAATAGCCTGCTGGTTGGTCTCCCTTCATCAAGATGCTTCCCACTGCAATCCATCCTCTACTCAGGGGTCAAACTGATCTTCCTACAATGCAGATCTGACTACATCATTCCTATCTTCAGCAAATTCCAGTGGCTCCCTCTTACCTTTGGGATCAAACATAAAGTCCTGTGTTTGGCTGCTTCATATCCTTCCACCCTTCTTGTATCTTGCATCTTATTTCTCATATTGTCCTCTAACAGGAACACTAACACTGGCCTCCTTGCTATTCCTGTCACATGAATAGCCTTCCTGCACTTCCTAAATCTCAGTGGTTTTCTTGTCTGTTTTTTGACACGCTTTGAACAGTCTCCTTAACTTCCTTCAAGTCTCAGCTAAAGTCTTACCTTCTGCAAGAAGCCTTTTCTAGTCCTCTTAGCTTAGTGTGTTGCCTCTGAGGCTACTCTCAATTTATCCTGTAGCATCTTGTTTGCAGATAGTTATTTGCATGTTGTCTTCTCCTACCGCAATTAAACTGTGAGCTTCTCGAGAGCAGAGGCTGTGGGGTTTGTTTTTGTTTTTGTTTTGCCTTTCTTTGTATCCCCAGGGCTTTCCACAATGCTTATCACATAGTAGGTGCTTAACAAATTCTAGTTAGATGCTTTAGGCTGTAGCCTCAAGTGATGTTGTCTTAAGCACTCCTCACACATTTCAGATGTGTGAAGGCATTTACATAGTCTTGCAGGTTGAAACACAAGTCATGATTCCTACCCAAGATTCAAATGACAACCAGGAATTTTCTATCTCCTAGAATGTTTCTTTAAATTGACTTTATACCTCTAAACACTAAAACTATTAAAAATTAATAAATTATGAATCACCTAAACTATCCATGCCATATCTTCTTATTCTACTATATCTGCTTTCTCAAAAGTCAAGAGAAAGAGGAAGAAAACACCATATAACTTTACATTGAGATTTTATGATTCCCAGAGTCACAACTAGAAATGTTTGCAATTGGGGCAAGCATTGCAAAGAGCAGTTGGGTAAATGATTGGAAAAGCAACTTTGTTTGCTGGGACAAAATGGGAGGACCACAATGTAGTACAAGGCAAGACCAAAAAATACTGCATAGCTGATGCTGGTTCCCCTTACCTTGGGAATGCAGTAGAAGAAAAAAAAACAACGCTTGTAACTACTCTTTCTTCCACAAACAACAAAAGAAACCCTCAAAGAATGATGTTAAAATTGTGAGATTCCTTCAGGATCATCTAAAGAGGAAGAATCTGATTCTCTACAGGGACTTGCCCCAAATTGTTGAGAAAAGTTCATCTGATTTTTAGAAATTGAATATTTTATTCTTCCCCCATTACATGTAAAACAATTTTAACATTTTTTTCAAATTTTGAGTTCCAATTTCTCTCAGAAAGCTTCATTCCCTTGTCTTGCTCTGTTTGAAATGCTCCTGTCTCTTCTCTCCAGGGGACAATGATGCTGAAAGGTAGTGGAGAACTTATAGACCTGGAGAAGCATCTCCTCTCCCCAGGCAGAATGACTCCTGTAGGCACCTGAAATTCCTGAAGATTCCTAGGATTCCATGAAGGTTCTGGTCTTCTTGACCAAACCCTTGGGAACCAACATAACTTGGGAAAAAAAGAGAAGCTGAAGAGGATTAAAAATCTCATGGGAATGATCAGGGGAAGTTCTTCCCAGCCTGCTAATGTTCCTTTTCTGTTTCCTGGCCTGCTCCCTCTCAGCTGGCAAAATAAATTGCAGAGCAGCTAGGCCACCACTGTTGGTGCAGAGGGAATTGGTACAATTCAAGCTCTGACCTAGCCCCCTTCCTGCACTTGAGACTGGATTAGAACTTATGTACCATCATTCTCAGGTCTTGGACTTGGAAATTCAAGAAACAAACAACCCCCTACAGGGGTGGGTAATGATGTCCCCTACTCTGACCACCCCACCATCACCTCCAACATAATAGTGCTGTACTCACACCTGACTACTAGATGGCACTTTGGTTTTCTTCTTTTTCTTTTTTTTTTTAGAGGAATATAACCGCTGATAACTGGTCTTTCAAATTGACCTCCCTGGGGCAAATTTCCTGCCTTAGAGTAATTGTCCTGGGACAAAGTCTTACTCTGCAAACTCCTCATAGCTAGTTCTTTCCACTCAGAGTAGTTACATTTCCATATGATCCTTAAAGAAAAATTAAACATGTGTCTTCAATCACATATCAAGTCAGTAACATCTTAATTTAA
The DNA here is from genome assembly GCA_028627135.1 of Pseudochirops cupreus. Lineage (NCBI taxonomy): Eukaryota > Metazoa > Chordata > Mammalia > Diprotodontia > Pseudocheiridae > Pseudochirops > Pseudochirops cupreus. Next base: position 473,264,052 of record CM053582.1, read on the forward strand.
TTGGCACACAATGCCCAGAAAAACCAATAAGACTAACAAACTCGTACAATTCTGCCATCACCATAGCCCACCCTTAAAAACATCAAACCTCATTACCAACTTTTATACACATCCTCTAAACCAACTCTTCCAAAAACTTCTATTAGGAGCAGCTCAGAGAACAAGCACATAACATGCTTTTCTGAATAGATACTTAAAATTAATTTGATGGCACTGGGTTGTTTCATTCCCTAAATACTCCAGACTACTATATACAAATAAAACCCTACAATGAGGTAGAGAGGAGCTGGTGAGCCCAATGATAATGTAACTTTCTATAACTGCTGCTTTTTTTCCCTAGGTGGCAGTGATCCTACCTCTGCTCACAGATGTATTAGATAAAGATTTCTGTCATTTCTGTTTAAAACTGAGAACTGTCACATTGTGAGTATGTCTTACAATCAACAACATTTAACTGTGTGCTGGCTGAAGCACCATAGGTTAATATATTTAGACCTAGAAAGGACCTAGAGATCAGTTAAGGAGGAAATAGAATAGACAACATTTGAATGAGGATCAAATGCGGCTCTCCCAAGTTCAGTAACGATGAAGTCATTTATGGTTGTTATCTACTATGTCTCTGGAAGCAATCTTGTGTCATTTGAGTAACCCCACCCATCTGCCCCAGTGGGAATTGAAATGGATGGTGAAACAATGGGACACAATCTCCAGACTTGAGAATGGTTGAATAAACTATTAATGTTTAGTCTAGGGAAGAGAAGAATTGCGTGCTGCATTTTTTGCCTCTGCCCCTTTCTTTCTATTTATATAGTCACCACCTTAGTTTAGGCCCTCAGTCCCTCTAGCTTCAAGTAGCACACCAGCATCCTATTGGCTTTGATTCTCTACCCCTTCCTGTCTATCATACACAGAGCTGACAAGGGGATTTTCCCTAAGCTCAGTCTAAATATGTCACTCCCCCTACTCAAACTCCAGTGACTCCCTATTGCCACAATAATCCAACACAAACTAATTTTTGGCTTTTAAAATTCTTCACAACGTGGCCCAACCCAGTTTAAAGTTCCCTTCAAACTTTACAATCCAGCCAAATTGGTCTTCCCTCTGTCCTTATACATGCCACTCAATCTTCTGCTGCTGTATATTTGCACTATTTCCCACACCTGCATTCTCTCACAGTAATACAGACATCAACTCGTAAGACAGTAAGTACTAGAGAGTTACCAAAGTAATGAGAGGTTAAAAGACTTGCTCAGTTTAACGCAGCTAGTAAGTATCAGAGGCAAGATGTGAACTCAGGACTTCCTTACTCCAGGTCCTCTAAGCTAATCACTAGACCACAATGTTTCTCAGACATCAGCCTCCATAGATGATGAAGTTTTACCCAATAAGAGCTATTGTAATGATACCTATACTATTGAAAAGTATACGTACTTTTTACACACACAAAAACCCTATTATAATGCCTCATTGTGGGGTGGAGGTGACCTTCAGATTCCCAAAGGCCAGGTTGGTAGAGTACACAATTAGGAGATTCTATCAAACTGAAATGACTTGATGGGATTATCTAAAGACAAGGTGATTTCCAGACACAAGTGCTCAGGCTTTTGTCTAAATTCCAGTCCTACCATGTTCAGAGAGGGTGACTGCCAGTATGCCAGTGATATTTTTTTTCAACCTCAGAAACTCATGGATGTTGTCTTCTATAGCAATAATATCAAACTCAAATAGAATGGATCCCTGTGGGACACAACATTATAACATATTGCATTTTTATCTATTTTGTTAAAATTCCTCAATTACCTTTTAATCTGGTTCTGGCCAAACTTGGGAGTGCTGCACTGGCTAAGTGTTTAGAACTTCTGTTCTACAGCACGACATTGTGGTCTTCCTCGGAAGAGATATCATAGGATCACAGATTTAGACCTGATAGGGAACCTTAGAGGCCGTGCCATTCCACCCATTTATTTTATAGATGAGGACATGGATGCTAAAGAAGTTAGGATCTCAAAAGTGACCAGAGTCATACAGCTAGTGAGTATCTGAGGTGGAATGTGGACTCAAGTCAAGTGCAGCACTCTAACCACTATCCCATGGTGCTTCAGTGACTATCTGTATCAATGAAATGATAGCTATTTGTAGTATGAAGTACTTAAAATTTTTTTCTTAATCTGGATTCTGTTTATTTAGAACTATTTGGACTGTTGGTCTGCATAAGGTAGTTTGTACAGCAAGACCTTTTCCTAAAATGTAATCTACATTTTGTAGGTTCTCTTAATTCTCTTCGGTTAACAAGTCAGTCAACAAGCCTTTAAGTGCTCACTGTGTGCTAGGCCCTAAGCACTGATAATATAAAGAAAGGATCTCTTAGTTCTCCTCACTCCTCTATGTACCATAAAGAAGAAATGAATAGGGTCGTCCTGTGGTCATTTACAGAGTAAGATTTTAAGGAGCACTTATTAAACATTGTCCTTATATGTAACAGTTGAGAAAATCCCTTTTCCTTCAAGACACAATTCAACCATCATCTACTACCTAAAGCTTTTCCTGGTCCCCCAACAGCTAGGGCCTTACCTCTCAATTTCTTTGAATTTGACTATCTTATACTTATTTGTGGTGTGTATATATATACATATATATATATATATATGTATATATATACATATAAAGATACATATGTATGTATTATATATAAGATATATGTATGTGTGTATACACACATACATACACACACATATATACATTTATACACACATGTACACACATGCACATATATGCACATATGTATATGTACATATATGTGTATACCTACATGTAGTATAAACATATATATAAAACAAATGCATGTATATGTATATACACGTACATATACTCATTATCTAATGAGTTAGAAGATGAGTTCCCTAAAAGTAAGGATTGCTTCATTCTTTGCATTGGTACCCTTTAGCAGTGTACCTGGTATATCATAGATGCTTAATAAATACTTGTTGGTTGATTGATTAAAATGGTACCAAGGCATTTCTAAATTGTTCAAGTTTTGTGTATCTAAATGTATCTCAAGTAATCTAGATATGCAGAGCTGTGATGGATATGGTTGTAAATTTACTGGAGCAATTAGGAGAGTCAAACAAAAAACATTATGTATAGAGCTAGTTTCTTTGATGAAGATCTGAAAGCTTTCCAAGGTTTGTTTATAACAGTAAAAGTCTTATAAGAAACACCCACCTTGACATTCTATTTTTTATTTAATTAAAAATGAAGCTTGTAACCTTTATAAAATTGGTCATGATGACATCTTCATTTGTAACTCAGGGTGGCATTGATGGCTATTTCCAGAAAACTCTTGGGACTCTAAAAGCATGATATAAGGCAGCAAAAGTCTCATTTTGGGTATAAACAATTCCCAAACATGCTCTTCCTATAAAAGAAAATGTCTTTAAAGCTTTGGAAATGGTCCTTTAGTCTCCTTTTGCTTCTAGCAATGGCTTGGAGGATGGGGAAAAAGAGGTTATTTGGCAGAACTACAAAGGTTGAAACACATGTAACAATTTCATTTCTATATTCGATTAGAGTTTCTCCATGTTTTCTCCCACTATAGTGGAAAGGGAAGAGACAAGGGGGATTTTTAAGGTAAAAATGAGAGCCATATCTAACATCTCATTTGCAATGTATGGTAAAATTTCACAAGTAACAGATTTAGACCAACAAGCTTTATTCCTTGGTCTTGGATGTAAAGATAAACATTAAGAAACACAACAAGGAGCAATTTTCTCAATGAGCACCCCAGAAAGAAGACATTTTATCTATCATTCCAGGGGGCCTTCCACTAGTACCAAGAATCAGACTATAAGCTGCAACTTCTCTGACCTTTCCCTTGATTAGCTTTCAGTTTTCTCTGAAGCAGGTACATTAAAATATTTGGCATAGAATATATTTGTTTTTAAAAGATAGAGTGACCATTTTTTTCTTCCTATTTTTGTGGTATAGAGAATATAGTAATTCATTAATTAGTGTCCAGAAAGTACACTGAAGATTTCTTCATAACCAGTTTCATATTCTGTAGCAATGTTCAGTAGTGTTTTCTCCAAGTTGAGGTCTGATAGAAATAAATCTCGTATATCAACACATGACTTGAAAGGTGACTACTCCATGGATTAAATCTACTAGATTGAGGGGGGGGGGGGGGAAATGTTTCTAATAATATGCCTATGTACAAATGTACAATTATACACAAATTTAAGAAAGAAGGCAAAGATTATCTGAAGAAAATGAAATATACAGAATATGAATAGCTCTGGCTATAATAAGCACATTTGGCCATGTAATTCAAGATATAAGACAATAAGCAAAGTAGAATTAATTTGAGAAATACAGGATTTAAGTGACTCTGTGATAAGAAATACATGTTTTTCACACTGCTGTGTTTTTAGTCTTGGCTTTAAGATATTAAATTCTATTAGAAAGAGAACCAATTATAATTGTTAGAAACAATATCTAAAGAAGAAAAACCAATGGTCTAGTGTTGTTAATTGCTTATATTCTTCATGCAGAATGACTGGAATTCATTCTGCTGGGTAGCTGTGTAACAGACAACACAGAGAGTAGACATGAAGTAATGCTCAGATATCAATATTTTTTCTTCCCCAATTATTTCCAACTTAAATGTAATTCTACTACCTCTAGAACTGGCATTCCATCATCAAAATGTCTCCATATTGTTCTTAGAATGATATCATGTGAATTTTCAGAATGGAACTATAGAAACTTGTAGTATCCATTTCTTGGCAGTAAAACTGCACACAACACTTACTTCTATTGATCAGATCACTCAAATGGAATGTTTTGTTTTATTTTTTTTAAATAAAGTGAGAAAAGTTTTCTTTTTAAAGATGCTTCTTCTGTATCCTAGATAAACAGAATGTAAATTAGTAAAAATGGGTTTCTTTGCCTCCCAATATTCCCTTTTTTCTAGAATCATTATTGGCAAATCTTTACATTGACATGGGCACATTGAAACAACATTCATAAGGAAAGAAATCCAATTAATTTTGTTAGAAATCCAATAGTCTTCAAATGAACAATCACTTCAACCACAAATCTGCCAGTTTATAAAGCTGTTAAGGCCTCAGAAACCTTTACACAGCTAACAGATTAAGTCTAGGCTTAATATGGCTGGAAAGATATCTGCAATATTCCTGAGATCCACAGAGTACCCTTCTTACAATATGATTTCCTTTCAATATAGCCTTGCAAATGAAAGGAATGTGTTCCCATGCTAAATAAAAATAAGACCCGGCTGGTCAAGATCCATGTCAGTTTATTCTGCAGCCTGAAAACATGTCCCAAGTGCACATACACAAGTGGTTCCAAGGTTTTTAACCATCATGTCATTGTTTGCTGTTATGGATAGTGCATCTTTAGAGGCAGTTTAAAAAAAAAATAAATTTGCCAACACTGTAGAATTCTACACAAAATATCCTGAGGCCAGAAGTTGGGGGAGGTGAAAGGAATGAAAGAATGAAACAAGTAACTAGAAAGCCTCTGTCTGAAGCTCATTTCAGAGAGTGTGGCTTAGAAAACTCTGACGTGTGAGTCTTTATATATAGCAGTACCTTGAGTGACAAAATGGTAGCTGTCATAATGTGCCAGTTAACATGTCCAATATGAGCTGATCGTTTAGTGTCCCCTGGGATAAGAAGACAGAAACATGACAAAGAACAAAGAACTTGGATCAATAATGCTTGGGGAAATAAGACAGAGAAGGTTATTTACTCTGCATTGATCCGTTGCTGCAGTCGCGTAAACTTGGCCTGTTTTTCTTTTGTTAACCTTTAAGCTTGAGTATACTCACAAGCATCTAGGGAGCCAACTAACAGGTGTAGATTAAGGATCGAAGGAGGTCATCGTACCTCTGTCACCGCTAGGCACCCATGTAACAACATCCCCGAAGAAATTTAAACATCAATAGCTATAATAAGGGCAAATTTATCAAGCTTGGCCTACTTTTGCTGGGAGCCTGCCTGTGTCCAGTCGGTTTGCCCTTGCTAAAGCTCAATTGATTTGGACATTCTTTTACTAGAGTTGATTATCAATTGTGACATAGCAAATTTGTTAGCTTCCAAGTGCTGAGTGTATTGTTGCCATTGGAGTCTCTGAAGTGAAAACACCTGGACTTGCTTAAGTTTACCCTCCTCAACAAAAGAAGTTGACAGTGTTTCTAATGGGAGGCACTGGCTGACATAATTCCCCTATAAAGGTTGTCCTGATAATATCTTGATCTATTGGAGAAGACAATGAAGAAGCAGCCAGAGGTATAGCTTGAGAGACTAGAAGGTGCAAGTGGTCTGGACTTGTAGTGATGTTGACGCTAAACCAGTGCTGATCTCTGCCTGAAATGCTTCACACACACACACACACACACACACACACACACACACACACACACACACACACACACACACACACACACGTCAATCCCTTCATTTGTTAGAAGACTACTCATCTTTTAAATCCCTGAACAAATGCTACTTCATTGATGAAGCTTTCTCCGATACCCTCAGACAGATGAGATATCTACTCTATGAATCCTCTGTATATCTTACTAACCTTGTAGTCTACCTGTTATTACTATATTAAGAATTTAGGGGTGTTGTGGTTTTGTGGATTAAAGAAAGCTTCTGGTTTGACAATTCCCTCCACCAATGCATATTTGCAAGTCATCTGCAACATATAGTCTTTGAGAACTGCCTGGGAGCACAAAGAGTTCAAGTGATTCCCTGATAAGTCACCCAGCTGTATGGGGCAGAGGAATGAATTGAATGTAGGTCTTCTTGACACCAGATCCACTACTCAACACTGCCTCTCACAGTAATATGGGTAATTCTTCAATCAATCAATCGACAAGCATCTATTAAACGTCTCATATTATTTGCCAGGTAATGTGCCAGGCACTGGGGATAAAAATACAAAGACTAAAACAATCACTATATATTTGGAGTTTAAATTCTAATGGGGGAGACAATAAGCACATATATAAACATATACAGAATAAATACAAAATAGTTTAATACAAGGTCACTTGGGGGGGGGGGTCTCTAGCAGTAAGAGGATCAGGAACAGCTTCACATAGAAGGTGATGCTTAAACAGCATCTTGAAGAAAGAGAGGGATTCTACAAAGAAGAGGGAGAGGTGAGGAGGGGCTGCATTCTAAGCATGGTGATAGCCAGTGCAAAGGCATGGAAATAGGAGATGGATATCACACATAAGAAACTGAGAGGAGAGTTTGGCCGCATCATATACTGCTGGAAGGGAGAGATGTCTAATGAGGCTGAAATATAGGTTGAGAAAAAGGCTATGAAGAATTTTAAAAGCTAAACAGAAGAGTTTCACTCCTTACCCCCAGAGATAATAGGGATCCATTGGAGTCAATTGAAGAGATGGTCAGATATGTGTTGATGGAAAATCACTTTGCCAGAAGTGTGTGGGATGGTCTGCAACGGGTACACTTGAGGAAGGGAGGACAGTTAGGAGGCTGTTGCTATAATCCAGGAAAGAAATGATGAGGTTTTGAACTAAGGTGACAGCTGCATAAGTGAAAAGGAGGAAGTCAGATGCAAGAAATGTTGCTGATGTAGAAATGGCAAGATTTGGCCACTGACTGGATATGTGGGCTGAAGGAGAGTGTGAGCTGAGGTTAATATGAATGCTACAAATCTGGGAGAGTGGAAAGATAGTGGTACCTTTGAAAGAAATAGGGAAGTCTGGAAGAAGGGAGGGCTAAGGGTGAAAAATAATGAGTGGGAGTTATCTCCTGGAATTCCACAGAAGGCAATGTGGGACTGAAGCTCAGGGGAGAAACTGGGGTTGAATATAAAGATGTGGGAGGTTCATGCATAAAGACAATTAAACCCAGAAAAGCTGATGAGGCCATCAAAGGAAAGAAGGCCTAGAACAGAATCTTGTGTTACACCTAGTGAGGAGAACCAGGAGAGAGTAGTATTATTAACACAGAGAGAAGGAGAAAAGTATTCACGAAGATAAAGTAGCCTAGAGTGTCAAATGCAGTAGTTGTGTCAGGAAGAAATACGACTGAGAAAAGACCATCAAATTTGGAAATTAAGAAATCATTGGTAATTTTGGAGTGAAGAATTTCTTCAAAATGCTTCCTTAAAATTAGACTGTAAACTGCTTTAAGAAAAGGTAGTGTCTTCATCATTTTATATCGCCCAATGTGCTAGCACCCATACCTTGCCTGTAACATGTATTGCAACAAATCTTTATTGAATAATAGGTCAATGGACATGTGCACACTAATTCAAGCACAGTCTAGTTGGAAATGGCAGAAATCAGTTAGCAATAATTCTGGCCCCAGTTAAAACGGGAAATAGGCAAGTTTCTTTTGATTCTTTAATCTTCAACTTTCTATTCTTACTCCCTTCCCCTTCCTATTGCTACTGCCTCCTCTCTCTCCCATTTAATTCAACTTTATTTGATACAGATTTCCTATCACATATAAGGCACTGATCAAGGTTTTTTTGTTCTTTTTTTTTTCTTCCTTTTAGAATACAAAGAAAAAAAAGCAACCACCCTTTTCCTCAAGGAGCTTACATGGGCACAAATTAATACAAATTGATAAGGGAAAAGAAACAAGCATTTATTCTTACTATGTGCCAGGCACTGTACAAATATTTTTACAAATATGATCTCATTTGATAGTAAAGGACAGAGTACTAACCACCCAAAGTCAGGAGAGATTCTTTAAGAGTTGATATTTGAATTGAATCTTGAATAAAGAAAGGATTCTGAGAGCTGAGAATGAAGAGTGTAAGTATCCAAGAAAGGAGGACAACTTGTTTGAATGCATGAGAGACATCAAATTTAGAGAACAATTGGTTCAGTTTGGTTGGAACACAAAGTATGAGAGTAGTAATATGAAATAAGGTTGGATTGGAATCAGATTGTAGAAAGTCTTAATACCATATCAAGAAGTTTTTATTTCATCCAAGAAGAGGCAATAAGGGAACCACTGGAGACTTTTGAAAGGGTAGGGTAGTGGTTCTCAACCTTCCTAATGCCACAACCCTTTAATACTCATATCTGCATGTGGGCGGACCCATCTGGAGACAGATAGAGGAGCAGTGTCTCGGTTGCTAAGACCATCAGAAATATGTGTTTTCCGATGGTCTAAGGCAACCCCTGTGACCCCTGTGAAAGGGTCGTTTGACCCCTAAAGGGGTCGCAACCCACAGGTTGAGAACCGCTGGGGTAGGGGAAGTTGTCATGATTAGACCTGAGCTATCAAATTCATTTTTCATGTATTAATATCATAGACGCTAAATCAGTGAAAGCTTTCTATCCACAAAGTCCTACTTCAGTTCCTCACCATTCCATGGAAGAGATCATCACCATCTGAGTAACACAAATTCTTGTGGAGGATTAGCAAGGTGTAGATCTCTTGTCCAGCTATAACATAGCTGTAGGACTATTTTTATCAATGATTTTCTTCTCTGTCTCCAAGAACATCATTGTTAAGAAAATCTGGGCGGCCAGATGACAAATGAGGAATTCTTAAAATTGGGGTTACTTATAAAACAATACACAAAGCTAATGCTGTCCAGGAAACCTTCCTTTGAATAGTAGAAGTCTATATTCTTGAAATTTGGATTTTTGGACATAGGAAATACAAAATTTCCCCTCTCTATACGGGAGGTTGGAGCTCAAAAGAAGTGTACTTACACTTATACTTTAGGTCAAGTGTAAGGACATGCTGTTTAAATGCCATGTGTTTTTGGTCTAAATCACCATTGTTGCTAGGAGAGAGAGAGAAACCTCTTCCTGACCAATCTTGTTGCAGTCTAGTCTGTCTGTAACTGCAACAGAGTGAAAGCATGGGGAAAAAACAAAACTAAACCTGGGTGTTATGGCAGGCCAGTCTAAACCATAGGGAAGATAATTCCTCCAATAAGAACCCATTCTCCTGGGCGTCAGTCAAACAGTTATGAGGAAGCAGCCCCAGTCACTGGGAATCAATCAAATGTGTACCCTGTGTCCCCTCAGCAAGGATTTAGGAAACATATCTCTTGGTAAAGTTCTGGGGTGCAGACCTATGTCCATGAGAAATCACCACTTCAGACAAAGGCCTACATCTTGTAATTTCATCACCTTGACTGGGGGGGGGGGGGGGAGAGGAGTGTTTAAGGGGGTTGGACTCATGAGATTCATGAGATTTTCTCTTGATGAGCTCCCCATTTAACCCTTTCCAAGTTAAAGAATAGCCATCAAAGCAAATCAAACTGGAGAACTTTTTAATGCATTGGCTCACTAAATGGCGTCCTTAAATCTAGATGGTGTCTGGTATTCTGGATAGTTCTGATAGGGAGGATCAAGCTTCATTCTATTATTCTCGCTTTCCCAGTTACTGTACTAAAGACTTTGGACAAAGTTTATATGACAGGATTCTTTTTTTTTAATTCGATTTTATTTTGTTTTCAGTTCCAAACTCTCTTTCTTTTCTCTCCCTTCTACTACATATTGAGAAGGTTAAAAAAAAACAACAACACAACCTCCTTATAAATATAGTATGCAAAATGAATTTCTGCATTATTCATGCTCCAAAAAAAGTAAGAAAGAAGAAAAATGCTTCAGTCTGTACTCCAAGTCCATCAGTTCTCTTTTTAGAAGTAGCACGTTTCACCATGAGTCCTTTGGATTTGTGGCTGGTTACTGTATTGCTCAGTTGTTGTTTTTATTTTTTTTTTAGGGCAATTGGGGTTAAGTGACTTGCTCAAGGTCACATGGCTAGTAAGTGTTAAGTGTCTGAGGTCGGATTTGAACTCAGGTCCTCCTGACTCCACGGCCAGTGCTCTATTCACTATGCCACCTAACCGCCCCTATTGCTCAGTTTCTAAGCCTTTCAAAGTTGATTGCCTTCAAATTTTTTCTGTTACTACATAAATTGTTCTCCTGGCTTAGTTTCCTTCCCTTTTCATCAGTTCACACAAGCCTTTCCAGGTTTTTTCTGAAACCAGTCCCTTCAACATTTCTTATGGCACAACAGTATTCAATAATATTCTTAAGCCATAATTGATTCAGCCATTCCCCTCAATTTCCAGTTCTTTGCCACCACAAAAAGAGATGCTATAAATATTTTTGTACATAGGGCTCTTTTTTCTCCTTCTTTTATCTCATTAGGGCATAGACCTAGTGGTGGTATTACTGGGTCAAAGGGTATGAATAGTTTAATAGCTTTTGGGGCATAGTTCCAAATTACTTTCCAGAAGAGCTGAATGAATGCATTAGTGTACCTATTTTCCCACATTCTCTCCAACATTTGTTTAGCTACTCTAATGGTTGTGAGGTGGTGCCTCTGAATTTTTCCATTTCTATTTCTCTGATAGGTAGTAATGGAGAGTATTTTTTCATTTGACTCTGATAGTTTTGATTTCTTCCTTTGAAAACTTCCTATTCATATCCTGTGATCTTGTATCACCTGGAGAACTGCTCTTATTCTTATACATTTAACCCAGTTCTCTATCTATTTTGGAAATGAAACCTTTATCAATGAAACTCACTACAAAGTTCCCTGTTCCTAGTTCCCTGCTTTTCTTCTAATTTTAGCTGCATTAGTTTGGTTTATGCAAAAACTTTTTTAATTTTAAGCAAAAAAAAATTATTCATTTTACCTTCTATTATCTTCTCTATCTCTTCTGTTTGATTATGAACCCTTATAATTTCTTCCATGCTCCACTAATTTGCTTATGATATCACCCTTCATATGTAAATTGTGAAAGCATTCCGTGCTTATTTTGCTATGTGGTGTGAGATGCTGGCCTTCTTTCTGCATGGCACAGTTCTAAATGACCTTCTGGAGATCACCTACTGGTGACATTGAATGGCATTGAAGATAAAACATTTGAACTCTCACATTTCAGTCTCTGATGTGCTGAATGAGGAGATAGAAATCACGCTAAGGAAAACAAATATGCAATTACCAGTAGGACTTTGCTAAATATACAAAAAGTATTCCTAATTTGGAAGTGATAATTTTGAGGATGTTGAGGGATCAGTTCTTAAGATATCTGAAAGAAGGAAGGATCTTAAATACATCAGAAAATATCACAGACCATATTATTATAAAAAATGACTGAGAATATGATTTACTGCCCCATATGCCGACTTTTCCATCTTTAAAAAATTTTAATTAAAATAACCTACATAAACATCATTGTTGGAGACATGACAAGAGAACAGGCAAGCTTTCTCAAATGAGACCAATAGACTGCGTCTTTACAAGTCACATAACTTGCTGAAAAGTATAGAGAATACAAGATGAACCAATTGTTAATTTTTGGTTGTCTATAAAAAGAATTTAGTTTTATAGATCAAAATGTTGCCTTAAGAGTTTGCCTCCAATACATACCTGAAAATCATACAAAAAATTTTAAAAACATATATGATTGTACAAATTACTTTGTATGATGACCTTCTGACTATTAGTATTAAGAAAGCCTGAAACTAGTAGTCAAATGCACAGTCTTGTTTTGGAGAATATACAGTAATTGTCCTCATGGAAGATGGGTTTCCTCTAAGTTTTCCAGGGAGATGCTCCTATTTACATATGTCATTGTGCTGAGTGCTAATATTCTGATAGATAGATAGATTGATCAATCAATCAATAGACAGACAGACACACAGATAGATAGATAATAGATCTGATTGACTCTGGGCTTAAACCACTGGCCTCAGATTGGATTGCCTCTTGGAAAATAAAACACAATTTTTAATGACTCTGAGCTTTTCCTGAAACAATGGCTTGATGTTACTTTACACATTAATACTTCTCAGTAGATTCTATAAAACTACAATGTCATGGAATGCCACATTCTCTGAAGAATTAAAGTTGAGTAGGCTTCAAGATATTAGCAATGAAGAATTACAAAAGGAAAGTGGTACAAAAGATGTCATTCAAGCAACTGATGCCCCCAAAAGAGGTAGGCAGCAAGACTGAAGAGATGGACAATCTGAAGGCTCTAACACAAATACAATATCAAGAGACCTAGAGGAAGGACCCTGGTACATTAGGCAGATTACCTATGGAGGATTTGCAGAAGAGTGACATTAAATGAGATGTGCCCCTTAAGAAGCTATACTCACATCAATGGAATGAGATCTATTAAGGTATTAAAGTTTAAATTTAAGGTACTTTCTTAGGAGTGTTTACACTTCAAATTTTATCGCTCGTTACAGAATGCAAAATCTTATTCCTGGATAAAGGCTCTCTAAACATTATTAAGCAGAGAAGGAGGTGAAGATGGCATTATTTTTGTGGGAAAATGATACTGAGGTCAAAGGGACAAGGCAGGAAAGAGACATTCTATAGGATTTTTTCCAGATCCCCTGAAATGCCATCACTTGGGTAGCCACCTATTCTATTTTCATGTAAAAATGGCCTTGTTTAGCATTCATGGAGATCAATTTGTGGTCTTAGATTTTTAAGGAAGGAATGCGTTTAACAACCTCATGCACACATTGTATTCTCAGGCCAGTCAAACCAATGCTGCTCTCGGCCTCCAGCAGCTCTCAAGGAAAGCAGCCGCAGCATAGATCTGCACACCTATTAAAACACAATTAAGCCCTCTTCCAGAAGTCATACATTTTTATAGCACAGCCTCTCTCCAAAAGCACACACTTCACCTACAGAAAGAATCTTTCCCCCCAATGACTGCAGTCTCAGATTCATTCTAAGACACAGCCGATGAGTCTGGTTAGAATGGGAGTAACTTTCCTTCTCTATCTTTTCCAAGTTAGGAATAAAGTGTACTTATCTGGGAGTGTAAAGATCTAGTTTGTGCTTCTTACCACAACAGCTGCAAAAGTCTAAACGCATTTATGATGAAATAAGAGGGCAGGAAACAGTTTTAGGACATTGTAAGAGACAGTAATCTTTGTGAGACATCTACAAAAATGAAATGGGTGGAAGCAGTTCTCTTAGCTAAAAAGTATCAAATCAATCTACTGTTCTTGTCAATTCACTGATTGCAGAACCTCTCTACTTGTAAATAAGATTCACCAAATATAGACCTCATTAAGGCATGTACAGTGGCCTTGGTCTGAAGCAACTTGAAGCCAGCTGTTTATCCAATAATGTTTTAGTTGGTGACATGGATGTGTTAGTTTTCTCAGCACACTCCATGCTGTTCTGGTATCTACATTAGGGGGGAGGGGAAAGAACACATTTATAATGAACACTAATTGATGTCTCTCTTGATGGGATCTGCAGAAAGTCTAGAAACTAAATGAGCCTCTGGGACCAGAGTTCTTTTACCCCTAAATGAGGTCCCTCCAGGTCATGCTCAAGACATATTGTATATTGGTAAATGGTGATGATATCTGGGGACATTTTGCTTTCTAGGTAACTATGTCTTATCCATTGCATAGAAAAAAGAAATTGATGTCTAGCACTGTCACTCTTAGAGTTTTCACTAAAATTGGCAGTTACCTAAAAATAGAAAAAACAAAAAAGCCAAAAGTTTACCTGTTAATTTAATTTATGCAGCCAGAGTAAATAGAGTATCTTTACTCTCATCTGGAAACTATCCATACAGCTATGATGGGAGTAGATGAGAACTCCAAACCAAATTTGTATTGCTACTGAGGTGAGGCCAAAGTACGAAGCTTAGTAGGGAACTCCTTCTTGGAACCAGAAACAAAGGTGTTTCAGATATTCATAGGGTTCATCCATCTGCCTGCTTCTCCTATCAGGGCTCCTAAATTTATTGTTAATAAGAAGTAAGGAAAACTGGGTGAATCTAATAAGAAGGTAGAAGACTGTGTTCTTTGTTTAGTACAGAAATTATAAACTTTGATATTATTTGGCCTATGAAGTAAACCTGTGATATTCTAACAATTCATTAATGACATTTTCTGAGACTGATTGGATTATAATATGAGCATCTACCCTGATGAAGTCCTGATTTATTCTTAAGATATGGTCTAAGCTTTGTGTGTATATGGACGGTCCTGGACTAGCTCTGGAAGTAGAAATTATAAAAGCATAGTGTAAGAAGAAGTTATACATCAAGATCATGAAGAATACGGCCAACCTCATGGAAATTAAGTTCCTGGGAGATAGGATCTCCTTGAAATGCATCTAGATGGAATCCTAGTTCCTTATCTGGAAAATCCTTTCATTTTATAAGGATTCCTAGTCCTTCTCAAGGTTTCTGGGTCTTAACATCTAACTTGCCAACCTCGAGGAAAATAGAATCACATCTTCCATTTGCTTATGTGATTCCCTTAATGTATTCAAAAAACTGAAGATATATTTTAGCTCCTCTATTCATGCAGAGGGCTGAGTCTAAATCTTAATTGTCATGTAGAACTGAGTGCTTTTTCCTTGTTCTTCTCACTGATCACAGTAACTTCTAACAGATTCAGATATACAATAGTCCTTAACATAGAGGTGGATTTCAAAGTTGTGATGGTACCAATACGTTTCAAGACTACTTAGAACCAACATAATATAATCCTATTAATACTTTCCCCACAAGTTTATCCTACAGAATATAAGGCCAAGCAAAGGCAACTTCCAAGGTTCAAAATATAAGCCTAGTAACTCTCCATTTATTCAGTGACAAATTAAGGCAAAATATTCACAGAAAAGAGAAAATCAAAACACAGCATTCACCATGTATAATTCAATCACAAAGTCTAAGGTCCATACTACTCCACCCCTGGGCAGTACATTCATTTAGTCAATCACAAAGTCTTCTCTCTATTCAACTGGAGATTAGTTTCCAATCATAAACAAAGTACATTCATTTGGTAGTAAGTTCTCAATTCAATCACAAAGTATAAAGTCAAAGTACCTCACCCCTGGCTAGTTCATTCATTTAGTCAATGACAAAGTCTCTCTTCTCAAATGGAGATTAGTTTCCAATCATAAACAAAGTGCATTAATTTGGTCAGTCACAGAGCACAAAAAAATCAAAGTGCTCCACCCCTGGATCACAACTGAATTACAATTATCATCAGTTACCCCCCCAAGCAGGGGAGGTCTTTTCTTCCTCTTGACTGGAGGCAAGTTCTCAGCAATCTCTGTTCCAGGGGAGACAAAGCTTAACAAAGCCACCATATACATTGCCAGTGCCCTCATCAATTCACTCTCTACCTGCAGAACAGTCTCAGGACCCCTGAACCAACAGCAAGGGTCCAGGACATCTGCAACAACAGCACCGTCCTTTACCAGCAGACAAATCTGGCAAAACAACATCAAAACAGACTGACAAAATATTGGCATCACAGTCATGCCTCCTCAGTTCTTGGCAGCTCCAGGTGGCAGCTCTCAAAAGTCCTGGGCAGCTCCAACTGGCCCTCAGCAGTCTGAGCGGCTTCAACTGGCAGTTCTCTCTCTCTCTCTCTCTGTCTCTCTCTTTCTCTCTCTCTCTCTCTCTCTTTCTCTTGCTCTCTTTCTCTTTCTCTCTCTCTCTCAGCATCTCTGGCCCCTGGCAATTCTCTCTTCTCTCTTCCTCTATGATGCTGCTCCCCAAAAGTTCTTCTGCCTCTCTCTGCTTGGGCCTTCTCTCTAAATCCTTGGCACCAGCTCCTCCCAGTTCAGCCCTCTCTCTTCATGTCAACAAGGCCATCCCACAAGTGGGATTCACAAGCTCTGGGTTTCAACACTCAACTTGAAAAGCAAGCCAGTACAGGGGGATCTTCAAATTCTATTACCATTACACAGACAAAACCATACAACATGGAAAAATGTTCTGTGGTTTGTTTGGGGTTTTTTTGGTCATCCAGTCTCCATTAGACATGTGAAGAAAGTACCTAAAGAGGGGCTAGGTACTCCATAACTATAGACACAGGCCACCATAACCTGGAATAATTCAAATTAGTGCTCAAACTAAATCTGCCTGAAATTTGCTGGTTATTGCTCATTGGTTCAGTATGACTTCAAAATTCACAATATCCTGAGTTCCCAGAACTGGTGAACTGATGTACTCTGATGCAAGTTTGACTGAATAGATGGCCTTGCCTGTGGATGCTGACCATGTTGAACTATTGTAACCAGAAAACTGCAATGCCACAACTCTGATAGAACTTTGTGACTCTCCTCTGAGAACATTAGAATAGGCATGTATCATTAACCTCAAGCCAACAACAATATCACATTTTGCTCTCTTTTTAAATATTCCCAAAAGACTCCATGTTCAAGATTGGCAGAAAAGAGATTCAAGAAGATAAAAGTGAAAAGCCTAATGGACTGCAATGCAGAAAACATTAACATGGTAGAACATCTCTTGACCTCATCAATTTCTTACCAAGCTATGAAAAACCATAGATATCATTCTGCAAAGAACTGGCAAACGAAATCCACCCATGGTCCTTGCATGCGAAATTCATCAGCCCCAAACCCCTATTTCCTTAAAAAATTCCAGGGCTGCATTTACAAAACAAATCATAAAACTCAGTTATGCAGCCAAAATTAGGATGGATCTACTGATATATTTCTTCAAATATATCCTAGTTACAGCCTCCTATTAGCAGGCCTGCTTCACCCAGAGGCCTTGTCCATTCTGACCTGTTCTCTTGTATTGGCCAGTTGGCTGCTTGGCATTTTTCCCAGCAGTCATTGCTCTCCAAGCATGACATCTATCACTACTACTGTCAGGAAGATGGCACTTACCTGATGGGGTAGGCGGAAGCTCCCTCTCTTACCATATGCTGGGAATTGTCAGTGACTGTTTTGCGCCAAGGCTGGCTACTTCTTGTGCCAGGAAACAGGCCTTTCCCATAGTCTGCCAAAAAATGGGGGGAGGGACAATCTTTCACTTATCAAATTTCATGTTGAGGAGTTTTGCACCACCAAGAATTATGCAGGACCAAGAATTATGGGTCATTGTTCTTACTCAGATATGTTGAAAACAAAGATGAGTAATTGTGATCAGTTAGAAGGAAAAGTAAAAAGTGCTGACCTCTACATGAATATCAGATTTATACTTAGCTCAATGTATGGGTTGAGTGGGTGTGTTGCCTATACTAAATATAATAATTTGGGGTATAAAGAAAGGTTCACCTGCTAAGATCCCAGAAATTCCTACTATTAGAATCATACCTTGGAGTAATGTCTTATCCCTAGAATGCCCTTGTTAAAATGCACATCTATCACCTCAGAGGGAAAATATACTAACCATCACCAACAACTACCATATTAGGAAGTATTAGTTTACAATATATAAAAGGCAGCTAAATTTTTATGATAATTGATTAATGGGAAAGGTAAGGAATATAAGATAGGTCAAATAGGGTGCAAAAGTAGAAGAAATGAAAAAAAAAATTAAAAATAGTGGAAGACATAAAACAACTTGAGGAAAGACAAAGAGGGATTTGGGGGACACCAAAATGGGAAGATATGAGACAACAAACCTAAAAATTTGACCAAGGACCTCATTAAATTTTGTATGTTGGCATGGATCCTTAATTCTAGTCTGTATTTCAATGAGTTCACAAAGAACATAAGATCCTTCCACAAGTTAGTTGGTGAGTTACATACAGGAAAAATTCCTTTTTTTTTTTCCTTTTTAAAGAAAGGTGTTGCTAATCTTCTCTATAATTATCATATACACCAAAATTTAGGCCTTGTTTCTTCTTACCTGGCTAATTCATGCAGTATTAGAAATGTACTTAATGATGCTATGAAGAATGATATAGGTATCATTATAACTATTATCATTGCCACTTCTACCCATCGTTATACGGACCTTAATATTGTAAAAGAGAGTTTGCATGTATAATCTCACTTGATCCTTATAACAAACCTGTTTACCAGGTAATGCCTATATTACCTGGTACAGATCATCATCACCTCTCAACTAGAGTATTTCATCAGGCTTCTAATTTGTCTGCTTTTAACCTGGTCTTTTCCCTTTGCAATTCACCAACTATACAGCTATGAAAGTTGCTATTATTAAACACAGATCTGACTATATTCTCTCCTTCCCCACCTCCCCCCACTCACAAATCTTCAATGGATCCCTATTGCCTTTACAATAAAATACAAAATTCTGAACCAGTCATTAAATATCCTTCATATTATGGCTCTTACCCACCTTTACACTATAATTTCATATAACTCTCCCCTATGTTTTCTCCATTTCTAGTCAATTAGACTGCTACCTAGCTGTTCCTTGTATATGCCACTGCATCTGCCATCTCCATTCCTTTGTACAGAAAATCTCCTCATTTCTGCCTCATTGAATCCCTGGTGTCTTTCAGAGCTCAACTCAGGTGACACCTATAAAAGGTCCTGTATTGTCTTTGTCATTTTTGTCCACAGAGTAGCATAGTGCCATGTAGACAGCAAGTGTTCAATAAATGTTTGATGGGATTGTCATTTTTCCACTTTTCAGATGGGAATCCTGAGGCTCACAGAATTGAAATATTTGCTTTTAGTTACATATTATATGACAGAGAAAAATTTGTGCAGAATACTTCTGACTCCAGATCCATTGCTATTTCCAGGATACCACAAATACTTTACATATAAGATCTTTTTTTTTGCAGGAGAATAAAACAAATAACAGAAATTCTGTCACCTTGTGCTAGGGGAGAAGCTTTTAAGTTCCCGTGACCATTTTAAGGGAGGTATTTCAGAAAGTCCTTCAATAAATAGTTAGATTTACCCTTTGAAATTTCCCCTAAATATCAGATTACTCATAGTACCATGGTTGTTCAGAAGACCTGGTATTACTTGATACCTAAATAAAAGCCATACTTGTGAGAAGACACACACACACACACACACACACACACACACACACACACACACACATACACACACAAACACAGATGCCTGAATGTGGACATATATATGTGTTCTTTTCAGCAATGATCCACCTCTCAGATCAGTCTTTAGCAAACATTAGTTCAGTTCTTATCCCACTGAGGACACAGACTTGTACACAATGTCCGTAAACCAATCAAGCTTGTTCCATATAAATACATGTATATGTATGCATACAATCATGTAAAGGTGGGGTTGATTGAGTAAATCAATAGAATCCTGGACTCCACTAAAGTATTCTGATATATTAAGGAGACAATAATAAATCTCAATCAGCTAATCAATCAAACACTTTAATTTAAATACAGAAAGTCCTTGGTTGAAGACATTGATAGGAAGAGTGTGAGGACTGACTGAAGAAACTTAGTCAAGCCCCACTGATCATCTACAAAAGAGAAGACCAGTTCAATGCCTGTTATTCAAGGAATTTGGATTCTAGAAAACAGTGAATGAGGAGAATGTGTTTCATATCAACTCCCTAAGGAATAGTTTGTGAAGAACTTGGTTTCAGTCTTGGTCTCTTCTCTTCTCCCTACCCTCAATATCACCTTAGCTAGAAGAGGACTTTAAGGAATTCAGGGGGTATATAGAGCTTCTCATTGGGATCCTCCAATTGACCCCAGCAAAATAGTAGTTAGCTATATGGTTTTGATCAGGTGCCTAGATTAGCTACAGATTCACACACCCAGCAAAGAAACTACACCATACTTAAGAGAAAATTTTTTAACAATCCCACAAAAAGGAGATAAAGAGACTTCTGACAACTAGGAGCTGTAAGTTACTTCTCTGCCACATGTGGTAATGAAGCTTGAATCCACTTTCCGTTGGACTCTTCATCTAATTGTGAAAGAGTGTTTTATAGACTTTGGGGGGATATTTCATATCAATTATCTTATTGTACCACCTTAATAAATAAGTCTTCCAAAAGGCTACTGAGGCCGGCTCACTAAATTAATTTTCATATAAATCCTGGGTAAAGAGAGCAACTGCTGGGGGGCTTGTGAATTGTAGTACTAGAAAGTCCCTTTAGGTCTACCTCTAGAGCCCTAAGAAATAGTAGCCATGCTTTGGGGAGCCCAATCATGAGGGCAAGTGAGCACCTAAAAATGTGTTACATATACATATATAAATACATGGATATATGCATATATGTGTGTGGCTGTGTATTTACCTTCATATATGCATATATATCTATAGGGCAGCTATGTGTCACAATGGGTAGAGCACTGGACTGGAAACTAGGAATATTCCTCTTCCTGAGTTCAAATCCAACCTTGGATACTTACTAGCTGTGTGACCCTGGGCAAGTAACTTAATCCTGTTTGCTTCCTTTCCTAATCTGTAAAATGAGTAGGAGAAGGAAATAGAAACTACTCCAGTAGCTTTGCCAAGAAAACCTCAAACAGGATCATGGAGTTAGACACTACTGAGAAATGACTAAATGACAGCAGTATATATGTGTATATTTCTATTTGTAATATACGTATCATATATGCTACACATGCATATGGAAAGCTGCATAGTAGAATAGGCAGAGAACTGGTCTTTCAGTAATTTTCCTAAATCACAGGTGCAGCCCTATCACCCTTCTACTCAACAAACCCCAGTGGTTCCCTATTGCCTCCAGGACCAAATACAAAAACCCCATTTGCCATGCACAGCCATTCACACCCTAGCACTCTTCTCCCTCTCCAGACTTCTTATGCTTCACTTTCTACTACTCTTCAATTCAGTGACACTGATCTCCTTGTTGTTTCAGGAACAAGACCCTCTCTCTCTTGGCTCTGGGCATTTTCTCTGGTCCCTCCCATTCCTGGAAGACTCTCCCTCCTCATCTCTGCTTATTGGCCTTCTTAGCTTCCCATCTTTCCAGGCAGCCTTTTCCAAAGTCTCTGAATTCTAATGCCTTCCCTCTCAATTATTTCCTATTTATCCAGCCGTGTATATCTTGTTTGTACGTATTAGTTTGCTCATTTTCTCCCCCATTAGATTGTGAACTCCTTGAGGGGAGGGCCTGTCTTTTGCCTCTCTTTGAATCCCATAACTTAGCATAGTATAGGAACTTAATAAATATTTACTGACTGGTCTTAAAAACAGGAACACCTGGGTTCACATCTCATTTCTGAAATACACTGGCTGTGTAACCCTGAACACTTAAACTCTGAGTTCTCTAGTCAACTCTCTAAGATTATAAATTGTAGAGAAGGCATGAACCTGCCTTAGAAGTGGTAATTTCCTTACGCAGGGGTTCCATATACTCTGTTTGAATATAATACATATTTGTCTATCTATCCATCTACATGTATAGACACAGACATATAAATATATCTAAATAGATACAGATACAAATAACAATTGATATGGTTATAGATATACACTGATAATACATAAATATATATGATACAGTATTAGAGAGTTGGGTAGGGTGAAAGGGAGGGAGGCACAGATTTGCCTAGGGTCATATAGCCAAAGTTTGTCATAAGCAAGACCCAGATCTTTCTCACTATGAGACCAGTTCTCTATCTACAACATCATGATGTTAAACATATGTATATATGTATGTATGTATATGAAAAATCCATGTGCATATGCATATGTGTGCATATATGTACATATACATATATATTCAACCAGAAAAATTCCAAACTCATACAGCAGAAGAATTATCTGAATCAGAAGATGTACAGAAATGTACTTTCTCTCACAGAAGAAGTAGAGTTGGAACTATTGGAAATAGAGGTCAAGGGATTACTACATTCTGTATTTTCTTCTCTTTTCCCTTTCTCTTTTATATTTATAGACACACACACACACACACACACACACACACACACACACGTGTGTGTGCATGCCTGTGTAGAGGGGAAAAAAAAATGAAACACCTTTTCCATTTAAAAAAAAAGAAGCAAAAAGGATAGTACTGAAAAAGTGTAGAGAAGATCTTTTGGTAAAAATGAGCTCAAGGTCAGTTTTCAGGACCATAGGTTTCTATATTCAACCCAGCCACGTTTCCTGCCTTTGCTTTGCTTGCTTACTTAACTTACTAGAAACTTGGGCACAATTTTGCTTGTGTTGGCAGTTTTAAGGTATGGATTCATGTAGTCTATTTACAAGATGCCAAGGGATGTCAAATCCTGAACATGTGTTTTTGTCCCACAGTCATTCTTTGACAGCAGAAATAGTCTACAGCTTATCAGATCCATTTGCTGATATTTAACATCTTTTTTTTTTCCAACATAGGTTTTGGGTGAGATGAATTTTAATGTTTCTTCATGCTGAAGCTGACAAAAAAAAATCCTTTAAACATTTAAATAGGAGAAATTGGAGCTTTACATTTTAATGCAAAGAAAGTCAATTCCATTTACTTAAAAACTCCATAATTACTTTCCTGCCAAAGAAACTCTGATTTTTTAAGCCACTCTATAGACTTCCTAAACACTGTGCTAAGATAACAAACTCTCAGCAGTGGTCAACCTTGACTTGTCAATACTTTTTTTTTCCAGTTGTATAGTGCTATAGGGTAGAATTGTGCACTTCTTTTCTTCATAAAAATGAAGATTTTAAAAAAATAGTTATTTTATAAGAACAATTAATATTTCAACCATAAGGTAGTAGAATCATGTAAAACCATGAACCCTCAGAGCTACACAGATTTTTATCTAAATTGAAATTTAGGTCTGGAAGCTAAGAAATATCCTAGTCCAATTCTTTATCTTACAGGTAAAGTAAACAAAGCCCAGGGAGGGGAGAGTGATGCCCTTGGTCATATAACTAGTTGGTAGCAGAGACAGAATTAGAATCCAAGTTTCCTGACTACTTGGGCAAATCATCTGACTTTCATTATATTCTTTGCTTCATACAAATGGATCAGAATACACAATCAGAAATATGATTCACCATCTCAAAGGAACTAAGAGCTGGAGAAGAGACCTTGGCATTTAGAGTCTCAGGACAATTTACAGCGTCATAAAAAAAATCTTATTAATTGATAATAAGAGTAGTTGGTAAAATGATAGCCTTTGGAAGGGAGGAGATCTGGAGTGACGTTTCTGCTATTTGCCCATTACCACACAACTATTAATTAAGAGGCCATGGTCGTAGTCCAGGCCATAGAAGTGGTAAGGACCTGAACTCCAGTGGTATCCACCTGAGAACAGAGAAGGAGATGATGTAAGAGTTGTCATAGGAGTAGAATCACAAGACCTGCTGACTAATTGGATTGCAGTGTGAGGGGAAAAAAGAATTGAGGAACTCTGGTGTTACCGAATGGGGTGATTAGAAGTATAGTTGCCCTTGATAGAAGGAGAAAGGTTTAAAAGAGGGTTCAGTCATAATGGGGGGGGGGGGGCATAAAAAGCTGTTTTGGACAAGCTGAGTTTGAGATGCCTATCATTCATTCAGTTTGGAATTTCTAATAGCTTAAAGCCACATCAACAAAGAATATGCTGAAAAAGAACTACAAGATCCATAGGATATTTGCCCATGAATTGCTATGATGGCTAAGAAGCAAAATCAACACTACCAGAAAAGTTAGATTAAATTCATACAGTGGCTTGGGTGAGATGCTTGGGAGTCCCCCCTGAGAGCACCCTATCTGAATCACTAGTTCATTCGTCAAAATCCAGCAGAAAAGCCTTCCAGTGAAATCAATCTCCTTGTGTCAGGAAAGAGGAAATGGCCTCTATGAAACTCTTGAATCAAAACTCAATTTACTTTTGCATCCATGAGTAGGACTGACCCAAGGGAAGCATTGACCTGAGAATCATGAGAGCTCAGTACGGTGTTGTAGAAAGACTATTGTACTAAAAAGTCATGAGGCCTGGATTCTATCCTGGGTTGGCCTTTCCCAGTAACCTTGCTCATGCATGTAATGTCCCCATCTCTATAGTTTCCTTTGATTGGTGAGTTTGTCCCTCAATAATATGAAAAAAAGGCCATGCTAGTGAGTTGCTTCTCTCTTTCTCTCTCCTCTTCTTCCTGTTCTTCTTCAAGATATAAGTGCAATCCCCAGTAAAGTTTTACCCCAGTGCCTCATATCGATTTGAAAGAGATATTGGGTTGTCCAAGGTAATGAAAGCAAAACACAATGGCCAGGATGTCCTAACAAGTTGAAAAGACTCAGTTTAAGATTGTATATATTTTTGTAAGTAACAGCTAAGAACAAAGATGATGATCACTGCAAAGCTGGCCATTCAGATGATGGATTTCTTTGACCCAACAACTCAAGGGGACTGCTTACCAAGATATTTAGGCCTTAGGATCTGCATCAATGAAGTATTAAAATAAATACAAGCTATGTAGATACACACATACATATATATATACATATATATATATATATATATCCACCTTTGTATATAAAATGTTTTTATATTCTCAGATTTTTAGTAGATGTAATAGACTCAAATTATTTAATCTATTTGCTATAGTGTCTTCATCTATTTCAAAAAAGCATGAAGGATTAGGTAAATATTTTCATTCCTTTCAGTTCCAATTCTAAAATTATGATTTCTACGAGACTTAGATTCTAGTTCTAGCTTCCCCCTGGGAACACTTTTTTTCCTGACCATGGGTGTGATATAGAGTTGATAAGAATTTGGGAAGGTATACTATGGGTGTAGCCCCTTGGGCTGGTATTTCTGAAGATGAGAGCACAATTCCAGCACATATCTGAGTTCAGAATATGGCAGGGAAGAGATGTAGGTAAACCAGTTTCCTTATTCAGTCCTGTTTCATCATTGAGCAGTCATAAGAAAAGTCTTAGCTAAATGAAATGTTGGCTATTAGATGAACAATCTGCTCATACCAGGCCTAGTAATAACTCACATTTATATATATATTAATTTTTCCTAAGTACTTTCTACATAGGAACCCTAAGAAGTAGATAATTCTAAGTATTATTATTATTCCCATTTTATAGATGAAGAAACTAAGGTTCTGGGAATTTAAAGGATTTGCCTCTTATCACACATCTAGTAAGTATCTGAAGTAGCATTTAAACTCTGGTCTCTTGATTGCAAGAGTCATCTCTCTTCTGTGTATCCTGTTACCTCTGAAGCCTTGTTAAGAGTAGATAGATACAGCTATAGATGAATATATACGTGTATGAACATCTGTCATTTACATACATGCATAAATTGCATGTAATGTACAAATGTGTGCAAATTATGTATTGTCATTTAGGTTAGACAATTCCTTTTTCTACAGTGGGAAGATTCTGTTCAATTCTACATAGTGGGACAATGTCCTCGCTTGGGGGTAGAGAAATCCTCCTTCCATGGTCCTGTCATTTTTTCCCTTATAATTATAATTATACATATTTGTTTTTCTTTAGTCATTCCAGTTCTGTCTGACTCTCTGTGACCCTTTTTGGGATTTTCTTGGCAAAGATACTAGAGTGGTTTGCCATTTTCTTCTCCAGCTCATTTTACAGATGAAGAAACTGAGGCAAACAGGGTTAAGTGACTTGTCTAGGATCACACAGCTGGTAAGTATCTAGGTTCAGATTTGAACTCAGGTCTTCCTGTCTCTAGACCCAGTGCTCTATCCACTGTGCCACCTAGCTGTCTTAATGATGCATATACATATACAGA
Source organism: Pseudochirops cupreus (assembly GCA_028627135.1). Classification (NCBI taxonomy): domain Eukaryota; kingdom Metazoa; phylum Chordata; class Mammalia; order Diprotodontia; family Pseudocheiridae; genus Pseudochirops; species Pseudochirops cupreus. The sequence continues at coordinate 473,290,486 of CM053582.1, forward strand.
TACAGATACAGATACATATACACATACATATACATATATATCACTTTCATATGTATGAATGACATCAGCTACAAAGTGCAACTATACCTATAATTCAACGTGGACATGCATATGTGTACGTATATTATTTACATGCATATACACATATGAATGACAGGGCATGGGCCCAAGCCAAGACCTTTGCCCCTTAACCTGAAAATTTGGGTCCTATTTGTCTAAGGGCCCTGAGAAACTTCACCTTGAACTCTCCTTGAATTTCCCCACTAGATCTGGCATTCGCCTAAGGCTAGAAGCCTTACATTATTGCTATACCTAATTCTCTGTTACCCTTAATCTAGCCTAGCCCTCCATTGTCTGTTACCTCCAGATTGCTTCTGTCTACTTCCTACCCTTGATCCTATCAAAATCCCATTCTCTTTGTTCCTGGCCTTTGACCTCTAGTTACCGTAAGTCCCATAAAGATCCCCCTTAGACTCCTCCTCAAGGTCTTCCCTGGACCCCTCCTCCAGTCACCCCAGACTACTTGGCCACCCCTAGATCCCTCCCACAGTCTTTCTGTATATAAGATCCATCTTGTTTCCAAGAAAGTACTCAGATTCCTTAAGAGTCTAGCCAATACTGAGATTCCTTAAGAGTCCGGACAAGATGGTGGATTTTTAACAAACTGTTTTTCTTTGGCTGAAAGAAGGTTTGGATCTAATTCATTCAGGTAGGATCTATATGTCGCTATTTCAGGGCCCCAGAACCCCTAAACCTCAACATGTATATGCATATGTGTATTGTGTAATTTTACTTGAAATTATAGCGAAACAGATGGCAGAGAGCTAGTGAAGGAAGGTCTTCTCCATCTCTGTGAGAGTGTATTGTCCCATTTTGTATAATTAGACAGACTCTTCCCACTGTAGAAGGAAGTCTAACCTAAATGACAATACATCATTTATGCTCTATGCATAAATGAAGAAAACAGGGGATGCCCTGTGGTCTATCTGCTATTCTTTACAGCTTCCAATATACTAGACCCTGAGTATGCAAAGAGGCCCAATGCCAGTAATCATGTAGAGCCAGTACTGTTCTGCTTGGTTTTTCACTCTGCCTTCTGGCAGGAACTTCCACACTCTAGGAGCGGCAGAAGAAAACTTGGACCAGCAGTTTCCTGGGCTTTGATTTCTAGGGCAAGGAGATCATGTGTCTCCTAGGACACAAAAGGGTAGAGGAGGCTGATAATTTGACTTAGATAAGCCACCTCAGTAGTCTGTACCTCAGTGCCCTCATTTTAAATAACGAATAATCATTGTCTCCATGAAATAAGATGCTATTTTTTTCTTCCCAGAAGGACCTGAAAACAACCCCCGCCTATATTTTTTTTATCTCATGACATTGTCAAGATTCTCTAATTGAGAAACGACTCACTATATTTTTTTTATCTCATGACATTGTCAAGATTCTCTAATTGAGAAACAACTCACTATATTTTCTCTAATCATAAAATATTGTAGTTGCATAGCATTTTGATTTTTTCCTCGAATACTCTCACATTTATTATTTCATCCACATCAACAGGTCCCTGTAAACTAGATTTCTATATAGTCCATAGCTATTACTTTATCAATACAGAGGACTCTTACTGTAGAAAGCCCTTTAGTCCACATAAATCAGCAAATTATAATTTAGAGCCCTAGAATTATCTGGGCCCTGAAAGGTCAAAGGTCAAGAGACTTGCCCATATCCACAGAGTTGTATGTGACAAAGGCACAGCCAGGTCTTTCTCTCTCTAAGACTTGTCCTATATTCACTCTGTACTATTTCTCGTGGACTTGATGGTTGACATTGTCAATCAGTCAAGTAACAAAGGTTTTGTAAGCATCTGATAAGCACCAGGCACCTGTGTTAAGCTCCAAGGATACAAAACTAAAAACAAACAAACAAACAAAAAAAATCCCTGCTCTCAAGGAGCTTACACACTGTCAGAGGAGACATGTACATATAGCATATAAAATTATATATGGAATAAAACCAAAGTAATAATGATAATAATAGCTAGCCTTCAAAAGTCCTAACTTATTTTTAAGCTATTAAAGCTGAAAACTTCACTAAGATTTTGGGGACATCCTTAATTATCTCATTTTATCTTCACAGCAACTCTGGGAGAGAGGGCTCTAGCAGTTGAAGGGATGAGAGGAAAATGCCATTGTAGAAGGTGGTGCTCAAGCTGCGTTTTGGAAGAAGAGAGGGGCCTAGTCTACGAGGAATGAGTGAGGAGGGAGTACATTCCAGGTTAGGGGGAGAGTGAGTGTGAGACACACATAGGGCAAGTAGGGCCATGTGTGAGGAAGAAAGAGAAGAGCCCAACTGGCGTGGGTTGGACAGTGTGGAAAGCAACGTATAGTGAGGCCAAAAAGTAGGAAGAGAACATACCGTTATTTGTGTAAGAGAGTGACATGGATCTATGCTTCAGAAAACAAAACAAAAAAAAACTTCAGCAGCTGTGTGGAAAATTAGCCAGAATGTGGAGAGACTCCATTATTCAGATGAATAAACTGAGATACACAGAGGTTATATATGGTCGAGGTTGCACAGGCCATGAAAAAAAAACCCACTAGCACAAGAACCAGCAGTACTTTTGAGATAATATGCAAACAGCTTTCCAGACTTCTCAAAGATATTGACCTTTCCACAGGCTCTAGGTCATGGGCTTTTATCGAGGACTTACTCAATAACAATTTTTGGCAACATCTTTATCTCTCAATTCTCTGTGCTAAGCAAAGGAGTTGTGTTTGATGGTGTGAGGAAAAGTCTCATCTGGGATAACATTTTTTTTTTACTGCATTTAATCCAAAAAGTGGATAATTCACACACAAATAATGAAGATTGGATTGTACCTCCCTTGGCCTGCTGGCAACTTCTCTGAAACTACTAGTTCAACTGAGAAAGAAATACCTAGGCAATTTGAGGCAGGGCATTTTCAAAGCTAACAGTATAGTCTAGTTAAAGGGGTTACATTCTGTCTCTATAGGATAACTTCTCTGTCTGTATAAAAAAAGTATCCCCTGACGGGAAAGTTTTCAGCTAAGTTGAAAAGTTTCAGACTTGGAGGCAGGGGGTTATTCCTGTTCCAAGTAGAATAAAAACCATTCTCTTCCTCAAATGCAATTTCTTATCATCTCTCTTTGGGGAACAATTCAGCAATCACCTCCCTCCATCTAATTATACCATTTCTTTTACAAAAAAAGAAGCAAGACTCATATTCTTAAATAATGCTTTAATAACACTTCCTGGCAGAAAATGGCTATTTGGTTTGCTCTGGAACCGATAAAACAATGCAACATAACTCAGTTATCTCTGGATCATTATTGCTTTAAAAAATTGTACATAGAATCTTTTCTCTCCATCATCACTGATGGAAGAAGATGATAGCAAATTCTAAGGTATTGGTCTATGTTGGTGTCCTGACCCCTGACAATAATCTAATCAGCTGATATGTCTTTGATGATTTTTTTCTCAAGAACTGTTGCAGCCCACTCTCCTCTACTGCCTAAAAAAAGGAGGGATGAAAAGAAGAAACAAGGGTTTATTTTGCTGAGAATATGAACTGTTCAAGAGTTCAAGTTATTAATTTATATTTGGCTCCTTGTAGCTGTGCTAACTCCTTCTTGAGGCCAAATGTCAACCTGGGGTTCAGTGAGTGAAAAAGAAAAAGACTCATTACTTCAACACTTCCCCTTGCCCCTTTCCTGACCAAACATGACACCAGATGGCTTGGAACACGTGAAGGTGTTGGAATGGCTCTTGGGGTCAGACCAAAGCATAAGCCTGGACATTCATGCCCCTTTTCACTCACTTTGGAATTTGTCTTTATCCACATAGTGTTTTCCTCCTATGGGCATGAGTGGATTTAAAACAAAAAAGCACACATGTGAAATGGATATGAGCACATATGTGTACTTGTGTGTGTCCGTGTGCTCACACATACACACTGCACTTGGTGCATGCTCCCTCAGGCAAAGCAAGAGATCTGTAAGTGGTACTATTTTTCCTATCAGCCCTGGAGAGTACTGTGGCAGCCCTGTGTGTTATTAATGGATAAAATCTGAGCAGCAGCCAACCCCAAGGTGAACCCTATGCATTTAAAACATTTCATCAGACAGCTAAGTATTTTTTTTTCAGAGCAGCGGATATCTCTACGGCCGCCACTCAATAGATCCCGATAGAAGAGAGCAATAGCTGGGCTCACTAATGTGAAAATTGATAGTATGAGCTCTCCACCGAAATATAAACAGCCCTGTGTTTCTTAAGTGTCAATAACATGGGGCTGGGCTGGTGTGAGGGAGTGTGGTGGATTAACCCTAGAATTATCTGGTAGCAGGAGGTGGTAAATATGAAATCTTTGCCCAATCAGCCAGCTGCCTGGGCTCATTTCAGGGGGGAGCTGGATGCTGTGCTCAGTCCTAGTTGCTGATGACTAGACAGTTTTTTCTACAGTTTATGACTACAATTGTCTCCAGGGGGAGACACGCTGGTGAATTCAGAGGAGACTGACATTGGGAACAGACACCTTTAGAAAGAAGTGGAATGGAGAGGCTATAAGAATGTGTAAAACTTATAGAACGTGGGTACAATCAGACACACATGCTTCCTGAGCCAGGGCAGGCTACCAAGTCAAAACCTAACAATATGCTTTTGTAATAAATTTGACCCCTTGCCATTTTTATCATATCCTCTGACTAGATACTAAAAGGAAAAACATTCAGGAAGGAACGTCCTAGAGTGGTGGTTCTCAACTTTCCTAATGCCATGACCCTTTAATACAGCTCCTCATGTTGTGGTGACCCCCCCAACCATAAAATTATTTTCATTGCTACTTCATAACTATAATTTTGCTACTGTTATGAATCATAATGTAAATATCTGATATTCAGGATGTATTTTCATTGTTACAAATTGAACATAACCCACAGGTTGAGAACCGCTGTCCTAGAGTGAATAGTGTATTGGACCTGGAATAAGAAAGATCTGTGTTCAAAACCTGCTTCTATCATTTAGTAGTATAGCCATGGGCAAGCTGCTTCACCACCTTCTAGATTAGTTTCCCTATACGTAAAATGGGAATAATATTATTCACCTCACCAGACTGGTGTGTGTTTGAAATAAGATATAAATGAGATATATAGTTCTATGCAAACTTTAAATAAATGTCAATCATGATTATTAATTTTGATAGACAATGGCATGGCTACCTACATAGGCAAAGTAAAGTAAACACCTAAGCACTACTCCGAACAATTTAATTATTCAGATAGTCTTCCTGTATGATTGAGGAACACTTTTCCCTTCCTCTTCATTACCCTTAGGGTACTTTTCCTTCTTTTTTTTTTTTTGAAAGCATGGCAAAGGTGGTGTAGGAGAGAATGCCCATATCCTTTCCCCAACTGTCCACTTCAAAAAAGTGTAGCCAGAGTGCAATTTCAGTCTAGGATTCATCATTGCCCCCCTTTCTACTCTCATGTATTCCTAGAGAATCTTGCTATGACAATATTCGCCAGGAGGACTCCATGAAAAATTAATCAAATACTGCTATCCACGTTGTGGCATTCCCCATTGCGGTTTCAATATATCATAGATCAGGATAAGAAATTAAATGGGAATTTTGGAGATGTTTTGTGCAAGTTGAAGATGATGTGTGAAGGCCAGCAGAAGACACAGAAAAAGTTAAGAAAATTGAAAATGCATAAAATATATGTGTAGTTTTGTGTAATATCAACATATTTTATCTTTTAATACCATAATATTCAAACTTCTTCTCTGATTTGAAGGGAGGGCCAAAAACTTTTATGCAGATTTTCCAGATCACTGGGGGTATAGGGGTGGGTAGGGGCCATACCCTTACCCTCCACTATGTGAAAAGGATAACTATACCCCTGTTTCT
>CM053582.1:473296908-473312356 GCA_028627135.1 Pseudochirops cupreus
AAAGTGAATTCTGAAGCAGCTGAACCAACAAAAGGATCAGGTAAAACCATTTTCTAGCCCAAAACAATTTAGAAGGCTGGTAGGAAAGGTCTATTGTGCCAGGGTACGAGTGGAGCACAATTCAGCATAGGCCATACCTAGGCAAGCCAGCAATAGTTCCTGAGGGTAAATGAATTGGCCACAGCTGCAGCTTCCAGAACTCTCAGACCACAGATGTTAAGGGGGTCAGACAAGTGGTCTGAAGGAGATTACAGAGCACCTTTTGCTGGCACTAAGAATAGAACTCTGTTGCATTGCTCATATGCAGTTTCTAGTCATAGTCCCAAAGCATGAAGTAACACTTGCAGGAGTGGGACCCTTGGACACAGTAACAGGGTGGAAAAGAGTACCTTTGGTTGTTTACAAACTACAGCACAGGGCAGGAGAGTAGTGATCACACCTTTCCTTAGATAATAACCACTTTGGAAAAACTGAAAATTACAGACCCCCCAGAACTAGTTCTGAAAAGAGCTGCACAAAATATCTGTAGCTTGGGACAGTGTCCTCTCCACCCCAGGAGCAGAACACAACTTTAGCATAAAATTAAAAGTCAAGAACTAGGCTGGAAAAATGAGCAAACAACAACAACAAAAAGAACCTGACCATACAAAGTTACTACGGTGACAGTGAAGATCAAAACACAAACTCAGAAGAACACAATGAAGTCAAAACTGCTACATCCAAATTCTCAAATTAAAATGTGAATTGGTCTCAGGCCCAAAAAGAATTCCTATAAAAATCTCAAAAAAGAATTTTAAAACCCAAATAGGAGAGGTAGAAGAAAAACTGGGGAAAGAAATGAAAGTTAAACAAGAAAATGATAAAAAAAAAAAAAAAAAGAATCAATAGCTTGGTAAAGGAGGCACAAAAAAAAATACTGAAGAAAATAACACCTTAAAAAATAGAATAGGTCAAATGGTAAAAGAGGCATAAAAATCCAATGAAGAGAAGGATTTTTCAAGAAGAATTGGACAAATAGAAAAATATGTACAATAATTTACTGAAGAACTCCATAAAAAGTAGAATTGGCCAAATTGGGTGGGGCAGGGGAAGGGGGCACAAAAGTTCACTGAAGAAAAATTCCTTAAAAACTAGAATTGGGCAAGAGAAAGCTGATGATTCCATGAGACACAAAGAAACAATGAAACAAAACCAAAAGAATGAAAAAAAATAGAAGGAAATGTGAAATATCTCATTGGAAAAACAACTGATCTAGAAAAGAGATTGAGGAGAGATCATTTAGGAATTTTGGACTACCTAAAGTTTCATCGTAAAAACAAAAGGAACCTATATATCTCATTTCAAGAAATTATCAAGGAAAAATGCTCTGATATCCTAGAAGGAGAGGGAAAATTAGAAACTGAAAGAATCAACTAATCACCTACTGAAAGAAATCCCAAAATGAAAACTCCCAGAAATATTATAGCCAAATTCCAGAGCACTCAAATCAAGGAGAAAATACTCCAAGCTGCCAGAAAGAAACAATTCAAGTATTGCATAGACACAGTAAGGATAACCCAAAAGTTAGTAGCTTGGGAATGGAAGTGGAGAGCAGAGTAGATTACATGATTTAGATATAAAGAGTGATACCATAAACAATTCAGAGAAGCATAGAATAGCTTACCTCTCAGACCTATGGATAAGGGAAAAATTTATGAGCAGAGAAAGAAATCATTACAGGATGTAAGATGGATAATTTATATTACATTAATTACATTAATTTAATAATTCTGCACTAACAGAAAAATGCAGCCAAGATTAGAAGGAAAGCAGAAAAGTGTGAGGGGTGGGCAGGGGAATTACACAAGTTTCTCTAATAAAGGCCTTATTTCTCAATTATATAGAGAACTGAGTCAAATTTATAAGCATATAAATCATTCATTAATTGATAAATGGTCAAAGAATATTAATAGGTCATTTTCAAACAAAGAAATAAATACTATCTTTGGTCACATAAAAATGCTTTAAATCAATATTGATTAGGGAAATGCAAAGTAAAACAACTCTAAGGTATCACTTCACACCTATCAGACTGGCTAATATGACAGTAAAGAAAATAACATGCTAGAGGGAATATGAAAAAATAAATATACTAATGCACTGTTGGTGAAGTTGTAAACTGATCTAATCATTGTGAAGAACAATTTAGAACTATGCCTAAAGGGCTATAAAAATGTGCATACCCATGGACCAAGTAATACCACTAGTAGGTCTTTATCCACAAGAGATTTTTTTAAAAATAGAAAAGGACCTGTACAAAAATATTTATAGCAGCTCTTTTTGTGCTGGTAAATAACTGAAAATTGGCTTAACAAGTTGTAGTATATGATTGTGATGGAATACTGTTGTGTTATGAGAAATGAAATAATGAACAGGATGCTATCAGAAAAACACGGAAAAAATTTACATGAACTGATAAAAAGTGAATCGAGTAGAACCAAGAGAACATTGTACACAGTAACAGCAATTGTGTACAATGATCACCTGTAAATGACTTAGCTATTCTTAGCCAATACAATGACCTAAGAAATTGCAGAGCACATATGATGAAAAATGCTATTCACCTCCAGAGAAAGAAATGATGGAGTCTGAATGCAGAACAAAGCTTACTTTAAATTTTTTTTTCTTTATTTTTCTTGGGGGTTTTTTCTCTCTGTTTCTTTCACAACATAATATGGAAATGTGTTTTGAATGATTGCACCTGTATAACCTATATAAAATTGCTTGCCTTCTCAATGAAGGGGGAGGAGGAAGATGGAGAGGAGAGAATTTGGAACTCAAAATTTAAAAAACACTAAAGAATGCAAAACGTTTTTTTATGTGATTGGAAGAAGAAAATATTTGAAAAAGAAAAAAGGAATGTTGATTGATTGATACATAAATAGAGAGGTAGAAATATAGGGAGTGGTCCTATTACTGCACTGAGATAGTGAATTATTAGATGAACAAACTCCTCCCAAAGTCAATAGAGAAACTCCCTCTACCAATGTAAATAAGCACCTTCTCTGCAAGAGAGTTGCTTTAAGCTCTGTATTGAGAATATGAGTGACTTGCCCAGGATCACGTGTCAGAGGTAGAACCTGAAACCAGATCATTGTGACTCCAAAGGCAGTTCTCTCTATCCACTCTGCTGGCATTGCCTCATCCCTAGAGACACAGATAGTTTATGTGTTTATACTTTGAATCATCTATATAATTATTTCTTACAATGTCACAGATTAATGATTCTTCCTAGTCTTTGACCAAAAAAAAACAAAACTGTCTCTTGTTGACCAACATTTTGGTAATGAGTCTCACAAAAATATGCTGGGTTGGTGTCAGATCAAATACACATGGTATATACCCTATCCCATAGCTGAAGCCTTTCCAGATACTTAGTACCTACCACAGCTTCTCTTTCAGTGACAAGGCCTTTAACAACACAAGATCACCATGAGGCCATGATCAATCAATCGACAAATCAGTAATTATTCATTATGTACAACACATTCTGCTAGGTTGTTGGTACACAAATATGAAGAATTAAATAATCTCTCCTCACAAGGAGATTATATGAAGCATCAGAGTGGGATCTCAATGGAGGATATGTATTCATAAATTTACCTTTTAGAGCCTCAGACTTCTCTCTTTGGCATCGTGATAATATCTTAGGCAAAGTCCCTTAATGTCTCTTGATCTTGTTTTTATTATCTAAAAAAATGAAACAGCTCTAAAGTTTCATATACCTTTCAAATTTCACAAGGATAACTCTGCCACTCTATCTTCCGTGAAATACCTTAACACCTCCCTCCCTCCATCCCTCGCTCCCTCTCTCTCTCTCTCTCTGTCGCTCTGCTCTGTCTGTCTGTCTCTCTCCTCTCTTTCATTCTCTCTCTCTCTCTCTCTTCCACTTCTCTCATCCTCTCCCCTCCTCTCCCTTCTAATTATTTTCTTCTTGTACCCTTCCTCTTCTCCTCCTTTCCCCCTCTTCTCCTCAGTTAAAGGCAACATTTTGGAAGAAATTCAAAATTATATACAATACTACACATAAATACTTGAAGGACCTATGAATTTGTCAGAATAGGAGACTCCTACCATGGGATTTCTCTCCACCAAGGCAAGGAAAGCCCCAGGAAGCTACTGGTAGCACCTAAAGATTCAAGGACTTGTCCAATGCTACACAGTTCATGTCAGAGGTAAAATTTGAAACTGGGTTTTCTAAACTCCGTTCTACACTAAATCTCTGCTATCCAAATAAGACATTTACTTCATCTTGTTCATCTGTAATATAAACTTTTCTAAGGTGAAAACCTTATCTGATGTTCTAAAGCCCAAAGTTATGTTGTAATGACTCAATGGATAGAAGACAGAAGATGATGATTTTGGAAAAGTTCTCCAAGGCATATCCTTTAAAAACTATTCATCCCCTCTGGGTAAAGGGTATAGAAGAAAATGTTCCAAACCTCTTTAATTTTTGTAGCAGAAGAAACAAAAAAAAGTACCCAATTTTTCATAATATTTCATCTTTTCTGTCACGACTTTTAAGGAATTTACTTTATAGGCACCTCTCTGTTGCCTTCTCAACTATATACTTGCTTCTTCTGACCCCGTGGACTCCTTAGCTCAAGTCCTAGATCTTTAGATTGTTTATTGAATTTTCTGTCTGCTTGTTCAGGCTTAAGGACCCTTCTATTTATGACTTGGCCTGGGAATCCAAATGCTCCATGGAGGATCATACCTAAGTTGAGAGTCCTTAACCCTAGGCAGTTTGACTGAAGATTCAGTAAACAAATCTTGGAGGACTCAAGATAAGAAAGCCAAACTGGTCAGAAAAAAACCATACCACAACACAGCAAAAGAAAAACAAAACAAAAAACTCAATAGCATTGAGCACCAATCCACTCTCCTCCAAGTCACTATCTGGGTTTTGTTCAAATACGCATCAACAAACACCTTTCAGACAGGATTTCTATGGCCCTCACTTGCAGAGACATACATACACTTACACAAAGGTCAGTACTCTCCAATCAAAGCTACATTCTTTAAAGAACCTCTCAAAACTAAAATGGTGCTACTTGAATAATATGAATAATTTGACCATAAAACCCATCATATTTGCAAAAGAATTTTATCAACATTACCCACATACTTTTCTCACTTCTTCTTGGTTGTAATGACATAGCTACAAAGGGACTTAACGTTATAAGCATTTATAATTAGCACACAGTTCACTGAGGACTGTTCACAGTTCAATGAGTTAGGTCTGAATGGTCTACCTTTTATTAGAGGTTGGATAGAGTACTTGATCAACTAACAGGAACTATGCCTATTAGTATACCAAGAACAATGTATTTTAAAAAATAGTACCATAGTTCAAAGTTCAAAGTTTGCTAAATACTGGATATCAGGCTATTATGACATCCTATCACTGATTTCAGCACATTCTTACTAGAAACTAGAAAAGCCAATTTTTTCATCTCACTCATGAATAATAATAGCTGATGTTCCAGAGTATTTTAAGATTTGCATATTTTCTCTCCATATTATTTTGTTTGATCCTCACAACAATTCTGTTAGGTTATACAGGTGTTATTATCTCCATTTTACAGATTAGACACAGAGTTGGGTTAAGTGACTCTCCCCAATGTCACATAACTGGTAAAACTCAGGGTGTGAACTTGGAACCAAGTTATTTAATTGCACGTTCAGCTCTCTCTCACTAGCCTGAATGTTTGCATTTTAGGATCTAAAACTTGAACTTCCAAGGTAGACAGTACAAACAGAAGTTGTCACATACCTAAGCGTTCCTCAGGTGAGGAGGGGATGACATGGACAAAAGGATCTTATTTTCTTTAAATTAACCCTCCAAATCCTAAAACAATGCACAATTAGATGACAACTCAAACTTTACCCAACTTTCTGTGCTATAGCCCTATCAAGTTATGCAGTTATTACATAAACTTTTCATATGAGGAAATGGAAGCCCAGTAATATTAAGTGACTTACCCAAGGTCACACAACCAATAAGTGTCAGAGACTGAACCCAGGTTTTCTGATTCCAAGTCTAGTGCTACATAATTCTACTCTTCAAGTACTTAGCCAGTTAGACATTTCTGCAGACCCTCAAGTAACTCTACTCTGGGCCTTAACCTCAGGTTGGAAATCAATGACTTATGGCAATCAACTGCTTTTTTTTTCAACCCTAATTTTTTTCACCAAAAAATTATCCTGGTCCCTGTAGATTCATTGCACATTTGTAAAGTCAAAACCTCACTGGAAAGGTTAACATATTTCCATAATGGTGCTGAAAAGATATGAGTGATTATTTGTACATTTTTATTTTGCAGATTACAAAAAAAAAAATCTCCCACAATGCAACTGCAAAACTGTCCACAAAGTTGTCAATGTGGGCCTCAACTATTTGACCACATCATAGTGAAGCAAATTAAAAGGCAAAATTAAATGTATTCTCTTTCCAAGTGTATTCCTGACTTCTCCCTCCCAACAAACAAGCTTCATTTGCTTTCTTTTCTTGAGTAGTTTAAATTTCCATTATCAGATTGCAGTAAGGATTAAGTGTTGCATATTTATGCAAGGGAAATCTTTTGCAATTTGGTGTTTTCCATGATGTAATAGCTAAAAAAAGAGTAACACACTACTGCCCTCTATAGGTCACAATTAGATACTCTCTACTCCATGTGACTTTGCTGCCCTCCTGTGGCTCTCCTTTGTGGATGACCAATGCACCATTTTCTTGCCTATTGGTAAAAGTTGTTTTTACTTGTCGCAACCTAGCTTTTATACATACCCACTATTTTCTTGCCATCTACGCTTCCATATGGGTTAAGTAGATGTAGAACCATTCTAGTATTGGGATTTACTTAAAATGCCTTGTCAACATTAAAACACTGTCTAATAGACAGACATTATCATTGTTGTCATCGTGTTTGTGATTACTATTACTAATGCGATTATTTTTTTGAGAAGTGCAAAGGAAGTCCTAAAGATATCTCTTGTTGTATTTGCTCATGAGTCTAAAAACATGTGAGTAATGAGTAAAGTCCATAGTTTTCTCATCTTTAAACTTGGATCACAGGCTCATAGATTCAGAGGTGGAAAGAGCCTTAAAGATCAAATAATTCAATCCTTGCATTTTCAGTTGAGAAAGCTGCATATCACAGAAGCTAAGTGACTTGTCCAAGGTCACACAGGCAGAGAGTGGCTGAAGCAGGACTCAAGCCCAAATGCTCTCATTCTGTAGACAGTGTTCTTGACACCAGGCTTCTCCATGAAGAATCTAGATTAGATAACCTAAGGTATTTTTTTAGTCCTAAGTGTTTGCTTCTTTGATCCAATTCTTACAGATAGGTGAAATAATTTGCCTTCAATTGTTTAGTTTCCCCATTTATTTCACACTCCAGAACTTACCATCTAAGATAAACAAATACAGTGTTTTGTTATTCAATCATCATGTTACTTGCAGATTATTCCTATCATGGTAATGACTTCTCTTTAGCAGTATTTTCTCCACTTGTATGTGCATAGAGATTGTGCTTGGGTTTTGGCTAGAACCAATTGTATACAATTGTGACTGCAATTTTGCCTTGTCACCTCTGACAACAATCCATCAAAACCACTGCCAGCTTCTATCCTATATACCATGTTCATTCTTCTGATATACCAAAATTAACCCAGACTATTTTCTTCTTATTACATCTTTGACCTCAGTTTTTCTTTTTTCATCTGTTTAAATAAAGGGTTAGTTTCCAAGATCCCTGCCAGGACTAACTCTATGATCTTATGGTCATACAAGACAGGTCTTTCCTGTCTTTGGGTATACTTACAAAAAATTATAGGCGAGGGTTCTGGTGGAGAGATGATACTGACATTTTTATTAAAAACAACAGTGACAATAATATTAATAAAATCCCATTCTTCTACTGTTTTAATGTTTATAAAGTAATTTTCTCATTAAAAAGTCATGTGTTATCAACATTATAAGTGAAATATAGGTATAGGTAAGTTAAGGTGACAACAAGAATTTGAACTCTAGTTTCCTGACTCTAAGACTAGTACTCATTCCACTACTACAGGGTGAATTTTATAAAACATCATCAATTGTGACAGAAGATTATAAAGGAATTTTAAGTTGTTCAGTAATGTCTCTGAATATGGACAAAGGAAAATGACCATAGCATAAGGATAGTGATGGCATTAAACATTTTGGCATTTAATGGTAAAAATGATGGATACACTGTGAAGCTCCTAATAATTATTCCTTTCTCTTGTATCCATCATGCTGTAAATAGCATGTCTACATGAGAAAGAGCACACAGTAGCCTGGAATAGACAACAAGACCATCCTGAAATACCTTGGTCAGTATCTCATTGCTACAGAGAGCACAATATTCCATAATGGCTGATTCCACCTTCATTCTTGCTGTAGATATTAAATAATCTTCCAGAACCTAGATAGTTCAATTTTGTGTGATCCCTCTATAAATAAAGAGCTTTTTGATAGTTCTGAATATAGGCTATTATAGCAAAAGATACCTGTTTCTAAAGAGATGAGTTCAAGGAACCTTTTTGAATGCCTTTTCTAAAACTGTTTTGTTTACATTGTGCATTGATCAAGAGGGAAGACTGCTAGAATGAGTCAGAAGTGACTTTGATAGTTGAGCACCAATTTTGAATTAAGTACATATTCTCATATCACCTACATGAAGATGAAACTTCATTTCTTATGATCCTGACCTTCTCAACAACTTCCTTCATTGAGTCATTCATTTAACAAATATTTATTGTGTACCTACTATGTGCTTGTTAACACTGGAATTATAAGGAAGAGTAAAACTTAAGTCATATTATAATGGAGGTATTTTTCATCCTCCACTAATTTTTCCTATTTGTATTGTTAGGTTCTTCTTTGGGAATGATCCTAGATTTCATTAAGCAGGATCCAGCAATGACTGAGGCAATCATCACAACATAACCTACCAATATTTCAAGGACTAAATCATTTATAAGGAATCCCACTTCTATTTTTGTCATGAACACCTTTGATGAACATATGCAGACTTCTTTTGTACCACATCTGAAACTAGAAATTGCATGGGGCTTGAAAAAGGCCTATGTTTATATCTACTAAGGGATGTTACAAAGGATATTATCAAGGAAATGTTTGATCATAAAAGAAGGTAGGACTATCATGTAGGGAGAGAGAAAGATAAAGTTGGATAGGCTGAATGCTAAACTAGTACTCACAAACTATCAAAAGATCTCCCACATATAGGAAACCATAAGCAAGACTCACATAACATCTATGAACACAGATATATAGCTGAAACAAACCTTAGTAGGCCATCTATGGCACAGCCCCTTCATTTTATAGATAAAGGGAGGCCCAGATAAACTGAGATACATGCCCAAAGTCAGAGAGGTAGAAGATAGTGAAGTCAAAACCTGACTCCAGATCTTCTGACTCCAAATTCAATGGATGCAAAGAATGGATAGATTGTGAGAGCACTGCATTTGTGGAGGGAATACATCATCACATTTCTGTGGGGAAAAAAAAATGGGAGAGGTGGAAATGGAAATTAACCCAAATTAGTTGGAAAACAGTCTCATAAACTTAAGCCAGTGTTGATCTATTTTCATAGCCTGCCTTGCTTAACTGACTTACAGAGGCAGGGCAGGACGACTACAAAAAGGAATTTATGTATTTGGAGAATATTCAACTAAGTAACAGCTCCCCCTATTGATGGAGGGATTAGTAGGACCAATACAATTACTGATGATCCACGTAAATTGGCAAGGTCCCCATCTCTAAAATGCTCGCAAAGACAAGTTGATGAAATGATACATGGTCTACTGAATTTGACTTTCACAAGAGAAAGGTCAGGGGTAGGGCTGTGGCTGCACTGAGTACCTCCAGTTCTATCCAAGGACAAATTGGGGTGCAATATGTACAACACAGACACTTTTACAAGCTTCTCCCTTCCAACAAGTCTTTAAAAATGCTGATCTGAGAGACTTAAAAGCAACTCACTCGAGACTCATTTTCAGTATGGCTAAAGTTCTGAAACCCAGACTGCAAAATCTCAGGAAGCAGCTGGGTTCCTAATTAAAACAAATCGTTAATAGATTTAGCAGGCCAAATTTATGCTTTTCAATTAAAAACACTATTGCATTTGGTGTATCTGCTCATGTGTATATATGTGTGTGAGTGAGTGTGAGTGTGTGAGAGGAGGCAAAGCAAAACAAATGAGCAAGATTATACAATGGGAAATACTTGGGGTATTCCAGAATGTAAGCTACTGCTATATGGGGTGAGTCAAAACTAACCACAAAGGTTAATTCAATCAATTCTTAATTATTTCAGTAACTTTCTTTAGTCTAAACATGTTTCCCTACTACTAATAGTACCTATATACTGCAAACCCTTAAGTCTTTATATTACTATTTTGTGAAACTTAGCTGCCTTCAAGCATATTAAGTGATAGAGAAACAGTGTGGTGAGCAATATTCCTCAAGGCCATCCATGAGGTCAGTGAAAGAGTACCCTGTCTGTGGGGCCCAATTAAACTCACATACCAGCTAGAAACCTGTGCCTCTACAGGAATGAAACTAATCTAAACAATATTTACTTCGTAGCTACAGAGTGTCAGTGAGTATTTTTGGGTAATAATCTATTTTGCCCATCATAAAACAGTTAGCTCCCTACTGACCTATGAGATCAGGCTCCACCTACCATATTCTTCTCTCCTACCTACTTAACTTAACTTGTATTGCTTCTGTGTTGTTTGGTAACAAAAAAAAAATACAGAACAGAATGCAAATTTGGATTATTAACCTTTATTGAGACCAAATTACCAAAGCTACTTTAGACAAATCAAAAGCAGTAGAGGACAAGAGGAAGAACGCTGGATTCAGAGTCAAAGGCAAGCAGCTATGTGGCACAGTGGATACAGTGCTGGGCCTGGAATTAGGAAGACCTGAGTTTAGATCTGGTCTTGGACACTGTCTGAGGAAATCACTTAACCTGTCTACCTTAGTTTGTTCAACTGCAAAATGGAAATAATAATTGCATCTATCTCTCAGTATTGTTGTAAGGATCAAATGAGATAATACATGTAAAGCACTTAGCACAGTGTTTAGCACACAGCAGGCACTAAATAAATGGTTATTCCCTCTCTCCCATCATTCCCTTCACAAGAACTGGGTTCAAATCTAAACTCTGAAGGTTTTCTGAAATTGTGGAGATAACTTCTCAGGGACTATTTCCTCATCTGTAAAATGAGGCAGTTGTATAATATAATCTCCAAGGACCTTCTATGATTCTACAGTCACTGTAAACTTCCAAAGAATTGCACTTCTCCCATGTAAACAGAGCTGCTTTAAACAAGAATTCATCATTTTAGACAAAGTAAAGGAGGAAATGAATTCAACTCTTCCCCACTTTTCAGCTTCCTTTACCTGTTCTTTCTCCATTATAATGTAAGCTATGTGAGCAAAAGGGATTGTTTTTCTGCTTGCATGCTCAGTCCTTAGCATCTTGTGCCTGACCTATGGTAGAACCTTTCAGACTTGCATTGGTCTGATCAGCCACAGTTGGACACACTGTACCTTGACCCCACAAAATGATGTCATTTTGGTCCTCTTCCAGAACAAAGGACAGTAACCAGCATCTACCTCCCAGGGTTGTTGTGAGGATCAAAGAGGTCATATTTGTAGAAGCACTTAGCACATAGTAAGTTCGTAATAAATGCTTGTTGACTAAGAACACAGGAAGTTCTTAAAGAATATTTTCCTTTTCTAAAAAATATATTTCTCCACTGTCACCACCCCTTCTACCTGGAAATGTATTCTTGTGATTCTGTCTCCATTTCCTTTGAAATTCTTTTCCACAGACTATCTAGGAATTCCCCTTTCAAGTTCAGTGCTAAATTTTATTAGAAAGTTAGAAGACTACCCAGCATAAGGTTGTATGATCATTTAAAAAAAATTAAAATAAGAACTAAACCAACCAACACTAAAGTGCCGAAATTTTTTATTTACAGTCTCTCGGATGAAAGCAGCTTTCTTTAAAGAAGAAAAATTGTATTTTGGAAATTGGTAAAACACTTTTGGAGTTTGGCTTGTATGTTTTTTCCCCTTTTTGTTTTAAAAAGTTATTCTGGTAGATTAGAGAATAATAGATTGTGGGGAGAAGAAGAGGTGGTAGGGAGTTGCTTTAACATAAAAATGGGTGAAATATCCATGACTGCTTGCTTAAACTATAAAAATGAAATACTATTATTTGCTTCTAGTCTTTTTCTTGTGAGTCTCAATATTTCCTACCATAAGTACTTTTATGTCTCTTCTCCCCTTTTCAATTCCCATGACCCTCCTTTATTACCTCTAAAAAACCAACTCCTAAGTATGGAACACATTAGAATAGATAAGAATATATCAAGGTCCATCGGTTGCAAATGCACAAGTATGGGAACTACTTTTTTTGGTTTTCCTTGCTGGTGCTTAATTCCAAAAAGAGGTGACAGTTGACTGGGCAGCTAATTAATTCTGGTTCTAAGAGATCAGAAGCTCAATTTCATGGCTTTGACACCTAAATAGGTTTAAATATCGTAATGCCAAGCAAAATAGTATTTTGCTCCTTGTTTCAGCTCATCAAGTGACTTTGAGCCTGGCCTTTGATTGTGTCAAGTCCTTGTTGGAACAGTATACCTTTGTGTTGTCCTTAACAGGCTGAAGGGATTTTGGAGACCTTCCCTGCCCTTAATAGGCCTAAGGTCATCACATGGAGCCCATGGTGGGAGGAGTTTGCCGAAAAAGCAAAACAGGAAGGGGTGGAACAGAAAGGAGCAGAGCAGATTAAAGCTCGAGCATGAGCTGGGACCAAAGAGAGCTAAGAGGGATAATGTGTGTGACGTTGGCACTCTGTCTGTTGTTCTGTGTTGGTCTTTCTTTGTCAGACAGAAGCACTCTGTTGATTTATATTACTTTGTCAGACAAAAGCACTCTGACTTTTGATTTGTGTTGATTTCTCAGAAAGAAAGTGAATTGAGATGATAGTGCTGGCACTGTGTGTAAATATTGTAGCTCTGTTGAACTTTGTTTTCCTAAAAACAGAAACTGTGCAGAGCTTGGGGTGAATCAGTGCCTGTGAGCTGTGATATGGAACAGGAACAGAGAGCTGCCTACCTGTGAATCCAAGCCACAGTCAGTGAATCCAGACAAGAGCTGGGAGCATGGAAGAGGAGCCGTGAGGTTTAGAAGACAGTCTCCTGGGGGGCAGCTACATGG
The DNA here is from genome assembly GCA_028627135.1 of Pseudochirops cupreus. Lineage (NCBI taxonomy): Eukaryota > Metazoa > Chordata > Mammalia > Diprotodontia > Pseudocheiridae > Pseudochirops > Pseudochirops cupreus. The sequence continues at coordinate 473,310,229 of CM053582.1, forward strand.
CGCAGTGAATAGAGAACCAGCCCTGGAGTCAGGAGGACCTGAGTTCAAATCTGGCCTTAGACACTTACCAGTTACTAGCCATGTGACTTTGGGCAAGTCACTTAACTCCAATTGCCCTGCCTTCCCCCATCCCCTCCCCCAAAAAAGAAGCCAGCCTCCAGTCAAAATGAAAGAGAACTTTACTTCGGTTCCCTCAGTAGTGATTGATGATATGGTAACTTACTGTGACCTAGGGATGGATGGCCTTTTTACTTTCCACTACCCCTTAATGATGATTGGCTTAAGGATAATTGGAAGCCAGCATGGAGTCAAGATGAAAGAAGACTTGATTTGGGTACTCTGTATTGATTGAGAAGATTGTGACTTATTGAATGACATGTTTTGTTTAAGACTATGTGGTCATCTTAGTAATAAGTTGTTATGTTCTTGTGAATGTTGTGCTTCAGTTTCTTGAATGTTTAGCTTTAGTTTATCGCTGAATAATTAGAGAGTTCACTATACTACGTGATTAGATCCTTAAAGTTACTCATAGCAGCAGTCCTCAGGAGAGCTGCTCATGATTGGCCTTACAAATGTCTACAAGACTCATGTTGGTTTGCATTACACTGATAACCCTGAGTAAGTATCATGTACTCCTTAGTCATAAGAAGTCTGAAAAAGCAAGCCACTCAAATTGCATGGCTTATTAACTTTGGGTCAATAGTTTCTCCTTTATCTACAAAGGATTTTAGTTTTGAGAACAACAACAAAAAGTTCTATACATCATCTTCCTTTGCAAAATTCCTACTCTAATATCTCATTGTGCTGTGGAAGTCACTTTAATCTCTCAAAAAATAAACTAGTTGCTTTTATCAAGCTGCATCAACAATAAGTAAGAGTTGAGTGATGGACTCAGTGTCTATTATTTGAGGGCCCAGCTAAGTTCAGAGAAATCCATTACTTGAAGGATGAGCAATCAGTGAGAAATATTTTTCAGGGAAGAGTCCCAAAATTCATTAAGACTACATATTAAGGACATACGGTGATGCAACCCTTATAAGAATAGGGAGTAGTTACATAGGTGAAACAATAAGTCTAAAAATGTTAACCTACTGATCCAGTGCTATACATTTCAGAAAATAGATTCCCAAGCAAAATTTCACAAATAGGACTTTGGCATATATCCTGGGTAATCTTACTTTCCCAGTGTCCATCAGGACTGTGGAGATGACTTAAATAGTGGCTACATCTAGGAGTCAATCTAATAAAATTATATTCACTTTCTTTGCCTTCCCTTGCTACTCCACTCTACTCTCTCATGTGGTTGCAAATTGATATCATGTTAACTAGATGAGACTTGGTGATGGAGAATTCGTTGTCACACAATCTCTAATTCTGAGATTAGTTGAGAGATGCAAGAGAATTTTCCGCAAGACTCTGTTAGATTCTATGAATGCCTGACTTTCGAGGCAGGCAGCTGCATCAAGCCAGAAAAAGACTGCAGCTGGCCATGGCAGTGAATTACTCCCAGGCCTATAAAAGAGCATCAGGACATTCTCTTGATGCTGGCATTCAGTGAAGTAAGTGCTACATAAGCCAGCCCCTGGATTTTTGTGACAGACCATATTGTGAGCAGAAAGAGTAGTTAGTTAATTCAAGTATATGCCAATAGAGTGACAATGAGTCAGTGTATTATGAATGAGTAGGGGTGTTATTTGGGTGCCAATCCTTGGAAAACTTGAGGATACATTTGGGACTTTAAGTCCAGGACCCTGGATGATTTCCAAATATAGAAAAAGTGAGTACTTGAGCCAGGAGAAACACCTTGGCCCTCTGAGTCCTGAAATCGAACAAAGGTCACTAATGACACAACATCCTCATTCGGGCGATTGTGATATTAAAGCATTGGCAAATATGATATCTGATTCCCCCAGTTTTGAGTCCCAAATAGTCTACACATTGAAAACAAGTGTTAAGGGATAGTGGCACAGGGAGAACCCACAGGACCCAGATCCAGAGCTTGACCATGTTGATGTTAGTCTGCAACCAGACTACCAGGATACTGCACTAAGCTTTTTAGCCTAGGGGGTAGGAAGGGATGATAATTTATTTCTAAACCAAGCAGCTGTGACCCTTCTTCTGCTTGGTA
>CM053582.1:473312856-473390088 GCA_028627135.1 Pseudochirops cupreus
CTCCCAGTTATAGGGCAAAACCATTTGAAACAGCAGTAGTAAGGGAAGGTGGTTTGTACTACTCACAGTCTTCAAATTCAGGTAAGTTCATTTTTCTTGTGAACTCTTCACCTAGTCCCCAATTAGTATCCTATTAACCTCCTTAAATATGGAATTGTTAAGATCTTAGAATACTCCAAAATGGTCAATTAGCTACCCCATTTCCTGGCTCCATCAGATGAAAATGCCGAAGTAGGTCACTCAACAGAATTACCTTGATTAATTTCAGCTATCTGTACATGGGCCATGATGTCATCTGAGTAAAAGGTGATTTAAATTTGACATGCAAATTTGGTGAGAGATTAAAGAAGGATGTTTGAGCATATACAACTTAAAGTTTAGGATAATTTTAATGAGATAAATATTCCAAACATCAAAAATTAATTCCACAAATGGTGAACTTCTTAAACATAATATTAAATTCATGTACTCTTCAAAGCCTGTAGAAAAATATTATGCTGTCAAATATAAATCTCTGAACTTGTCTGTATGATCTTGGCAAATTGCATTATCTTTATGGGCCTCAGTTTCCTTCTCTGAAAAATGAGTTTGATTAGATCTTAAAGGAGCATTCCAGCTCTAAAATCCTATGATCTTATGACTTATTATCACCACCACCACCACTACAACCCCTCTCTGACTGGACACATACACAGAAACACATACACAGAGTTAAGTTGCTTTTTAAGACACTGGGACACCCTACTGATGTAAAATGAAATCTCTGAAAATGACATTTTCAAAACAGTGTCTTTACTAAAAATACAACATGAATTGGAATTTTGAAAAGTTACACTGCAAACTATAATGTCCTTTGTCATATATGTGTAATATAATGGTGAATTAAAAACATGGATTTTAAGTAAAATGAACCTCCTCATACTTTTATGTATCAAAGCATAGTATGATTTCTTTAAGATAAGTGGAGGTGAAAAAACTCTTAATTTATGAAGCATTATCAGGAATCAGAAAGACCTAAGTTCAATGCCTTCCTACAGCTGATGCATACTGACTATCAACAGGGAAAAGGCAATTAAACCCTCTTTGTCCTGGGGAGGAAAGGGAAGAGAAAAAAGAAAGAAAGGGAATGGAAGGAAATGAAAAACAAGAGCAACAACAGTCTTTGTATTATAGCAGACAGTGGACTAGCCTTGGAGGAAGGAAGACATTGGTTCAAATCCTCTTGCCAACACTTAGTGACAACTCACTGATTTGTTCCACAGACTTTAGGCCTAGAGCTAGAAGCGACTTGGCCTTCTAGTCCAAACCCCTTGATCTACAAGTAAGCAAATGAAAACTAGTTAAAAGAAAGGTTAAGTAACTTATTTCATGTCACACAGGGAAAAATCATGAGAGGCAGGATTAGTGGAAATTCTTCCTATCACAGTAAAATCACATGTTCATCTCAATCCTCAACTCCAAAATAGAGCAGAGAATTATTAACAATTTAGAACACAATAGTATAAGTCAAAGCAACTCACACCCTATAATCAATAGTACACCTTTTTCTACTGAATATTTTTCATAAAACTTTAATTATATTTTGAATTCCCCCACTTTCTTCAAAATCATATGGCCCACATTTGGCACAAGAACATCTGAAGAAGAAAGTGTTTCCATCCTTCAAAGATGTAATTTCATTGACAGAATAAAAGCTCCTGGAAAGCAATAGACTGTTTCACTTTGGGTTTTGTATCCCTAGCACTTAGCACAAGGCCTGTCTCATGGTAGACACTAATAAATTCTTATTGATTGATGTGCATATTCCTCTCTGTTCCTTAGTAGAGATAGTTTCCATGAGTTTCATACCTAATCATCATCATCATCACCACCACCACAAGCATCCATTGCCCTTCCCAGCTTGGTAGACCCTTCCAGAATTCGTACTGTGCTAGCATTTCCTTCAAGAACCCAGACTAATTTCTATCCAGTGATGGGGAAGAATTTAAAATGTTAAATCTGAATGTTTGCAATGTATACACAGACATGTAACATATACACAGAGATATGGAATATGGCCTCTTACTGGCATCCCTGTTGGAATGTGAGATAGTAAATATAAGCACACATACGGGCATCATTTTCACACACACGCATACACACACAACAACAACAACAACTATACCTTTGTTCTTTTCTTACTTGAAAATGTCATTTAAACATTAAATTTGTTTACTCTTTCAATGTTCAGGTGTCCTTTACTAATATCATTTGAACAGTGGATCCTGTTTCCAGTTCTAATTTGATGCCAAAGAAATCATAAATGATCTCTGAGCTTTAACACGTCTACTTTGCAGATTCAAGGACAATTACTGGCTTCTGGACTATGGCACGATCTATATAACAGCATTTGCTAAATCTGTCTGGGGTACGGATTACAATTTCCTTTTATAATGATTAAACCTTCATTAAACATTAAACAAAAAATAAAGACCCAGTCAGGGATCTCTCTTGGCTAAAGAAATCAGTGGGAGGATTGCCACCTTTTAGAAAAAAAATAAAGAAATAACCTGCCACCATTAAAGAGATTGAAAGCTGAGGGTATGTATTTATGCCATTGAGCCAAATTTAATGTTCATAAAGACAATGAAACTTCAGTATCCCAAGCCTCTGCTTCTAAGCTTCAGGTCAGAGACAGATGACTTCACTCAGAGATTTATTACTGAGGGGCAAAGCTTTGGAGTCTGTGTCAAGGTGGCCTCATCTGTCACCAGAAAAATTCTGCCATAATATTCTAATGTCAGATCCCACCTACCCTTGATCAATCTATCAATTGACAAACTTAGAAAATTATAAAGAAGTCTAGGGCACTTTATTTCAATATCTAAAAAACAAAGGAATGCAGGAACATAATTTAGGCAGAAATCCTATGCTGTCTTTTTTTGTCTTTTCTCTATACGTATCATGGTGTTGTTGGCTACAAACCATGTTAGCATGTATTTTTGACAGTTTAATATATTAGATTACCACAATCTAAGGTAAAAATAAATTTAATTTTATAAGAAAAGGAATACAAGAATTTAGAATCAAAGATAAGAGAATGACCTGGGCCTTCTCTGACCTCTTAATTACCCCTTCCCTTCTCTCCCTTGTGTGCTATTTCTGAGATAGCTTACAATGGCGGGTTCAAAAAAATCAATGTCTCATATTTATCATCCATCCTAGATGTGTATCATCACTGTTGGCTTTAAGAGAGTAGCAACTAACAGCCCTGACATTAGGAAAGTCAGGTCTAATGTTTGTAATTTTTATAGTAGAACCCTGTTATAACATGCCTTCTTCCTACCTCTCTAGTCTTTGAGCTATTTTGTTATTCGTCAGAACTCCTAGGAAAGGAACTAAAAAATGACAGGAAATACGCTGTACTGAAAATTAGGACAGCTGGGTTCTTTTCTTGGCTTTGTCACCTACTTGTTGTACTTCTTTGGACAAATCAGTTAGACTCATACTGTTTGGCCCCAGAGAACAGAATTAGAAGTAAAAGATAAAAATTGCAGAAAGGGGGTGGCTAGGTGGCACAGTGAATAGAGTACTGGCCCTTAAGTAAGGAGGACCTGAGTTCAAATCTGGCCTCTGACACTTAACACGTACTAGCTGTGTGATCTTGGGCAAGTCACTTAACCCCAATTGCTTAGCCTTCCCCCCTCCAAAATAAAAAAATCGCAGAAAGATTTTGACTGGATAGAAAGGAAATCAAAACAAAACTTCCTAACAGTTTTTTCAAAAGTAGAATGGGCTATTTCAGGAAATAATCAGATCCCACTCACTAGAAATCTTAAAAAAAGAAAAAAAAAAGACTAGATGACCACTTTCCAGAGATATTGTAAAGGAAAGGAGATTTTGATTCAGGTTACGGGGCAAATTAGATGGCCTCTGAGATTCTGGGATACAAGGATACATTCTAATATATAGGATCACAATATCATGGGATCATAGAGTCACAGCTGAAGGGGCCGGAGAGGCTATCACACAGATGAGGAAATTGAGCCTGTAGAGGTGGGGCGACCTTCTCAGAGTCACACAGCTAATAAATGTCTGTGGTTAGACTGGAAGTCCAATTATATTCCCAAACCAGGACATGCAGATTGCAGTCTATGGGTTTTTAGGAACTTTAATCTTATTGCCAAGTAATTGGTTTCTAAAAAGACATTCACTGAATTTTGGAAGAGCAACCAAACTGAAATCACCAAAAAGATTTCTCAATAATTTTTTGTCATCGTAAGTAACTTTTCTAATATATTCTTAACATTTCATATAGTATATATTTCATTTTATTCCATTCATTCCAGCCCGGGCATTTTATTTTTATTTGTCCTAGAATATTCCAAAGGAAACTAGAAGAACTAACAGGCAAGCAGAAAAGTCTGATTCCTCTGGTCCTAGTAGCAAATTGTAACTTTCTCACCCTTTGGCTCCTCAGGTTGGCTCCTCCCACCTTTTAGCTGGCCTTCCCTGGCTTTTCCATTGCCCAGCGTCAGCACTCACTTCTCACAGGCCATTGCTGCCCAACTTTCCTGCAGAGGCATTAAGAAAGATGAATTTTCTAAAATGAGACCGACCAGTGAACTGTGATGGCAATGTAATTCCATTACTTTCAAAGGAGTTGAGTCTGTTAGACCCATCCAAGTGTAGCAGTGCTATACCTTGAAAAGGAAAAAGATACAGCAGCTTGTGGTGGGAGTGTGTTTATTTGTTTCTTCTGTCTTCTCCCCTGTGTCCAGTGTAGAACATCAAATAATGGAGACGCTTGAATGTCAATTTAGGAAGCAAGTCTGGAAGGGACAATGGCAGTGGCTGATGAGTATAATTGAAAGGATCCCAAAGCATTTGATGGAATTAAACAAAGAAGTTAATTCAGTTTTTTCCTCCTGCACTTGACTTGGAATAAGGTTAGAACCAACACATTTCAGTTTGTACGTGTATGTGTGTGTGTGTACTTTAGGAAGATACTATTGATTGAAAACATAGACTCTGGTGTCAAAGGACCTGGGTCCAAATTCAAAACCCACCTTTGATAATAAAGTTGGGCAGCAATGGCCTGTGAGAAGTGAGTGCTGACACTGGCCAATGGAAAAGCCAGGGAAGGCCAGCTAAAAGGTGGGAGGAGCCAACCTGAGGAGCCAAAGGGTGAGAAAGTTACAATTTGCCACTAGGACCAGAGGAATCAGACTTTTCTTCTTACCTGTTAGTTCCTCTAGTTTCCTTTGGAATATTCTAGGACAAATAAAAAAGACCTGTCTGATCTTGGGTGAATCACTTTATTTCCCTAGGCCTCAGTTTCCTCATCTGTAAAATGGCCTCTGAGGTTCCTTCTGCTCTAGATATATTAGCATATGATCCTGTAATAAAGTCATGTTTTCTCTAAATTGAAATTTGATAGTCTCCTTAAAGTTAAAATCCATAGGGGAAAAGGTGGGATGGGGAGGGAGCAACAAAAATGAATATTATCAAGAAACTGAAATGTTTTAGAACAAGAGACAGAAGAATGTCTTAACTCAATTCAAATCAATTTGATGAACATCTTAAAGTACTTTTTTATGTGCAAGATGCTGCATAATATAGCACTGGGAAATAATACAAAGAAGAAGAACTGGAACATCTCCTGCCCTCAAGGAGGTCATATGCTATGAGTGGTAATTTTCCATCTCTTCCTCTTATTTTTACTATCTTTTGAAAGTTAGTAGATATTAAATATGAGTTTGTTGTTATTGTTCAGTCATTTTGGTTGGGTTGGACTCTTCGTGACTTCATTAGGGGTGTTCTTAGCAAAGAAACTGGAATGGTTTGCCATTTCCTCCTCCAGCTCTATTTTATAGGTTAGAACTTGAGGTAAATAGCTTTAAGTGATTTGCCCATGGGTCACAGAAGTGTGTGAGGACAGATTTGAATTCGGGAAGAGGAGTCTTCAAGCCTGGCACTCTATTTACTGCATCATCTGGCTACTCCATTAAGTATGAGCAGTAAACCTTCTTTGGTCTGAGCTTATTCTGTTGTTTTTTGGTTTTTTTTTTTGCACTAAACTCTAGCACATGGGCCTTCTAGGGATCAGTTTATTAACAGAAGAAATCTCTGATTCTGGTTCAATAATAATGCTTCATTAACACTCCTCACACTCGCTCCAAAGGAGAGGAATGAAGCAAAGAATTGGTCTCATATTATAATATATAGACTCATTTTATATATATATATATAGTACATATATAGATACACATATGTATATATGTGTGTATACATATATACACTTACACAGATATTCACACACATATATAGTATATCATAGTATATAGTCTCATATATGTACTATACATACATATCTCTGTGTATATAGACTCATATTATAGTGAAGCCAGTGTCCAGCTCACCAGTCCAGTCATATTGCACATCCAAACCCTCACACAAGGCACAATTCCTTCTTCCCCAAAGCCTCTAAGGTGTGATACATTGGAGGTTCATAAGATCATAGATCCATAGCTGAAAGGGTAGCTAGTCCTAGCTAGCTAGTTCAACGCCCTCATTTTACCAAATTTTACTCACCCGAGTTCACACAGGTAGTAAATACCAGAAGAGGTATCTCAAACCAAAGCTGGTGCTCTTTCCACAATATTGTGTAGCTGATGTAAACTGTTAGCTCTCTAGAGCTCCTTCCTATTCCTAATTTAGCAATAGAAAACTGTCAACTTTTAATTAAAAGTGCAAGAATATCCCAAAGCTTAATGTGTAAATAATTACACTGATATATTTATTTGGCCCCTTTGAAAGGTCCAAAAAAAAAAAAGGAACTGGAAAATATAACACAAACCTGAATAGAAGCTAAGAAGCAATATTAAAAAAAAAAACAAAAAAAAAAAAACAAGGCAAGCCAGGGACATACTCCCAGGGGCATCACTCTGAAATGCCAGCCTTTAATGATTTGGAAAGAAACACATTTCAACACTACTGTGGCATGAGTACATCAGAGTTATAGTCAGGAGCATTAGCTCTGAGTACTTAAGGGGGAGTTTCGAACCACTCAGGCCCACTCCTGAAGCTCCCAAGAACAGTGTTAACAGTGCCGTCACGTTGTAGGGGTCAGCTGATACAACATATTACATCACCACAATTGTACCAAGGCAGCTACTGTGGGATTAGGCTAAAGTATCTGACAGCCGCTGGTAGATTATACCTCACTCGTACCACTGTGAGTAGAAAACGAACCCCACGTAAAGCATTATTGCTCTGTGAAAACATTTCCTCCATCCCAGAAGGTTTTTTCTTTTTCCCACCAGCATTTTGGGAGAAGGTTTTTCTTGGGCTTTGGGAATGGTTAGCAAACTTGCAGAGTTTGCTAAGAAAAACTTGGTTGGCAGTGAGGTTACTTTTTCAGTTGTTTTATTTTATTTTATATTTTTTTCCCAAAAGTCAATTGTCCCTTTTTCTGAGCCTAAATTTTTGTTTGTTTGAGAAAAAAAGTCTAGCCTCATGATGGTTATTGTCTTAATGTGAATTCGGTTTGTTTTTGCCATGGTATCTCTTGATCCACTCTCAGGATGTTTGAAATAGTATAACTGTCTTCCAGGACCAGGATCAAATGTTCATGAGAAAACTACTTGAACTTAGTGGACGTTCTTAAGGGCTACAGAACATTCTTTGAAAGAAGATCTTATTGAATGTGCTTTATGCCTGCCAGATAAAGGTTCCTCTGCTACTCTCTATTCTGTCCTCTCCCTCCAGATCTTTTCTTTAACCCTTGACTTGCTAATAGTCCAAGTTGATAAAAAGTGACATTTTGATGCAAAAATAGGTGTCTATGTGTATACTTTGCTCCAATGGAGAAGGGAAAGTCTTATATCTAAGACATATTGGAAGGTGACACAAATAAATTATTCCAAGAGTTATATTTCAATAAATAAAAGTAGTCAAAAAGTTTTTCAAGGAACTGAATGCTATGACAGCAGTCATGTGAAAGGTTGCTCCAAATTATCGACAATGAGAGAAATGCAAATTAAGACAGTTCTGAGGTTTCACTTCTTATCCAGAACACATGAAAAGATGAGAAAAACTGACAAGCCAGTGTTAGAGGAGGTATAGGAAGACAGGAACTGGATATACTGTTGGCGCAGTTGTAAATTGGTGCTAAATATTCTGGAAAGTGTTCTGGAATTATTCAAAGAGAGTTACTAAACTATTCATACTCTTTGACCCAGTGGTATGGGTCAATTACCAAGTATTTACTCCTTCTTAGGTATATACTGGGTATTACGAAGTATATACTTCCCAAGGGAATAAATGACAGAAAGAAAAATCTTCTTTACAACAGAATGGTCATAGTGACACTTTATCGCAGAAAAACACTGAAAATAAAATGGTGCTTATTGATTAGAGAATAGTTGAATAACTATGGTACAAGAATATAAAAGAATACTACTACAAAATGAGAATTTGAAACTATTAGAAATTTAGAGAAACAGCAAGTTTCACGTGAAGTAATTCAGAGTGAAGAAGCAAAACCAAGAGAATTATATGCACAATAACCACAATGATATAGAATAATAATAGCCAATATTTATATAAAGTCTACTGTGTCCCAGAAGCTCTGCTAAACACTTTACAATTATTATCACATTTGATCCTCACAACAATTCTGGAGGGCAGGTATTATAATTATCCCCATTTGATAGATGAGGAAACTGAGGCAAACAGAGGTTAGATTTCCCCAGTATCACATAGCTAATAAATTTCTAAGGGAGGTCTTTATAGCTCCAGGTTCAGTGTCTTATCTACTAGGCACCTCTACAAGGTGCCTCTTTAAGTTTTCTAGGAAGAAAGTAAGGTTCATGGTAGGGAGGCAAGACTAGCTATTGTCATATTGTTTATCAGATTAAAACACATATCATATTGGTTTTGTTGTGCTCCATGAGCTTAGGTTCTAGAGAATGCTATACTAACTTCTAAAGGAGAAGGCTCTTACCTTCCTGTGGTAAACCTAGGCCACAAGATAATTCCTATGTAGATTATAACATGGTTATCAAATAGAAAAACATTTGCCTGTGTAAAATAATAGCAATCAGAATTATTGAGATAGACAACCTTCTTGTGAGAAGGGATATGACAAATCACTGATAGATCTTTGGATTCCAAACCCCTCATTCTACAGATCAAAGAACTAAATGCCTGTAGAAATTGCCAGACTTTTCCAAGTTTACACACCTAGTTAGTAAGAGGATCTCTTTTTTTGCAAATATTTCGGAAATTCACATTAAAAATGTGTCATGTTGAGCCAAGACGGTGGAGTAAGCAGTAAATCACTGTAACTCTCCCATATTCACATTCAAATAACCATAAAATAGTGCCCCAGAACAAATCCTGAAATAGCAGAAGTAGCAAAAAGATGGGGGAAAACAATCTTTGAGCCCAAGAAATTTGGAAGATTGGCCAGGAAGGTCTGTTTCACTTGGTAAAAGAGCAGCACAGTCTAGGGTAGGAAGTGTCCCAGAAAGCCAGCAAGCCCTACCTCAGCAAACCAGCTGGAGATTCTGAGCCCCAGTGCAGTGGAGCAGGCAAAAGCTAACACAAGGAACTCCCTACCCACCATGTGCCCCAGCATAGCGAGGTGAACAAGCAGACTCCAGCTCTGAGAACCACCACATGCTTTGGTGTAGCTCCAGGGAAACACAGAAACACCCCACTTGCCTCAGCACAGACCAGACGCTACTACTACAAACCCGGCTTAGTACCAGGTAAGCTGCCGGACCCCTATAGTCTCTGGCAGCACTATCTACCCTCCACCCCACCCCCCTCAGTGCAGCACCAGACAGGAGGTCCCCCATGGGCCTCAAGGCAACATCAGTGCAGTCCGAGGTAAACAGCCAGGGACTGCAGCCCCTCACTGAAAATATCTCATTGGAAAAACAACTGCCCTGGAATATGGACAATATCAGAATCAATGAAATCCCCGAAAACCATAATCAAAAAGGAGAACCTGGACAACGTCTTTCAAGGAATTAAGGAAAACTGCCCTGATATCCTGGAGTCAGAGGGCAAAATAGGCAATGAAAGAATCCAACAATTACCTTAGGAAAGAGATCTCATAATAAAAACTCCAGGGAACATGATAGCCAAATTTCAGAACTATCAGGTCAATGGAAAAATACTGTGAGTAGCCAGAAAGAAACAATTCAAATATCAGGGAACCACAATCAGGATTACACAGGATTTAACTGCTGTAACATTAAAGGATCACAGTTCATGGAACATGATATTCCAGAGGGCAAAGGAGCTAGGAATACAACCAATATTCAACTACCTGGTGAAATTAAATATAATACTTCAAGGGGAAAAAATGGTCATTCAGTGAAATAGAAGAATTTCAAGCTTTCATAAAGAGAAGACCCGAATTGAACAAAAAATTTGATCTCCAATATTGAGACCCAAGAGAAGCCCCAAAAGGGAAAAAGGGGAAAGAAAACATAAGGGATTCAATGGAGCTAAACTGTTTATATTCCAACATGTGAAGATGATACTTGCAATTCTTAAAAATTGTACACTAACAGTATGACTAGAAGGAATATAAATAGACAGAGGGTACAAATATAAGGTGAATTTGAGGGAATGACATTAAGAAATAATTAAAAAATAAGAAAGAGGAGTACACTGAGTGCAGAAAGAAGGGAGGGGTAGAATGGGGGTAATTTATTTCACATGAAGAGGCACAAGGACTCTAGGGAAAGATGGGAGGGTAGGTGATAGGGAGCACTAGAACCTTGCTCTCATTAGTATTGTTTAAAAGGAATAATATACACAATCAGTTGAATATAGAAATCTATCTTACCTGACAAGAAAGTAGGAGAGGGGAAGAAAAGTAAAGGGGCAGGGGGAATGTCAAAAGGGAGGAGGTTGTAGACAGAAGCAAAGCATAGGTGAGGAGGGAAAAAGTGAAAAGAGAGAGAGGACAGAAAAGGGAAAAATGGGATGGAGGGAAATACAGTTTGTAATCATAACCATGAACATGAAATGGGATGAACTCTCCTGTAAAATGGAAGCAGATAGCAGAGTGGATCAAAAACCAGAATCCTATAGTGTGTTGTTTACAAGAAACACTTGAAACAGAGAGACACACACAGAGTAAAGGTAAGGGGCTGGAGCAGAATCTATTATGCTCCAGCTGAAGTTTAAAAAAAAAAAAAGGAGGGGTAGCAATGCTGATCTCAGATAAAGCAAAAGCAAAAATCAATCAAATTAAAATAGATAAGGAAGGAAACTACATCTTACTTGTACCATAGACAATAAAGTAATATAAGCACTAACCCTAAATGGACCAAGTAGTATAGCATCCAAATTCTTAAAGGAGAAGTTAAGTGAATTACCAGTTCATGACCAAAGAAGAAAAAGAGAGCACTGTAAAATGTAGAATAGATCAGTTTGATTATATTAAATTAAAGGTTTTTGCACAAACAAAACTACTGCAATCAAGATTAGAAAGCAAGCAGAAAGCTGAGAAACAATCTTTAGAACAAATGTCTCTGAACTAGGTCAAATCTGTAAGAATACAAGCCAATCCACAATTAATAAGTCAACGGACGTGAAGAGGCAGTTTTCAGAAGAAGAAAAATCTATCTACAGGCACATGATGAAGTACTCTAAATTGCTTTTCATTAGAGTAATGAAAATGAAAACAACTTTGAGATATCACCTCATACTTATCAGATTGTATAATAGGGCAAAAAAAAAAGAAAAATGATAAATGTTGGAGAGGATATAGCAAAATTAGGACACGAATGCATTTTTGGTGGAGTCGTGAACTGATCCAAACATTCTGGAGAATAATTTGGACTATGCCCAAAGGGCAACCAAATTGTGCATACCCTTTGATCCACCAATCTGTATCCCAAAGAGATCAGAAAAGAGGAAATAAAAACCTACATGTACAAAAATATTTGTAGCAGTCCTTTTCATGGTGGCAAAATATTATAAATTGGGAAATAGCTGAACAAGCTGTGGTATATTAATGTAATGGAATATTATTGTGCAATAAGAAAAGATAAACAGGAAGATTTCAGAAAAACCTGGAAAGACTTGTCTGAACTGATCCAAAGTGAAATGAACAGAGACAGGAAAACATTGTACACAGTATCAGAAACATTGTGTGATCATCAGCTATAAATGACTTTGCTCTTCTCAGCAATACAATGATCCAAGACAAGTACAAAGGACTCATGAAGGAAAATACTATCCATATCCAGATAAAGAACTGATAGACTGTGAATGCAGATCAAAGCATTTTTTTCACTTAGTTTATTATTTTTTTGTGTTTTCTCTCTTTTGATCTTTCTTTTCTTACAACTGTGACATATGGAAATATGTTTTACATGTAGCGCATGTATAACCTATAACAAATTGCCTACCATTTTAGGAACAGGGGAAGGGAGGGGAAAAAAGAAGGGAGAAAAATTTGAAACTCAAAATCTTTTTAAAATGAATGATAAAAATTATCTTGACATTTAATTGGGGAAAAATACTTAAAAAAAAAAAAGATGTGTGGTGTCATAAGTCTCCAATAATCATCAAGCCAAAGTGGGCTTTGATTTGGGAGAGAAATGTATATATTCTATTCTCACATACCTTAACTTATTCATATTATTTGTTTTTATTAACCAAACTCAATGAGAGTAGGACAACTCAAAGGAAAGATTAAATATGAAATAATCACCTGTCTGTCACCTCTGCCCCTGGAATTACAGACAGTCAATAATGTACTGTCTTCTTATTCCCCAAGGAATGATAATATCTGATAATTTTAAAAAATATTTGCAGAAAGAAATAGATCCTCTTCCAAATTAGAAGCATGTTGTAATAGTTGACGTTAATCCATGTGAAAAATTCACTTCTCTAGGATCTTAATGCCTACCTGGTTCCCAGACATTTTCTTTGTGAGATGGCAACTCATTCTGAGCTGCTAAACATGAACTAAAATTTTGTAGAGAGCCTTTTAAAGAGAACATTAAAAAAAATTATCTGTACTTGGTTTCCAAAGTAAATACCACGAGTCAAAGGAGTAGAGATCAAAGAAATGAAAACAGTGATTAGTGTACTTGACTGAGTTAGTGGCCAGCCAGTACCAAGAATTTACTATCTAACCTCCTAGTCATAATAGCATGCATTTATATAGCTCTCTACAGTTATAAAGTGATTTATATGTAATGCCTCATTTGATCTTCACAACAATTCTGGGAGTAGGGTGATGAAAGTATTACTGTCTTCATTTTATGGAATGAGGAAAGTGAGGTTCGGACCTACTGACTTTCTTCATCTTTAAAAATAAGGGATTGAGTTAAACTATTAGGTGCCTTACAGCTCTAAGTCAACATCAGACAGCAAGTAAGTGCTAGGCTAAGTCTGAAACCACTAAATTCAAGTAAATAATGATAATAACAACAATTATAATATGATGGTGACAACTAGTATTTACATAGTGCTTTAAGATTTGGGGGGCAGCTAGGTGATGCAGTGAATAGAATACAAAGACATCTTCCTGAGTTCAAATCTGGCATCAGACACTTACTAGCTTTATGACCCTGAGCAAGTCATCTAACTATGTTTGCCTCAGCTGGAGAAGGAAATGGTAAACCATTCCAGTGTCTTTGCCAAGGAAATCTCAAGTGGGGTCATGAAGAGTCAGACATGGCTGAACCACAAATGAGCAGCAACAACTTAAGATTTGCAAAGAGGTTTACCAATATCTCATGTTCTCACAATCATCCTAGGAAGTAGATACTACTATTATATCCATTTTACCAATGAGGAAGGCAAACAGAAATTAAGTGACTTGCCCAGGATCACACAGCTAGTAAGGGTCCAAGAGAAATCTGAAATCAGGTCTTCTTACTCTAGGTCCATATTCTTACCTTCTGTGCTACCTAGCTGCCTTTGCTAAAAAGAACCCTGGAGAACCCCCTAACCCAACCTCTATTTGGACAAGAATCCTTTCTATAACAGGGCAAAAAAAAAAATTGGCATCCAACATTTTCTTGAAAATGTCCAGGGAAGAATACGTTACCTCTTGAAGTAGCCCATTCAACTTGGAATAAGTAAAACAGGGCTCTAAACAACTATTCTGACTGGTTATAACTGAATAGGAAGGTTTATTACTTACATTCTTCTTAGGTCACATCATTGCCTACAAGAATAAGCAGCTCTTAGAGGCTGATTGGTAGTAATTGTTATCCTGAATCCTCCTTTCCTTCAAAATGACTAAGCATTTGGCCATGAGTCAGGGGTTCTGTTCTAATCTCTGCACTGATATTTACCCACTGTACACTTTAGCTGGGGTTTTAACCTGGGATTTGTGAATGATTTTTTTAATTAACTATTTCAATATAATTGTTTCCTTTGTAATCTTATGTCTTTTATATTGTGCATTTAAGAATATTATTCTTCACCAGACTTGCCAAAAGTATCTGACACAAAAAAGTTAAGAACTCTAACTTTAAAGGACAGCTAAACATTTACTCCACTCATAAAACACAGAAACCAGTTTTAAACTCAAAAGTAATTCATTGCCAAGTAATAAGGCCTTCCAAAAGGACAATATTTATATATGGGTTCAAATACGTGTAAAATCCATAACCACATGTAGGTGAGAATTTGTGTGAGAAGAGAAAAACAGCTTTAAAATATAAATTAAATGAGAAATAAGAGACTAAAACTGTAAGTGGTTGGACAACTCATCACTGTCCTTGCCTTGAATACATCCTGAGATTAAAGTCATAGAAGTCACTGCCACGGCCAGGTTTCTTTCAATTAAGAGCGGTAGCACAGATAGCTTTCTTCACCATAGCAGTGACAACTGTTCTGGAAAGCTGTATTTAGCACAGCATCTTCCGTCACAGAAATGATCACCATTTCCCAGAGACCACCATGCAACACAAACACTAGTGAACACCTAGCTAAATCCAGTTCCCTTATACCCATCACATTATAATTGTTAGGGCTGAGCATCTGTATCACTGAGGTACACACACACACACACACACCCCTAACACCAATATTGTGCCAGTAAATATTTAACAACTTTCAGAAAGAAAATTTTTTTAAAGTTATATATAAAATGCATTTGAATTCAATCTGCATTATTAATATTTTCTTTATCATTTTATTAAGACTAGATAATCAACAAAACAATAAATTCAGTCTTGATTGTAGTATTTACCAATTTACAAGGTATAAATTCACATGTTGAAAATTTAACGATAGCCTCTTTTGAGCCACTATGAGCTGGTTCCAGCCCACTTGCTCCATTTTGTTACAACAACCATAATTCATTCAAAAAACATTTAATAAGTGACTATAATATGTAAGACAGAATGCTAAGTGCTTATAGCATAATGACAAAAAATGAAACAGTCCCTCCCCTCAAAGAGAATGCATTCAAATCATACCACGTATTTTCCTTGATAGTAACACAAACCATTTCCTTCAATATCAGCCTTCTTCTCCTGTTGCATATTTTGATTCATACTTATTACCTAAGGAAGCTTCCTTTAAGAATAGTTCAGGCTTCCTGCAGTGAGAGAACATAAATGGAAAGATATGTTTCTTGACTTTTCTTTTAAAAGCCTGCCACCTCATTGGCCACCTGGTTGCATCTTGGGATACACAATGGCATACATATTATAATCCATGCTCAAAGGGAGTACAAATCTCACTATCTCCAGAGACAAAAATCTCTCCCCCTAAAAAAAGGACATTTCATTTGGTAATTAAACCTTAAGAAAATCCAGAATTTCTCAGTCATCACTAATTGTTCTATTTTTTTTTCATAGGGAAAGCTTGGCAGGTCTGGTAACATCATAGTAACGGTCTTCCCAATAGAAGCTTGCCAATTTCAGCCTTAATTCCATCAGCAAACAATTTTGACTGTGTTGGGAAAATTCCATTAATCATTCATGTTCTGTGAAGAATGGTAGACAAAGGAGCTGTCAGCTGTCAGCAGAGACTTCCCATTTGTTCAGTAATTAAGAGCTCCATGCCTTCTAGTGGTGGAGAGAAGCAAAGTTCTCACCCAGTTGGAGCCACTGGGATAAGATGATAGATATTTATTCACACTCAAAGTCTTAATATGATCTAAAAAGGGGTAAAAATCCTTAATATAAGATAAAATCTATCTTTCCTAACTCATTTTAGTTGAGTTCAAATTTGGCCTGAGACACTTACTAGCTGTTTTGAGCAAGTCACTTAATCCGTACCAATCTCAGTTTACTCATCTGTAAAATGGTTATAATAATCCATTTACCTCCCAGGATTGTTATGAGGATAAAAGGAGATGTTATTTGTGAAGCACTTTGAAAACTTGAAAGCACTAAATAAATGCTTGTTATTATTAGGTTTGTAAGTCTTTGAAACTATATGTTTACTTCCTCCTCAAATATTCCTGAAGTACTTCATCTGGACATCCCTTTTGTCCCCAATGAGGAAACGCCCTCCACCAAAGCAAGTCAGAACCTTCTCTGCAACTTTTTGCTTCAAGCTCTGAGAAGATGGTGGACTTGCCCATGTCACACATATTTCCCAGAGGGAGACCTTAGAGTCAGATCTTCTTGACTTGGAGGTCAGCTCTTCATCTTCTATACACACTATATTTCCTCTTCCTAAGTATTAATGAGGACATATTAGTGAAAATCTGTTTCTTGGAAAGAGGATTTTATCTTACTTTTCTAATTTATTCACACAATCTATGATTTCCTCAGTATAGAGAAATCCTCCTTTTCTATGACCTAACAGTTAGTCCTAGGGAGTTATTGTTTTAGACACATGGAATTAAATGATAGCCAGTTAGTGACAGAAGATTGGAAACCAGGTTTTTCTGAGTCCAAGCTTATCATTCTCTCCACTAGGCTAGGGTGGCTCTAATATTTAACCTAAATTCAGTACATTTCAAGGCAGAAATCTAATCAACTTTCAACTTGTAACATCCAGTATAATAATGATTCAGTGGTTTAGTTTGATCTCTCTATGAAACTCAACATTTGGCAGAATGGGGCTTGGAGGGCACAGGTAGGGCAGAGATCTAGCCATAGTTAGTCTAAAGACAGACATCTTAATTTTACTGGATTTTATTTTATGAGTTGTGTCTTCAGCTATTATTAAACCTTGATGCTGATTTGATATTTAGCATGGACCCAAAATTCAACCATGATATTAGAAGATTATAGGATGAGAAACATAAAACCCATCTGAGCTAGTCCATATAAGTTAGCTGGAGGCCCAGGTAAGCTAAGTGCTTTTTCCAGAATCATACAGGTAGAAAGTATGAAATTTGAACCCAGGCCCTTGGACTCCAGAAACAGAGTTCTTTCCACTGTACCATGCTGCCTCCCTCAGTTGTAACACTGAAGCACTCGAATATATTTCTAAACATCTACACATCATCGATCTAAATATATTTCATGGCCTGGCAATTACATAAAGAGATATTTTCCCCTGACTAACTTTCCAAACCATCTGAAAAGTTCATCCCTGAGGTCACAGTGTGGAATGCACTATTTCATCACATGGCACCAAGACTCTGACTTCATTCTCTCTCTACCACTGATTCTTTTTTACCTACCCTTCAAAATACCCAATCTAAATGTCAGATGAAGGTTGACAAAGCTCTGGCTAATTGGTAGGAAAGATTCCATCCAGGTATAATTCAGAGTACTCTACGTAAATAAAAGATTTAAGAGCTTCACTCACTTATTAAGAGCATCAGTTCAGAAACATGACCCTGTTGTGACATTTAAATGTGACCTTTTCTTAAAACCACAATGTACTCTCTTGCTTACATGATACTGGGCTGGACATTCTTAACCCATTCATCCTTAGACAAATGCCTTACTTCAGAACTCCCAGACTTCTCTTCAGAGAGAAACAAACAGAAAGGTTAAATACTTTCATTTTTTAGAGCCCCTCTACATAAAGGAGCCCCAGGTGAGATACTTGGCCCTCTTTAAGTAAAATATTGGCTTCTCTAGGAGAGGTAGAAGGGGAGCACTACAGAACTTCAGTCCTTCCTTGACAGGAAAAGACATGGCAGTTAGTAAACACCTTCCCCTTTCTCGAAATGCCTTAACAATCTTCCTTGCCTTTAATAGCCTTACTCATAGAGCTCTCTGGGCAGCATTTTTGCTAGATTACACCGTCATAGAAAGGAAGAAAACTTCCTACAAGGGAGAATCTTAGAGTGAAACTGACTTCTATATCATCTCATTGGAAATGAATACAATTCACAGTTCAAACTCACTGACTGGGGGAAAAAATTTCTATGAATGGAACTTCCAAAAAGCAATACTCTGTTCTCCCTTTCCACACACACAAAAAAGGTATTTATATGAATATATGATATTCCATTATAGAGTTTAAATATTTTAAAGCATTTTCTGTTTTCTTAACTATACTGAAAATGTTCACTGGGAATGCTAAAAGTTTTCATTTTGCCTGTAGAGAAACAAAAAAGGTCACACAAATAACAAATTGAAGCAATTATATGTCTCTAACACTACATTTTTGAGTTTGGGGTGTGTGTGCGTGTGTGTGTGTGTGTGTATGTGTGTGTGTGTGTGTGTGTGTGTACCTCCCGAAGACCAATATAAAATAGTTCTATGACATTTTAGCTCAAGGGAAAGCTTTTTTGTTTATTCATCTCATACGTAAGCTGTGTGTTTGATAATGTTTGAGTGTACCTTTTAAAAGTCCTACTTTATAGTTAGGGAAAAAAAAAACCTGTTGTTATTAAAGCTTTCCAACTCCCTTCTCTGCTGCCCCCCCCCCCTTCATTTATTAGTAATCTCTGTAGAGTATAAGAATAGAAAAGAAGTAATCGAGTATAGTGGATGGAAGAAGAGGGGGAACATAGTGGGATTTGGAGCCAAAAGGGACAGGTTTTACCAGTCCCCTCCCCTAGTTGTAACACCAGTCAAAGACAGTCTTCACAACAGCTCATATGACAGTAGGCAATTTCCCTCTGCCACTGGTTTAGCTGTCATTCAGTCAAGAAGTGCCTACTAAGTGTCAGGAACTATGTTCAACATTGGGATACAAAGAAAGGGAAAAGACAGTCCCTACTCTGTTATAAAGAGGTTGATTTTTTTAAAAGGGAGATTCTTATCTTCCTCTCCCATTTTAGCTAATAATTTTGAATCAGAGATTTGTGTGTCCTGCTTCTGGATTAATTTAATCAGATTATTCAGTTTAAGATAAATTGGATTTTAAACAATCATTACTAATTTTAATAGACTGAATAGAAAGAATGTGGTGATTATTTAGTCAGTAACCAACAGGATAGTAGCTACAATTTTGTGGCAGCTGTTTGAAGTTTAAGTTACAGAAAAGGTTTCTGCATTTGAGGTTTTTATGATCTAGGATTTTATGATTCTATGATGTAGCATTTTATGGTTCTGTGATCACAAATATGAGCTAAAAAAAACAGTAAGCTAACTTTTATATAGTACTTTAAGGTTTGCCAATTATTATTGACTCCATATTCTAGATGAGGAAACTGAGACCTTAAGATAGTAAGTGAATTCCTAGCTAGTAAATAGGAACTATCTAGTAAATGTCCAAGGCAGGGTTCAATTCAGCGAACAAATTTAAAATACCTCCTGTATACCAGGAGGATATGAATATTCTCTTATATATGGATATATAACCTGACCTCAAGGAATTAACCTTATACAAAGAGTATTTGGGGGGGGAGGGGAAGACAGAGAGCACTAACAAGCAAGGGCACTGGGTAAAGTTTCCTTAGGAGCTGACATCTGAGCTGAGCCACCAAGGAAGATAGAAAGTCTTAGAGGCAGAGATTGACTTGTACACTGCAGACATGGGAAATGACATGCACAAGTGTGATTTCCCTTAACATCTTCCCTCTCCTGATTATCTCCAATTTTTCCTGTCTATATCTTGTTTACAGATGGTGGTTTTCATGTCTCCTCTATTAAACTGTGAAGTCCTTGACAGCTGGGACTGTCTTTTGCCTTTCTTTGTATCCTTAGCATTTAGCACAGTGCCTGATGTACAATAGGTGCTTGTGAAGAGGGATGTTATGAAATAAAACTGAGGAAGGTTTGTTTTGGTTGTTTTGGTTGTATTCTAGAGGCAATGTGGACCCTCTAAAGATTTTTAAACAGCTAATGACATGGTCCAATGTATACTTGTGCAGGAATATAGGGTGTTCCAAAAGTCTTAGTAAAGTTTTAAACTATCACAGTTTAAAAATGCACTAAGACTTTTGAGACAATCTGTATTCTGACAGCTATGTGAGGGATGACTTGGGGGTGAGGTGGTAAAGGATTGACTGGAAGTAACGGAAACCATAGTCCCTAAATCATTAATGATATTACTACAGAAAAAGGCTATGGAGAGGATAATTATTACAACTGATCTTCACCAGACTACATTTCCACAATAACATACCTGACTGAATGGAATAAAGAATATGAGATCCTACCATATTTGTAGGTTACAATGAAAAAAAAAATCACCCCAGTGGAAAGTAAGGAAAGCCTGAAACTAGGGTGGTGCCAGCAGAAAAACAGGCTACTGATGTAAAATTCATAGGACTTGGCAAACTGATTGCATTTGGGGGTGGGGGGCATTGGTATGAGGAAAAAGGAAGTCATTGATCATATAATTAGAGCTGGACTGGACCTTAATATCATTTACTTACTCTAATTGGATTTGGCTTAAGAAGGGAATAACATACACACTGAATTGGGTATCTTGCCCTACCTGAAAGTTGGAGGGAAGGGGATAAGAGGGGGGGATGATAGAAGGGATGGCAGATTGGAGAAGAGGAGAGTCAATAGCAAACACTTTTGAAAGGGGACAGGGTCAAAGGAGAAAATAGAATAAATGGCAGGGCAGGACAGGATGGAGGGAAATATAGTTAGTCTTTCACAATATAACTACTATGGAAATGTTTTGCATAACTACACATGTATAACCTATATTGAATTGCTTGTCTTTTCAATGTGGGTAGGTGAGAAGGGAAGAAGGAAGAGAATCTGGAACTCCAAAGTCTAAAAACAGATGGTAAAAATTGTTTTTACATGCTACCAGGAAATAAGATATGTAGGCAATGGGGTACAGAAATCTATCTTGCCCTACAAGAAAGTAAGGAGAAAGTGTGTGTGGGGAGGGGAGGGGAAATGGAAAGGACAGAAAGGAGGGCAGACTGGGGGAAGGTGTAATCAGTATGCATGCCATCTTGGGGTGGTGGGTAGGGAAGAAATGGGGAGAAAATTTGGAACTCAAAATCTTGAGGAAATGAATGTTGGAAATTAAAAATAAATAAATTCTGAAAAACGTTTTTTTAAAAAAATCATTTAATCCAGTGGTTCTCAACATTCCTAATGCCGTGACCCTTTAATACAGTTCCTCATATTGTGGTGACCCTCAACCATAAAATTATTTTCATTGCTACTTTATAACTGTAATTTTGCTACTGTTATGAATCATAATGTAAATATCTGATATGCAGGATGTATTTTCATTGTTATAAACTGAACATAACCCACAGGTTGAGAACCACTGATTTACTCCAATTCCTTTATTTTGCAGATGAGGAAACCAAGACCCTGGACATGAAGTGATTTGCCCAAAGTCACACATGTAGCAAATAACAGAACTGAGATTTTAATTAAGGCATCTGAATCCAGATCCAAAACTCTTGCCAGTGTACAACATTGCCTTCAATATCTTTCTCTAGCAATGTTTAATATTCCAAAATGCAATCAGGATTGGGAGGCCATTGGACAAGGTGGTAACAGACTTAAGGGTTGAAGATGCTTGCTTAAGTGTATGAGAAGGTTGGTAGAATGGAAAGACCATAGAATTTAGAGTTAGATGACTTAAGTTCAAATCTCAGTTCTGCCACTTATTTCTAGTGATACGCCCAGTGTGACCAAGTTTCTTAACCTCCATTAAAAGAGAGGCTTAGACCAGATGATGACTAATGTCCCTTCAAATTTGAAACATTTTCATATGACTCTAGGGTTAAAAGGGAAGCAAGTGAGTCCAAACAAGTGCACTTGACTCAGAGAAGAGAAGAGGATGGAGGGAGCTACAGGTTGCATTCAACATGAAGGAGGGATTTTGGAGGCCTGACATAGTGGGCTAGATAGAAAGACAGGAGACTGTGATCAGAAAGGCCAATTTCAGTGGCTGCTAGGTGGTACAGTGAATGGAGCACCTGCCCTGGAGTCAGGAGGACTTGAGTTCAAATTGGGCCTCAGACACTTAACACTTACTAGCCGTGTGACCTTGGGCAATTCACTGAACATCAATTGCCCTGCCTTCCCCCTGAAAAATAAAAGAAAAAAAAAGCCTCTTTCAGGGGTCAGATCCAACAGTTATAGGTCTTGGTGAGAACTAAGGTGTACAACTATATCCCTGTAAGTGGCTGAGGTAGAGTAAAGAGGTCAGTTATGGGATTTGAGGAGTTTCATGAACTAGGTAGTCAGGGTAACAGTTGTTGTTCACCTGTTCAGTTGTGTCTGACTCTTCATCACTCCATGGAACATAGCACATCAGGCCTTTCAATCCTCCACTACCTCTGTCCAAGTCCATGTTCATGATCATTGTTTCTATGACACTATCCACCTCATCCTCTGCCATCCCCTTTTCCTTTTGCCTTCAATATTTCCAAACATCAGGATCTTTTCCAACGAGACCTGTCTTCTCATTGTGTGGCCAAAATATTTAAGCTTCATTCAGTATTTGACCTTCCAACAAACAGCCTGACTGAATTTCTTTAAGTATTGACCAAATTGATCACCTTTCTATCCAAGGCACTCTCATATGTCTTCTCCAACACCACAATCTGAAAGCACTGATTCTGCAGCACTCAGTTTTCCTTATAGTCCAAATCTTATAGGCATACATTGCTACTAGGAAAGCCAGAGTTTTGACTATACAGACCTTTGTCAGCAAGGTGACATCTCTGTTTTTTAGTATGCTATCAAAATATGCCATAACTTTCCTTCCAAGGAACAGGTGTCTTTTAATTTCATGGCTATGGTTGCTATCTGCAGTGATCTTTGAGCCCAAGAATATAAAATCTGATACTGCTTCCATTTCTTCTGCCAGGAAGTAATGGGACTAGTTGCCAAGATTTTAGGTTTTTTTTTTTCAATGTTAAGTTTCAAGTAAGCTTTTACACTATCCTATCCTACACTATCCTAAGATCTGTGACCTTATCATCTCAGTTCAGATACAATCTTACAGGTAGTGGTAAAATTGGACAGAGGATCCATGGGTGAAGGTAATAAGCATCTTGTTATACCAGTTCCCCTAGGACTCCAGTAATGGAGTGCTAATTCAAGCAAGAGTCTCAGAATAATTGGTATTTCCAAAATTAGAAATGAAGTGAGTTCATATTCTTTTGTAAAAATTGAAGCTAAAAGGGAGTCTTTAGTGGTCATCTAGTCTGTCTTGATTTATGGCTCAAGGAAACTGAGGTTCTAGAGAGTTGTAAACTTCTCAAGACTCAGGAGGAAAGTTCAGTTGTGCTGACTAAAGGTCCTGTGCTCTTTCCAATTCTTGACCTGGAGCTGGCATTTTAGGAGACATCAGAAGTTCAATGGAGTTTTATCAGCCCTTCCTCTCGTTCTTGTATATGGCTTTCCCCTTACTGATAGAAAAGACTATAAGAGAGAAATAGTAGGCAACAGAAACCTCAAGAATAGTGACATTGTAATTTTGAACATCTCTTGAAGAATGTACCATCTGAACAAGAATCAGTAAATTATAGATGATCACACAAATTATCTAAATGTGTACCTTATTATGTGCCACCATCTCATATCGTACAGTTAAAAGTGACCCTCAGGGTAGTCCAAAGGAAATTACTGTGATGAGCAAGAAGTAGGAAATTATAAAGGTGTGTGTGTATTTGTGTGTGTACATGCATGTGTGTATACATATATACATATAGTCTAGAGAGAATGTGTAGATATGTATATGTTTATGTACACATCTGTATATACACACATACATACACCAGATATACACTATTTATAATACTCTATATAGAGTATATCTATATCTTTATCTATTATAGATAGATTTATAGATGGATAAATAAAAAAGACAGATATTGTTTAACTTTTTGTGGTAGCAAAAACTTGGGCAAAAATGAGTGCCCATCCATTATGGAATGGATGGTAAAATGGTGGGATACCAATGTGGAGTGTTATTTTACCATTAAAATTAGGAAAATAACGAATTCAGGGAAGCAATGGGAAAACAACCAATGCTGAGTAAGGAAAGCAGAATCAGGATGAAAACATATACAAATTACTACAATAGTGTACATAAAACAACACTAAGACAGTGGAACTCTGATCAGTTTTAATGATCAGTTTTGGCTCTGGACAACTGAAAACAAAACATTTATGAATCATTAAATAGAAGACTTCAAGATGGAATGTGACATATGCACTCAGGTATGATCACAGTATCAGTCAATTTTGCATAACATTATATTTTTCTTTTAAATCAAAAAGTATTTATTATGCATCTAGTATGTGCCAGAAACTATACTTGGTTACAAATAATACTTTGCTACAAACTCACTGGTCATAGTGTTGGTGGTGGGGTGAAAGGAGGGGTTTTCAATGTAAGTTAAAATGAAACAGTGGAAAAAAATAGTGAAAAAAACAAAAGTCTGCAAGAAAAAAATCAAATCAAACAGCAATTTATCTATGCTGATATAAGATGTAGGCTTTTGTTTTGACACATGTGGCCTAGAGCACCGAGAAGTTAAATAATTTGCTCTGGGTGACAGCTAGTGTATGTCAGAGACAGGATCTGAACCCAGGTCTTCCTGACACACCATGTTGTATATTAGGGAAATAGCACAATGCAAACCCTAAGACAAGGGTAGAATTCCTACTGTTCTCGAAGGGATCTGTGATCTCATTGAAGAAGAAGAGGGAAGAGAGAAGAAGGAAGAAAGGAGCCCAAAGACCTTGGAAATCCAACCAATGGGTCATTAGCCCCTAAAAGTAAACAGCAATATTTGGGTTATATCTACGGGGGAAAACAGTAATGCTTTCTATCTGTATAACATTTAGTTATTTTCAAAAATAATGTCACATCTCAATTGATTCATATAATCACTCTGAAATAGGTACAGTAAGTTTTATTTTTGTCTTAAAGATGAATAACACTAGCCCCGGTGGAATCCTCAAGTGGCATCCCCAAGTCCACAAAGAAAACTAGCGTCAGGGCCAGAGAGCAAGAGAAAGCCTGCACAAATTCTAATTCCCTTTTGACTGTATGAAAAGAAGTCTACCTGACTATTAAAAAGTGAACCATTTCATTACAGGGGGGGGAAAAATCATGACGCTAGGACCCTCCTAAATGGCTTTGGACACTGCAAAGGTTTTCAACCAAACCTCAAGAAAGCAGTTGTCCCCCAAGCCACACTCCACCATCAGTAATACAGATGGTTGTTTCATCAGAGATGCTACACTTTGATCAAGACACAACACATGCAGTAGGTTTAGAGAACTGATTTTGGAGTCCAGAAGCCTGCATCTAGGAAATTAAGTTATTTATAAAGTGCTCTGAAATCTTATGCGTGAGGGGAGTACAAAGTAGAGTGTATTATAATGTACACATATTGAAAACATATGTTAGGATACAGACCTGGACACCTCAAGCACTAGAATTATGTACAACATAGCATTTCATTTCCTGGTAGAAAAGATTCCCATTATTTCTCTCCCTTTTCCTCTCAGTTCTAATCTAAGTTAAAAATATGTATGTATAGAATAAGCAACATCTTCCTCGACACAAATAAAATAGAGATGACCAAATCCATTATTCCAGATCACTTTGAATCCTGGTATATATAAATCTATCAGCCTAAAAGATGGCCATGATACTTATTGAATGTGCCTCAATGGTTAATGTTATTTTCTGACATCCAGAAGAGATCCACACTGTGGGTGGAACACGAAATAGTTTTAAAATAAACTTGGGTAACATGTTACTGTTTTGTTCTTTGACATATGCTTCCTAGGATAAAAATTACACTCTGATGTTAAATCTGTCTTTTTTTTAAAGTTGTGAAATATGTGTGCCCAATAGCCCCAGAGCAGACTCCTTAATTCATAGCTGAAGTTAAACTTTACATAGCTATCAAGAAAAATAGCTTCTCATTAATTTTGAACATTTTCCCCTGTAAAGGAAAGGGCTTTGATCTTGAGATGGTCTAATCATGTGATATTAAAATAAAACATCAGTATCTTTTGTTATGTATTTCCCCCCCACCAAATGTAATTGTTGTTGTTTCCCCCCTCTCCCTGCCCCCTGTGGTGCCCCAGTTATAAAATCAGTGATCTCTAGTATATAAAGTAGGCCTGTACTATCCTGTAAATTACACTCCATTATTACTCAGGAGATCCAATCCCTAGACCTGGCCCTGCCACTAATTTTCTTTTTCGAGTCAAGGATGCCACTGAATTTCTCAAGGTCTACTGTTATTTACCCTTAAAACAGACATAAATTTATCCTACCTGTCTCACATTTTGATGATAAAGCTCAATTGAGATATGAAATGATTTTGAAAATAACAAAGTATTACACAAATAGAAGGAATTATTATTTTCCATTGTGATGCAGCCCAAATGTTGGTTATCTAGGGGCTGATATTCATTGGTTGGATTCCCAAGGTCTGCTGGGTTCCTTTCTTCCTTCTTCCTTCTTCCCTCTTTTTCTTCAATGAGATCACAAGACCCTTTGAGTATTGAGTATTTAGGAGCAGGGATATGTGGCAGCTGCCAACAGGTCACTCTTCCTATCTCCCCAATACATACAAACAGAGGAAGCCAAGTCCACTTGTATAAAGCATGATCTGTATACTCTAAAAAAAATATTTGGCCAGTATAAATCAGGTCCTGTTGCCAGAGAATAAATGTTGGGAAGAAGTGTGACAAAGAGTAGGAAGAGCTGGTCAGAAGAAGAGGGAGAACAGTAGAGTAGATAGGCAGGTTTTTCATATCAATGGTTAGAGTGACACACATAAAAAGATCTAGTATGGCAGACCTTGATCAATTGTTAAAATTAAGTTTTCGATCATCTTTGCATTTTACTATAATTTAGGTCTAACTCTATCATACCCAAAAAACATTGTCTCAGGAAAAATATAAATTATATACTTTTCAAAACCCCACAAACAATTAATGTCTCACATAGCTACTTACTCCATGAGTTTGTTTGGAAAAAATAGAATACACTTAATGGACCCCTTCACTGTTCAATAGAAAAATGATTTGAGATGTACATTCCATATCATCACAGTTAAAATGGCAGGAGAATATGACACTCACTTGTATCTCTGCATCTTGTCTACTACCCAGGTGACTTTGGGCAAGCACTTTAATCTTCTTTGCCTTAGTTTCCTCATCTGTAAAATGAAAGAACTGAAGTAAAGCAGGCCTCTATGGTCTCTTCCAGCTCTCAATCTATTATTTAGTTCAGGCTTTTGCCCATGCAAAACATAACCATGGTGATTCCTAAACATGGATTTGGATAAGGAGAAATTCCAACTATCAGTAAAAATCCCCCAAGACCTTCCAGCACAATTGCCTTATACTGTGGGAATGATAGAGAACAATTTCCTGATTATTTAGAAGATAGGGCATTGGAGATTCTCCAAAGCAAGCTAACTTCTATTTCTTTACAGAAATGTTTTCAAAGTAGACCAATTTTAATTCAGAGCAGATCTAGTTTTCAGTCCAGTCAAATCAATGTTTGTTGAATTGAACAGAGCCCATTTTCGGAATGGAAAGAGGAAATAAAAATAAATCACTAATTTTCTAAGAGGCAAGAATTATGTTATTTTTGCTACAAAAATCTGTGTTTTCTGATGGAAATACTTTCTTGGATCAAATTCATGCATTTGTGCATGTGTTTGTTTTCACACACAAATGTTTGCCACGTGAAAAGTAGCAGTTTCACAGGAAGCTATTGAAAAAGATATCCATAGGAGTGTTTAACTATTAGCTCCTCTTCCCCAAGCTCTGGAGTTCTATGCCCCAGGGGACTGCTGCTCTTGCCTCCTTCCACACTTCACTACTCTTCAACCACCCTTTCAAATTTGGCTGATGGATCAAGTCCTGAATGTGTTTAACTCTAAGTCATCAAAATCCTTCCTGTTGACTAGTTCACAGAGGATGGAGTTTCAGAGATCTGTGGCCCAAAATGGCCAAGGTTGAGTGTGATTCCTAAGGTGATACTGACAATTATAACAATCACACCCCCTATTAGAATGCTGCTCTGATTAAACTAAAAGTCATAGTGAATCATTTTTATATTGCTGAAGGTTTTAAAATAAATATTATTAGACATAGATGAGAAATTTTTACAGAATTACATCCTTGAGTGACACATTGAACTACAGAGATAAGTAAATTACATATTCATGGACTCCATTAGAGGTAGGATCTCACAGGTGCTCCCTCTAAGGATACAAATCACAGTCCATCCATGTCTGTTCATCTTTATTTTCTTTTTAATTAATCTTTTTAAATTTATTTTTAGTTTTCAACATTCATTTCCACAAGATTTTGAGTTACAAATTTTCTCCCCATCCTTCCCCTACCCTCCACCCCAAGATAGTAAGCCTACTGAATACCCCTTCCCCCAATCTGTTCTTTCCTATGTCCTCCCCCATTCCCCCTCTGACTTTCTGGTAGGGCAAGATGGATTTCTATATCCCAGTGCCTGTATATCTTATTTCCCAGTTGCATGTAAAAAACAATTTTTTTAAAACATTTGTTTGTAAAACTTTGATTTCCACATTCTTTCCGTTCTTTCCTCCTCACCCACTCCCACTGGGAAGACAAGCAATTCAATATAGGTTGTACATGTACAGTTACACAAAACGTTTCCATAGTAGTTAATATTGTGAAAGACTAACTATATTTCCTTCCATCCTATCCTGCCGCCCACTTATTCTATTTTCTCCTTTGATCCTGTACCTTCTCAAAAGTGTTTGCTTCTAACAACCTTCTCCCCAATCTGCCCTCCCTTCTATCATGCCCCTCTTATCCCCTACCCCACTATTTTCCTTTAGGGTAAGATACCCAATTGAGTGTGTATGTTATTCCCTCCTTAAGCCAAATTCAATGAGAATAAGGTTGTCCCATTCCCTTTCAGCTTCCTGCTCTTCCCCTCCATTGTGACAGTTTTCTCTTGCCTCTTTTATATTTTACCCTAGTCTATCTCTCCCTTTCTCCTTCTCCCATTATATTCCTCTCTCACCTCTTAATTTTATTTTTAGACATCCCTTCCTATTCAACTGATTCTGTGCCCTCTGTTTATATATACATGTACATACATATACACATACTTACATATGTATTTATACACACATACATCCTCCTATACATACATATATATACATAAATACATATATATTCCCTTCAACTATCTTCATACTGAGAAAAGTCTCATGAGTTACAATTATCATTTTTCCATGTAGGAATGTAAATAGTTCAACTTTAATATGATTTATTTTTCCTGTTTGCCTTCTCATGCTTCTCTTGCTTCTTGTATTTGAAAGTCAAATTTTCTGTTCAGCTCTGGTTTTTTCATCAAGAATACTTGAAAGTCCTCTATTTCATTGAATGATCATATTTTCCTCTAAAACATTATATTCAGTTTTGCTGGGTAGGTGATTCTTGGTTTTAATCCTACTTCCTTTGACTTCTGGAATATCAAATTCCAAACCCTTCAATCCCTTAATGTAGAAGCTGCTAGATCTTGTGTTATTCTGATTGTGTTTCCATAATATTCAAATTGTTTCTTCCTGGCAGCATATAATATTTTCTCCTTGACCTGGGAACTGTGGAATTTGGCTACAATATTCCTAGGAGTTTTCTTTTTGGGATCTTTTTCAAGAGGTGATCAGTGAATTCTTTTAAGTTCTATTTTGCCCTCTGGTTCTAGAATATCAGGGCAATTTTCCTTGAGAATTTCTCAAAGGATGATTTCTAGGCTCTTTTTTTGATCATGGCTTTCAGGTAGTCCAATAATTTTTAAATTATCTCTCCTGGATCTATTTTCCAGGCCAGTGGTTTTTCCAATGATATATTTCACATTGCCTTCTATTTTTTTTTCATTTGTTTGGATCTGTTTTATAGTATCTTGATTTCTCATAAGGTCTTTTGCTTCCATTTGCTCCAATCTAATTTTGAAGAAATTATTCTCTTTAGTGAATTTTTGAAATTCCTTTTCCATCTGGGCAATTTGGCTTTTTAAGGCATTCTTTTCCTCATTGGCTTTTTGGGCCTCTTTTGCCATTTGAGTTAGTCTATTTTTTTAAGGTGTTATTTTCTTCAATGTATTTTTGGATCTCCTTTAGTAGGCTATTGATTTGCTTTTCATGATTTTCTTGCATCATTCTCCTTTCTCTTCCCAATTTTTCTTCCACTTCTATTACTTAATTTTCAAAATCCTTCTTGAGCTCCTCCATGGCCTGTAACTAGCTCATATTTTTCTTGGAAGCCATTGATGCAGGAGTTTTGACTTTGTATCTTCTTCTGGTTCCATGTTTTGGTCCTTTTTGTCACCACAAAAGGATTTCTATGGTCTGATTGTGTTTCCTCTGCTTGCTCATATTGCCAGCCAATTACTTGACTTATGAGCTCTTCGCCATGGCAGAACTCTGCTTCCAGAGTGGAGAGAACTGTGTCCCAAAATGTTGGGGTTTTTCCAGTGGCCAGAGCTAGGAGGATGGTGTCCTCTCTACAGCCACCACAAACTCTGGCACACTGGTGTTTCTAACCCCAACCACCCAAGACCAAGCTCCAGATCCAAGCAGGTGAAAGCAAAAGTGATTACCCTCTGAATGGCTGCTTGTTCCCCCTATGATCTGCAGGCCAGCAGCTCCAGATGCTGCCATGTGGCAGCAGCTGCAGCCCCCTGACTCTGCCACCTCTTGCCCCAGGATCAGGGGCCAGACCAGGCTCTTCTATCACCCAGTTCCAATAGAATTCCCTACTGACCTTTTACTTTTTCTTTAGAATTTATTGGTTGAGAAGTCTGGAAACCGCCACAGCTGCCAGTGATTCACTCTCCTGAAGTCTGCTCTGGCCAGTCTGGTCCACTGGTTTGGGCTGCCCCAGGTCTGGGCTGGAACAGTTCATGCAACACTGCTCAGCCCCCAGCCCTGTGTGATAGACTCTTCCTGTCAGCCTGCCAGGCTACCTTCAGTGTTGCTCTGTGGGTTTTATAGCTTTAAAATTTGTTTAGAGTTATATTTTACAGGTATTGGAGGTGGTTGTTCCAGAAACTTAAGCAAGTTCCTGCTTTTACTCCACCATCTTGGCTCTGCCCCCTCTTCTCTCCCCCTTCCCCATATCTGTTCCATCTTATGCAACTCTTATCAATATACTCCAATAAATATACCACAGGATGTCTCCCCAAACTGCTGGGATCTTTCTCATTCCCATGACATTGCAAGGATACAAATGGAGAATGTAAGCTATCCACTTAGAAGGTAAGGTACTGGAAATTCTCCAAAGCATGCTAACTTTCTATTTCTCCACAAAAATAGTTTCAAAGTAGACCAGTTTTAACTCAGAGTAGACTGTTCACTTCTGCTCTATGACCAGCCCAACTTGTTTTTTCCTGAGCACATATCACTCTAATGATATCCTTTATGCTAATCTTCCTATATAATTCTTCACTTATGATATATTGCAGCCTGTACATCTCTGCCATGTACATTTTGTCTATTGTCCTTTGGGAGACGTTCAACTCCAATTCTCCAGAAATTGTTACATCTCATGCAGCTACATGATATCCACAGAAGTACATTGTTATAATGAAGTTGAGGTCATTAAACACTTTAGTTTTCTACAGGCAATCCATCAGGTTCAATTCTGGGTCCAACTCATTATCAATCTGCACTGTACATATTGCATTAGCTCTACTACTCAACAATTCAAATTACCTGTACCTTTAGTTTAGTTGCTTTGCTCATCCCTGGGAAATCTGAAAGATAGTATTATACTTTTGAGTCCCATCCCACCTTCCTCTACCTCCATATGGATTCAAGGCCTGATTTTTAATGGCAACAGAAGTGGTTACTTATGCCATACAATTTGAGGCATAAAACCTCTAGTGGGTCTGGAAGTCCCACATATAATAAAATGGGAAGGAGAGATAGAGAATTAATAGGATGCTACTACATGACAAAAGAAGGATAGACACAGACTATTATGGAACCTGGAAAGCACCTAGATCAGGGGTGTAGAACCTGCGGCCTGCGGCTCTTGAGTGAGGCCCTTTGCCAGAATTCAAAGGGCTGCACTTGAGGACCTCGAGGGTCGCATGTGGCCTCCAGGCCACAGGTTCCCCATCCCTGACCTAGATCCTAGAGAAAACATCTGCTTCGCAGAATGCCAGGCATCCATTTAGAAGCCTGGTCCAAGGAGCCTCCATAGCAGTTTGTACATAAGATTTAAATTTCTTTGCTCGAGGCAAAGATAAGGTTTAGAGTAATGGCCTGAAGGGTGGGGAAGCAGGAGAGAAATTCCATTTAAAGTTTTGAAGCACAAATAAATCGATAAGTATTTATTAAGTATCTACCCCGTATAGCATAGAATTAGGTGCAAAGAAGTAAGGCACGTGGGCATTTCAAACGTGGGTTCATCACTGGTTTGTTTAGGATCCTGGGGAAGGCCAAGATAATACCAATATCCTTCTCAAGTTCTAAGGGCTATCCTTTTTTTCTTGCCCTTACAGCTACTTTTCCCCTTTATTCATATTTTCCTTCCTGTATTCTCCATCTATTGTTGTTTTCTACTGTTTTTTTCCCAATCTCTACTCTATATTTTCTGTTCCTGAGATTTCATCTCACTGTAAAAATCATGAGGAAAAAACTCAAAATCATTAGACCCCCATTTTGAGATTCATGTGTGTGATTTACTTACAGATCCAATTTCTCAAAATATGAGAGAACAGAAAAGTTCAATGGAAGGAACCTAGCATTCATTCAGTCATCACTAGGCTTTGGTCTAGGACCTTGGAATTTAAAAGACACTCCATTCTCATTGCCTGTGGTCCTTTGGCAGCCTAGAAACAACTGAATTTAGAATCTACCTAGGAATAGGAATGGGCACCTGGCCTGAGATTTTATTAATTTAGGGAACTCTCTTTACAAATATAGACCATTAGCTTTTCTGCAACTTAAGTCTTTGAGAGAGGCCTCGAGCACTGAGTTTAGGTAATATGTCAGGAGTCCCCTCAACTAGTATGTTTCAGAGGTAGGTCTGGAACTTATGCTATCCCGGTGCTAAGATTAGCTCTATACTCCCCATGCCAAGCTATCTCTTAGTTCCTTCTTATCAAGAACAATGTTAGAATATGAAGTTACTAAATGGTGTCTGCTTCCTCCCCTGGGAATCCGAAACCTAGGTGAGCTCTTTTCTAACCCACCCTGCCATCCTACCTCCCCAGTAGTGCTAACGTTGCTTTTCTTGCCATTTGCCTCATCGGCAAAAATCGCAACACAAAAATCACAGATCTGTCAGAATACCAGAGGCCATTTGAGGCAAAATTATTCAACTGAAGCTCAGTTTACACAGATTAACAAAATCATTTTAGGAAGTCAGTCTGATATGTCAATGTCTATAGGATGTTCTGTTCTCAACAGCTTCCCTACCTTCTAAGTAAGGCATATAATCATTCTCCACATTTGAAGTCAGTCAATAACCATAGACAAAGGAAGGGATATAAATAAAGAATGCCTCATAGGATTAGTGACAGGTAGGAAATTCAGCTACAGCCCATTGTTTAGCATTCTGATCATCTTGGATTCCCCAGAACAGATTAAAGCCACTGTCCCCTCTCTTCTATCATGACATGTATGGCTGGAGAGGTAAACATTCCCAATCCTGGCAATCTGAAACATGGAAAGCTTTTTTCTTTTATCCTTTCAGGCTTCTCTTCAAGCAGGTGTTGCAGTGGATAGTCCTGAGCCTGGAGTCAGGAAGACTCATCTTCCTGAGTTAAAATCTGGCCTCAGATACTTACTAGCTGTGGGACCCTGGTCAAGTCACTTAACTGCCTCAGTTTCCTCATCTGTAAAATGAGTTGGAGAAGGAAATAGCAACTACTCCAGTATGTTTGTCAAGAAAACCCCAAAAGAAGTCATAAAGTGTCAGGCATGACTACGATGACTGAACAAAATATTTAACAACAACAAAAAAATACTGTTCCAAATATGTTGGAAGTTGAGTTTCTACTTTGTTGTATTTTGTTGTATCTATTTCATTTTGAGAGAGGGTTGACATTTGCCTTCTTAAGGAAATACAAAACATTCAGGCAAGTTGTAATTTCAATGGCATTCCCACCATTCTAAACTGACTCCAGTGTAATGTGAGAGGGAGAAAAAAAAACACAGAATGAAAGAGACACTACAGAAAAACCTCCCTTATTTTATGATGTTACTCAGACCTGGCTCTGACTATGTTGTCAGGGTTCATGATGCTGCACAGGTGGCAGTGATAAAGGAAGTCAAGGGATCTGAAATGTTCCACCTGAAGAGATTTTGTTGAGTGGTATGTGCTTGTGGTCAAATTAACCTTGCCCTTCCCTAGATAACATCATGGACATTTTTTTTTCACTTTCTTTCATGTTTGGGTTGAATAAGTCTCAATTAGTCAAACTAATTATGCATTTTAAATAGGTTCCCATTTAGGGTTAAGCAGAAAGAGTTTCCACTTTCTTCACCCAATTGAAAATTAGTCATCTTGTCGGAACCTAACCAAAAAAGTAATTATGGGTCCTTATTTTCCTGTAAATACTATAACTCTGAAGAGTTTATGCTTGAAAACATGAAAGCTGGGATCATGATAGATTCAAATGAAAATCCTTCCTGGAGACTAAGGCTACTTTTACTTTCAACCCATTCTAGTCCTTGGTTAGATCTCAAAATAAAAATCAATTTATATTAACTGTCCTCTTTTTAAAGAGGGCAGGGCATATTCAAGGTCAAAAAAAGGCATCTGATATAGTTTAACATGGGTGACTATACAGATGAACAGATTTGGCATGTTTAAATAAAACAT
Source organism: Pseudochirops cupreus (assembly GCA_028627135.1). NCBI lineage: Eukaryota > Metazoa > Chordata > Mammalia > Diprotodontia > Pseudocheiridae > Pseudochirops > Pseudochirops cupreus. Next base: position 473,347,998 of record CM053582.1, read on the forward strand.
TCTAATAGCATGTTCTGGCCTTAGAGGCCCCAGGCAGCATACATTGTATTTGTTAGACACCATGGCTTAATTACTTTCATAAATGAATTATACCAGTTTCAATTTAAAACCATAAGTGTTGCAGTTGAACTAGGGTCAAATTAGACTTTCTGTCAGTTATGCAGATTACTTAAGCAATTATGTAAATTGTTAATAAATTCTTAAGTGGTGTGGAATTTTTTTTGCAAAAATAAATATTTTATATTATAGGACTCTTTGGGGGCATAAATGCATGAGGGACAGTGAAGGAAGGTAGATTTAAATACCCATCTTCAGACTTGTCTTTTAGGCCCAGGACTTACAGGATCATGGAATTAGAGCTGGAAAGGTCTTCAGAGGTCATTTAGTTCATTATCTTCATTTTACAGATGAGGAAACTGAGGCCCATAGAGGTTAAGTGACTTGTTTAAGGTCAGATCAATAGCTCAATTAAGATTTAAACAAAAAAACAGAACTCCCTTCACCACCACAGCCTTATACTAAGAAGGCTTAGTAACAACTTGTAGCTTTAAAGGAACAATGCACATTATGCTCATAACTAGTTATGTACTCGGGAATCATGTAGATGATAGGGGTTTGCCTTGGTAATGAGATCAGAGACCAATGGAACACAGGTACTGTGTGTCACATTTTTTATATACGTTAAAACTTTTTCTTTCCTGCTGAGTTTCTTTAGACAAACTATTTTCTTTTAGGCCCTGAACCTTTGGGACCATCCAACTTTGCATGACTGTCTTAAATCCAAGTCAATCATCTTCAAGTTACACTATTTTACTAGTGAAGGATGGCCTTTGACAAAAATAACCAAATCTCTCTCTTGATCTATTAATTGGTTATCAGATTTCAGTATTTTTAAAGTGAAGCCACCATCTTATTTTTTGCAAGTATTTACAATTCTGAAGGCTCTAACCTCTATTTCATTTCCCTATTCAAATCGGTATCTTTTCATCATTCTACCCTTTAGCACAGAGAGAAGGTCCTACCAAACCATTTTTTTTTTAACCTGGTTGCTTTCCATGTAAAGTTGAAAGCTCTGTAACAAGAAGCTTCTTTTTGAAATACAAACTAGGAAGAGCTTCGTAAGACGGAAAGGAAAAGAATTGGCTAAAAGAGCACCCTGGGTTTACCTGTTAATCAGCCATTCCTTTCTGAGTTGCTCATCAGAACCATCCGTGCATCCAATATTTGATGTGGTTTGATATTGCTCTCCTTGCCATTCATGCAAATTGCTCCTGTGCAGGTGAGATGTTGGGGAAAAGCTTTCAAGTCCCTTCATGAAAAGCAGAAAACAAACTTGAACTTGGAATAGGACACTCCTTGTTTTGCAACCCAACCCCTGGCAACCACAGTTGGTAAACCCAGCTGGGGTGTTCCTGAGTTCACCTGCTACTAATTGAAGCCTTAATAAAGGCAAAACCTTTGACCTCCATGCTCCAGGCCACTCACCTTGTGCAAATTTACATTTTAACATCAGTTTTTAAATGTGCTACATCCCAGAAAAAAGAAAGCATCTGATGCAATGAAATATGCATATCAAAGCTCAAAAAGCAATGGGAGAATTCAATGAATGCTAAATTATGGGTCTACAGAGAGCTGCCTTTGTTAAAATCTACATGCCAGTATCTGTAAACTCCAGAGTATTCAACCAAAGGCAGAGGGGCAAGTGTACCTGGCAACCCTTTACTTTTTTTTCTTTCTCTCTTTCTCTTTTTTTATTCTTTGTGACACAGAGGGAAGACTTTCTAAAATATTAGATGAAAGCCCCCTTTTAAAACTCCGTTTGCTTTGTAGCGGCTTTCTAGCTGTTCTGCATACTTAAAAGTCGTCACCACCTTGAGTAGATTACATGCTTTTAAAAATATATTGTACCTCTCAGAGCCCCTAATACAGAGCCGTCCAACCTGCATTCTAAAAATGTCTCATTGTCACCCTCACAAGGATTTCTGTGAAAGAAAGCAAAGCTAAACAAATCTTTTTTAAAAGCGACAACAATGCTTTGTTGAAGTCATCTTCAGCGCCACTTCCAGCAACACCCAGGACTGTAGACAGAAAGCTATTTAGAGCATTGAAAACAGCCTTATTACCCTGCCATTTTTGCACTTTTTTTTTCGTGACATTAGAGAGTCCGAAGTGACATACATTTTTTATAGCTTCATAAAGTCGTCTCCTGACCGGGTCACCCTTCTCATAACTAGGGAGCAGAACGCTTGAAAAAAGCCATTCATCAACGTGAAAGGAGCCACTGTCTACTGGCTCCAATATGCACACAGTCTGGCAAGATTCAGCTCAGTGCAAATGCTAACTTACTCCTTTGCTAATGCCAAATGACCCGCTCACTTCTATTAGCACACAGAAGGGGACAAGAAGGGCATGGTTGCTGTCCGTGTCTGCATAAATGCTTTTCAAGATATAGCCCAGGATCAACACTTCTTGCTAATGTACTGAACACATAAAAAATTAGCTTTATATTTATACTAATTAAATATTCAATTAAACAAAGATAAAATTATGGGAAGAAAATTTGTTCTTGCCTAATGGACTATCTCCCGTTTATTACTTTTCCGCAGATATACCATTAAAGTTTCAGTGGAAAGCGGCAGGAATTGTTGCTCTGATTTTTATTTCTTCAACCTCTCTTCCCCGGTTGTTTTGTTCAGATGTTCCAATGCGGAATTGTCCATCCTGTGGGATAAAGAACCAACCCTGAATACATACTGACCCCAAGGTTTTGTTTTTTTTTTTTTTGGTCCAGTTGAAACAGGCAGCCTTAGGGGTATAAGTCCATCCAAGGAGGACTTTTCCTTGGAATTAGTAGCCTAGTTCTGGGAATCATAGGTCTGTGCCATCTGAAGGCTCCATGCTTGAGCTGGGTTTCAGCTTAGCTCAGACTGAGGTCTTGTAACAGATGCAGCCATGCTTCTGATTAAAAGAAGCAGGCTGCCCTAGACATATGGCATAATGGGTTAGTTCACTGTGCTTTTTGCTTTTGAAGCCTAGGTTCAAATCATAGTTTAGGTTTCAAATGAAATAGAATTGGGCTAACCTCACGCCGTTAGTGTGTATTTTTGGTTTGGCGGTCCTACTTGCTTAGTTCTAAAAGGAGATCAGTAGGGCAAGGGCAAATTTTCAGTAGGAAATATGTGTGTGTATACATGTACATGTGTATGTTTATACACACATACACACATGTATATACATACATGTATATAGGGCTGACAGAGTGATAATTGGAATAAGTGTTTATTCCAATAACCATAATTATATTCCTATTACATCATCTGCAGTATTTTAAAAATTGTAACCATAACACTCAGACCAAAAGAGAATACTATTGGCTGTGTGTGTGTGTGTGTGTGTGTGTGTGTGTGTGTGTGTATTTAAGAAAGATATCAGATTGACAGCTGGAGAAAATGTGTTTCTAGTTGTTTTTTTTTTTAATCTAGACCAGCACCAGCCACTCTGTGTATCTGCTGTGAGATTCTCTCATCACTACTGTCTGCCAAATGTATAGATACTAACACCCAAAGGGGTCACCTCCAAGAAAAAAATGGCCATTTAGTTTTTCTCCACTGTGCAGAGATGGCCTCTCTGTTATACCCTTACCTTCTGAGGCCAAAGACTGACCTTGGAGGATTGTTGTCCTTACACTTTCTGAAAACTAAATCCAAATGCATTTCAAAAGGGAAAAAGAAATCTCCAGAAAGATATATTTTCAGAAAGATCACAAGGGATTGGGGAAGTCGGGGGCTGAGATAGATGGGGAGGAAAAAGCAACATACCATTTATTTATTCCATACTATAAGAGTATAGGTGTTTGAATTTTTACAGTTACATTTCCAATTTCTATTTCCAATTTTTTAAAAAAGTCTGAAAGTGCTGTACAAAAAGCTTTGCAATTCTAAAAGGATTAATCTAAGTGGCCATCTACAAATTCTGAGTTTTCTTGTTGTTTTTTAGACAACAGATGGTGATGCAATGACATCTCATTTGAATTTAAGGCCCAGTTATAAATTTAAGTATAAAATAAAATATTGGGATTAATAAAGATCACATCTGCAAAAATCTTTAACAATAAATATGAACTATGTAGTCCCTAAGGCCTGGATCTTTCTTCCCTTGCCCACATCATCCCCAAACTCATAATTTCTTACTTCCTTTAGACCATTGCTCATTAGAAAATCAAGTTCCCAAATCTAGTTGAGCAAACTGTACGTTGCAAACAGTGCCTGCCAAGGTCTAACCACCAGAGTCTGATTCTCAAGCTGATTTATTCTGACCTCTAATCTGAGAGAAAATGAATCAGAGTCCTGTTCTAAGTAACTATCACCTAGTAATCTAAGTGGTGCAGTGAACTGAATATAGTAGATTTGGAGAGACCTGAGCTCAAATCTTGCGTGACACTTAAGATCTCTAAGCAAGTGACTTCCCTTCTGTCTGCTTCAGCTTCCTCACCTGTAAAACTGGGATAATAATAGCACCTACCTCCCAGATTTGTAAGGACAAAAGGAGATAATATTTGTAAAGTACTTGGGCACCTTGAAGCATAACATAAATGTTATGTTTTATGTATTATATATGTATTATATGTATTACATATATTACATACATATGTATAATATTATATATTACATAATATAAATATTATGTAATATAAATTAACAAAATAAAAAACAAACAAACAACACAAACTGGTTGCTCATAACCTAACTCAGAAAATTCCAAAAATGAAAATATCAGTACTTTTCTTAAAAACAAACAAACAAACCAGCAACAGTTGAATGAAGTTTGTATGTAACGTGAAATGTTCAGAAGGCAAAACCTTTAAGGATGTGACGAAAAGTAGACTTGTATGATAATTGGGAAAAAAAAACACAAATAGTTTTTTTATGGTTAATTAAAATTTTATTTTCTTTTTATTCAATTCATTTCATGTTAAACCAATGTGAAAGGGTTTTTTTCCCGTTCAGATACAACTTCAGATAATTATTATATTACATTTGTAACATTGGTTACTTGGATAAATAGGTTTGCTCTAAGGATTATATTTAATCTGCATACTTGGTTCCTTACCTTCCAGAGCAAGGAATTACTTTTATGTGTTATTTTCTTGTCCCCAGTTTTGCCAAGTTATGACATTAAATGTAGAATAACTCTAAGATGGCATATTTTGGGCCTTACATAAAAGTCTGCTCAATCCAATCCTAACTCTTATTTAAGATCTTGAATTTCTCTAAAACCCCACTATTACCAAGAGACGGCACCTTGCTTTCTCTGCCTTTCCTGATTATTGTTCACCCTTGTAAGTTCACATATCCCAAATGAAGGGTAAATGTGAATACAATGCAGGAATAGATGATTTGTTCTTAAATTTACAGAGAATTAAAGACCAGATCTTGGGGGATTATAGATTAAACACTAGAAGGGACCTTTAACACCATCTGATCATATCCCCTAATTTTACACAGGAAGAAACTGAATCAGAGAAAGTAAGTGAATTACCCAAGATCACATAGGTAACGAGTATCAGAGTAAGAATTCGAACCTAGTTCTTTTGATTCCAAATCCAACAAGTTTACCTCTGTATCAAGCTATATCAAGATTTCTCAGTGGGGAAAGGAAAAAGTATTATATAATTATCCTTGTTAATTAATAACTGGTATGTATGTAGCATTTAAAGGTTTGTAGAGCAATTCACATATATTTTCTTATGTATGTATGTTTGTATTATGTATTTTCATATAAATACGAATATGTATTTTCCCAAAATAATTCAGAAAGCTAATAATATCTTTTAAAGATGACAGATGAGGAATCAGAGGCTAATAGCACTCAAGTGATTTGTTCATGCTCGCATAATGAATACATTTTAGAGGCAAAATTTGAACACAGGTCTTTCTTGTCTCTAAACCCAGCATTCCTTCCCCTGTACCATGCTATCTTTCCTTAATGGCACTGTTAGGGCACTCCTTCTCCCCCAAATGTGATAAATTAGTTAGAAATTTTTCAATAAGTTTAAACCAAAATGAAGCTCAGGATGATATAATTAATCAGGATCCAATAAAAGGCTCTAGATTAAATTACACTGGAATTTTGACAAACGGTATTTACTACAAAGCACAACTCCGCAGGGCAACAGGTCCATTTTCAGACCCCGAACAGAAGGATATAGCTCGCCTTGTGACAAAATGCTAACCCGGGGATTCTCAACCATGTATGGTTTGGACTCTGAGGGTCCAAAAGGATCTGTGAGGGTCTTTGAGGTTCTCTGACATAGCCTGGATTCTGAGGACCCCATCCCTACCTCCTTAAATTCCCAATTATTTGGATTCACCGTCTACACTGGCTGGGTTAATGCAGTAATTGCTAATCTTGTCCCAGAATTTGGGAAACTTCCATAAAACCTCAGTGCCTCCTAGGAGACAAGGTTTCCTTTCCATTAAGAAACATTTTTGTGTTTATGAATAGGGAATATATTCTTTAACAAAAAACTAAGTGAAAGAAGTTGCTGGAGGATTCATCATATTTATATTAGCTGACCTTCACTACTTTACGTTTGCCTTGATTAGGAACCTAAAACCAGACGCAGATGCAAAATCTAGGAGGGAAAATAAAAAGGTCGATTTTCAACCCTGAAGGCCTTATTTTTAACCATTTTTAATAGAAGAAAAAGAGTCTCATCATGCCTACAATATTCAAAACAGTCAAACATGAAATGCTCAATGAGTAAATTTTCTCTCTAGATCATTGTATAGCTACTTTACACCAAACCTGAACGAGCTAAAAAAAACATTTCCAGGATCTTCAGTCTAGTTTGATATCTGGTTATTGAGTGCTTTAAGATTTTCCAAATGCTTTCCTCTCAAAACGAAGCCATCATTTGAATTCTCTTCCTGAAAGTGTTTTTTTCTTTCTTCTCATAACTTGAAATTCAAAAATATTTTCCTTATCCCCTATTTATCAATTTAGCATTTTCTATACAAACAGGCATTTCTAAAATTCATTTTTACATATTCATCTTCTCAGTAAAGCTCTTAATCAGCTGCTGCCTCAGGCTCTTGTTATGTAGCCTCCTTTTTTTTTTCCTAAGTGGATTGATGGGGACAGAAAGAGGTCAAGTGATTCACTCAAGGTCACACAATGGAGTCAACAGCCCCACCAGGATTAGCCTTCCGGGTCCTGGGACTAGCTGCACTCTGGGGCCAACAAGATCACAACTGCTGCCATAAAGGCATTTTCTTACAAGCACTCAGGGACAGAAGCAGCTGAAGGCTCACACTTAGCTGAGTGTGAAGGGAAGCCAGATTTTTCCCAATGATAAAGAAAAATAGATTTTTGAAGCTCTCATATTACTGAGCAGTGGAATGGAGGAAACATATGATATATCTGCCTACTATCAGAGATTAATAATTTCTCTTTTGCCCAAATTCATCTAAAGGAGTAGAAGAATGCTGAGGGCTTAATGCCTTATGCATCAATTTTCATAATGTAATTAACATGGTATTTGCCTCTGTATAAATTGCAAACATTTAAAAATAAGAAAAAAAATTTAAAAAGTTGTAGTAATGCTTTATGATTTTTAAGGTCCTTTTATTTCATTTTATCTCACTCCACTCCCGCACAACAGGCTGGAGAGGCATGATGGGCATCTTTATGCCTGTTTTACAAATGAGTGAATGAAACTCAGAGAGATTGTGCCACAGCTGGTGAGTGGTAAAACCAGGTTGTGACTGCCTCATTCTCCCTCTGCCCAGATCAGTCCTGTAAGCTTTCATCCATATAAGCCAAAGAATGCTTGGGATGGGGGTTAGGGAGATAGAGGGGATGGGAAGGGAGGGGTGGCTTGAGGGGGGAAAGGAAACTGTGCAGAAAGACTCAAAAACTTCCATATAGAACAAGACCCTTACAGACCATTAGAGGTAGAAATGAGCATAGAGGTCACATCTAAAAACCTCAATTTACAAATGAGGAAGCTAAAACCTAGAGAGTTTGAAGACTCAGTCCTCTGAATTCTATATTCAGTGCTTTCTCTACTACAACAGTATAGCCAGTCGATTAAATCCGCATTCCCAGTAGTCTAGTTTCACTACCTGCCATGTGAATATAGAAACCAATACCACCCTCTCCTGAACATCAGTCAACTTCCCTCCTACCCAAGTGTACTTTTGACTGCTCTGTCCTTCTGTTCTTACATTATTTTGCCCTTTGGAAGTTCCACTTCATTACCAACAAACACCTTTACTTTTCTTCCCTCCTTCCTTTTCACCCCACTTTCCCCTAACACCCCAACACAAGTTTAAATCAGAGTCATTGTGAATTACACCCCTTCTACGTCCTGGTTTGAACTGAAATCAGCATTTTCCAGAAAGTACTCACATCTCCTACAATCTTCTCCATGGGTTCCCACCTTATTTTCCCACATATACTTCCATTGACTCACAGGGCCAGGAGAGGCTAGTACAGTCTTTCCCAAACGCTACTGCAAAGCATTCCTCTATCACCATCTTTCCATAACATTTACTCCTTTCATAGTTCATGTAATTACTTTACAGTACCCTCTCCCCTTCCTTGTTGCCATTTCCTACAGACCTCCGGGTCCCTACCAACTCTCCCAGCTTTCAGAAGTATTGTAGTGGATAGAATAGTGGGACTGAAGTCAGAAAGCCTTGAGTTCAAATCTAACCTCGGGCATTTATCAGCTGTGTGACCCTAGGCAAATCACTTAACCTCTCTTCCCTACAGTTTCCTCATCTGTAAAACTGGTATAATAAATACCAGCTATCTCCCAGAGCTGTTGTAAGGGTCAAATGGGATAATAATTGTAAAGTACCTCCCAAGGTTCTGTCCTTAGCTCACATCAGTTCTTTTTTTGCATGTGCTTTCCCTTGGCAATCACACTGGCTCCCCTGTCTTTAACAAGTACCCTGCAGATGATTTTCAAATCTGTCTCTAGCTGTGACTTCTAGACTTGCTGCCTACTGGATGTCCTTTATTGTTGTCCAGTCATTTCAGTCAGGATTGTGACCCAATTGGGGGTTTTCTTGGCAGATACTGGAGTGGTTTGCCATTTTCTTTTCCAGCTTATCTTATATATGAGGCAAACAGTGTTAAGTGACTTGCCCAAGGTCATACAGCTAATGTGTCTAAGATCAGATTTGAACTCAGGTCTTCCTGACATCAGGCCTAGTACTCTACCAACTTCACTAGCTAGCTGCCCTACTGGATGTTCTAAATCTCAGCATGTTTCCAAATGAACTTTTTAATCATTCCCCAGAAATTTGTTCTTTCTTCTGAATTCACTTTTTCTCTAAGTGGCACAGCATCTAGTCTCTGATGTATGAAAACTTTTTCTTTTCCTTCCTTTTAAGATGCATATATCCAGTCACTTACCAAGTTATCTTGGTTCTTCTAAATTAGTTTACATTCATTCCCTCCACTTTATTCCTACTACAACCATCCCAGTACAGGAAATTATTTCCACTGGCCTGGACTATTACAATAGATCAACAAAGGGCCCACAGTGTTCCAAGAACTGCTTTCCTCCTTAAAGTTTACAGTTTGCCAAGCCTAAAGAGGGAAAATGAAAGGTCAAATACATATACTTCAAAGAGCTAGTATTTATTTTTTTTAAAAAAAAACCTTACTGACCTCTAATGAAAATAAATCTAAAAGCTACAAAATCTGTCCAAAAGTACATTCTCATATTTTATATGGGATCAAGGATTTGTTTTTCTACTTAGGGTAAAAGACGACACATTCAATAATTGAGGGACTCCATTTGGAAAAAGAGTACAAATGAATAGGCCTTCCCTCATGCCCTTCTCAATTTAAACCAAATTTAAAGTTTATATACAATGTCAAACATGTTTCTCATGAAGTGCCTTTGTGTAGCCTAATTCTTCTAAACATGCCTGTATTTAGGCCTATGAATTGCAGAAATGGAAATACCATATAGAAGAGGAAGTATCCTAGTATTTTTGCCTTTCTGAATCAGGAACTACAGGAATCCTTTATAACCTCCTGACCAGACTCATGATTGAAGAAATTCAGGTAAGAACTTGACTTTTATCAGAGCCATATTCACCGACTCCTTGATTTCTACAAACATGCTGAATTAGGACCCCAATGTTTTGATTCGGGATGGCCCAGTGTTAAGAACACTGGATATGCAGTCAGAGGAACTGGGTTCGAATTCTGATTCAGAACACTTACTGCCTATGTGACTTTAAGCAAGGTTTAAGTTTCAGTTTCATTAACTGTCAAATGAGAGAGCTAAATTAGATTGACCTCAACAGCCCCTTTCATCTCTAAATCTATGATGCTCTGATTTCTCCAGAAAGTGTATGGGGAACAAATATACTCTGATCTTTAGTAAAACAAGTACATCTAACTTAAATGTACTTTTTTGAACAGATTAGAAACTACAGAATTGTGAATTTTTATTGCCCAAAACAATATTTTGCCATCATAGAAAAAGTGGTTTCTCATGAGTTGAAGGATTTGTGTTTCATTTCCCCTTCTTTCCTCAAAGGTTTTATCTTTGACATAGAAATCAAAGGCAGTTATCCTAAAATAGGAAGAAAAATACTCTGCCAAAACCAATAAGGAAAACTTTCTTAATGGAACGTGGTTTTATCTTGTCCTGTATCTAACATAGACTTTCCTTGGGAAAATACCAGCTAAAAGTTTCCCTTAACTGTCAGCCTGGGAGTAAGAGTGTCTGGACAAAAAAAAGTAGAGGGAGTTCTTGGGTTGGTTGGCTTGAAGCAGAAAGCCAATGTAGATAATTCAGGCCAAGACAAAAAAAGTACATTTGGACTAAGGTCACACACAGCCATCTATTTGTTCAATTCAAGAATACCACGTCTATGCAGCAGTGTCCGGATGGGTCTGCATTGATGAAGTGAACCTGAGATTTCCTTCTGCTTTTTCTGATATAAAAAGACAGTGGTTGGGTAGTGGAATGGCATTCTGTATTTTTACTTCTATTAGCATGACCTTGGTAAAATCAGACACACAGTTTAAATCCCCACTTGCCTCTTTCCTATTTAGACTCAAATTGGAGAAATGAATTTATGATTTTGAATCTACCTGTGAAGGGACAGCTTAGATGGGAAGCTGTAAAATTCAATTAATTATTATGATGAGCCAAAGTTTACAGATAATTAAGATTTTTAAGTTTGTGTCTACATTTGCTGATTTGATGGACTAATTTATATATCAAGCACAACCTCAGAAATTATATATGACTGGGGAAATGGCAGTTCTGAGCTGGTGAAAAATCATATTCCTGGGGTGGCTAGGTGGTGCAGTGAATAGAGCACCGGCCCTGGAGTCAGGAGGACCTGAGTTCAAATCCAGCCTCAGACACAGAACACACACACCAAAAAACTAGACATGTGACCTTGGGCAAGTCACTTAACCCCAATTGCCTTCCAAAAAACCAAAAAATTTATTTATAAAAAAAAAAAAAAGAAAAGAAAAATCATGGTCCTAAAATGTAAGGGAGGTATCTTAGAAATCATCTCGAAAAAATTCTTAATCTGACAGACAAAAGAAGGCAGGCCCAGAGGGGTCAGAGCCCAAACTAGCATCCAGTTTGCTTGACTCCCAGGGCAGCGCTCTTTCCAAAAGGCCACATTTCCTTTCTGTAAGCTGGCTCCATGGGTCGAAAAAGGGGACCTATGCTTACTTTTGGCTCAGTGTGCCATGATTTGTATAGAACTTAACTTTGGATCACATGTACATGCATGAATCTCTTAACTTTCCCATAGTGTGTTGCATTTCTTCAAAGAAGCAAAGAATAATACTGTACCTTGAGCGAAGAAGTCTGAGAATCACGAGTTGAGGGACTTTCAAAAGTATAGGGTAATTAATTTTAGTAATAGTAAAGTTCTTTTTTTTCCCCTGAGGCAAATCTCAACTGGGTCAGCTCTAATGAGTACATATGACAATATATTCCTTCACTGCATCATAGTTGCATGCTCTACCTAGGAAGACCATGAATTCTCCATGCTTTAAAGGACAGTTTCAAAAATCATCCTGAAAACAAATCTTTGACTAAGACTAACCTTCTGATGATGAACCTCTATGAAGACAGGCTAGACTTTTCTAACAGACATTTGGTTTATTCCCTTTACTGTCTATTTTGGATGTTTGTTCCAACTTGGTATGGCTTGAAGCAATGTTTCCTTTGCTGGTGTAGCCTCTGAGAATCGCATTCACACCATGATGAGCATCACAGTAAGATTTTGGTGGAAGATAACTGATCGTAGTTGGTAACATACACACACACACACACACATATGTATGTATGTATATATGTGTATATATATGTATGTGTATATATATATATATATGTATATATATTTAGATGGATGGATGGATGGATATATGTAAACACCTGAGGCGGTATGTATAATGAACAATAGGCTAGCTGTGTAGTTAGAGGACTGTCTTTTGTCACTGGTTTACAATCTATGGAATGGAAAATCACTCCAGTATCTCTGCCAAGAAAAACCCAAATGGTGTCAGGTAGAGTTGGACATGACTGAAACAACTGAACAACAATCTTAGGCAAGCCATTGACCTGGAATTGAACTAGATAGCTTCTAAGGTCCTTTCCACCTCTAAATCTATGACCTTTAAGAAACTGATTAGCAGAATTATTTGTGTATCATTTTGTATGGTTTGCATGTACAGAATTATCTGTTGGATATAGCACTGAAGTAGGAATCAGGAAGACTGGGTTTCAGATCCCAGCTCAGACATTAGATGAATGCCATAGGCAAATCATTTAATCTGTCCAAGACTTAGTTTTCTCATCTGGCTCAGTGTTTAGAGCGCTGAACTTAGATTCACAAAGAACTGAGTGCAAATGTAACTTCAGATTCTTACTATCTCTGTTCATGGACAAATCACTTAATCTCTCTCATTCCTCAGCTCCCTTGTTTGCCTAAAAGACTATTTTGCAGAGAACTCACGCAAGGAAGGCACCCACATGGTAGTCAGAAGAAGTGATACAAAGATACTCTCAAGGTCTCTCTGAAGAACTTTGGAACTGATTGTGTGACATGGGAGACACTGGCAAAGCCCAACATGGTGTAGCCCCATCAGAGAAGGAGCTGTGCTCTGTGAGCAAAGCAGAATTGTAGCAGCTCAAAAGAAATGTGAGATGTGCAAATTTAGAGAATCCATCCCAAAGGGTCACTTGAGCTATTTGTGCCTGACCTGTAGGAGGGCACTCCAAGCTCATATTGGTCTAATCAGTCATAGTTAGACACACTGTAACTTGCCTTCAACATAGTGATGTCATTTGGGTCCTCCTGGAAAATGAAGGACAAGAACCAAGCAACCAAAAATAAAGATCATAACAGACTCTCCCTGACAAGGCTGGTGTGATGATTAAATGACATAATATATGCAAAGTCCTTTGCTCAACTTCATACACCACAAAAAGGGGAAATAGCATCAACATAATTATTATTTATAATGTATATAAATAGTGCTTTGTACCTCCTGCACTTACTGAATGGTTATTTGTGATCATTATCTCTTCCTTACCTGACTTTAAACTCCTCTGATGAAGGACTCATTTTTATTTGTACCTTCTTCCATTTCTAGCAGCTGCGATAGCTACTTCATAAATGTTTTTAATTGAATTAGCTAGGAAAATGTCCTTAAAATTAAGGACTTTCCTTATGTAAGAATAATATGACCCCCATAATGCAATATTTTTATGTTACCCATTCATTCAGCTAACTTTTTTCAATGCTATATTGTAGTTCAGTCCCCAAATGAAATTACAACAAATTCTAAATTAGTGGACTCCAAATAAATATGGTTGTAGTTATATATAATGTATGACATTATACACAATAATTAGCATTTATATAGGGCTTTAAATTTTGCAAAGTGCGTTACGTATATTATCCCATTTGATCCTGACAACAACCCTATGAGATATGCATTTCTATTTTTCCTGTTTTACAGATGAGGAAAATGAAAGTGAGAAAAGTTAAATGACTTGCCCAAGGTCACAAGCTAGCAAGTGCTTCAGGAAAGACTAGAACTTTGGTCTTCCTGATTCCAAATCCAATATTCTTTCCAAGATGTTGCCAATTCTAGTAACTATATTTCACAGACATCTTTGTGTGTTTATTTGTTTTAAGAAAAACCAAACTAATTAGCTTAGCCATTACTGCAATAATACAAGATTTCTCCAATTGCTTTATCTTACAAAGCACTATAAATTACTCCAAGTCATTTTAATACATGAAACATCACTCCACTTCAAAGATGGGGAAAACACTTGTTTTTGTCAGAATGATCCAAATATTTCAGACAAAAGGATTTTACACCAGAATTATCTGGTTGATTATCCCAATTGTACAATTTCCTTGTATATAAAGATTTATACTAGAAGATTAACTTTAGTGGAGAGTGAAGCTGGTAATTCTGATTCTAGACATTAAAAAAAAAAATCCACTGATATTTTATCTGAAACCATTATATACAGAAGCAGACCTGGTGTTATATATACTGTGATCAATGATACAATTTATTTATAGGTAACAGGGGCCTAGCAGACAAGGGCCCAGGACCCTAAGTAAACATTATCTGCTCTTCCTCGGTACAACTTATATGGGTCCTTGGTGAGCCTGCTTCTGAAAAAGCATATTGGTGTGCTCAGTCCTCTACTTTAGAGCATACACAGGTTATTCTGTGACTGTTCCAGGGCTTTACTCTGTGATGACAGAAACCCTTCTAACTGGCAAAATAGAGCCAGCCCTGGGTATACATTAAAGAGACATGAACAGGATGGATCTCTCTTTCCTGATAGCCATTAAGGAAAGGAATTCTTTGGATAGGAAGATACCTCAGCATTTATCTCCCCACTAAGCTCTCTTTGTGGCCTGTGAACACCCGGCCCTGCTCTTTCCTCTGTCCCTGTTCGCCTTTCCAGATCTTCAGAAAATAAAAAAATAGAGAGGGAAGGACCTTGTGAACTTCGAAAGTTTGGAAGAGAATCAGGTAAAGAACTTGTTTGACCTAACATAGTAGCCCATCCATTGGCTAAACCAAGTCCTAGGATCTTGATCTCAGGGAACAATGTTTATGGCTACCGCTTTTAAGTTTGAGATCACTCTCCCAAGGACTAAAGTGTAGAGAGGAGAATATGCCCTACTTCAGGGGGCTAATTTTTCCACTTTCTTTGTTGCTAATCTTTTCAGTAATTCTCCTTTTATAAAAGCTAATTGATGTTAATTGATTGATAATGAGGAGGAATTAACTGGTAAATGATTTTGGGGGCAGTAATCACTGGTGACTGATGTGGGAGGAATACTAGAATGGGGGCTTGAGCCAATAGCTGAAGAACCCCACAGCCTCTTAGGGGTAGCATACTCCCAGCACACTGAAGTGGAGGGGTAGGCAGTTGAACTCGGAGGACTCAATCTGCTAGTAGTTGTCCTAGTAATAAATACCAGCTAGTATATACTATGTGAGCACACGTGTGTGTGTGTGTGTGTGTGTGTGTGTGTGTTAAATATATACTAGCAGGTGAGTATACATGTATATATGCACACATATACGTGCACATATGTGGATTGGGAAAGTTATTATCTTTCTACATATACTTATTGAGAGTCTCCATAAAGTACTTCTTTAATGCCTTATTGTGGTATAGAGGTGACCATGTATTCTTGTAGATAATGCCAGAGTAGCCTAGTACACCAAAGATATCAAGTATGGAACTGAAGTGTTTGTCATTTGAGTACCATTCCAGTTAACTTTAAAAAAGGTTTATCACCAGAGGATTCACCAGTAGTGATATTTTTTTGTTTGGCCATAGTAACTCATGAAACAATATACTACGGCTTGGAGGCTTTAAAGTTTTGAAGTATAGCATATTAGTTAAGCTGAAGTTCATTTGGGAATCAGATGGAATTAACACAAATCCTATCAGGAAACATGAG
Source organism: Pseudochirops cupreus (assembly GCA_028627135.1). NCBI lineage: Eukaryota > Metazoa > Chordata > Mammalia > Diprotodontia > Pseudocheiridae > Pseudochirops > Pseudochirops cupreus. Next base: position 473,364,011 of record CM053582.1, read on the forward strand.
AGGTGTAGGAATGAACAACCATATAGCAACATTAAGAGAGGCATCAGGCAATAGTGGAGAGAGATGGCCTTGGAGTCAGGACAACCTGAGTTCAAGGCATGCCTCTAACACAGCCCAGCTTTCTGACCTTAACGTCCTTTATCCTCTCAGTATATTAAGTCTCTGTAAGACTCTATAGAAGATGCCCATCCTCATTGCTAGAGGGAGCTTCCTCATCTAGGAGTTTCTGATATTGATGAAATCACTGGTCCCACTCCATCCCCTATACCTAGTATACTGCATACAGCACAAAATAACAGGGCAATTGATACTCTTTATACTGATAGGAGACGCTAAAAATGCCTGAAGTTCAGGTGGTTCAGCTTTCTTACGTCCTTTCCAAAAACCTCTTCCTGTAAATGTCCAACAGGAACAGATAACTACAATAGCCAAATACCAGAACAAAACCTAAACAGTAAAGACTCAACTTCTCATTTTTCCCAATTAAATAGGAGCTTCAGCAGCAATCCCAATTCTGAATGCCAATTATGCCTTCTCAAACTCTCCCTTTGTGGATACCTGAACTTAGTAAGAGGTATAGAAGGAGACAATTGAAACAGAACTCTTAAACGAAGTCCTTAAGAATTAAAATCTTGAGATATGTTATAGGTCTTTGGAACATGAGTGCCTGGTATAAAAAGCTTTGGGATGTTTTCTCATGTCAGGAAATCCCCTTTGATTATATCACATACTTTGTTTCACTTGCCACATTAGACAGATTTGACTGTTTCTTGCTGTGAATCAATTCTACCTGAAACAGGTAAATGCAATCGTCACTGTCCCTACCGAACTCACCTGTGTGACGGATCTGAAGGCTGGCAGTAGCCTGGGGGAGGAGAAGGGCGTTACCAGGAATGTCAACTACACAGGGAGTTACTGAATTCTCTAGGTAGGATACCTTCCCCCTCCGCCCCCGCTTCCTCCACCTCCTCTCAGTATAGTTGAACTTTTAAGAGGCCCAGGAGAAAGAAGAAATAAGACTTTAAATAATTTATTTGGAGAAACAGTCAGTGAAGAGGAACAAATAATGTTTCGCTAAAAGAACTGGGACCTTTGACACTCCCCTTTTCGCTCGGGTACCTGGAGCCCTAGCCGGATTGCATTAGTGAAATTTTCATTTGATGGCATTTTAATATTCTGCCTTGATGACTTTTTAGCAACATTTACTTTCAGAGGTCTCGAGTGTTCCCTCGGAGGAAATGAAACATGTCAAAGCCCATTACAAAAATCAAAATTTAAATACCTCGGCCACGTTAGGGCTTCCACACAATCCCATCAGCGCTTAAACTGCAGCGCACAACTACTCATTCCCTTGCTCAGTCAGTAATGAGTACATTTGATGAAGCATTCCGGGGTCAGGGAACATACGGGAGTGATCTAACTTAACCCATTGATTGCCTATACTCAAAGGACCAGGGTGGCATTTTATGAAAATAAAATGTTAGAATAATTTCCTCCAGCACTTAAGGGAACTGATTTTCTTTCCTCTTTTGGAATAATTACAGTGTTGAACGGACATTATTTATTAATGGTTATCAATATAACATTAATCAACATTAATAATAAATATTGATATTGATATGTATTAATAATTAAATATACTCTGTCTCAATAATAAATATTTATTAATTGTAATATTTATGGGAACCAGGAAGGTTCTGGTAAAGAAAGGGTTAAGCTCAAGTTTAACTATTCTTTGGGAAGATCTGGCTAAATATTCCCTAGGAAACAAATCTTTTAAGCTTTCATTCACCTGAAGTCCCTACACAACTGTTTGCTTATTGCTGCACCATTTTAAAGAGCTCTTGCCTTCTGAGACTGAAAGAAAATAAACACTAGCTTTGCTGAAGCAGACACTTTTTTTTCCTGTCCTTTCCCCTCACCATCCAGAAACTTCCCTTTGCTTTACTGTGTTCATCTTCAGCCAGACTGATTATCAGAGAAACCAAAGCTCTGTCTCCAGCTTGTGATCTGGCTCTCTGCAGCATATTACATTCCATGCAGCATCTTGAAGCTGGCCCCCTGAGTCCCCTGGACATTGATCTTGCATGCAAAAGCAATGCAAGCCACACATGTTGCTATTTGACATCAAAGTGGAAGCTGAAAAAATCCAATTCAGCCCACAGATTGCTATTCTTTCATTTGGTAGCCCGTTGCTTCTCCCTCTCGCTACCTCTCCCTGTCTCTCTTTTTCTCGTGCTCCCTCTCGCTCTCCATTCTGAGCATTTTAGATTTACATTCAAGTTGGGGAATTACCATGTCCCATGACCCTCCAAATAACCAGGTACTTCTGAAACAAAAGTAAGCTACAGACAACAGGTTACTGTTGATATTTCAGCTGCATTCCTCAAAAATGAGAGGTCTGTCCTCTAAAGTACAGCTCTAGGAGGAAACCACTGAGCCTAGTCTGACATCCACCCTACTGAGAAAATTGAAGACTTTTCCCATAAATCTCTGAGCAATAAGAGATAGCTCAGGTGGCAAGCTGGTAGAGCATAAGGAGAACTGGATTCGGAGCAGGAGACCCTGGCAGTGACACTTGCTACCTTTGTAGCTTTGGGCAAGGCTCTGTATCTACGTCATCTGAGAAATGACGGAATTGTACTAGATAACCTGTAAGGCCTAGATCTATGATTCTATGGATGTGATCTGGTATGAAAACAGGAGAAAGTACTTGATGAACATGAAATATTCTTTTCAAGCCCTCTGAAACAAAATTTCTGATCCTTCCATCAGGGACTAAAAAGATAGAACAGCCATTCTCTCTCTTAAAGATTTCCAAAAAGTTCACACATTTCCTTTCCTACTCTGGCAAAAATGCAAAAGCTTAGTGAGATTCTGAACAAAATTAATCCACTTTTTTGAAACTTCTGAATCACTTCCATTTGAATTTTGAGCTAAAGTGTTCATGGAGAGGTCATGTTAAATCGATTCAAACTTAGATTCCTCTAATTAAAATCCCCAGACTAACTACACTTGGATTCTGGTTGACAAACGCTATCAGTTGAAGCTTAATTCTCTGCAGCACATATTCCATTTAGGCTCACACTGGAGAAGTGAACTTTTCATTTTTTGCCCTTTAGGCCCTCAGACAAAGGGTGCTATTATTATGATTCCACTCACTGAAAACTAATACAAAGTTCAAGTTAAATATTTCAACATGAGAAAAGGTAGGAAACTCTCCACTGATGGCTGGTGTTCCACTACTAACTTGAAATTCCTTTCAGTCTCTATTCAGGAGCTATGTCCATCTTCACTGATTTATTAACCTTCTTTCTGTCACTGCCATTCTTCTATGGGCCTAGAAAAATACAGAGGAAAGAACTGATATGGTATGGAAATGAGGCTTAGTCATCTTCATAAGTATGAATGGAAATAAGGGAGCAGAGTCAAGTAACAGGCAGATACTTTAACTAAGAATGTCATTCTTCCTCCTTCCCCCACTTTTTGTTTCTCAAATAATGGCACAGCTAGCTATTAATGCAGAACAAAGTTTATTCTCTCCAGCACAGTAGAGCTGAAAGGCCACTGGAAATGGTGTCACAAGACCCAAATTTTAGCCCCACCTCCATCACTTGCTTGCTCAATGTCCTTGAACAGGTCACTTCATTTCTCATTTCCTCATCTGTTAAATAATGTAGTTTCAGATTCCTTTTATGTAATATAGGAATGTTTTTGTACTACCTTCCCAAAGTTATTGTAAGGAAAGTTCTATTCTATAAACTTTGCCACCTGAATTGACATGTGACCAACATGAGTACTATTTATGACAATGCAGCCCACAACCCATGCCCTCTTGTTCTGTGTGACTCTTTTCCATGTCCTCCTGGTAGGTCCACCTGATCATACATCACTGTAGCTACAATGCAAACATTATATAAGTGTGATTTATTATTATTCCTGGCAATACTGACACTACTTCCGCAAGATTTTAGTAGACTCATTCTTCTTTTCTGTTCCCACTAATAAAACCTATTCTCAGGTTCATTATACTGTGGTATAATTACTAATAACATGAACAATTGTTAAATATCTAACTAAAAGGGATAAAAACCTTAGAGTTGAATTTCAGACATCATTCAGTAATACATGTATAACTTGAGAGAGGTTAACAATCTTTCCAATTCAACTGAAATCATACAGTCTAGGAAGTCTACAGGAAGTTACCTGTAACCTTCCTTTAGCTTATTCAATCTATTCATCCCTCATATGCAAAATGAGACCTTTGCATTATTTGATTCAGCACATATCCTCTAGTTTTAAGCCATATAATCCCACTTAACCCATATTTAAGGTTTGTCCTAAGTGACTATACAAATGGCAGTGTTGTCTAATAGAAAGAACTAGGTTCTAGTCATTTATAAGCTTTATGATCCTGGACAAGTCATTTTACCTAGTTGAGACTCAATTTTTTTTTCATCTGTAGAATAGGTAAAGAGGAAAGTTAATGATCTATCAGGACCTTTGCAATTCTAAGATTCTTTGTTCCTATAACTTCTAGATTTCTGTTCTACTCCTGTTATATAATTGTTGTTGTTGAGTTGCTTTTCAGTAGTCTCTAACTCTTCTTGACCCAATTTGGGGTTTTCTTGGCAAAGATATTGGAGTGGTTTGTGATTTTACAGGTAAGGAAACTGAGGCAAACAGGGTTAAGTGAATTGCCCAGGGTTACACAGCTAGTTACACAGCCAGTAAGGATATGAAGTCAGATTTGAACTCAGAAAGATGTCTTCCTGACTCCAACTCCAGCCCCTCTACACACCGTGCTACCTTGCTGACCCATTTTATAATTAAAAAGCACCCAGACTCAAAGATGTACTGTATTTAGGTTTCTGTTGCTGTTTGATCTTTGAAGTGAAGGAACACATTAAACATACTATAAAGTTGTGTCCTCCATTGAAAAAAGAAAGACACATGAACATTCTGGAAATTTTCCAAACTGGTTATAACTATTGAGATTATAGAAGTTCCATCTTAAACAACAAAAGTCCAATACTTTCTTAAAAGAGCAAGGATTATAGAAAAGAATGGATACAGAAGGAAACCATTGACCATAAGAGTAGAACTTTTTCCTGTGACCAATGCGGTAACTTTGTTTGCTTATTTTCTAAAGTGTTTTCTCTTCCAGATCTATAAATACCTTTCATACTTATATTTCCCAAAGAGAGTTTTATCAAGTCAAACACTTCAAGATGACATGTAAACAACAAAAATACATAATCTAAACCACACAACAGTTATTCTTTGAAGGAACTATTGGAAAGTCAAAGGATGTATTTGAAACAGGGAGTGTTTGATTCTTCTTGATGAAAAGCAAAGACATAGAATTTTTTTATTTTCCCAAAAAAAAAATAGATACTTGTAATATGCTGCCAGATTGACACACCTAACATTTCAGCTATGGAATTTTTAAAAATAAAAAGGGGAAATATTGCAATTTACTTCGGTTTTTTATAATTTTTGAGGTGAGTGGCCTTCCCAGGAAAGTTGGATAAATGCCATCCCTACCCCTGCCTTCAATCTTCTGAAGAAAATTCATCATTGATACAGTAGACCCTGAAAATTCAGAACATTCAGCCTGCAGCAGTTGAAAACATGCTGTAGATATTTTCCCAACTGAGCCCACAGAAAAATGTGGCCAGATTATCCTGTTCTATGTTTCTCCATCTGACATGTCAATGAAATAAAGTCTCTCAGTGACAATATCACCATTCAGAAATGATATGGTTATAATTTGCTGTGGATATGTCAACCTGACCCAGGACCTGTGTATGGAGTCTCTGACCCACTTCTGTCTAATTTCGATGCCCATCCTGCCCCCCACATATATTATAAATCCACAGAGTGGTATGCTGTGCTGCTCTTCTGTAACATGAATTTATGCTAATAGCTGTCTGCATATGCTTATATCACATATCTATATTAAACTTAATAGTCTGTTACATTGCTTCTTAACCCTGTGTCCACACATGATTAACTTTTCTGATTTCTTTCAAAACCGTTATTAACACAGTGTAGCATTTCACTCAACATGTCACTAAGTTTCTCTGCCTAGTATGGGAGTTTGGAGTAATTATACAGCTATGCAGCTTTTACAAGCGAAACTACACACACAAAGAATTACAAACATATTAAAAATGAACCTTTTATTTTCTTATTTATTTACACAACCTAAACTTTAGGCATGGTGGCAAAAATCTACAGATGATCTCAAAGGCAGGCTATGACTGAGTGGACGTTTAACTTTGCATATATGTGTTAAGAAGAGCAATTTTAAGAAAAAACACAATTTTTAAAAAAAATCACTAAGAAATAGAAAGACAAGATATTACAGACAGAGAACAGACTCTTTAAAAAACCAAATTTTGTAGGTATTCTCCTTCAGTGAGAAAAAGCAAGGTAAGTATGAATTTGGAAGTAATTGGATATGTTCCACCAACTCTGATAGTTGATGACAAGCGAATGAATCTCTAACATTCAGAACTTCAGTTTCTATTACTGTAGGGTTGGGAAAAAATGTAGGAGGATATCCCAGCTGTTTAAAACTCCCTGGGAAAGAAAGCTTTGAAGTGGTTGTCAAGGGGTCGGTCTCCTTTTGAACATGCCCTCTTTATCCATACAAGTTGGCAGGAGCTCACACTAGAGCACAGCAAATCTTGAATTGGAAACAGGATGCCAATTTTACAGCACCGTAGTCCTCAAATCAGCCAGTAAATAGGTTTTAAAGAGATAACAGCTTTGCAAGATTCCTTCTGCCTCATGCAGCCAGTGGGCCATGTCTCAGACCTAAAGGACCTTTATCAAGGAAGTGGAATTTTAAACACACTGGTTGGAGAATCTTTGGCCCATGATCTGAGGAAGCCAATAAGCAGCTTAATCTTTGCATATGATCATAACAGATAAAATGTCACCATTTTGTGCCCAAAGGTAATTCTGTGTGCTTGTGAGTTACTGTAGTACTTTGCTTCCTAAGTTCCTAGATACCAGCATAAGAAACTTAAGTAAGTGTTAATATTTGTGTTTTTCAATTAATTATGCCTGTATTTTTTTCCTTGTAAGGGGGGAATCTATATGTGAAATTCCTGTCATGGATACACTCTGATGCAGATCAGTAGTGACTTATTGATAATTGGACTTAGAGAGATGTCTGGACTCAATGAGAGTTTCAGTGATTTGTTTATCAATGGTCACACACCTGATATATATAAGAAACAGAATTTGAGTCCAGGAATTCTCATTCCTAAGGCTAGTACTACATCCAAGATGGAATAATGTGCATATAATACAAGGTAGCCCCAAAAGTCAAAGCTATTTAAAGCTACCTAAGCTTTAAATAGCTTTGAAGTGCACCAAGAACTTTGTATGTGTGTATATGTGTATACATATACATATATATGCTGATAAATACATAATTTATTCACATAAAACATCAAAAATATATCACAATTATTTTAAAATATTGCCCCTCTAATTATAAAATGCATTTTAAATGATCAATATGTGATTAAAAATGTGGCAGTCTGTCTCATTGTTCCTGTTCCTTTTGTTCAGCAAATCTTTCAAAGCTCACATCATTTTTCAGGTAGATTCTGTAATAGTCATCTCTAAGTAATAAGTTAGTTGTGAGTTCTGGGGAAGATGTTAAATTTCATCAATGCTTCTTAGTTCTGGGGAGGCACTCTGTGGCTTGTCTAGTCATTCAAAAGTTCACACAACTTAGGGACAGAATATTTTCCCATGGTCACTTTAGGAGCTAACTTTAGGAATAGTCAACATCTGTCCATTTCGAGATCTACATAGAGTCCCTTCTTGAAGTGACAGAAACCAGGAAGATCTTCTTGCTTGATTGTAACAGTGCTAGGAATGAAAGATGAGAGGGGAAGGGATGCCTAGGAAAGAGGTCAGAAATCCATATAGACCCACAGAGGTCTGTGACAAACTACCTAAACTAAGTGGATGCAGGATTACGTTTTACTTACCTGTAGTCTAGCTAGATTTGTCTTTCAGTAAAAAGCAAGAACAAGAATTTGGCTTTATAATAATACCTGCCTGGTCTCTTCATGCCCTCTTTAAAGTTTCTTGGTTGATTTGTCCTCTTGTGATTCACTGCATTTACCCCCTCAGTGACAATACCTCCTCCCTATCAGTGCCATCAGATTAGATCAGGTCCTTTTTTATTATTATTACATTTCAATGTACAAATTTGTGGAAACTTTAAGGCATAGGGTTTTGGCAGGAATCTGGGATAACATACTTCAAAATGCAAAACAGCTGACATTTAAGGTAGAAGGAATAAACATTTATATAGCGCCTACTATGTGCCAAGAATTGTGTAAGTGCTTTTTACAATATTATTTCATTTGATCCTCACAACAACCCTGTGAGGTAAGTGTTGTTATAATCTCCATTTTACAGTTAGGGAAACTGAGGCTTTAAGATACTGTAGCTTTCTGAGTGACTTGCTGAAATACTGTAATCCACAGAGATAATCATCAAAAGTGAAGAAAATTGGCAAACATTTTGATATACAGTCAGAATATATGTTATTTGTAATATTTCATATATATTTTTAAACTGTAGTTAAGACTTTTATCAGCATAGTCATTTTCTTGCAAGGAATTTCCACTAATAATGCAAATCGGGACCTTCTCTGAAATTTATCATCTTAGCTATTCATTCATTCATTTATAGCATTCTTTTTTTTAAATTTTGAATTTCAAATTCTTCTCTTCCCTCTAGCCCCTCCTCACCCATTGGGAAGGCAAGCAATAAGTCAATGCAATACGTATTTCCATATCAGCCATCTTGAAAAAAAAAGGCAAGAAAAAGTGAGAAACATACTTTAATCTGCACTCAGAGTTCATCCGTTCTCTCTCTGGAGATGGATAGCTCTTTTCAATGAATCTTTTGGAACTGTCTTGGATCAATGTATTGATCAGAGAAGCTAAGTCTTTCACAGTTGAGGATCATTACAACATTGCTGTTACTACGGATAATGTTCTTCTGGTTCTGCTCACTTCACTTTCCATCAGTTCATATCAATCTTTCCAGGTTTTTTAGAAGCTATCTCTTTTCTGAAACTGTCTTTTCTTAAGGCATAATAGTACTCCATCAAAATTATATAACACAACTTGTTCAACCATTCCCCAATTGACGGTCATCTCTTTAATTGTCAATTTTTTGCCGCCACAAAAAGAGCTGCTATAAATATTGTGTGTATGTATATGTATATATATATATATATAGATATACACACACACACAATACACATATACACACATATATGTGTATGTGCATATATGTATTTGTGTGTGTGTGTATGTGTGTGTGTGTGTGTGTGTGTGTGTGTGTGGTTTTCCCTTTTTTTTTTTTTGTTTTATCTCTTTGGGAGACAGACCCAGTTGTAATATTGCTGAATTAAAGTTCTATGGCCCTTTGGGCATAGTTCCCAATTGTTCTCTAGAATGATCGGATTAGTTCACAACTCCAACAGAGCATTAGTATACGTATCTTCCACATCCCATACAGCTAAATTAGTCATTCTATTTTTGTGTCATATTAGCCAATCTAACAGGTATGAGGTAGTACTTCAGAATTGTTTTAATTTGTATTTCTCTAATAATTAGTGCTTTAGAGCATTTTTATGACTCCTATTGGTTTTGATTTTTTCTTCCAAAAATTATCTGTTCATATCTTTTGACCATTTATCAATTAAGAGTGGCTCACTTTTTTTATAAAGAAAAACAAAGCCAAAAGAATAAAAAAAAAAGTAGAAGAAGCTGTCATTTATAATATGAGAGAAGTCTGATGCACTAAAAGGGTAAGTAATTTTTTGCAGGGCTACACAGTTAGTACATGTCAGAGGCAAGACTAGTATCCAAATCTTCCTGACTGTGACACCAGTTCTCTATCCACTACATGATACAGTCTCTATTAATAAGCTACTATTATACATATTTAATTTTTAAAACCTACTTAAATATATTTTAAGGGTATTTTATTTCATTGGTATAATATTCCCTTTATCATGGCAGATTGAAACCTCTCCACAACTTTGAATGTTGTTTTGGCAGATAATTACAGAATGGAATATCATATTGGCATACACTCTGTCACATGGGGTCATTCTGTCGAAGACTTAAAATTTTGATACGACCTGCCAGGCTGGTGCTCCACTTATCTGATGGAGATGAATCCAAGGTTACTTTTCTGCCAAGACATTAGAAGATTTCAGTGAAGAATCCATGGGTCCTGATTTATCAGTATTATGTGTCCATGTGTTTTGTATAAATTTGAATGGTATGTTACTGAATTAAAAAAAAAACAACTTTTATTTCAATCCACATCTTTTAACCTGGAGTTCCTCATGATCATGTAACAGAACAATCACAGGACTAGGAAATAAGACATCTGGATTATAGGCCCAACTTTGCTTCTGAACTAGGTTCTGAAGTAGTGTGACTTTGAGCAACTTGCTTAATTTCTCTGAGCCTCAGTTTCCTTATCTGTAAAAGGAGAAGGTGATGATGGCAAAGATCTTCTCAGTTCTGATATTCTAGGATTTCTATTTAACCAGACTCCATAGCATTGGTGGTTTGGAAGGGCTGGGAAGGATGGACAGCCACAGATTGCTTTTGGAAAACTAATGGAAAAGGTCAAAGATCTCATGACCACTAAATTGTCCTAACATGTTAAGATATTAAAAAACAAGCTGCTTTCCCTGGTGTTAATCGTAACACAGAATACAAAACTAAAACTATTCCATGTGTATGGCATGATCTAATATGGTCTGTTTGTGTTTAAATAGTTTGAGGGTTTCTAATGGTATAACACAATGCATGATGACATATATTAGCCAGTTGGGTACTACTTATTTCAGCATGCATTGCTATTTATATGGCCTGAACATATGTAATACATATACCAGATAAATAAAAGGAAAATATGTTTCTCATCAGAATGGAAATAACCCAGTAATGAACAAGTTTTCATTAGAATAAGAAGTGCTTTAAACTTTGGATCTGATGCAAAGAATCTATAATAGACATAGTCCTTGAGCCCCAGGACTTCCCATCCTGACTGGGTAATCCATGTGGCTTGGGTAGGTTTTAATCCCTACTTCTTTATCACTGCAAAATCCATATGTATACTACATGATTTCTCACACAACAAAATGCTCTGGAGAGTTCTGGTTTTTTGGTTTTTAGTTTGTTTGTTGTTGTTTTTTTTTATAAACCACCTTACATTAACAGTTTCATTTTGTTTTGTTTACTAAGTTTTCAAATGACTACCTGTTAATATCCAATTGGCTGTTTTGTTTTGTTTTTTCTTTCTCATTTAAAAGCTTGGTGATTCAACTATAGATAACATAGAATAAATTCTCTAACCATTAGAGTGAGAATAAGGACCATAGCCCAGTCTTAGACTCAATGACTTTCTGCAGAAATTTGGAAAATTCGTCCTATAGCTAATTAGTTTATACATTTGAAAATATTTATAAGGCAATTAATATGGCAATTGTTATACGCCACCTGGAATGAATTTCTAGCTCAAGGAAAACTTTCTCTATTTTTGCTTATATCTTTAATTTTATCAACTAAATTATTTGAATTAAAATTTTTAAGAAAGAAATATCTGAGATCAATATTGTATAAAATATTAAGTATCACTTCACTGATAGAAGCAAAGTATAAAGAACAGATGCTAGCACCAGAAAAATGCTATCATATAGGAATATTATCCTATTAAAACACATTCTAAATTGTGAGCCCTTATGAGTTAATAGGTGCTTGAGAGCAGCCCCATGTCATTTTTCATCTGTGTATCCTTGGTACTCAGCACAAGGTTTTGTTTTTTGTTTTTTTACATAAATATTTGATAAGTTATTGAATTCAGTTCTCTTTTTCCAGTAGGGGCAAGGGACTACATTGAGTTGTCCATATTTTGTCATCCAATCTCCTTTGGGATCTACAACATTTGCTTCAAGTGGCCAGATGGAGTCCTTCAATAGAGTGTGAACCATTCAGGGCCATTCATAATAGGCTTCACTTAGAACACACTTGGAAAGAGGGCTGATAATAATGCAAATGTCAAGTTGCCTCTAACTTAAGACTAATGGAATAAACATACAGTGATTTTATGATTGTGGTACATATTTTTCACCCCTATACTTGTTGTTATTTGTGGGAACACATATTCTATTTTCCAAGGAGGAATAGCAAAGGCCAAAGATCTTATGACCTTTACATTTTTTAAAATGGGAAGGTACTAAACAAGCTGTATTCTTAACACAGATTACATGTATGGTACTGCAAAATGAAAAATATTTTGTACCTGTGTGTAATGACATAATATAGACATAATACAACAAAAAACCCCACCAATTTTGTGGTTATCTAATGACACAAAACAACCTATATTGACACAAATGGCACTAAATTAGGCAGTTGGGCACATTACAAGATTCTTTTGAGACATGCAGGTTTTAAGAATTAGCTATGATGACTCTGAAAAACATTTGGGCAGAATATATATGATTATTCCAAAATAGACATGTCCATGACAGACTAGGCAAACTTTTAAAGCTCTATATATCTACCTACCTCTATATGTGATATATGTGTATACTGTACAGGCAAATGTATTTATACACATATATGTGTATCATCTGTATCTATGTATTGCATATAATATAGATGCATACATATATATCACCTCTCTTTGATAAATGAAAGACATTTGCAAAATGTATCACCAAGAACAGTACCCATGAGATAGGTTAACATATTCTAATTTGTCCGTATTTCTTTCCTTATAGAACCAGGGTGGAGCTTGATGTTTTTCTCATGATAAAAAGACTCTGAAAGGTCTTCTCAGTTTACCAACTAATTTCGCATACACAATATGGTGCTCATGCAATTTTCCAAAAAGATAGTTCCGACCTGTAAAATTGTTACAAATGCTCAGAAGATATAAATTCATTGGAAAGCATTTCATTAAATGTTTTTATTTTTTTGGCTGACCATTGGACTATTTAATACACATAACAATACCTTTCTTGGCAGATATAAAAAATGACATATACTCAAACATTTGTTTCATGTTGACTGGTGTAAAGTCACATTTGATTGGTATAAATAACATTTGACTAGAATGGTACTAGTCTTAGTTGACTAGAACCAAGGCAAAAGGTAATTGAAGTGGTAAAGGCCTACATTTGAAAATCTATTCCCTTTGTTAGATATGTTATTTAAGTGGTGACTGTGATACTACACATTTATTACAAATAAAAGAGGATATCTATTTTCATCTTGCTTTGATACAGATTTAACCATCAGAAGAAAAACGTTACCATTCAAACACGGAATAGGTAGAAGACAAAACTGGATTAGCTCTTTTATTGGCCATTCTCTGGGGTAAGAGGAGTATTGGTGATGAAACCAGATAGGTGCTAGGGGAGTCAAATACAGTGGAATGCTAGACTGCTCCAGGGAGCAGGTGAATTACATAGAAGAATAAAAAATGGGAAAGGAAATGAGACTTTTCACTAGTGGAAAAAAATGACTTGGCAACTCTGGGACGTGTTACAACAAGCACCTGAATAAAATAAATAGGAAGTGTTTTTCAGGCTGTGGGGGTTGAATGAATGCAATCAATCTTCCTTGTGTGAGAACTGAATCACTCCTACCCACAAGCTCCCTCTAGTGAATTAAAATCTCATGGCAACTCAAGCCATAAACAAGAGTCAGGCTTGAGCAATGGCCGTTCAACGATGACATTATACCACAAATAATAAGTAAGCCCCCAGATGATGCCATATTTTGATTTGACAACCCCATTCTCTAAGAGACCAAAACCCTACTTCAGTCTCACTTTCATTCTTGCTTTACATTAATCACTTTAAGTTTATGTCCATAATCACTTTGCTTTCAAATAAAAACATAGTATGAGTGTGTTTAAATGCTAATATATAAGCAGTTCACAATCTTACAGTTTTCTAGTATACAAACATTTAAAGATCCTTATTGGTTACGAGATGGTTCTAATTTAAAATAATGTGAATGTGGTAAAGGAATTTATTAATTAGGCCTCAGTACAGAGAATGACTAGCTGGCTAGCCTCTAGGTACCAGATCTATTGAAATTGCATTAAAAATGGTCACAATGAAATTCAGCTTGAACAGGAGTCTTTCTTGATCAGACCTTGATATGCGGAAGTATCAAAATCTAGATGTTCCATAACTCAATTTAGACACCTAAGCAAGAGGATATGCTTTCTTAAGGCAGGCGGCAGAAAATCTAATGGAGAGAGGACTCACAAGATATGCAGGTGGTCTGAATCTGGAGGCTACATCTGAAGAGCTGGAATCAATAGAAGTTATAGCTGTAGTTGGGATATAGTCAGAAGATACATCCCACTAGAAAGGAGACAAGGAAGAATAGGGTTAAAAAGAAGATTTAGGCTTTCACTTGGTGAAACAGGCAGAAAATAAATCAATGATCCAATACAAGTTTGAGTCAGGGCCTTTTCAGGACCCAGGCAAATAACAATAATTGAACAAAATATCTTTCACTTCTTTCCTCATTGGTCCCTCCCTTGGTATGGGGATTTCTAGGCCTGAAAAGGCCTCATAAGACCTATTAAAACCGTGATCATTGGGGAAAACACAAGCTTCCTCATCTATTAAATAACCTTTGGTCATATTCCATGTTCAGATCATGTCCAGGTCAGGTCTCAGGTCAGTGGGTTGAGGAAAGAGTTATGTCTCCTATGAGCTCAAAACGCATTGATTCTTGAAGGGAGGGCTTGGGCTCCACTTTATCAGTCATAATCCTCCATGATAAAGCCTTTTCCTGGAGCAGAGGAGACTGGATCTGACGGACTTTGGCATGAGACAACGATCACTTAATGTGGACCAGCTCGGTAGGAATTGTGACAAAGCCAAGGAAAAAAATGTAAGACCTCATAGCCCAATAGTTAGTCTGACAGATTCCTTATTTCTTCTCATCCCGCTGCTGACTTGCTTTAGCAAGTCCCTTAACCTTTCTGGGCCTCACCATCTCCATCTGAGGGGTAGAAATAATAGCATATGTTTTCTGTCTGCATTATGAAGATGATGCAGTGATTCATAAGACTGATTTCGGTAGCATTAAAGTTCTGTCAATGGAAAGGTGTTTCTTCTCTAGAAAGATAATACATACATAGTGCTATAGGATCTTAAGATTAAGAGCTGGAGAATATCTTAGAAGTCAGCTAGTCCAAACCTTCATCCCACAGATGAAGAAACTGAGGCCCACACAAAGTGACTTGCCTGAGGTCACACAGATAGTAACTAGCAGAGAGAGTTGAACTATAATTGCATTTACCCCTAGAGAGTTAACAGAAGATACATTAAAACATGGAGGCAAGCTGAACATTGCTTTTGTTTGCTGCTATCTTATTTGATGAATATTAAAGGACTTTCAAGAATGAGGGGGGTGGGGAGATAGGGAGAATAGAGACTGTAAAGACAGACTAGGAGTTCAGTAGCAGGTTTTGCAGCCAAAGGGCTGGCAAAGATTGTTAGCCTCAATGGCTATGATCATTGGACATTTTTGTCAAAAGATTCCTTGACTTGCCCCCTACCTTCCCCTTCCCTTTCCCCTCCCTTCTCATCCTCTTCCCCTTTTCTATGTGAATAGTGAGAAAATGACTGGAGACAATGTGCCAGTTTACCACACTTTACACTGAGGCCCTTTTCTCTTTGCTCCTGACTTGTGAATGACTGAGAGTTGTTTTATTATAAAAAGTTTCTCAGAGAAAAGGACTTTTATTTTACCCAATAACACAAGAATAGGCAGCAGGCAAACAGTCAGTGCCTTGTTTCCAGCTGCCACTCAGGGTTGCAGACTTTGGAATTGTTAATGGGGTCTCTATTTTGCTGAGCTGGTCCCTCTTCTCCAGCTTGTCCCCCATTGGCTATGGATCTGTGAGGTTCAAACACTTCAGAGATAAGCCATTTGGTTCTGTTTAATTCCACCTTTAATTTGTCAAGCAAAATATCAGGGGTTTTTAGCATCAAAATGAGAAGCTTCTGAAAGCTCAATTCCCAGTGGGATTGGAACAGAGGGGGAAAAGAAAATGTCCCAGCAATTTGTCCCTCTACATAATGAAGTGCTGGGATATAAGAAAGAGGAGGAAAGGAGAGCTACCAGGGGGTGCCGATGTTTAAAAAAAAAAAAAAAGCAGACACTGAAACTCATTTGCACTAATACTTTAGCTGCTGATTCATACTTGATATCTAAATGTCAGCCATTTACAACTTAATCAGGTCTTATTAACCCTTTATTGACAAAAGAAGCGTTAAGAGAAGAAATTAAGAGTAAAAATGGAATTTCAGAATAATTAGGTTGGCAGCAATTGAAAAACGAATAAGGATTTTTTAAAAAGAAGAAAATATAAAAAATATTCTGCCAAAGGCTGTACTAATATTTGACTTGATCAGCACTCAAGTAGAAAAATTTTCCCTAGAGGTTTTGCCAGGTTGTGAAGAAAGAAAAATGGATTCCCCCTTTAGGTCCATCTTCACAAATACAGTTTGTCTGATATAAAATGATGTGGAAATGCCATTTTCTGTTTGAAGGTTTCATGTAATGCAAATAGCAAAGATGTCAAGCAAAATAAGACACATTCTCAGTGATGAAGTAAACTTCTAAAATTCCATCTAAAACTTTAAAATGGCCACAATTTTACTACTGTAGAAGTTTCAGAAGATGTTATGAATCCTACTATTAAATGAAAGGATTCATTTGATGCTATCTTAAAAGTTACTTATTTAAACTACATAAGGCCACAGAATCTTAAGATTAAGAACTAGACAATACCTTTGGAATCAGCTAATCTAGCCCTTCATATTATAGATGGGAAATTGATACAAGGAAAGTGACTTGATCAAGGTCACATAGATAGTAACTAGAGAGCTGGGATTTGAACTACTATGTGTACTCCAAAACAGTTAACAGAAAATATTTATTCAGTTTATAATTAAGCCTTCAGGTAAAAAAAATAAAATGACTATTTACTTGCTCTCCTGAAAAGGAAAGGAAAAAAAAAATCAATGGGAATGACAAAATTGTTTTGTATTAGTTATGTACTAACTTTGGCACTAACGTCTATGAATGGATGTTTACTCTGAATCTTTTCTCAGTAATGCACCTAATTCTATACATATACCCAAAAGAATAGAGATGGAACTGATAGATCCATAAAACACAGAGTTCATTGCTGGTCAAACAAGGAATAATCAATAGCAAACTCTAAACCTTTTTGTGTTTTAACGTAAAGAGTGGTTACACTTAAAATGTTTTTCCTTACTTCTTACTCAGTTCTGCTGAGTTCTGTTATGGAACTCAAACTTGATTTGATAGTTTAAAAGCTCAATTCGGTAGAGGATTTGCAAAAATTTAAAAATCTGATTGGTTTTTCTAAAATGTTATTATAGAAATTACAAGAATGCTTAATTTTTAAACAGCGCTACAGGCTCTAAGGATATATAGTGATAATTTCTAGAGTAACCGAACTTTGTTTTAAGAAATCATTTTGTCAGATCAAAGCTTTAAGCTTCTCTTCCCTGTTTCAAAAATGCATGCTTTTTAACAAATATGATCTGGATTCAATCCAACAACATTTACTACCTGCTATGTTCAAGGCCCTGTACTAGATATTGAATATGCAAAGAAAACAAGAAACAATCAAGGAACTTACATACTACTATAGTGATACAACATATACACAAATAAATAAATAAGATTGTACTAGATAAATATAAAATCTCAGGGGGGAGGAAATTGGAAGTATCAGGAAAGGTATTGTAATATATTTAGTAGGTCCTGAGCTAAGTTTTGAAGGAAGCTATAGATTCCAAGAGGAAGAGACAAAGTTCTAGTATGTTCTAGTCATGACTGCAAAGACATGGAAGGAAGAAATGGAATATCCTATACCAGGAATGGCAGTTTATTTAAAATGTGAAATGTGCGCAGATTAATAATTTTGGAGAGGCAAGATGGCACCACAATTGTCAAGCTTTTAATTGTGAATGTAGAGGAGTTTGTGTTATAACCTAGCAGTAATAGGGAGCCACTAGGAAGATTATTTTGTTAACTGTATGGAAGGTGAATTTGAAAAGGAAGAGACTGGAAACAGAGAGACCATTTAGATCAGTGGTTCTTCTTCATCTTCCTAATGTCGCGACCCTTTAATACTCATATATGGGTGGATCCACCTGGAGACAGAGTGGAGGAGCAGAGTCTCGGATCCTAAGACCATTGGAAATATGCGTTTTCCAATGGTATTAGGTGACTCCAGTGACCCCTGTGAAAGGGTCATTTGACCCCCAAATGGGGTCATGACCCACAGGTTGAGAATCACTAATTTAGATGGTTGTTGCTATCAGGTGAAAAGTGAAAAATCCCTACCTGAAATGAATTTAATTTTAAAGAGGAAATCAACAAGTACATACATAAGAAGTTTGATGAACTGGAAGACCAGGGCTTTTGAGAGGCTATCACCAAGCTTATTAAAGACACTAATTATAAAAGCAGGGATAGGAGTGGAGAGAAAGTTAGGAATAGAACCAAGGTATATTCCAAAAATAATAACATGAAAATGAGGTTAACTGGAGACTAAACTTTTGTAAGGAATATGAAAATAATTCTTTTCCCTCCCACATTCAGAGGATGCCTTTCTGTTCACTGCAATAACCTTTGTTTATTTAGTTTTTAGTTCTTCTCTGGCCATGATCTACAAACCATCATTAGATCATGATGCAAGAGGAAGTTTATAAGAAGACTTCATGTCTAAGGCAAACTTAACATAATTTCCAAGATCTTCTTTGTCTCAGAAGGGCTATATTTAATGTTGCTATCTAGACCTGACTGACTCACTAACTATCCTCTCTTAATTCCTAGATTCTTTGTCATCCTTAGTTCTTGAAAGCTTGCCTAGGTTTCCCTTAGTACTGTTTCTTACCTTCCAGCTTTTGTGCACTCCAGAGATCCAGTCCCCTTTGACTTGTTTCTTGAAACACATGATGAAATGTAGAAACTCATGCCTTAATGACTATAATAGCCTGCCTTAAGTCTCTCCCCCTCCAATCCATGCTCCACCCAGCCTTTTAAGTGATTTTCCTAAAAGGCAGATCTGATCACGTTAACTCCCTACTCAATGATCTCCAGTGACTTGCTGTTGTCTCCAGGAACAAATATAAAATATTCTGTTTGGCATTCAAATCCCTTCATAACCTAGTGCCTTCCTACTTTTCCAGTCTTCCTATACCTTACTCCCCAATGTGTGTTCTTCTCTCCAACAACACTGGCCACCTTGTTGTTCCATGGATAAGACACTCCATCTTTGGCTCAGGGCATTTTCTCTGGCTGGCCCCCAAGCCTGAAACACTATCCCTCCTCCACTCTGACTACTGACCTCCTTAACTTCCTCAAGTCCCAGTGAAAACCGTACCTTCTACAGGAAACTTCCCCACCCCTTCTTAATGTTAGTGTCTTCCCCGTTATTTTCAATTTATTCTGTATACAGTTTGCTTTGCATATATTTGTCTTCATGTTGTCTCCTCATTTAACTATAAGCTCCTTGAGCTCAGGGACTATTTTTTTGTCTCATTTTGTATCCTCAGTTCTTAACATAGTGCCTGGTACATAGTAGGCACTTAGTAAATGTTTGATTGATTGATTGTTTCTCCATCTATATGCAATTTCCTTGATCCAGTATTGCATATAGTCTAATTTGAATATTATTTTTATCCCCCAGAGAAAATACATTCTGGAAACAATAACTGCAGGGAATATGTAAAGTATGCACAGCTAATGCACTTGGCCTCATTCTGCAGGTAAAATAAATTCACCAATATATGTATTTTTTCATCTGTTTTTCACTGTGATCCTTCGCCTATTACTGTGATCATTTCCATAGAGAGCTCTTAGTTAACTATTGCTGAGATTGGAGTCTCAAAAGCAATTCTGACTGAGAGAGCAACATTTCAATTAAACGAATAATCAAATTCAAAATCTTATTTGAATAATTTGAGTTCTTAAATTAAACACACTTTTTTTTGCAAGTAGGCTATAAATTACATTTTCCACTACATTGGCAGTAAACGGGTAATTAATATCTCAACTTTTCCTTCTCAATGTTGATTTAAAAAATAAAATTAAATAAGCACAGAACATAAATCAGCTCTGCTATCCCAGATTAGATGTGATTGCCCATCTCTTGTTCATCCCAGTTTCTCCAAAGTGGTTGTCTTCCGTTTAGCATGCAATATTGCTCATGAAAAAGGCAGCTGGAATCATAGAGTTAGCTGTAGACTAGATCTTAGAGATCATCTAGATGAACTCAATGTTGCAGAATAGGAAATAGATCCATGCAGAGTAGAACACTGGTCCAAGGTTCCAGAAGTAGTTAATGACACAGCTGCAATTGAAGCCAGATTTCCTGTCTCACTATGCAGTGTCTTTTCCTTTAAATTACAAGTTACATATGTGGATGAAATTTAGGAACAACTAAGGTGTGATTCAAAGATTCACAAGCAAGGCTTTAGGAAGGGTACAATTTCTAATCAATCAGAGTTAAAAAATTTTAAATCCAATAGTCATTCCCCTCCCCCCCTCCCATATAATCAAGGTATTCCAAGAGTCTTAGAGTGGTTTTTAAGTAATTAATTATCTAAAACCACACTAAGACTTTTGGGACAACCTGCATAGAGACATATTTAATATACTATTTCTAACTGAATCAGTCTAACACTTACTTAGTTTATAGTGAACACAAAAGTTGTATTTTCGTAGTAAAAATATGGACTAGTTTATGGTGAACAAAGAAGTTATATTTTTATAGTTAAAATGCCTGAATTTCAAAAAATATTTCTTCAGATTATAATCTACAAAGTGTAGTAACTAGAAATAAATTAGAATTAAAATAAATATTAAATGAGGGGATGGCCTTGAAGTTCTTTCCAGTTCAAAATCTATAATCCAATAATCTACATCTTTTTGGCTCTATCTGTGATTTCATCTATGAGTATGCCTCTTCCCCTGGTATGCAAATCATCCATGATTTCTTTTCCTACAGTATACCATTTCTACTTATCTCATTCTCAAAGAATATCTAACAACTATGCCAGAGATCTTCCTCTGGTTCTTTTAATAGCAAATACACCAATGCAACACTAAGGCTATTTATCTATTGTCTCTCATTCTCACTTTATGACTAATGAGTTTCTTTTTCTAATCATATATATCCTTAATGTCTTTTACATTACTTTTAACATGTAACACAGCAGAGATAAAATATTACAGCAAGGTAAAAATACCAGATTTAACTTATGCCCACCCTGCCCCTTTCTTTTGCATATATAGGCATACAAATATGTATATAGTTATACCCACCATAAATCTTTCTTTTGCATAGACACACACTTTTGAGTGTGTATGTATGTATGTATGCAAAAGGAAAAAGCATGGTTGGCATAGTATGGCTATAGTATCATATATTATATATACACACACGTACATACATATATACAAACACACATATATTCACATATATACATGTACATGCATATGTACGTATGCACGTAATACGTACACACACGCACATACATACACATACCCTTAAGTTAAAAAAATAGTTGCCAAACTGCAATGGCATAGGAAGTTTCCTCACTGGAATTTTTCTACCTCCAATGAAACTACAGATTCAGTCAAAATTATCTATCTACACAATTCTAGTTAAGATGGTGTTAGGGGTAGACTTAATTCCAGAAATCTTGTCAGTTCAGGTTTGACTGAGGGACAAAATGGGGCACTTACAAAGTATTCAATAGTTAATTAAAGATTAAGTTTGTCCTAACACAGGAAGGACATGCGACAAGGATACAGTGGCTCTTAGATTCTCTGTATGTGGGGTCCCTTGCTGCCTTACAGAAATGTGTCTGGTCAACAGAGCACGCTAGGGTTACTTGTGAAAAATTCAGATGTCTGCCAAGTTGGAAGGGCATCACATTCACTTGAGTAGGACATTTCATGTCCTTAAGTGATAAGAAAGTTGTGTCAGGAGAGGCCTGTGCCAATCAATTCCCAGGAACAGATTTTTTTATTTGTCTTATATGAAAAATTAATTCCTGTCGCAGGGAAACAAGGGAATTCTAGGTTTATCATACATGGGGTTGTGAGAAGTCCTAGGCTCCTCTTAAGTACACACAAGAAAAAATGTAAAAAAGGCACAAGGTAAAATAATGATCAACAAGACTAAAGGGAAAGACCAGAAAGTTCCTCTATCTAGTCTAGTATTGAATAAGAAATTGCCCAGCATATTATGAGAACCCTGAACAGAGATGTGGTAGGGTGGCATGAAGTAAGACTAATATCCAGGAAATGGGATTTGAAGGCTTTAGAAGCTCTGAGCAGAGATACCAAAGTCTGAAGTCAGTCCAATATCCCTGGCAAATGATTTCTGAAGCCAGCAGGATCCTAGTCTTGTCCTGTGGGAGTTACAGTAGGGAATGAAGTCAGGCCCTGGGAGATTACTATGCAGAGAGATGAGACTTCAATGGATGCCTTGAGATCTTCCAAAATGGATTGAGGCCATCACTTCTATTTTAGCCATAGAAAAAGAGATGGTCAACTCTTAGTGGGTAACCAACCGGGAAGGGAGATAATACAGTAGTATGCAGTAGGCTGAGCATGGTATCCTCCAGATATATGAGAGAAGAGCGAACTCCACTATCTGATAAAAGTAAAGAAGAGTCTATAAGCTTTTTAGTCAGAAAACAGAGTCTACTCCCGTTTGTAGAGTGCACAAGAAAAAAGGAGAGATTGCAATGCATTGTCCACTCATTGGGCCACCAGAAGACAGATGTAGAAGCCAAAGATGAGAATTGGTCTGAGCCACACCCTCCAAAACAGAACAGCAGCAGCATGATCCAGATTATAGAGAGAAGAGGGTCAAATAAGATCTGTCTAACCCATCTGAGAGTTCGTGAAGGGGAGGAACCTGGCCCAGGAGTTCAGACTGGAGATTAAATAAATGACAAAACTCCAAATACAGCAAAGAAATACTATGAACTAAGAAAAGGTGAAGGGACAAATGAAAACAAACAAACAGAGTAATTCCTTGATAAGTAGAAGACAAGGCTCAGAGAAAAGAATAACTCAGACACTAAGACTCCAAGAGAAGATGGAAACGAGTAAGCAAGAGACAATAAATGAAGTTAGAACTTTTGAGGAAAAACATTGGAAAAAGAATAAATAGCTTAGAACAGAAAATGGAAAGCCTTACCCAAGCAGCGGATCATCTGAAAAGAAGAATGGAAGAAATGGAAATTGATGATTCAATGAGATAGTAAGAAATATTGGAACAAAGTTAAAAGATTAATTAGGAATACATTTAAGTTATCCACTATCAAAAACAACTAAACAGGCTTCCAGGGGGCAGAGCTAAGATGGCAGAGTACAGGAAGCATTACAGCTAAATTCTCCCAACAACTTTAAAATAATGCCTCAAATTGAATTCTGGAATAGCAGAGTTGTGAGACATTCTTCTAGCCCAAAGACAACTTAAGAGACCAGAAGGTCTCTTTTCTTCTCTGTGACATGGCAGTGAAGACTGGCAGTTTCAGGAGTTTTCAAGCCAGAGACCTAAGGTGATTGGACAACTGGTCAGAAAGAGATTATAGGGGGTCCTTCTGCTAATGCTGTGCACAGGTACCAGACGCTGTTTGGCAACTCTATTGCCTATATTTACTTCCAGGTCTCACAGTTCAAGGGCAAAAAGGAGAACTTTAGGTCATGAGGGAGTGGGGAACTTGAAAAACAGTATTGTTTATTATCACAAGGGAACAGAAGCCTTAAGTATCAGTAATGATTGCAATCCCAAGAGATCAAGGGCCTTTCCTAGGTAAGGACCAGAGCACAGACTAGAACAGTGCATACACCTCTCCTGGGAATCACACTACCTTGGAAGCTCCAAAAACTTCCAAACCCCTAGAACCAGTTCTTAAAATGGTACTACAAAAAATCCCCAGAAGTTTAGGACATTGCCCCTCACACACCTCAATGCCAGGAACACAGTCCAACTTTAACTTAAAGCTCAAATTCGAGAAATAGGCTGGAAAAGTGAGCAAATGATAACAACAAAAACACCCTGACCATAAAAGGGTGCTGTGGTGGCAGAGAAGGTTACAACACAAACTCAGAAAAACGAAGTCAAAATCACTCAAAGGGGAGAAAAGTATATTGGACTCAAACTCAAGAATTCCTGTAAGGGCTAAAAATTGATTTTCAAAAATCATATAAGACTGGTAGAGAAAAAAAATGAGTACAAAAATGAGAGTAAGGAAAGAAAATTATAAAAAGACAATTAACAGCTTCATAAAAAGGCATACAAAGAAATACTGAAGAAAATTAGTCCTTCAAAAGCAGAATTGGCCTAATAGAAAAAGAAATGCAAAATATCACTGAAGAAAACAATTCCTTAAAAATTAGAATTGGGTAAGTAGAAGCTAATAACTTCATGAGACATCAAGAAACAATAAAACAAAGTAAAAAGAACGAAAAAAAGAAGAAAATATGAAATATCTCATTAGAAAAAAATAGCCTGGAAAAGAGATCAAGAAGAGATCATTTAAAAATTACTGGGCTCCTTGAAAGCCATGACCAAAGAAAAAAAGCCTATACATTATATTATAACAAATTATCAAGGAGAACTGCACCAAAATCCTAGAATCAGAGGTCAAAATGGAAATTGAAAAAAATCTCCCAATCACTACATGAAAGAGAACCCAAAATGGAAACTCTAGGAATATTATAGACAAATTCCTGAGCCCCTAGATCAAAGAGAAAGTATTTCAAGTAACAAGATATAAATCCAGCTACCACATTAAAGGAACAGTGGATTTGGAATGTGATATTCTACAAGGCAAAAGAACTAAAATTATGACCAAAAATAATTTATCCAGCAAAACTCAGTATAATCCTTCAAAGTGGAAAAAAAATGGATATTTAATGATGTAGAGAACTTTCAAGCATTCCTAATGAAAAGATCAGAAATGAATAGAGACTCTGATTTTCAAGTACAAGACTCAAGAAAAGCACAAAAAAATAAACATGAAAGAGAAATCATAAGGGACTCAATAAAATTAAACTGCTTATATTTCTATTTGGGAAGAAAGTACATATAACTTCAAAGGACTTTATCATTATTAAGGGAGTTAGAACTTTATATAGACAGAGAACATAGAAGTGAGTCAGTTATGTTGGGATGATGTAATAAAAAAAATGGATTGATGAGAAAAAGGAATGCCTTAAAATAATGTGAAAAGGAGAGAAAGAATGGGGAAAATTATCTCACAAAAAAGGGTCATGCAAGGAAGAGCTTTTACAATGCAGGGGAAATAGTTGGGAGGGGGTGGGCAGCACTTGAATCTCACTCTCATCTAAATTGGTTCAAAGAGGAAAAAACATATATTCTCACTATATTGGGTATAAAAATCTACCTTACCCAATGGAGGAGAAGAAGAAAACAAGAGAAAAGGAGAGGAGTGATAAAAAGGAGCACATAAATTAGAGTTCTCTAAGTATACCATGATATCATTTGCAAAGAGTCATAGTTTTATTTCCTCATTGCCTATTTTTATTCCTTTAGTTTCTTTTGTCTTTTCTTATTGTTATAGATAATATTTCTTATTTTTAAATTTTTTTTATTTACTCATTTACTTTTAATTTACAAGATTCAGTTCCACAATCACTTGAGTTTCAGATTTTCTCCCCTCTCTTCCCCCCCACCCCTGCCATGGTGGCATGCAATCATGTACAGGATCTGCAAATACTTTCACATTGTACAATAGTTTGGTCATATAAAAGGGTTGTAACCAATGAGTGATCACTGGGAAAAGAAAAAAAAAAAAGCAAAACCAGACATGAAAGAGAACGATAACGTGTTTTGCTTCAGTCCCCATTTAAACTATAGTCTTTCTATATCATTCTCTGAGT
>CM053582.1:473390588-473417874 GCA_028627135.1 Pseudochirops cupreus
CTAGAGCGTTAGTACATACCTTATAAGTGCCCATTTTATAAAAGCTGTGTCATTACTTTTATTTATTTTCAAATTATTCATCTCCCCCCTAGCAGTGGTTTACACTGAGACAGCTATACTCTCTCACTGAATCCTTCTTCTAATCAAAAACCTGCATCTTCTAAATGTGTGGCTCTGAGTCAGGATGCCATGGGTAGCTATGGGACAGATTTGTTTTCCCCATATGCAAATGTTAATTGACTGGAGACTATTTTCATGCCATCGGCAATCTCAAATACTTTCTATTCTTCTGTCTCGAGTTCTGCAGTTGGAGAGACTGACTACTTCATTCATTATCTATGGTTGAAAATGACACCTTTGAGCTCACCTTCTGGTCGTCTTTGATGTGCTACAGTCTGTGAAGAAAACTTTGTTTGATTTCTCTCTTTTTTTTTTCTTCAGAATTCCAAGAAACTAAATATTTATTCTCACTCTAATAATTTATGCACTGTAGAATTTCTGTGTAAATTACAAAACTTAGGAGGTCAACTAGGCTCCAAAATAATATTTTTATAATGTGCTACAAAAATCAATTAGAAGCACTCTAGCTGATTTTGAAGACTTTGGGGGGATCATCTATCATATAAAATATAAAATAATACTTTATTTTAGAAAATTCTTTATAGAAGTTTAATTGGGATACAACTATAAGATTAAAGGATCTGTTTTTCTGTACAACGGGGTGAGTTCTGGACAAGGGAAGAATGTAGCTTATAAAAAGTGGTTATAATGCATCTGGCAGGAGATTTGGTGATTTGATCAAAGGTTTTAAGCAGAATTTGAATAAGGTTTAGAAAAAATATTATATAACTCTCTGTTGTGGAGAACAACAGGTATGAAAAATAATAACGGAGGGGCATGAAATTTCCAGAAATATATGGGAAGAAAAAATATATATGACTTAAGATTTCTGCATACAAATGTTCAAGGTACAGGTAATAACAAAGTGAGGCTTAATTTTAAAATGGTTAAGTATATATGATGATTTAGGTACTATATCAAAACTTGACAGAATAGCATTTATTATTAGAGCACGACCACAAAACTGTCTTAGACTTTTGGAACACCACTATATTTCCAAAGCTTTTTGTTTGTTTGTTTCATATATTTTAGATATCCTGAGTACCTGGCATAAATGCTGTTCTTTCAAAAAAGAAGCAATAAATAGAATTACTACTCTGGTCTTGATTATGTCCAATAAGGAAGAACAAGTTGATCATATGAAAATAACATCTACCTTACAAGAGAGAGGCTATGTTATTTCAGAGTTTTATTAGGAAAATAATTAAGAACTTAGTATACCATGTCATCTACATAATACTTTATGAGAACAACCTTTAAAGTTTTCTGATAAAAGATAAAATAATATGCCTTTAAGATATTACTTTTAGACAAAAATTAGAATTGCCATTTCTGAGGTAAAATTTAAATTTCAAAAGCTTAGTTCATTTTTTCTCATAAATGCATATATTAAGAGGTTTTCTCTACATGTACCACTTATCAGATCTTAAAATATTTCAAAAGAGCAGAAATTATTTTAAATATTAGAGAAAATAGAGGAAAAAGCCAGAGAATATTTACTGAGCACTCGCTAAGTGCCGAGACTGTGCTAAACACTGGGGATGTGCGTTCGAGAGAATAAGACAGTTCCTATTCTCAAAAAGCATGCATTCTAATAGGAGAAGATTAAAAAAAAAAATGATCAGGAAAGCAAGGAGGGGGAAGGTAGAAACAGGATATTTATGGGAGTCAGGGGAGAAGTCCAGAGAGTGATTTGAGTCAAGAAAAAGTCAGGGTGGCTGGGGCTTCTCAGGATGGAAAGGGGGGCTAGGTATTCACCAAGCAGCAGAGAGGCCAACAGACATCTTGAGGTGGCAGAGGCTAATATGGTTTCTTCCATAGAGGGGTGTAGCTTTTATCATATTCTCCACTCTTCACTCAGGTAGCTCCTACTTTATTTCAGTCCCACCTCTTACTATTTAATAGTAAGAGCACTATTAGCACTTTTTTTAAAAATTATTGTTGTTGTTCAGTCATTTCAGTCATGCCTGACTCTTCCTGACCCCATTTTGGGTTTTCTTGGCAAAAAATACTGGAGTGGTTTCCATTTCCTTCTCCAGCTCATTTTACAGATGAGGAAACTGAGGCAAACAGGGTGAAGTGACTTGCTCAGGGTCACATAGCTGTTAAATGTCTGAGGCTAGATTTGAATTCAGGTCTTCTTAACTCAAGGCCTGGATCTCCATTAACTGTGCCACCTGGCTGCCCCGATTAGTAATATTAATAGTAATAGGTATAGTACTATTCTAAAAGCATTCCTAGTCAGTTTCACTGCTTCTAGGTTCCTTCTCTCCAAATTATATACATACATATGTGCATACATACATACACACATATAAACATATACACATACAAAAATATGTATGTATATATATATATATATATATATAATATATAATATATCTATCTATAAAATGTTTGTATGTATTACTCCTAATACAAAATCTTCAACTTGGCAATTAATCTTCTCCAAAATCAAAACCCCACTTACATTTCTTACCTGTTAACTTCTCTTCATGCACTCCATGTGCCAGCAGCACCCTGAACTCAAGGTATCATCTCACATTCCTGTACTTTTACACAAGCATTTATTTTCTCAGTGTGGAAATGCATTTCCTCCTCACCTTTCCCTTTTAGAATTCTAATCTTTTAGGATCCACCTCCCTCCTACTACAGTATGCCTTTCCAGATTCCTCCAGTTATTAAGACTCTCTCCCTTTTTCAGTATCTTTGCATTTACACACATACATTCAAGTAGTAGTCCTTCAGTAAAGTTTGCATCTCTCCAGGACTGGGACTACCTCATTTTTTTGTCTTTGTATTTACAGAGCTTCATGTGGTGTCTTGAACATAGTAAGCACACAATAAATGTACGTTGATTTGATTCAAATATTTTAATTGAAAAAAAAAGTAAATTTATCTTTAAAAAAGTGCTGAAAAGCTATATAAAAAGTTGGGAAAGCCATATGCTTCAAGTTTCGGTTTTGTTTCTTAGTGGGTTTGAGGATGGAGTGGAGTCCTTTTGTGTTAATCAAGGTGATTTTTAAAAACTTCAATAACTGGTCCAAAAAATAATTTGGTGAAGATATGAAAATGTTGTCATGTATAATTACTCTTTTGTTATTCTTAATAGACACATTGGACCTCTTTACATTAATGTTAAGACTTTCCAGTTTGGTCATTTGCTTTTTTAGAACAGAACTCTGACAACAAACATTTAGGGGAAGGCCAATTTCAATCTCTTCTAATTCTAACTCTTTTGGTCCTATGAATGAAATTTCTGATATTCTCAGTTATATTTTTTCCTAGTATGACACATACTGTTGAAGAAATGCAATTTTAAAAAAAATCTATTTAATGGAAATCCATCAATCAACTATATTGTGCAAAAACATTGTAGGAAAATACAGAATTTAGAATATAGAAAAGAATTTGTTAGAAATTTAGTATCACATTCTTCAGGGAGAAAAATTTGCTTGGTTTGTCTAGTATGAGTAATCAATTCATCCTCAATAGACCAGTGAGGTCTGCTTTATTTTGTCATTGTACAGCTAGATTATAATGTTCTTAGAAATGCCCTATTTATATAAGTAGGAGTTATTATTTATAATAACAACGTGGAGAATGTTGTGCTATATGAAGTGGATGGTTCTTTCTGTTCTCTTCAGAAGGTCAATTTGTTTTTCAAAAGTTCCTATGTAGCCATTTCAATATGTGGAACATCACAAAGTACAAAATAAAATGAAAACCCAATGAGCTTTCTTATAGACAAGTAAAATTTAATATAATTCTCTAATTTCCTTTCATGTGTTTAGCTTTTTTTTTTCTTGGAAAAAAAATGTGTGTACATCAGCCATCCATTATTTCAAGGCATAGGTGGGGGCAGGAGTGCCCACAGGCTCTCCCAGAGGAGTGGCAATCAATGGAGGCCAGTATGACAGCAGCAGATCAATGCCAACCCGGCAAGTGCTTTATTTGGCAAATACTACTAAGGTCATTAATACTTCAGTCTAGCCAAAAAAGGAAGGTTAGGGGTGATAATGGGAGGAAAAGAAAGTACCAGGTTCAACCTGTATCTCCTATTAAATTTTCTGTTTTTAGAATTTAAGGAATGGCAGATTTTGTAGCAACAGAACATTTCAAGCAACTTTTGGGGTTCCCCTGGAAATCTCCATTTAATGACCTCAAGAAATGTATAACCATTAAAATGGCAAATGAGGGCTATGAAAGGATACAAAGTTAGTGAGGAAGGCAGAAGGGGTAAATCTGGTTCACTGATGGATTTCATGGGACTAGTAATTACATAGGAAAAAAAAATCCAAGTCAGAATGAATGAGCTGTTTGTTTTACTTTCCTGATGACTTGATAAGAGGTTGCAGGATGTGTTCATTTTTTTTCTTGCTAATTTTTTAAGTGTGTGTATATGTGTGCTTTTCAAACAATAGGGTAGGAGAGAAAAGCTACAACCCAGTCCCTATAGTCTTCTTGGTCTCCCTCTTCCAACATGTCTCATTTCCTGGCTTTTTGATGCAGACATCCCTCTTTTGTTTTCCCGGTGCCTGGCCAGCGCGTGTCGGTGCTGTGGCCACCAAACAAATATTTTTTGTCGGCCCCACCTCTCTTCCCTACCCCCTCCCCGGCCCCCTGTATTACCTCTGGCCACTGCTCATGTACAGGCTGCTTCCTGAGGACAGGAGGTCGCTGCCTCACTGCCGCCACCCTCACAGGAAGAGATAGAGGGCCTGCACTTGGCCAAGAGGAAGCTACGGGAAACCCCTGCAGCTGCCAGATTGTGCTTTCCCTAGTCACTGGCTAAGCGTGTGAGGTGTTTTATAGAGCTGTAATAGGGCCTTCCTGTTGGGAGGGCTGAAATCCCAGAGTGGCTTGAAATTAATGACAAGCCAACTCCCACACACACTCAAGGGAAGTTCTGGGATCAAAAGATAAGGCCCTTTCAACTTGATCTGCCCCAAGGCTTTATTGTTTGAACTTCTCTGACACTCAAGTGAAAGTTAAAACAAAGCAAATTCAGAGATCAGCTCTGCCAATCTCAGCTATTAGTCTCCCTCTCCACCCAAGCCACCCACCTTCCCTCCCATCCCATTGCCTTCCTTACCTGGAAGCAGCAGCATCTCCATCAGCAGATATTACAATTGTTACTCTCCACCACACCCAGGACTCCCACCCTAATTTACCGGAAAGGTGGAGAGGTGGTCCACCCCCCTGATGCTTAAACAAACCAATTCATTCTAAATGATGTTTAAAGGGGGCATTGTTAAGCACAGAGCTCTCATGCACTTTAAAAAGAGGAATATACAGTTCACAGCTGGCTGGAGGATGATCTATTGAACAGAAGAGACCCTAGGAGATAAGGCCATCCAGATAGAATCTGCCTTTACCTTACATCAGGCTGTTTCAATTACATTCCTTCTACCTTGATTAGCCTTTCTTTCTGGGGGAAAAAAAAGGAAGGGGTGGAGGGAAAGGATTCCTGACTTTTATCACATACGTGAACTAAATGAAAAAGATAAGAAATGCACATTTCCTATGAAATTATCAGGTAGCTTTACCTTAAGACTGTTTTAGATAATTATTTTCCTAACACTATCCAATGGAGATTTCTCTGAAGGAGAAAGGCAATATAAATTAAAGGATTAACAAGAAAAACACAATTCCTTCATTTTCCCATTTGCTAGAAACACTCTGATGTTTCAGTTTCTTTTTCCTCTCAAATGATGGGGTTGCACTTATTGACTCCAAAGGTCTCTTCCAGCTCTAAATCTATGAGATCTATGATTCTGTGAGATCTCTGATTCTCTCCTGAATGACCACACCTGCTCAAAAATATTCACCTGTTTGAAAAAGGGATCTAAGATAGCGTTTGCCTTTGGAGACGGGTAACAACACCTTATCACAAAGGGAAGCAGTTACCAAAGAGCACATTTTTGTGTTAAAGCCCTACCTTTTGTAGATGAATTAGTTGGATGTTAGAACTTCACTATAGCTAGTATAGTACAGTTAATAAGGTGCTTGTTAGATAGTCACACTTATTCTATAAAGATATATTTTAATCATGACCAGTGGTGAACCAGACTGACCCAATCCAACTATGCCTCAGGTCACTTATTTTGCTTTATCTGAACAAGACTTCTAAACAACCTTGAGGCACTCCCTCATTCCAGAGAAAAATAATAAATTAAATTAAACAAATACTTATTAAGTGTCTTCAAGGCCCAAATAGTTGTTTTCCAGGCAGTAGAAAAATGTAGATAGATGGGTCACAGACCTTCTCTTAAGCAATATTACACAGTGATTGTAATGATTTGTAATAGCTTCATCGAGAATAGTCCATACCAGAAAAAGGTCTTGTTTCTTGTTTTGACAAATTTCCTAAGTTGGTAGGACAAGGGAATTTTGTAGCTTTCTGACTTTTAGTGAAAAAAGAAAAAAGTTTGCCATCATATTCACAGAGGGGAAAAAGGAGAGATCTCTGCTAGACATTAGTAGAATTAGGTATATTCAAAACAGGTGGAATGGTTAGTTTAATTATTTAATGGCAAGTTGGAGGAAGGTCTACAGTGGAGTACCCCAGAGATCTATGCTCTTAAACAACTTATTAATGAACTGGAAAAAACTAAAATGGCACACACCAAATTTGAAGTTTGCACCAATGTACATAGGTTAGCTTCACTGGAAGACAGAATATAAAAACACGTTGAGAGATTAGAACACTGAGCCAAGTCTAATAGTATAGAATTCAATAGGGAAAAGGATAAAGCCCTATACTAGGAATCAAGAATCAGCCTAAAGTCAGAATGAGTAAGAAAAGGCTGGATAGGAAGTGATTTTTCTTCAAAAGATAGGTTAAGCTGGGGGGATAGATAGCAACCTTACTATGAGTCAACAGTGATTTATGCTAGGCAAAAGAGTTAAGGAGACCTAAGCTACACATCCAAGGCTAGGTACAATACACTCAACCCTGATAATGTATCATCAGTACTATTATTAATACTACTATTATTGCTATTGTTAGTATCATCATCATTATCATTAAGAAGAATAGCCCATCCATTGTTCATATCTTGCAGGGCTGGATTGGAACTTTGTGTGCTCCGACACTGTTACGGTAGTTTGGAAGGGCTGATAGAACACTGAAATACTGACAGCATCCTAGTCAGGGTGAATCTAAATAAAAGTCAGGGTAGCATAGGGATGAAAAACCCTGTTAGAAATCTTTATAGCAAACATATTAACATGAAGAAAAGCTGACAACGGGACATTCCTTCATGTTCTGGTATCACAAGAAGGCAAGATATATTAGAACGTGTCAGAAAAACCAACCCCTCTTTGCCTGGAAAGTCTTCAAAGTAGATCAAGGTGATTACTAAAGCAGGCAAACCATTCATGAAATACTTTAAAGATACGAGTACTTTTATTATGTTCCATTACCTTATAATATCTAGACACAATGCTAATATATATGTAAGTGGCTTCACACTACTTTTTATCAATGACATCTTCAGCTCTGAGTTTCTAAAATAATATATTTCAAATCAACCACTATAGTACAATATTTTTTTTAAAAAATCTCTATTCTTAAATACAGTTTAGAAGAAATAAGATTTTAAAAATCAGAATTACTTAAATATGAAGAAAAAACTAAAGAAGTAAAAGGCATTGAAAATTTATACTTAATACAAACTCTAGAAACTATGTCTACCAATGAAATATTTGACAAAAATAATGCCAATGTCATGGGAGATTTCAAAAAGGTAAAAGGCATGCTTAGAAAGGTATTTCAAAAGTTTCCTTTGGAAGTCAAATTCATGAGTCTAAGACATATAGCTAAAGTATACCAAAATAAACTCAATCAATAAACATTTTTTAGGTACTTGCTATGTGCCAGGCATGGTGCTAAGTGGTGGGGATACAAAAAGAGGCAAAAGATAGTCCCTGCCCTCAATGAGTTTAAGATGTCTGAATGACCTCTGGAGATGCAAGATTGGATGTCAGTACAAGGAGTGGCGCAGCACAGGTAGATTTGAAAACCTTCAGCATAGAGATGGAAATTAAAGCCATGGAAGAGGATGACAATCACCAAGTAAAGTAATATAGAGGGAAAAGAGAAGAAGGCCCAGGAAAGAATCCAGAAGGACTGCCTGTTAGAAGATATGATCTGGAAGATCTAACAAAGGAGACAGAGAAAGAATGGTCAGATGGGTAAGAGGAAAACCCAGAGAAAGTGGTGTCCCAAAAACCTGGAGAGAAGAGAGGAGGAGAGAGTTATCAATATTGTCAAAGTCTGCAGAAAGGTCAAGGAGAATGAGGATTGAGAAAATGCCGTTGGATTTGACAACTAAGAGATAATTAGTCATTTTGAAGAGAGCAGTTTTTGTAGAAGAAGAAGGTCAGGAGCCAGATTGCAAGGGACTGAGAAGAAAGTGAGAAGAGAGAAAGTAGAAGAACCTATTTTAGAGGGTCTTTTTGAGATGTTTAACTATATATTAGAAAAGAAATAGAATGATAGTTAGCAGAGATAGAAGGGTCAAGGAAGGGCTGTTTCAGGATAAAGGAGACATAGGAATGTTTGTAGGTACTATGAGTCAGTAGAGAGAGAGACTGAAAATAAGCAAAAGAATGGGGAACACGGAGTGGGCAATCTTTTGGAGGAAACAGGCTGGAAAGGTATCACTTGAACAAGTAGAGGGGTTAGCCTTGGTAAAGAGTAAGGCCAATTTATCAGGTGACAAAGGGGTGAAAGAGGAGAAAGTGGAAGAAGGTAACTGAGTGATAGGAGATTAGGAAGAGGGGGAAAAATGAATTCATGGGGAATGACTTCAGTTTTTTCTGTAAAATATGAGGCAATGTTCTCAGCCTAGAGAGTAGGGAGAGTGGAGAACCACAGAAGGTTTAAGGAGGGAAGAAAAAAGTTTGAAAGAGCTTCTGTAGAGGGTGGGATAATGGGTTGATAAGGGAGGAATAATAGGACTGACTAGCTATAGAGAGGGACTAGTTGAGGTTGTGTAACATAAATTGGTAGTGGACTAAGTCAGAATAGCTGTGGGATTTTCTCCATCATCATTCAGTAGCATGTGAGTTGGAGCAAAGTTGACAAAGGATGGAAGTCATCCAGGATTGAGGCTTATATGATAAGATGCTTAGGGATTCAAGAAAGGAGAACAGTGTAGAGTTGAATTGGTTCACCAAGGGGTCAAGATTGGGTGATAAAGGTCTCCCCTAGTGTCTACTACTGAGGAAATGGTCTGGGAGGGAATTGAGAGGTCAATGACTGGAGGTCATGGTATGGAAGGAGAACAGGATTGTTCAAGGGAATGCAAAGAGAGAGATAAAAAGTCAATAGATTATGTCCAGAGAAGTGGATTTTAGAATTCTTAAACATAGAGGTGATACACTTATGAGTGATGATAAGATCAGGGATATGATTATTTTTGTGTATTGTTGAGGTTGGGTGGCAGAAAAGCTCATGGAAGGTGAGTAGGTTAAAGAACTAAGTTGAATTATATATTTGTGGGTGACTCACTACATAAATGTTAATTTTCCCTAAAAAGAGAACAGAAGAATGTTTCACAAAAGCTAGTATCAAGTATAACTATCATAAATGAACAGTTTTTCCCACAATACATAACAGAGTTTAGAAACACTTTAGGACTTACACACACACACAGCAATATACTCTGTGGCTGTTGCCATGGAAAGTAGCATGGGAGAAAACGTAGAGATGTCTAAGAATCCTCCTAAGGCTGTGAATCAATTCCATCATGGAATAAATGGCTTGAGACAACTACTACAGATGGTAAAGACTTGTGGAAAGACATTGGGAGATTATGTACACATCTAGCCATTATTCACAGTCAAAAAAGGAATCTCAGGAAGAGAATCCAGAAGACATTTTATACTTGAAATTCTTGAAAACCTTAATCAACAATTTAAAGAAAAAGTCAAAAGGTTAAAGTGATACAAGGAGCCAAAGCAATACAAAGAACAAAATAAATAATTCAACATCATCCAAAAAATAAATAAATAAATAAACTACAGAGGCCTGAGAAAAGAAGTTAAGAGAAAGAGAATCCCAAAAGAAGGATGTGGAAGATTTCTGCTTTTCTATACATCTCTCGAATTCCAACTTAACAAAAAGCACAAGCTGGATCAAAAGCAAAATAAAAAGCTCGTGTACCATTAATATAACTAATAACAGAATAGCAGCAGGTCCAAAAAAGATTCGTAATTGTGTAAATGTTTCACAGTTGTGCATGAATTACTACCAAAGTTCCTTCACTACCCCCACACTAAAAACTTCTTCCCTAATATGTCTGATCCCACGTTTCTTAACATAAGGAATCATATGTCTATTACCAAATATTATGATACTAGTTACCTTTATAACATAGACCAATTATGTTTATATTCTTGTAAAACAGCATTCACAACTTGTATTGTACAACCACTAACTCCTCATGTCAACCCTCACCCCTAAAGAACAAAACAACCCAATACTATAAATATATATACAAGCAAATCAAATATTGGCTGAAAAGCAAAAATAGTGTAACAGAAAGTTTGAGGGATATCAAGTGTCAATCATTAATGTGTTAACAATTGAACAAACTGCCCCAAAGTGATCTAATATTCATTATGCCATTACTGGTTATCGCGAAGCCTTTTGATCACTTCTACACTCATAGCTAAGTTATGTACTGTAAATGTAGAAACTAGATCCCAAACATTGTGAGAATGCTAGAATATGTGATAATTACAATGAAATTTCTTTATTTAAAACATTCCATTAACACAATAATGTCAAGAATAATCAACATAAGCTGTGGTATCTTCCAGGGAGATAGTTTAAGCCTTCTGTGGTTTGACTTAGCCTGGAACCCATTACCTTAACTCCTAAATAGAACTAAGGTAGTTTTCAAGTCAAAGAAGGCTTTGTACTAAAATACAGTAATAATTACTTTGTATATGTGGATAACATCAAGATATATATCTCTACTGGACAACACATTAAAAGAGTTACTAAATCTCATGGAATATTTCTCCAATGATTTCAAAAAGTCATTTAAATATGATATTGGCAAAGTTCTTAATGCACGACCAGGAAGAAAAAGAATTAAAGACTTTGAACTTGAATCCAGATGTCAAATTAAACCAATAAATGAAATATTTTAATTTTAAATTATTTAAATTAGTGTTAGCATTTAATTATGAATTAGAAATATATTGGCTTTATCCAGGCAAAATATATTGAGCATTAGGCTAGTGAGAAAAAGGCTGAGGCTGCATATGTTAAGAGACTGACTGGCATTTCATGTCAAAGCTTAATGGAATGAACATATTTGGAGCAATTAAAACCTGTATAATATGAGTCAGCTATGTTTCTAAAATGCATCCAAACAAAAATTTCCACAATGTTAATGAAAACTGGATCCATCTCCCCAAGGCAGATATAGAAAGATGAATACTTCCTCATTAAAAAATGAGGAAGATAATTGACAGACGTTTTTAGAGCACATGATAAAAAAGTTAAATTTTTACTAAAATATTTTAAAACACACAGATCTTATTCCTCAAAGTAACAGTAATGACTGAAAACAGATATAGGTAACTTAAAAGTGGTTTATAGCTGTACAGAGTCAATGTAATGACCCAGATTTGAGTGAAATAAGAATACATTCTATGGGCAATAGTCAGATGAACTCAATCAACAATATTTCAACAAAGAAATATCAAATAGATGATGGAGTCACATAGATTAACTGTAAAAAATGTACGGGTTTATGATAGCAATTCAGGATCAAGATATTGCCTAAAGAAATTGTTTATTTACTTATTCAAAAGAATTTTTTAAAAAAAATTATCCTTAGAGAGTTCAGACATTTGAGGAATGAAGAGTATTCAGTGAAATGATGAAAACTGTGAAACATACAACTACAGATTGCAAAAAGTTTAGCAGCGATTGTATATCTAGAAATATATAATCAGTTAACCATAACTATCCAATACCCATTTAAAAAAGGAACAGATGAGAAAACCCCATATTATAAATTCAAATCCCAAAATATTCTTGAGAATTAAACAAATAAACTACACCAAAAGTGGAGCATCATGACATAAAGACTTATTGTCCATATCTGCCTAAACAAAATATTGATACATAAAATTTAAGAATAAAAATTTTAATATATATATATATGTGTATATATATATATATATATATATATATCACCCAAACTAATATTCATAACCTCTGAACTATACAGAATGAAAAGTTTTTGACATAGAGAGACTTGGCAGAAGAAGCTAATAGCATAATAGATTTAGAACAAGAAGATAAAATCATGTGGGAAAAGAAGGAGGTATGTGTCATACCTGCCATTCTGCCTGCTAAACTGTCCTGAAGATTATTTTAGAAAGTCTGGAAAATATGAACTTATAGCCTGATTCTCTTATTCAATTACCAAAAGTAACCATTTTATGGATAACATTTAAGGATAGTGACTTGTCCTTTTGCCTGTCTGAACTCCATTAAATGTGAAGAACATAAGAATAATTATAAAATAACAAAATGCAAAGAAAAAATAATAACTTATTTGCATAGTGCTTTAAAGTTTACAAGGTACTTCATTGTCATTAATTCATTTGAGACTTGCAAAAACCCTGTGAACTTGGTACTTCTGGTATTATTATCAATTCCCATTTTGCAAGGGGGCAGAGAGGTGGTATAGTGAACAGAGCACCCGTCTTGGATAGTTCAAATCCAGCTTCAGACACTTAACACTTAACTAGCTGTGTAACCTTGGGCAAGTCACTTAACCCCAATTGCCTTGCCCTCCGCCCTCCAAAAAAAAACTTGCCATTTTGCAGATAAGCTACTGAGGCTGAGTGAGTTAAGTGATTTCCCTATAATATAGCTATTAAGGCTTGATCATCAAGGGAGTGGATCACTTTCTATCTTTCCTCTAATTTTAGGTGGGATTCACAAGTATGCTAGAGAGTAACAATTATAATAATGCCTTTATAATATATATACATATATATATATAAAATACATAATATAGAATTATAATAATACCATTGCCACTGGATCATAAATATAAGATTGAAAAAGGCCTTAGAAGACACCTAGTTCAACTCTTCCCTTTTACAGATGAGGAAGCTGAGGACCACAGAGGATAAGAGTCCTGTCCAAAGTTACAAAGACAGTAAATGTTCCTCATGCCTGGAGCAAAGGCATGTGGACTGCAACATAAAGGATGAGAGTGCAGGATGGGAAGTAAACTAGTTTAATCCTCAGACAGACCAGAAATCCCTTTCTGGCTACCACTCCCCTAGTGTTATGTCCCCTTTTAAGAATATAAGCTCTCTGAGGGCATGGGTTGTCTGTTGTTTGGTAGTACTTGGCATATTGCAAACACAAGATAAGAAGCTAGACTAGTGAGGAGCTAGTAGACCTAGGTGACTTGCTCAGCAGCACACTAGCTGATCCAGTAGACACACCAAATCCAAGGAGGAACAAACAAAACTAAATTACTAGTCTCTTGGAGATATCACGTCCTGTCAAGAGTCTCCCCAGCAGCACATCAGAATGGCTCATCTATCACCAAAACTATTCCCCACATTGAAGAAAGCCAAACAACATGAGGATTCTCCAAAGAGATGAAGGACTTTCAGATCCTGTAATTCCAAAGTTGTGACTTGTCTTGGCCATGTGTGTTTGCTATGTATGTGCCTCACTACCATTGTGCTTTAAATTCATGCTTATTCTTCCCTACCTTGGATTCTAGTTATATCTGTGGGAGAGTTTGCCCTGGTATTAGGAAAATATTTTGTTAGTACTATTTTCAATATGCCATTTCAGTAAATGCCTT
Source organism: Pseudochirops cupreus (assembly GCA_028627135.1). Lineage (NCBI taxonomy): Eukaryota > Metazoa > Chordata > Mammalia > Diprotodontia > Pseudocheiridae > Pseudochirops > Pseudochirops cupreus. Next base: position 473,404,577 of record CM053582.1, read on the forward strand.
TATTAAAGAACTGAGTCTGCTGGCTGATTAAGTGGAAACACATTGGTAGGGGCTCATAAGGACAGCCCACCATAGAGTTGCCCCCTAGAACACTGTAATAGTTGCAGCATTCCTTGAAAATGAACCCCAACCTGCTAGTATGGGCACATATTGGGCAAGAGAGCCGTGAGAAGGGCTCACATGAATCAGTAGTTATACTAGTATGAATTGAACCTAGGAAAGATCATACAATTATGTATTTGGAGGTAGAAGGGATCCTGGAGGTCATTAAATTCAACTCCCTCTTCTTCTACAAAGCTGAGGCACAGAGAGGTTACACGATATGCTTGGGGTCACATAGCCAATAAGTATCTGAAGTAGTATTTGAACCCAGGCAGGTCTTCCTGGCTCCAAGGCCAGATCTCTATTCACTGCTTCAGGGCTGCCTCTCTCTACAGATATTCCACTATATCATATAATAATAAAGTATGAACCTCTCAAGGTAATAAAATTGATATCTTCATAAATTGTTAGAATCTTTAACTTAATCAAATCCTTCAACACTGAATAAAACCCAGTGGCAGAAAGCTATTTAACAACACCAAATGTAATATCTCCCAGGCCTATCTTTATGTTCTAGAATTGGATTCTATAAGCTATTGTGAACTGGGAAAAGTCCCAGGAAAATAGACAGGGAGTAAAAAGGAATATTGGAGAGTGTTACAAGTTATTTATAATTATGTCCCTAAATCCTTTTATTTATAAAATGCCCTGGAATCAAAGAACTAAAAAAGATCTTAGAGATAACTTAGTCAGTCCAACTCTCTCATTTTATACATGCAGGAACTGATACATTGAGAAGTGATATGGTTTGTATAAGGTCATCCAGAGAGTGGCAGAGCCAGCACTAAGACTCAGATCTTCTGAATTCCAGGTGAAGGTTCATTTCATTAAATTATGGAATAGTATACCCCATTAGTGATTTAATGAAATGTCTTCTTGTTTTATAGACTACCACGATGATGCCACAGGCAGCCCCCAAACTCTTCTAACAATGTGGATTTATAGAATGATTTCTGTTCCCTATTAGTTAAGATTCCTTCCATTTAAATTAAACATGTGATAGTATACCAAACCTTATTTTTGATGGAGAAATGAATCGGGTTTACCTGTTCAAAAAGGTAAATATGGAAATGGTAAATGGTAAAATGGTAACTATGGAATACTGCTGGTAATTGAATAGATTTGGTCCAAAAATGCCTAGAAGATTTCAATACTTCCTCACAATCTACCTGAATAGGGTTAAGTCTGCCTGATAATGTTAAAAACACAAAATAAAATATATCTAAATCAATATCTAATATGAAATGTATTTATATTATCTAAAATATATTTAATACCTTTGGTACTTTTTTCTTCAATTAGATCAGAAATCACACAAGAGCAATATGTGCCTAGCATATTGAAGGTGCTTAATAAATGATTATTTTCCTATTTTTAATTAATCAAGGTATGTACAAAAATAAAATAATAAAGAAGAAAAAGTGTATGGATTTTTTCTAAAGTTTTTGGATAGTTTCCTCTTTTGTATAAATCTCAACTAAAACTAGGGTCCCTATTTTCTTTGGAGTCAAATATTACATGGGTAGGTCCCATAGAATTTCCTCCCATGGAGCTCTTCAGGAAATGCTTGCTTTGAGATATCTATGGTCTTAATGCTCTAAACAGGAGCCCCATGAGGATGGAAAAAGTGTCCTGTCTTTAGGTGTCAGGAAAAGCACTGGCTACTTGAAACTTTCAGCTCAATGAAAGGAAAAACTTCCTGCCCACGTAAAGTTGCCAACATTGTTGCCAGCTCTGCGGCATCTCTGTCCCTGTAGCATATGAAGATGAAAGTACACCAAATACATAAATATATAAATATATAAGCAGAGCGATAGAACCCAAGGAACACAAAGATGCAAAGCAATATTTTCCTTTTGACATCAAGGCCGCCAGTATAAAAAAATAGGGAACAAGTAAGTGTCAATTTCTATTGTGGATGCCTAGTATAATAGCAGTGTGCCAAACTAACAAAAATAAATGAACATCATGACAAACTTGGAGTGGCCTTTGAGAATTGAGGGAAAATGCTGCTATATTATGTTATACTTTTTTTTTTAAAGAGAGGCAACAGTCCATATTTAAACAAACATAATTCTTTGTAGCCGATACTAGTTTCATTCCTTTAAACATTCATTCAAAATTCAGGCACAAAGAAAAAGAACATATGAAATTCAGTAAGTATGCTGATTTTTTTTTGCATTTCATATGTGAATAAAAGGCTTATTGCTAATTAACAAATGTAATCCTAATTACATGCTTATATCACATTCTACTTAAATATGATCTGTTCTGACAAGGAAATTCATGTAATTTGCCATATGAGATGTGGATTCCTGGAATTTTTCAACATTTCCAAATTTTAGGCTGAAAAGGAACATATCTTTATAGTGAGAAAGCAGAAGGTGCTTAATTTTAATGGAAAACTCTTTTTTAAACACAGACGGATCCTGCTGTGTTTGACAAATATGTTCTAGAAAGAAGCTCAATCTAGATGTTGTGTGTAACTTTATTTTATTCCCCTTTGAGCACTACTGTTCTTGCAAAGTGATCTCTCAACTGCCCAAAGTCATTACACTTTTTCCCTTTCACATTGTACCTCTGTAAATGTCAGGCATAACTACATTTTTATTTGCAGAGATACCACTGCTATGAATGAGTAAAAATTTTCTGCTCCCCCGCCTCCTTCTCTTTACCCTGTGCGCATTCTACTAATATGATTTGTTGAACAAATTGTTCCATTAATCTGGGGCTGTTTGACAGAGTGAGAAAATAAGTGCCAAAGTGAGAAGATTCACAAGAATCGGAAATCTCAGTCCCTCTTTCTCAAGGTAAATAGTTATTATATCAGGGTGTCAGACTGGTGAAATAGATGTGCTCTCATTCTCAGTTTGTAAATGTCACTTTTCCTCAGCCCATCAGGGTGACAAATGAGGTGTGGGTTACAGTAAGAGTTCATTCTTTGACAAAGTTCTTACTGGTCTATTTCAACAGAAAGTACCTAGCCTCCCCCATCCTTAATCTCACCCATCACTAATGCCAAAAGGTGCCCCGACACACTACTTGTGCTCCCCCACTTCTGTCTACCCTCAACCTTACCCTCACTTACATATATGCTTCCACAGAAAAGAAATGAAAAGTTTCTAGTGAGGGTGAAAAGCAAATGATAGCTTATGTATTAATTGTACTTTCTTATAGATTAAAAGCTGTAATGTGATTCTAGATTTTAACCAAAACATCTGCTTATTGTCTATATCTTTGACTCAAATAAAATGTGTATCTTTAGTAGAGAATAAATGTTTTTTATTCCTAATTTTTTACTTCAATTATTTTAAATTTGGTGCACATACTTTTGAGTAAAAATCAGTTTTGTTTCTGAACAAAATGAACGCTCCATATGAAAGGATTGCTTTGGTTAAGAAATACCATTATTGAATAGGAAAAGGGATGGTTGGTACTATGAAAAATAAACCTGTAGCTATGGAAAAATATGCCTGATGTCATATGAAGGTAGATTCCAAAATATGTATTCATAATTGAAGCTTTCATACTGCAGATCTTTTTTTTTTCCATTTGCTAGAGTGAAATTCAAATGTTCTTGAGTTCCAGAGTTAGAGAGAGTATTTTATTTTGGAAGGGCTGGTACATTTGTAGGTACACATAGCAAACCAAAAGCCCTCACTGATTTTCCACAACCTGTCTAGAGTTCCAGTAGTGTCTGAAATACAGAAAGAAATTACTCTTGATTCTTCTATTTATCTGGGTCATTTAATGAGTTCTCAGGAAAACAAAGTAAGTCAAAAGTTTTAAGGGGTCTAATATTTTGTCATTGTCTAAAAGAACTCATTGCCAGGTCTGATTGTGTACTATGTTATACTAGGTATCATAGAAAGATAATTACACAGTCTTACCCTTGCCCACAATGAATTTATAAGTAGATATAGAGACACTAACATGCACATATTTATACGGGATGTGCAGAACATAATAAAAAACATTAAGCCGATAAAATCATGCATGAATAGGAAGGCCTGGTACATAACAGACGATCAATATTTGTTGACTTGAACTGAATGAAACTGAATTTAGACAAATCATCCATGATAGAGAGTCACAGTTTGTTTCATGTAAAATCTCTTTTCTGCTCTATTCTATATATGGAAATGTTCATATTATATGACATTTATTAAGGTCAGATGAAAATTTAAAAATATAATTAATTAAGTTAATAATGATTCAAATAAAATAATTTCTAAATGAAGGGCCCTAAAAGGGCCTTTATAGCCTTTCTGCATGAAATTGATTCCTCCTTCCTCGAGTTTCCTTTAATATGTGGAAGAGATCACTCTTAGAAGAAATCTCAGAAATAATCTAGTTTAACCCATACCTAAACAGGAATACCATCTGCAACATTCTAGACAAATAGTCACTTAGCCTCCCAATGATGACCTCCCCACTCTGGTGAGGGGGCTCTCCCTTAGCTCCTAAAGAAACCTATTCTACTTTCAAATAGCCCTAATGGTTAGGAAGTATATGTATGTTTTCTTATTTCAAAATTAAACCTGACTCTCTTGCTATTTTTATCCACTGCTCCAAGTTCTGCTTTTTGTGGCCAAGCAGAACAAGCCAAATCCCTCTTCATATGCAAATCCATTAACTATTGGAAGACCATCATGTCCTGGCCTCAGTTTTCTTTTCTCAAGGTTAAAAGTCCCTATTTCCTTCACTTGACTGGCATGGTCTCCAGTCATCTTAACTTCCTGGTCATCTTGTTCTGAATAACACCTCAGCTTTCCTATGTAGTTAGTATTCAGACCTGACTCAAGACTGTGTTCTTAAACAAACCAGGGAAGAGTACAATAGGACCATTATCAACCTATTAGCAGATTTAATTTAAGCTAAGTGTGCGTGTATTTTTTGACCTGTCATATCATACTTTTAATTCTTATAGAACTTAGGGTTAACTAAAACTCCTAGTAGGGTTTTTTTTTCCCAAACAAATTGCTCATCTTATACTGTTTTTTTTCCTCTTTGGAGCTGGGGAGACAGGGCAATTGGGGTTTAGTTACTTGCCCAAGGTCACACAGCTAGTATGTGTCAAGTGTCTGAAGCCAGATTTGAACTCAGGTCCTCCTAACTACAGGGCCAGTGCTCTATTCACTGTACCACCTAGCCACCCCACATCTTGGAATTTTGAACCCAAATTTAGAACTATGTATTCATTTCTACTAAGTTTTATCTAAGTACATTAGATTCAGCCTAACATTTTAACTTGTCAAGGTGCTTTTGGTTTCGAAAGACCTGGAAGATGATATTTCAGATAAATTCCCAGAGTTAAGTTTACTGGATTGCGTGTGCATATGCAAACACATATGCGATATTAAAGAGTCAAATCACAATAGTGACTGGGTATTACTAGAAGTGGATAGAGAATCTGCTTTCAAAAGAAAATATGGTTAATCTCAATTGATTTCATTTGTAAGCAGTATATGTAGTATGCAGTTCCTTAATATTTTTATAGAAACTGTATAATATGGGTGAGAAATGGCAGCATGCTAGAAGAGCCAAGAACTCTAAAAAAAATACTATCACAAAAATTTTAAATAAAATATTAGCAAGCAGGTTATAACAACATATTAGAAAGATTATACAATATGATTAGGTTAGGTTTATCTCAGTGGGTTGGTTCACATGAAAAAGACTCTAAATATATTAAGCCACACTAATTTAAATAATAAAAACATGATCATATCAATTGGTGTTTTAAAAAAGGCTTTTTGATAAATTCCAATATGTAATTATATTAAAAACCTCTAGAAATCGTTGGAATAAGTGAATCTTTCCTTGATATGGTAAATAATGCCTATATATGTCCAATAATATTACATGAAGTGGAGGAAAATTAGATGCTTTTTCAATAAAGTAGAGGGTAAAACAAAGATTTCTATTTTCATCAATATTATGAAAAATTGTGCTAGAGATGCTAGCCAAAGCAATAAGGAAATAAAAACAAATGAAAGGAATAAATATAAGCAAAGACAGGAAAAAAACTTTTTCTTTTTTTGCAGATAATACAGTGATGTACTTAGGGAATGCATGAATCAGTTGAAAGTAATTGAAATGATTAATAACTTCAGGAAAACTTAAGGCTAAAAATTAAATCCATATAAATCATCAGTATTCCTATATATTAGCAATAAAACAAAGCAAGAAGAACAAGAAAGAGAAATTCCATTTAAAATAACTACAGAGGCATTCAAATATCCAGGAGGTTATCTGCCAAGATTTATACAGAATTAATTAGTCTTAACTTTAAAAAACACTTTGCAGAAATAAAGATGGATATAAATGATTGAAGAGTTACTAATAGGTCATGGATAGGTAGAGTCAATATAATAAAAATGATGATACAATGCAAATTAATTTACTTATTCAGTGAGAAAAGTTAATATTCATATTGAAGAGCTAAAGGTTAAGAATCTAAAGAGTAACAATGAAAAGAAGTTGGAAGAGAGGACATCTAGAAGTGCCCTTATCTCAAACTATATTACAGAGTAGTAATCACTGAAATGATTTTGTACCGTTAAAAAAACAAGAGAATTCAATATATGAAACAAATTAGATATACAACACAATAGAAACAAAGGAACACAGAAGCATAGTATTTCATAAACCAAAAGACCCCCATTACTGGGGACAGATTCATTATTTGACAAATAGTGCTGGAAAAACTGAGCAGCAATCTGACAAAAATTAGTTTAGATGAATATCTTCTACATACACCAAGATAAACTCCACAGAGATCAATGACCTAGATATAAAAATGTTACATCATAAAAGCATGAGTAACAAAGAAGAAATCATCTTTCAGATCTATATATAAGGGAAGAGTTTCTTACTAAATAAATGACAGAGAGGAACACGCAGGATAAAATGCACACTGTTAAGTACATAAAAAATTTTTTTGTTTGTTTTCACAAACAAATCAAATGTAGTTAAAACTAGAAAAGAAAAAATGGTAAAAAAAAAAATCTTTGAAGCAGTTTTCTCTGATAAAAGCCATTATCCAAGATACAGAAGGAATTGATTGGAATTTATAAAACTAAGAATCATTCCCCAAAAGATAAATGATTAAAGGATATGAATAGGCAATTTTCAAAGAAAAAATCCAGACTGTCAGCAACCACATAAAAAAGATGCTCTAACATTGAGGTTCTATTAGACTGGCAAAGATGATGAGGGAAAAATGACAAATGTTAGAATGACTGAAGGAAAACAGGTACACTATTGCAAAAAGAGAGAGAGAGAGAGAAATGTAGGCTATTTATGTTACAGCATAACATACTTATTTCAATATAACATTGCTCTGCATTAAGGTGATTTTGAATTAAACCTAAAGCACTGAACCACTGTTCAAAAAAGGAATTATGAAGAGATTGCATCATCTCGCTACTTAAAAAAAAAACCTCACTGCATTGCATGAATGGATCAAAATTGCTTTTGATATGATTGTTATTGGGAATAAAATCGTATTATTTATCAAAAACATGTTAAGTGCATAAGACTTAAAGTGGACACTATTGTATTTTCACATCATTGTTTTATGAAGATATATGTTGTTAAAAGGAATTATGACTTTAAATTAACAAGGAATGATAAATAAATTATTTTGCATCTTAATTAGATTAGACTCACAGTAAAATTAAAAATATTGTGCACCATACCTAAAGTTCTTTTGACAAAAGGTTTTCTTCACTAATAAGAACAGTGGAAGGAACAGAAGAAAATAATGGGTGAACAATGATATGAGAAGTGAAGGAATATGTGATTAAGTGATGGTGGGGAAATGAATTATAGAAAAGATTTAAATACAGGTTTAACTTTGTAGATGACCTTCTAACTGAGATTTTTTGACACTGTGATAATATTTTGAGGTCCTTTTCATCACAATTATCATATTTTACTTTTAATCATGCTCATCTGTGTATATTCCCTCTTCCTCTCTGTCTCTGTCTCTGTCTCTGTCTCTCTCTCTGTCTATCTCTTTCTCTTTTGTTTGGTCATGAAGTCTTCCCCTATCCATAGATCTAACAGGTAATTTCTTCCATGTGTCACTAATTTGCTTATGATATCACCCTTTATGTCTAAATCAGATACCTATTTTGAGCTTATCTTGGTGTACTGTGATGTTGGTCTGTCCTTCGTTTCTGCCAGACTACTTTTCCTTTTTCCTGGTAATTTTTGTCAAATCTTGAGTTCTTACCACAGGATCTAGGCTCTTTGAGTTTACCAAATATCAGGCTACTGCGCTAATTTGCTTCTGTTTATTGTTTGCTTGCTTATTGTTGAGCCATGACTCTATTTCTGATTCAGTACCAAATTGTTTTGATGATTACTACTCTGTAATATAATTTGAGATCTGGTACACTTCCTTCACATACTTTCTGGTTTTCTTACATATTACCTTTTCGCAAATACTCTATATCCCAGCTATACTGGCCTTCTTATAATTTATGCCCTTCATATGCCATCTTTATTCCTTTGTACCATCTGTACATATGCCATCTGTATTCCTTTGTCCCCTACTCTTGGAATATTCTTCCTCCAAATTCCCACCTCTCAAAATCCTTGGATTTCAATAAGTCTCTTCAAAGCTTCCTTCTGCAGGAGAATCTTCTCTTTTCCCAGGTATTAGTGCATTCCCTTCTATGGTTACTCTACACTTATTTACGTCTTCATATACTTTTGAGGCAAAGATTGATCTCCTTTTTTCTTTATCTCCCCTATGCTTACTAAAGTAATTATGCATATATGTGCTTAATAAATATTTAATTTATTTTAAGGGGAAGAAAGTAAAACTAAATATTTGATGTAGAGATAAAACAAAAAGATTAGTAATGAATTTACTCCCCAGTTTAGAGATATCAGAGAAGACCATCCCAGTAATTTTCTAAACCACCAGGGCCACCACTCCCCTATTTGTAAAGCCACATTTGGGTAGAATACAGACTTTTTTTCTTTACTTTTGTTTCTGTATCCCTGGTGCTCACTTTGCACAGTGCTTGGCATGTGATAATCATTCAACCAAAGTTTTTTCATTCATTATGAATGCACCTATATTTGATGCCAGAAACTTCTGTTCTCTATGACAAGTATGTATTTAATTCTGGAATAGGCAGAGCCACATGTGGTACTGTGTAGGTTCAAAGTATTGCTAATAACACTAAGGGAAGGGTGCTGGGAGTAGAGAAATTTTCGAACCTTGGCTCCATAAGATAACCTTACCCAAGGATAAATGACAACTCTTTTGAATCATGCTACAAGGAACAAATGTCATATGGGTGAAGATGAAACAGGTTTTCAGTGAGTGTACCTGAAAGATTTGGATAGAAAAGAACAATACCATAGATGATGAAGAAAGGGAGGCAGTCCAGAATGCTCAACTGTAAAACTCTCAAATGTGATGTGAAGATTTGAGGATCGATTCATACACTAATGTGAGAACTCATCTCAGAACTTTTAGATGGAAAGGTTGACATGGTCAAAGAAATAGAGAGAATATTTTTGTTAGCAGCAGAAAGATATGACTGGAGGAGGAAGGGTCTAGTAAGAAGAATATTGCAATAATTTTTAAGAGATAATTAGGACTTACAATTAATATGAGATCAAACAGAGATAGAGTGTTAAACAAAGTTGAACATGAATGAAGATGATTTTCTCACCAAAGGACCCAAATGACAAAGCGTCACATGTATACATGTTCTAATAATGTATCTCTGGTCCCACTTAAGCTCATAGAGGAGTTGAGGCCAGTAACCTGTAGCTCAGGATATTAACTCTGAGAACATGTGGATTTACTCTTGAAAGCTTCTCTCTTGATAATCTACATGGATTATACCTCCAGCTTGCTTCTTCCCTAGGAACATCAGAAATATGGCTTTTTTCTCTCAATGGGTCTTGCTCACTTTGAAAAGCATTTAGGTTAATGAAACATTAATAGAGAACAGGTTAATTTTTTTTAAGTTAATAACAATAATATTCTATGGAGTCATCCTTTCATATTAATACAACTTCCCATTCCCCTGGGATTCAGCATCTTTCCTACAACTCATAGTACACTTATAAGTTCCACTTAATACCATTTATACTCATTGATAAGGCCAAATCTCCTAAGTACTCGCTCACTTCTCACTGAATGTAATAACCTCATGCCTTTTACCAATACTACTTCTTACGTTGCTGACGCTGGACTGGGTGCCCTAGTTTTCAATCATCACCTCTTGTCCAAAGCACTGTTGATTTTGTAGCTGGAGTTCATGGTCCTCATGGTTAAGTCGCAGAGGGGTTGCTGCCCAAGGTTGATTGGTCAGCAGTTTGATACTCACTCCTCAGGAGAGCTGTTAGTAAAGTACTCAGGGTCACTGACTCCCAGACTTTTTCCCCACTTGATGAGAAACTCCTTCCCCTTATGCTGCATGCACACTTCTCAGTGTTACCTAACCATGAAGGTGTAAGGGACTAGCTGGATACACTGTGATTCATACAATGTAAATTAGACACTGATGGTTGGAATAATCATTCCTAGTCTTAGAGTGAAGAAATTCTCATAGAATTAAATCACAAAATAATCAATTAAATCTCCACTGCATCCATTTTTCCCCTTCTCTGGTTTACTTCATTATAAAATCTTACATTAAAAATGGCCTCCTCCTATTATAATCTAAAAGGAGCAAACAAAGTGTTTTCAATGGAATGTATTGCCCCCTTGCCAGATGCCTAATTTGGGGAAGAAAAACTCTTAAAATTCCAATAAATGTCTCATTAATTAACACCCCATCTCCCTAAAGCCTCAGAGCAGCTGGTGAGAAGAACTGTGTAGGTAGATTCTGTGGATATAAACTAGGTCAACAAAAGAGATCCCTACCTGCTATTGTGGATTAATATCCCTTTAGGAAGTTATTAATAGTTGTTACCAGTTTTTTCAGCCTAGATGGTGAGACTACCAAAAGTCAACAGTATATACTTCTGGGTGATTCTAATTATTTTAGGTTATGTCTGGTTATATAATTACTTCTTAACTCTTAAGGTATCAAGACCTCAGCTGAGACAACAACACAAAATATTATATGTACACACACATATATAACATAAAACTTATCATATAATATCAACATATTATAAAATCTTTACTATCTATGGGATTGATTCAATTTTGTCTATGTTTCCAGTGCTTAGCATAGTGTCTTGTATAGAATAGGTGCTTAATCAGTGTTTGTTGAGTTGAAAAGGTCTTAGAAAAAGTTAACAAAAATGATAAAAAAAAATTTTAACACAAAATTCTTACAAACTCTGGCATGTCCATCACACTGCCTTTCCTAACAAATGAGTCCATCATTAATAGACAAAGAAAGAAGTCTTCTTAAACCTAGAAGCTAAGCTTTTCTAAAGTTAATTTACCTGATAGTTCTTCCTTTGCTGTTAAGGGATATTTCAATTTTAGTGCCTAACTAGATATTTGGAATCATCTATGTGTTTGGGATATCACTGATGTGGATACTCCTTGCAATGGCATAGACTATAACCCATCCAAAACTTCTTACCCTGTGTGATTCATGTCAATATTCTCCTACAAGTCCTCTTCATAGGATTTACCCCTTCTTCATACCTTGATATTGCATAGAAAGCAATGGACAATATTGACCATTTATCAATTTCCTCTTGTTCTCATTGCATGATCAGTCCACCTTCCATTCTGATCATTTGCTTTTTGGTTGAAATTTTGAATGTTGCTTCTGCTATATAATTCTCCAGCAGGAACATGCCATAGCCTATTTAAACTCACTATACTTCTCCCATTTACCCCTTGGAGGATCTGCAACTTTGATTCTTTAGAGATTGTAGTATCCCATGTCTAGCAGTTGTGCAGCATCACTGAGAAAATATTAATGATAAAAAGACAGAATTTTTTGTCAGTGAGAACATTATCATATAGCAATTGTTTTTCACTTTTCCTAGTATCATCCAGCCAAATACCCTCTATGATTAAATCCAGCTAATTGTTTTCTGTAATGTCTGCCCAAATTTTCCATCCTGGTGGACTAATTGAATTTAACTTCATGTTGTAACTGGAAATACATATTTTTCATGCATTTTTTTCAGGGCAGCAATATTCTCTTTTGAATTATTATGGCATTCTTTGAAGAGATTTTGCACTGTACATGAGTGTGATGCAATAAGTGCACTTTCTAAAATGATACATTTCAAATAAATGATACATTTTGTTTTTATGTGCTAAAAATTAAAGAAGAAATTTTCTAATTCTAAATTCTCTCAGCAGGCAGACATAACCGATCCTTTGAGTTAGAATAAAGGAACCATGATTTGACTTTCTAAGGTAACAGTGGCTGAGGGTAGTGATCCTCCCTTGATAATGAAGTATTCCTCCCCAATGTTGGTGCCCTGGGACAGAGCCCCATTGTTCTATCCCAGCTACAGTTCTACTTAAAGTAATATTGCAAGAGAAACCTACTGTATTTTTACAGAGTTCTTTCTATTAAAAGGAACTATTACTAAGCAAAAGAATGCTAGACCTGTGAGTCAGAAGAAAGGGTTAGATGATACCAAGAATCATATAGATTTTAGACAATCCATAAACATTATCTTAACTATTGATACAACAAATATAACATTCTTGTTCAGCAAGTGATAAATGATTCCCAAAATTTTAAAAGGAAACCAAAAGACAAAAAGAAGTTGCATCCATATAGAACAATGTCTCTTAACCTCTCCTTGTAGGGAGAAAGTAAAGGGTTGTTTTCATAGTACATTCTATAGCAACAAGAAACATGCAGTGGAACACTTTTTTGTGTTGTAATAATAATAATGAACATTTGCAAAAGGAATACCATGAACATAACTGCAATATCTACACCAATCTCTTTTACAGGGAATGATGAGGTAAGAATTCCATGAAGAATTTGATGATACTTGCCAAATTTAATGCATATATATTTTATTATTTGGTGATATCAGTGCAAAGGGGAACACAAGAAAGGATAGTGAAAAATGTGCTTGAAAATATTGTTTGGGAATAATAAATGAGATACATAACAGGATGATTGATAACAGAGAAGCCTTACATATATGAAGAATATTTTGCTTAAAAAGAGGATTGGAAAGGTGTTACATGCTGCAAGTACTAAGCATCATTTTTTTTT
>CM053582.1:473418374-473433330 GCA_028627135.1 Pseudochirops cupreus
CCTGTCCAGCCGCCCCCGGGGCACAGCCGTGGCTTCAGGCCAGGCTGGTTTCGGTTCGCAGTGCTGATATGGTTCCTCGTAGCCGAGCTGACTTTAGTGGGAAGTATCTTTGTGTGCGTTTTGGAGTTCCAGGATTGGTTTAGAGTCCTATTTTATGGGTATTTTGGGGTGGCTATGTGAGAGCTGCGATGTGTTGCTGTTGGTACGTGGCCATCTTGGCTCCGCCCCCCCAACCTACTCTTTTGAAATATGCTCTTGAAATACACACAAAAAAAGGAAACAGATAAAAGAAAAAACAGTGACATAGATTATCACCACTTCCTAAGATGAAGAATTATAAATTTATTCCTATAATAAGGAAACCAGAACAGCCTAGCAAACATTTAAACCAGGAGAGGCATATTAAGTTTAAAGCAACAATGGTTTAGAAGAAGGATCCCTAAAGTATGATCTAAGGGATCATGAGATCATGGGGCATGATCTCAAAGGATATCCGACCAATCAAGTTGAGGATCAGAACATGGGTCATGCCCCACTCTCCCTATAATAATCAGTCATGGAGTTTGTCTGCAACACAACCACTCTCACATCTATCCAATGATACTTTCCTACTCCATCTGTCTCTCCGTCATGTATAACAGCAGCTGTGCAAGTACCATTAGGAAAATTCTGACTCCCACTTACAAGGGCTTTTAATGATAACAACCTTCCCGCTGAAACAAAGGCTTAACATTTTAGGATCAATATTATTTTGGCAATGTTCTATGACTACAAATGGTAGAATACTATATTACCTGAAGAACTAAAGATACAGGTTAAACAAGGAGCAATGGGGAAACGTATGAAGGACAAGAACAGATTATATCACCATGTAAGAATATTGCAGGAGAAGTAGCATGAACATATAGACCATTGGAGAAATATATAAAGGTCTGGTGCTAGGGGCTCTGCCTGTTGCCAACTAACATTAGGGTTTGGTGAGCCTGATTCTGCAGATGTATTGTGTGATGAAGGCTGTTCCTCAGGGCTGCGCTTCATATGAGGCTGATCTCTTCATGTGTTAAGCTGCCAGTAAAATATGGTACAAATTAATTCCTGGGTTCTTGTAACCTTTCAAAACTCATATGGTCATAGCCTAGCCAGCTATATCTCCTAGACTAATTAGCCTAGGAGTAAAAAAGAATAAATTCAAAGAGGCAAAGACATAGAGGCATCATATGCTCCTGCAGTCTGAGTAGGAAGAGAAGGCATCTGGTGCTACTGCGCTTCCATCACTTATCCAAACGGAACAAAAGGCTTGATTTGGCCAGTAAACACCTTTTGTAAATACACTCAGTTCCAGTTCAACAGCTAATGAAAAGGCCTTTCTGTGTCATATAGTACAACGTATTTGTACATGCTCCTGCAACTGTACTGTCATTAGCCAGTATTCCTCTTCCCCTTAGAAGGGAGATGATGAACTAGTCTTACAGCAAAAATAAGAGATAACTGACAGACAACTTGCATTCCACCAGTGTTATATGGGATGTCAAAATATCTTAGAAGAAGACCCCCCAACCACAGGAAGGAAAGAAGGAAGGCAGGAAGGAAGGAAGGAAGGAAGGAAGGAAGGAAGGAAGAGAGAAAGAGAGAGAAGAAGGGAAGGAGGAACAGAGGGAAGGAAAGGGGTAAGAAGGAAGGGAGAAAGGAAGGAAAGATGGTTGGAAGGGATAGATAGAAGGAGGAAAGGAAGAAGAGAAGGAAGGAAATAAATGCTTATTATAAATATTTCCTCATTTGATCCTCATAACAACCCTGGGAGGTAGGTATTATTATTCTCATTATACATGTAGGAAACTGAAACAAACAGAAATGAAGTGACTTTCCCAGGGTCACACAGCTAGTGTCTAGGAAGGATTTTGACTCGTTTTCCTAATTCAACGCCCAGCACTATTTCCACTATGCCACCTTGGCTGCCTACATAGACTTGTTATGAAGTATTTATTGGAGGAAATGGACACAAGTGGAACAGATTGGCTTAAATACTGCCTCAGATTCTTAATATTTGTGTTACCACAGACAAGTTGCTTAACATCAATGATTCTCAATTTCCTGTAAAATAAGGCAGCTGGATTTAATGACTTCTAAGGTCCCTCTGAGGTCCAAAATCTATGATTTACACAATTCTATAGTGACTAGTAATCCAAGTTAATGCTAGGCTTAAATAATTTAATAAAGAACTTCATATTTATAGATAAATTATGTTTAGGTAGAAAAACCTAAATTACTTCTCAATGAATCACAACTGGGCAGAAGCTGCCAGCTTAGAAAAGGCCTGACCACTGCTCACTTGGTGACATGCTTACCCTCTAATGAAAGTCAAAGCACATAGAAAGAAATGAACAGAATCTCAAGTGATGGCCTTATAAACCCAAACCTATTAAGTACCAGCAAATTTCACATCCTCAAATGTAAGGGCTCCTTAGAGCTACCTAGATGTCTGACCTCGGTCAGTGTGCCCTTGCTAACAAGGAAAACCTGAGGCGGGTAAGAGGCATCCAGGTGTATATTCTGCCTCAATGACTGCACGTCAAACATGGGGGCATTGAGCATGCACCATCAATGGAGAAGCACTCCCCGCCTATCAGGATCTTGTTGCTGGGACACCTGACAAAAGGGCAGACGGAAAGGGAATAAAAGGGGCAGGCGAATAAGGCTTAGGGGGCAACAGCAAGAGGAGATTTGTAAGACAATAAAGACGCTTGGCCACTCCACTGAGCGGTGTCGGACGGGTTCTACTTCGAGTCGTTGGGGCGACTGAGAGCACCTGCAGGGTTGTTGGGGCCGCCAGGTGCAACTGTGGGGCTATGGTAGGTACTCTGGGACCCCTGGAATTCCCGAGTCCGGCTGGCCCAGACACTCAAACATGGACATTTACCTCCTCTTTTAACACTACTGCTCCCTTAATCTTCAGAGACTCCTCCCATGCTTAGATTTTTCATCTGCTCCTTTCTAGTCTTTTAGGGTCTCTGATTTCCCTGATCAGTCCAGTATATCCAGCAGCAAAGCATAGAGGGCTTGGTTTTCTTTACGCTCTAGGGACTAATCCCTGCTTCTTTTTTTTTTTTTTGTAACCTATTTCTTCACCATGATTGATTCCTTCCTACCTGTGATACCAAAAGAACTATTGCATATTTGATATCATTAATCACAACATTTCTACAAGGTAGAGATAGAGGGAGGCAGGCATTATTAGATATAGTACAGATAGTAAGTAGGAGGGGATGCTGAGCAGTATGTCAAGAGACACTAGACCATTAAACTTTGGAAGATTTTGTAGTCCCAAGTGATGGTTTTACAAATCAGAATAAAAAGAACAATAGAGAAGCATTAGTCTATTCCAAAAGTCCCCTACCTCCAGCATCACTGACAAAGAAAACACTAAAACGATACCTGCAACTGAGCCTTGTCTGGCAAAATGATCATTTCCAAACTTCTGAGTAAATGCTATTGAGTTACAGCTTTCACACTATCTTAACTTATCCTCATAACACATTCCATTGGGTTTTAAATGATTGACATGAAAAAAAGACAAGAGGAGCAGCTATTTCTTTACACTTAGCTGATCTGTCAGGACATCTTACAACTTCTAGATTAAGTAGAAATTGCTTAAGTACTAGGGAGGAAATTTTTTTTTTAAAACAAAAACTAAATTTGAATTTAACAGTCAGAGATGAAACCAGTTATCTAAAACATCAGTAATTCTATCTATTCAAAATCGTTTCAGGTATTCTAAAATAGAGTAATTACAAAAATTAAAAATAGAGTAATTAGATTTAAAAATTAAATAGAGTAATTAACAAAAAAGAGGCAGATTAGTTTAGTGAATAGAAAGCTGATTTCATAGAGGAAGGTTTGGATTCAAATCCTGCCTCTGACTTATATTGGTTTTCCATGTGACTTTGAACAAATTGTTTAAACCACAACTCTATAAAATTGTAAATTACAGAAGCTGCCTAATTATATTGGTGAACAGAGTTTGCTCACCAGTGCAAGTTACTGTGCCTATCACATAGTAATGATTAAAAATGTTAGTTTACCTACTGATGCAGAAGTCCCTACACTGATTTTTATCACTGCTCCAGGGTCATTACCCCCCAGAATTACCAAATTATTTTCTATTGCTAATCCTGAATGTATTTAGTCTTAAAAGTAGCAAAATGCACATCATAGATTCACATAGTATTCAAAAGTTCACAAAACACATCCACATTAAATGTATCATTTGATCTTTATAACTCTCACTGTGAGAAAAGAAGGATAGATGTTATCATTGTCTCCAATTTACAGACAAGGACAACTGGACTTTTATTTGAGTTAGCTTTTTCTTTAAGAGATATGACATTGTGTCATCTGTTGTATATATTAAGTGGTAATGACATAGTTTCACTGTCTCTTGTGTCAATAAACAGGACAGTTTCACTGGATAGTAGGTCAGAATTTGGCTGAGGATAAACCTGGATCCATTGGGAGTTGAAAGCCAATTGGATGATCCATGACAAAGGCATAGGACTTCATACAGTTAGCTACCTGAAGAAGAGGCATCTCTCTAGGGAGCATTTAGGTATTTCCTCATCTGCCTTTCAGAAACAAAAAGTGCCAGATTCAAGTTTTGATTCCCATACATCCTGGCTTTGAGACTTTAGGTGAGTCACTTAAACTCTCAGTACTCTAAGCACCCCTCTAAGACCATAAATCACAGTCGAAGTGCTGACCTATACTGGTAGAAGTTTCCTTATCCAGGAGTTACCCATATCAATGAAATCTAAAGTCTAGTCACTATCCTACAAATATGTTATTAATGTAGACTGATTAATGTATGATTCTTGAGGAAATAACTTCATAGTTTCCTGGGAAATATAGTTCAGCATCTCAATGGAAATACTGCACAATTTTGTAACTAAGGCTATGTGGAATTTGGCAGGATAAGGGAAATTGAGAAAAGTGGTGAAAAGCATCAGAATAAATAGCTGGGAAGCAACTGGGAGTTATATAGAAGCAACTGTGACAGAAGGAGCAGTTTCTCTTCCTAGACCTCCTTCCTTCAAGAGAGAATAAGGGAAGATGGTGGTCATCTAAAAGGTATAGAGACATCTCCCAATCATGGCAGCTTACCTGGGTGGCTAAACCTTTGATTAGACTGGAGATGCAGTGCAGGAAATATGGAGGAAGATTATTCAATTTCCCACCCCCTCTTTACTTGTTTGCTTATTAATAGATTTGTGACTTATTTTCTTGATAATTTGTGACTTATTTTCTTAATATATACTATAATTTTGTATCTATGGACTTTCAGTCTCTTTATAAAAGTTTAGCAAGTATTTGTATGTATGCCATTAACAGAGGTTTGAGAGTGCCAATGTGTCTGTTTGGTGGGGTAGCTTAAAAGGTAAGAGCGTGCATTTGTGTATAGCTATGTCTCCTAAGGATTTAATAATTGTCCCAACAAGCAGAACTTTTAAACTGAATTTAGACATTTACTTAGAGTAGAGACATGATCCTGGGGAGATGGGTGGAACACTTCCATAGTGATCTCAATACACCCTCATTAACCATTGATTGCTGAAGTCATTGGCCATATACCTCAGGTTGAACTCAATCCTTCTCTAGCTGAATTTCCAACTGAAGAAGAGGTTTTGAATGCCAACAGGTTTCCCTCATCTGGCAAAACACCTGGTGCTGATTCCATTCCATTTGAAATTTACAAGGCAGAGGATCTACTGCTCAAACAAAAGCTGACAGAAAATTTCTGTGTTATATAGCCAGAGGAGGTCATCCCTCAGGAGTTTTAAGGATGTCTCCACTGTCCATCTATATAAAGGAAAAGAAAATAGGTGGTCCCATGGCAATCACAGGGGAGGGGGCTGTCTGTCTCTCTGTCTCTGTCTCTCTCTCTCTCTCTCTGCCTCTCTCTCTCTTTCTCTGTCACAGACAACAAGATTTTTGACAGATTCCTCCTTAACAGGCTGGTCCCTCACCTGGAAGATGGTCATCTACAAGAGAAGCAGTGGAAGATGGTCATCTACCTGACAGCCAGTGTGACTTCAGAAAAGGCTAAAGAATGACTGCTATGGTGTTTTCTGCTTGAAACTCCAGAAGAAATGCCAGGAACAGAAGAGAGATCTGTACACAATGTTTGTTCATCTAACAAAGACCTTTGACACTATCAGTTGTGAGGGTTTGTGGAAAATTATGGCAAAGTTGGATTGCCCAGAGAAGTTCATCAGTATTGTACATCAGTTTCATGACAGCGTGCTTACTCAAGTTCTAGATAATGGATGATACTCTCATTCTTTTCCAGTTATCAATGGAGTAAAGTAGAGCTGAGTGTTTGCTCCCATGCTTTTTAGCATGATGTTTTTTGCAATACTGTCAGACCCCTTTAACAAAGATGAAAATGACATTAAAGTCAGCTACCACACTGACAATAAATGATTTAACTTGAAAATGATTTACAAGCCAAGACTAAAGTAGAGGGAGAGTTGGTGGGTCACGTTTTGTTCACAGATGATTGTGCACTCAATGAATCCTCTAAGGCTAAGATGCAACAAAGTATGGATTGATTCTCTGCTGCTTGTGCTAATTCTGGACTAACAATTAACACCAACAAAATAAGAGGTTCTCCACCAGCCACCACCACACCATCTATATGTGCTTAGTTACAGCAAATGGAAAAATTTTGAATGCTGTGGATAAGTTCACTTACCTTGGAAGTACACTTTCCATGGATGTACACATAGATGATGAGGTTGATGCAATCATTGCCAGAGCTGGATCAATGTTTGGTAGGCTCTGAAGGAAAATGTGTGAGAGAAGAGAGAGGTATTAGACTGCCTATTAAACAGAACTCTACAGAGGCATTGTACTGACCTCATTGCTGTATGCCTGTGAAACCTGGATAGTATATTCTCGCACCATGCCAGGAAACTGAACTTCTTCCATTTGAATTGTCTTAGGAAGATTCTGAAAATCACCTGGCAAGATAAGGTACCAGACACCGAAGTTCTTTCCCAAGTTGAACTGCCAAGCATTCAAACTCCATTGCAGAGAGTGAAATTCTGATGTGCGGGTCATGTTATTCAAATGCCAAAAGTACATTTGCCTAAAACACTATTTTATGGAGAACTCACAGAAGGCAATAATTCACATGGAGGTCAAAAGAAGTGATACAAAGACACTCTTATCATCTCTCTCTAAATAACTTTGGAATTGATTGTGAGACATGGGAAACACCAGCACAGGACCACCCAGCATGGTGTGCCCATATCAAATATAGTGCTGTATTCTGTAAGTAAAGTGGAATTGCAATAGCTCAAAAGAAATGTGAGGTGGGCAAATTTAGGGACCATCTCTACTCCAAATGTTCATTTAGATTATTTGTACCCAGCCTGTGGTAGAGCCTTCTGAGCTTATACTGGTCTCATCAATCACAGCTGGACACACTGTACCTTGAACCTAACATAGTGATGACATTTTGGTCCTCTTTGAGAATAAAGGACAACAAACAACCATTTGGCATTCTAAAGCTTTCTCCATCAGGTGAGTCAAGATTCTCTCACCACCAGGAGAGCATGATCTTCTTTTAATGAAAGTTCCTTTTAGTAGATTACCAGGATATCTTAATTAAAGAGAGCTAAACTACTCTTCTCACAAATGAATAAGAGAGCATAAACCCACTTTAATCTCAAAGTCCTAGTCTAGTGGTGAGGCCTACCCTACAACTCTGAGCTTCAAGAGTATTGAAAATGGGAAAAGGTAATCTTACAGAAGAAGTGGGAATTTATCTGGTGCATTCTCTATCAAGTACATGGATTTGTCTATTTTCAGGTATTTCTAGAACCTGTCCTGAGAATAGGATAAGTATTCTGTGCACTGATTTGCCTGTTATATTTCCAATACTATTCCCTTTCTTTTAATGAAGGTTCCTTTTAGCAGATTACCAGGATATCTTAATTAAAGAGAGCTAAACTATTCTTCTCACGAATGAATAAGATTGTCCCATATGTCTGGATAGGAGTAAAACCAAAACCAGAAAGGTTTTTTTTCAGGACCTTGACATTCTAAGATACGGAATGGGAAGGAGCACAGATATCATCAAGCAGACGCCCTTCGTTTTATGGATAAGGGCTAGAGAGATTAAGCGAACAGTCCAAGGTCATATAGAATTAAATATAGGACCAAAATCCAAGGTCAGGTAGTGTGATTCCCAATTCATGCTCTTTCTATTATTTAATGCTGTTTTTTCTTATACTTTCATGCCACAGATCCCTCTTGTCATCATATTTTCAATACTACATAACCAGTCCTTAATCAAATTGTTACCTTCTTCCATGGTGTTTCTGATATTTGTACTGAATATAAGGACAGACTGTAACTTGGATCTGTGAATGACATCTTTAAGCTAAGACTAGGAAGGCTCTCACCTACAGATCACTTTCAATTTTTATGCCTAGTCCTTGGACAAGGAAAATTTATATCCAGAAGGAGTTTCCAGAAGAATGTTGCAGGTATCTGGGAAGCATTGGAGTAAATCCTAAGTAACACATTAGCAGAACAATTAGACTCTTCTGTGAAATTCAGATGCAGAGGCAGATTCCAGCTAGAACCAGCATTTTCTTCTGTTTCCCTTTGAATGGTGTGCTGCTCTTGACTTCACGTGTCTTTCCTTTGGACAGTTCTGCATTTCTCGATGGTTTCTAAAACCCTTGCTCAACTTGGGAAGGAAATAAGAGCATAGAGTCTGAATGGAAGGGAAGTAGAGAATATCCAGTCCAATATCATCATTTTAGAGAGTAGAAAACTAGGCCCAGAGAGATTGTGTTACCATAACAAACCAGTAAATTGCAGAACTGGAATTTAAAGCAAAATCAGATTCCAAATATTGTGCTTTATTTCATTATACCATGGTTGCCTCTAAGGTAACATGGAATGTTTGGGGTCTAGTCTTTTGTTAGCCTTATCTACATAGAAAGCCGCACTCGGCTTGAAATAGCTATACATGCCTGACTTGTACATACACATTTTGTACAACTGAAGGACCCTACTATTTTTATCTCTAAGTGTCAAATCATTTTTACCTTCTTCAGACACAGAACAGATTTGTCTGTATTTTCAATTCAGTCACTGACTATTGCTTCCTGAATAAATTATCAAATTAAACCAAAAAGGGAAAAAAAAAAAGATGGAACAAATGTCCATTCTGAATTATCATGGAAGAACAATTTGTTCTCCCAAGGGATGTGGCAACTGCAAATGTATTGAAGTAAATTGTAAATGATGCTAACCTTGCCAATAATTACCTTTCAACAGCTCATGTAAAAGAGAATACAATGCAGAAAATCTACATTAGACAACTTGTTAGCTAATTTCATCATTCCTATAAAAAAAATGAAAGCAAATGACATTTAACCTTAAAGTATGACTCTGAAATTCTGGACAGGTGGCCAGAAAAGAAAAACTACTGATTTTCAGTTAGTAGTAGAAACTCAAGGCACAAAATTCTTTAAAAGGCAATGAAGTGGCTCAGTAGATAAAGCACTAGGCATAAGTCAGGAAGACCTGAGTTCAAATCTAGCCTCAGACACTTACTATCTGTGTGACCCTGAACAAGTCACTTAATCTCTGCTTCAGTTTCCTCAACTATAAAATGTGGATTATAATAGCACCTGCTTTGTAGGGTTGCAGTGAGGACCAAATGAGACATCTGTAATGTGCTTAGCAAGGTGTGTAACACATAGTAGGAGCTATATAAATGCGTACTTCCCTTCCCCTCTTCCCACTATTCCATTTAAAGAATTTCTAAAGATGTACAGCTGGAAGGATATCAGAGTTCATCTACTCCAAACCTTCATTTCAAAGATAAAGAAACTTGAAGCCCCATAAAGATAATCAAGTTGCGCAAGAATGTAGGTTTTATACTCAAGCTGGTCCAGTCACTTCTGAAAGGGAGTGGCCAGCCTACCTGGAGGGATGAAATGAGGTACCAGGTGACCCCATTCTAACAGTTACTATATAGAGTAAGAGAAACATCTAGTAACAACTAGAAATATGTATAAATACTTCTAGGCTTTGCTATTATACCTCATTTTATAAATAATTTTTTTTTATTGTGCCTGCCTTTTTTAATAATTGTTTATTGCCTAGCACATAATTAATTTTTGTAAAGGTATTGTAGGATGCTAAGAATATTATTCTTATTCAGCTGTCACCATGAGTTGTTCAAATCTAATTTTTTCCAACAATTATTTTAGCTCTATATTTTCTCTCGTTTTCTTTTTGTTGGATAGATATGGCTCTCAGAGGGGAACAGTAGTGTCAACTGGACCAAACCTCTTGGACTGTGGAGGCCAGAGCTAAACAGACAGAGCAGACGAGAACAATCGTGTGGAGACTAAGACAGTTTATTACAGTGGTTCTCAACCTTCCTAATGCCGTGACCCTTTAATACTCATATGTGGGTGTACCTGCATGTGGACGGACCCACCTGGAGACGGTTAGAGGAGCAGTGTCTTGGTTCCTAAGACCATGGGAAATATGTGTTTTCTGATGGTCTTAGGCGACCCCTGTGAAATGGTCATTTGACCCCCAAAGGGGGCACAACCCACAGGTTGAGAACCACTGGTTTATTATCTATGGTGAGGGAAAGGGCTTGCAAGCAAGGAGGGAGACTAGACCCATGTGCTGCCACCTCACTGTCCCATCCCCAAATGAGAGACCTGATGCATCAGGGCTAAACCTTGACCTATATACTTGTGGCTGGACAAAGCGTCAAACAGTGTAGTATAGCAACAGTAGTGAGGAATAACAGCAACAATAACAGTGAGGCAAGGTTGTCTAGTTACAAAAAGTCTGTTCATAGCAAGGCTTCATATATGTGCCTTTGGTGCTTGCCTGAACTCAGGAGCTATCAGCTCTGTGTTTTAGTTGTAGCAACGTGCATCAAGAGGGTCAGTGCAAAGGATTATTGTTATGCCAAGCTCAGGACACAGCTTGCTTGCTGAGCCTTAGCTCTGGAAAATAGAGTGTCTCTTAACAGTAATCTCCTACAATTATGCCTAGGATTCCTTTCAATAATCTGTATGACATATGTTTTGGTGCATACATATTTTATAATGCTATTTTTCTATAATCTAAATATGTGAAGATGAGTAATCTTATTCTTGCCTTTCCTTTTCCCTCCACTATTATTTCTTTTCAAGTCAAATAAAGTCAACAATGCATTTATTAAGTCTTTACTCTGTACCAGGTACTGTGCTAAGCACTGGGAATACAAAGGAGACAGTCCCTGCCATCAAGAAATTCTTTCTAATGGTAGAAGATAACACAATAAAAAAAACAGTTGAAAATTAGGGGGTTCAGGTGGAGGTGGAGGATGGGGAGGCATGATGGGAAAAGTTCAGATTTCTGTATCCCAGTGTAGCACCAATGCAATATTTATAGCTCCCATGATCATGATAAAGATCCATGGCTATAAGTATCCCACGACATTTGATTGCAAAATATGCCAGACTCTCCAGATAGAGGATAAAGCTGAAGGACTTATTTAGACACCAGAAAACCAAATCTCAAAACCAGAAAGCCGATTCTATAATAGTACCAAAAGATATTCAGAAGCTATAATAACACTGAAAGCCATGCCGTCCTTTAGCCTTCCCACAAACCAATACAAGATCAATATTTACTCACAAAACTTTCCATCTCCTTGCCTAAGCTCCTCTGCCCCCAACTGTCTCCAACTGTCTAGCTCTCTACAGGGACAGCTCAGACAGAGGATTTTGTGTCCCTAATGAATATTGATGCAAAATTTTAAACAAAATAAGAGCAAGGAGATAACAATATATCACAAAGATCATTCATTGTGACCAGGTAGGATTTATATCAGGAAGGCAGGACTCATTCAATAATAGGAAAACTCTCAGCATAACTAACTATATAACAAAACCAACAAAAAAATCATATGATTATTTCAATAGATGCAGAAAAAGCTTTTGACAAAATACATGTTATTTATACAATATACATATACAACGTTCCTTTTAAAAATACTAGAAAGGTCAGGATAAATGGAGCTTTCCTTAAAATGATAAGCAGTATCTATCTAAAATCATCAACAAGCATTACCTGTAATGAGGATAAGGGATAATAAGATCAAGAGTGAAGCAAGGATGCCCATTATTACCACTATTCAATATTCAATATTGCACTAGACATACTTGGTGGGAGGGGAATTTAGAGAACTTAAAGAAATAAAGTTAAAGTGAGAGAGCACAACTAAAGCACCATGGTCTTAAACCCAGCTCCACAGATGAATCAATATTTTTGTGAGGTAAAATTACAAAGTAACAGGGTATAGAAATGGGGAGAGTAGAGGTGGAGGACAGAGAACAATGGATCATGCACCCAACAAACCCAAATGAAAATGGTGAACAATGAAAAAAAAATAACGATGACTACAATTTAGTGGCAAGAAAGAAATAAGCAATAGAATGGGAGAATTGTTACAAAGGAGGGATAAATATGGAACACAAAGAGCCTTGATGAAAAGTGGGAACAGAGAGTCCCTCCAAAGAGCATTCCTATAGGGAAAGAGGTGACTACCTAATATAAGAGATGGAATATCATGCTGTGTTTAATCTTGAGAGTGTTGGTACACTGAGAAGCCACCTTCTCTGAAAAAGGAACAGGATAATGTCCTGGTTCAGAAGAAAGAACGTGTGAATTCTCAGAGAAGCTGGAACTCAGAAAGGTGAGCAGATATGGGCCCAGAAACAAGACAGTATAATCATGAAAAGGAAATGATCATGGGGAGATGAAAAGATACAATCAGATCTCATGATTTGAGACATATGGCAATTTCTACCACACATTACCTTCATCACAAATCATTAGTTCCAAGGGTAAAGCAAAAAGATAAAAAGGAATGATAGGGCAAGAACTATAAAATAAAATTTTTAAATTGTTAGAAGGAATTCAAACACAGTACTTCAGAAATTTTAGTCCATGAGGAATACAGAGAAATTAAAAAATGAATAATGGTACAGTTCACAAATGAGATAGCAGAAATTGAAAGAGAATTCATTAAGAGAGCAAAATAAAGAAAATCTTGTAAAGTGGCATAGTAAATAGACTACTAGTAAACATGAGAAGTTGTAGGGGATGAGAAGAAGGAATGTTTTGAACTAATCACTTATCTGAGAAGAGAAAGAGAAGGTACAAAAGGAAAGAAAGAAACAAGTATTTATTAAGATACTACTATTTGCTAGGCACTGCTAAGTACTATATAAACAGTATCTCAGCCCTGGGAGGTAGGTATTATTATCCCAATTTTATAATTGAGGAAAGAGAGGAAGATTGAGGTTAAGTGATCTGTCCAAGGTCATATAGCTAGTGTCTGGGACTAGATTTGAATTCAGGTGTTCCTGATTCTAGGCTCAATTCTCTATTCATTGTGCTACCTAGCTGCCCCATTAGTCAAAAAAGGGGAAGAATAAATCTATACTTCAGACAAAATTACCAAATTTGGTAAAAGGTTAGGTAAACAGAAGTAGGATGGACAACTGGTGGCTAGAGACCCTGTGTAGACAAAGATGTATCATAGTAGTTCAAGTAAAATGAAGTTCATGAGCAAAGAACTGACTTAAAGAAGAAAAGAATTTTTAAAAAATCAATTAAAATGAAAGGAGGAAAACAGAAGTGAATCTGCCATATTTTAAAATATTAATTGAATAATTCAGTAAAAATAAAAGGGAAAATGAGAAAACTAAAACTTCATAATAGTTGTTTACAACAAACATCTAAAAAGCAAATAAAGAATCAAAATGAGATACTACAAAAATAATTGCTATCCACTGGATGAATTTTCCTCATGTTATCAGAAAAGACAAAATAAAAATTCACAAAGTTGATAAACAAGTAAATTATATTGTGATAAAAAATAACTATAAGTGAGGAAATATCAATAACAAATACATGTACCAACTGACTAGCATAAAGGAAATGTTAATTGAATTGCAAAAAGATTGATATAAAAAAGTATTAATAGGAGACTTAGTGTTCTCTCAGATTTGGACAAATCCAATTAAACAAACAAAAAAAGACCTGAACAATCTGTTGATCTTATAGCTAAAAAGAATATGACATTTTATTATTGGATTTTTAAAAAAATATATACATATTTCCCAGGTTCACATGAAAAAATAGACCACATACTTGGACACACATACAAAAATGCAGAAAAAACAAAATAGCAATAATAACACAACTTTCAGAAATTCTATATAATTAGCAATAAAATAACCAATATAAGGAGCACAAACAAGACAAAGACATAAATTCAAATTTAATTTTAAAATCCTGAAAAATGAATAGTTCAAAGTACATATCATAGAAACAATAACTGTGTGAGTGAAAATTATAGTGATGATATCATACCAATATTTATTATTTTTAGCTAAAGGAAATCTATTTTGCTTTATAAAATATCAAATTCCAATGCCTCTGATCTTTTAATGTAGAAGCCTCTAAGTCCTGTGTAATCCTGACTGTAGCTCCACAATTTTTGAATTGTTTCATTTTGGCTGCATGCAGTATTTTCTCCTTGACATTATAGCTCTGGAATTTGGCTACTATATTTCTTGGAGTTTTCAATTTGGGATCTCTTTCAGGAGGAGATCAGTGAATTCTTTCAATAACTATTTTACTTTCTGATTCTAGGACCTCAGGACAGTTTTCTTTGACAATCTCTTGGAGGATGCTGTCCAGCCTGCTTTTTTCATCATAGCTTTCTGGTAGGCCAATAATTCTTAGATTATCTCTGCTGGATCTGTTTTCTAGGTCAGTTGTTTTTCCAGTGAGATATTTTGACTTTCTTCTATTTTTTCAATCATCATGTTTTGTTTGACTGACTCTTGCTGCATCA
>CM053582.1:473439084-473470637 GCA_028627135.1 Pseudochirops cupreus
ATATTGTTTTTCTTGGTTCTGCTTGCTTCATTCATCAGTTCATTAGGATCTTTCCATGCTTGTCTATCTTCTTCACACGTCATTTCTAACAGTGCAGTGGTATCCCATAACATTCATGTATCATAGTTGGTTAGTCATTCCCATCTGATGGGCATCTACCTTGTTTCCAATTCTTTGCTGCAACAAAAAAGTGCTGCTATACCTATTTTGTTGTATATTGAGACTTTTGTAATTATTGCTTTGTAACACAATTTGAGATCTGGTAAAGATCTGATATTTGGGATCCCTCTCATTCTAAATGTTTTCTTTTTTTTCAAAAAGTCCCTTTACATTTTTTACCCTTTTCCCCCCAAATTAAATTTGATATTAATGTGTTTCATGCCATAAAATAACCTCTTGCTACGTTGATTGTTGTAGTACCAAATTTATAAATATTTTAGGTAGTAGCATAACTTTTGTTATATTGGTATAGACAAGCCAGGGACACTGAATATCTTAAATTATATGTGTTCCTTTATTTCTATAAGTGTTTTGTAATAAAGTTTACATAAGTGCTAAGCATGTCTTAGTAGGTAAAATATCAGATATTTATGATTATTTTGAACAAAACTTCTTTCATTCTTTCCTGGTTTTCTTAATCATGTATAAAAACGCTGATGAATTTTGTAGATTTAATTTGTATCCTGCTGCTTTACCAAAACTATTAATTGTACCAAACAACTTCTTTGGTGATTCTCTAGGGTTTTCTAAGTCAACCCTCATGTCATTTACAAATAGACATAATTTTGCCTCCTTTTTCCTGATATTTATTCATTTTTTTTCTCTTGCCTTATTTCTTAACCTAGCATCTTTAACACCAGGTCAATGAGTAGGAGAGAATGAGGATATCCTTACTTTACCCCTGAACTTAATGGGAAAAATTCCAGGGTTTCTCTATAACAAATAATGTTAGCTCTTGGTTTTAGAAGTATACTTTTTTTTTTATTACACTAGAGTTCTTCTACATCTGTGGTTTTTAGTGTTCTTAAGACAAAATACCTCTATAGTCCATGAGTACCTTTGTCTATATCTATTAATATAATTATGTGGTTTTTAGTGTTTTTATTATTTTATGTGATTAATTATGCTAATTGTTTCCCTAATGTAACATCCTTGATGTGAATCCCGTTTGGTCATAAGTTGTAGAAGATATTTCTATACGTGTTGTTATTTGTTTATAGCTGGAATCAGGATTTTTTCCACCCTTTTAAGCAATCTGATTCAAGGCCATTAACTAGGAGAGTGTCTATTTTGTTGAGTAGAGGAAAGAAGCCTCTTTGTTGATTGGTCTCTTTTTTTTCTAAGGTGTCATCTTTGCTTTAGATCTGGAGAAGCTTGGGACACTGTAGACAAAAACAGCTACTGACTTTCAAACAATAGTCTTTCCCTTGTCCTCCTTTATTGTCCCCTGAAGTTGTTGTTCTCTTTCTTTCTTTCTCTCTTTCTTTCTTTTCTTTCTTTCTTTCTTTCTTTCTCTTTCTCTCTTTTTCTTTTCCTATTTCTTTTTGCAGGACTTATGCTTCAGTGCCTGAAATGATTGGAGCTGACTCAAGCACTACAGGCAGGCTTCACAGCCACACGCTCGGCCTAACTTATGTAAACATTGTCCTGCATGACAGCATTTTCCTACCCCATCTGCAGCTGCAAGGGAATCCATTATTTTTCCAGTCCCAGGGGAGGGAAAAGGTCTTGGGCATCATTACTCCTAGGCAAATGTAACTGACTCTAGCGCATACCCTAATTTGCTTGCCATAATTATAGGTCGCTCACCCCTTTTGTTATTTCCAAAACCCTTTTTTTTTGTTCTTATCAATAATAAATGGAGCCAGTGAATCACACCGCCGTAATATTTGGATATTATGAAAATGCTAATAATAACAAGGTAGCGTCAGCAGCACCCAGGTCTTATCAGCTGGTCAGATGCTCTATTAGGCAGCCAGTGAGGAGTTCAAGCAAATTGGTTATGTTAATGTCCTGTAGTACTTGGAAAAGATGAGGAGTTGGCAATTAATTTTTTCCAGGCTGCAGGCCGACAGGCAAATTTATATTCCTCCCTCTCCATGGGATCAGGCTAAGAGGAGGTGAGGTAGAAAAGCAAGCTTCTTATAGGAGCTTTCCAGGATCTAATTGAACGGTGCTAAATAAAGACTGGAGACGAAAGGGGAGAAAAAAATGCATACCCAACAATGGGAGAGCACTGCTCTTCCCCATTCATTCAGCTGACAGGGCTTTTGCAACTTAAACCTGTTTTATTAATTATGTTTGACATTTCCTTAATTAGTTTCATTTACATCCCATCAGCCCCTACAAGACGATTGCCCCATATATCATTTTACCAGAGGAGTGTGATGCTTACAGAATTATAACAACAACAGAAAATCCTGTGTAACTTGCATAAAATTAGTGGACGGTCCTTTCTAGTTTCTTTTGCTTCCTTTTCCATTTTTTCTTTCTTTAAAACAAGTAAGCCTTTCCTTAAAATTTGAAGCTCTGAAATAATGGAAAGTAAGTGATACCCAAATTCCTTATGATTATATTCATCTATTATCCATCAAGACTAGATCATTTAGATTTCCAAAGTAATAGCTATAAACCAGAATAAGGGTCAGGCATGTCTTTAGTAACTGCTTTGTTTCTCCTTCACCTTATTCCCTATTAAAAAAAAGTTTTATTCATGTTTTGTTTTTATATTACAAATATTTATTGGTTACCCCCACTCCTTGGGAGGTTTCTTGCAACAAAATAAAACAATTAAGTAATTCTAACAGCAGAATGACCTCATCTGAAAGTATATGCTACATTCCACACCTGTAGTCCAGAGACTCTCTATTTTTAATTTTGTTAATGAACAGAAATCTATTTTCTCTCCCTCAGGTCACCCATTTCATTTCTTTAAAAAGAGAGAAAA
Organism: Pseudochirops cupreus; assembly: GCA_028627135.1. Taxonomy (NCBI): domain Eukaryota; kingdom Metazoa; phylum Chordata; class Mammalia; order Diprotodontia; family Pseudocheiridae; genus Pseudochirops; species Pseudochirops cupreus. The sequence goes on from CM053582.1 coordinate 473,442,032, forward strand.
AAGAAAAACAATATTCCTGTCACAAATATACATAGATAAGCAAAACAAATTCTCTTATTGACTGTATGTGAAAAAAAGAATTTTCTCATTCTATTCTCTAAATCTGTCACCTCTTTGTCAGAAGGATATTGTGTTTTATCAATGATTCTTTGGAATCATAGGTGGCTACCGTATTGCTCATAATATATACAGCTTTCAAAATTGTTTGTCTTTACAGTGTTGTCACTGCATAAATTATTCTCCTCGTTCGGCTCAGTTCATTCTTCATCAATTTATAAAAATTTCCAAAATTTGGAATAATATTTGTATAATCTTTGTATAATTTGCTATTTGGCATAATTGTCCTAGTTCTACTTACTCCACTGCATCAATTCACATTGGCCTTTCCATCTTTCTTTGGAATCATCTATTTCCTCATTTCTTATGGGTCCATAGAATTCCATCACATTCATATACCACAACTTATTGAATTGTTCCTCTATTGATGGGCATCCCTTTAGTTTCCAGTTTTTCACTACTACGAAAAGAGGCACTATAAATTTTTTTGAATAGGAGAGTAAAGTGAGCAGATTTAAGCTTTAAAAAATCACTTTGGTACTTGCAAGGAAGATAAAAGGGCACGGGGAGGGGTTTGAGGGAGACAGACTTACCAGGTGACTTTGGGATATTTAAATATAGGAAGGCATACCTAGATGAGTTTTTGTTACTTTCTAGCAGCTTAAATTTTTTCATCAATTCCTAAAGAGTTATGAGCTCTTATTCTAGTCATTAACTGTCACAGAACTTTTAGTAAATATTTATTTGGTAAAATTTGCAACATATAATCATGTATGTTTTTAATCATCTCTTACTTTGACATTAAATTTATGTTTCACATTGATATTTGATAGGAGGCCAGAGTAATTAAAGAAGGTCTTGACTAAGTGTCTAGATAGGAGGATTAGCAGGTAGGCAAATAAGGTTGACCCATGGTCCAGCTGTAACAGCTAAAACTGATAGATAAGAGCCAGTTGATATAATAGGTCATGTATGCAAAAGGCTAATGTCCAAGGAAGTCAGACAGTGACCAGGGACCCAGTATAGGAAATTAGTGTTAAAAGAACCATGGACCCAGACAAAAGATCTGAGCTGATGGGGGTCAGGAATTTGGTTAAATGGTCTAGGAAACTATGAATCAATGTCTTGGTAAGGGTTTTAATGACAAACATGGCGTACCATTGGCAAAAACAGTAATACTACTTAGCTTTGTGTTTCACAAAGCACTGTTATATATTACTAATAGCTGACAGTTGTATCGTGTTTTAGAGTTAATTAAGTATTTTACATGTATTATCTCATTTGACCTCCCTCCCCCCTGCGGATAGGCAGTATAAATCATGTTATTCCCATTTTTCAGATGATAAAACTGGTAGTTGGAGATGTTAAATTACTTGTCCTTGGTCTCATAGCTAGTAAATGCCATTTGAATGACACTTGGCAAATGATCTTGGAATCTCAGGTGATTCCAAGTCTAGTGATCTTTCCACTACACTATGCTGCCCTGCCGTTTCAACATCACTCAACTCCTGTGAGACAGGAAGAACATATATCATTATTTCCATGCTATGAACTATAATCAGGAAGACCAGATTGGTTAGGTGACTTTTACAACTAGTGAGTAGAAGTTCCAGGATTTAGAACTCAAGTCCCCTGACTTTTAGGCTAGTTCTATTTCCTTTTGAACATCAGGTTTGGTTTCAGAGTACTTCCTAACCCCTCAGGTGGAAGCAAGTATGTACACCTAGTTACAAAGGAAGAATAAATGATTCTCAAAACAATTTGGCACTGGTTTAAAATAGAAAGATTAGCTAGTGGAACAAATTAGCTATAGAACATATAGAAATAAATATATCTAACACAATAGTATCTGATAAAGAGAAAAATGCTTGGATCCTGGGATAATGATTCACTATTTGACAAAAACTGGGAAAATTGGACTGAAATATGGAAGAAACTAGATTTAGACTAACATCTCAAAAATTATAGTGAGATAAGCTCCAAGTAGATACAAAAGGTCATATTCTAAACACATTTTTAAAAACTTGAAAAATGCTTATCAGATCGTTGAATAGAAGGAAAGTATATGACCAAACAAGGGACAGAAGATAAAATGGATATCTTAGTTACATAAAATTAAAAAGTTTTTGTACAAACACAGTAAAACTAAGATTAAAGGGGGAAAATTAGAAAAATATCTTTTGCAACAAGTTTCTCTTATAAAGGTTTCATTTCTAAAATATTTAAGGAATTGATTCAAAATTATAAGGATACAAATTAGTCCCTACTTAATAAATGGTTTAAGAATATGAACAAGAAGTTCTTATGAGAAAAAAACCCAGGCTATCTATAACCACATGAGACAATGTTCCAAATCACTATTAATTAGAGAAATACAAATTAAGGCAATTCTGAGATTCCACATTATACCTATCAGATTGGAAAAGATGACAAAAAAAGTCAAAAGATAAACAGGAAGGAAAACAGGCTCATTGAGTATTGTTGTGGACTTGTAATCACTTACCTACTATTTTGTTTCCAATTTCCCCAAACAAATGCCTTGCACCAATAGCTTCTATTTTTGCATTGCTTAATCACTTCTAAAGTTTGTTCCTAATCTACTAAATATGCTCTCTTAGAGATCACTGATGACATCTTGAGTTCAGTGATCTTTTCTCAATTCTCATTTTTCACAATCTTTTTCTTTTTTTTGGCAGCATTCAACAATTAGCCATCCCTCTTCCATTCTGTATCTTTCATCACTTGATTCCCATTATTTCATATCATCTGAGTTTCCCTGGCTCTCTGGTTGCCCTTTTTTCCCCTAATGGTATCTCTTTCGCATTTCCCCTTATGAATGTGGTCATTGCCTAAGGTTCACATTTTAGATATCTGTTCATCTTTGGCTTATCTCTTTTCTTTTGAAAATCCCATTCATTTTCATGATTTCAGCAAACATTTATGTCTGGATTATTACTAAAGTAAATCCCCAAGCTTGTTATCACCTTTGAGCTCTAATGATACATTTCCAACTTGCTCTTGGGTGCTTCCTCTTACATGGTCTGCTTTTACCTAAAACTCAACATAAACAAAGCCAGTCATGACCTTGGTCCCCAAATGATCTCCTCTTCCCAACTTTTCTATTTCTGGTAAAGATATCATTAGTCTTCCATTTGTTTATAGGATCCTAGATTGAAGGTTAGAAGGGATTTAATGGGGCATCAATTCAATACTCTTGTGTGCAGTCACCTTTTAAATCTTCCTTCTACCTTTCTCGAAGCATTTGTACCTATTCAGTCACCAAGTCCTATTATTCCTTCACAGAGTCAGAGCTGGAAAAATAACTCCATTGTATATAAATATAACTTTTTTAAGCATCGTGGTTAATTTACTTGCTCAGGGTCACACAGCTAGTAAACGTCTGAGGTCAGATGTGAACTCAGGTCCTCCTGACTCCAGAGCCATTGCTCTATTCTAGAAAGACCTTTTAAGGTTCGTAAAGTCCCATATTCCTAACACTATGAGAAAGGCAAAACAAATATTCTCCTCATTTTACAAATGAACAAAGTGAGGATTAGAGCAGTCAAGTGACTTACTTGATATTCCATAGCTAGTATATTTCAGAGGTAGGACTCAAAGTCAGGTCTCCTCTGGCTTCAAGCCCAGTATTCTTTCCAGCCTTTGTAGACATCAAGTCACCTAGTCCAACCTACACCTGAACAAGAACACTCCCTACAACATCTTGGACAAGTGGCCTCCACATGATTGCCTCCTCCAATGTAGGAGAACCAGCACATTCCGAAGCAACTCATTCTATTTCCATTTACATGGTTCTTACATTTGCTTCCTCCTTTTTATTTCTACTGCCATCACTGTTATTTAGGATTTTATGACTTCATGCTTGGACTATTCCAAGAGCTTCTTCATGTTCCTCCCTTTACCTGGTTTCTTCTGACTATAACTGTAGCATCCCATGAGAATCTTTTCCTAAAGTTTTGTTTCCCTCATGGTTATATCCTAAGATATAGGGGTACCATTTGCAGTTTAATTTGCTATATTAAACTGCTAGTTATTTCTTGTACTTTTATTTAAATTTTTTTACACTTGGCTGTTGTTATCCCAACTAAACTCAGAGCTCTTGAGGACAGGGAATGTTTTATTCATCTTTGCATTGCCCAAAAAATGCTTAATGCTTACTATATAGTTGATAGTTAATAAATGTTTATTAACTGGTGACACAATTCTATTTCACACGTACTCCTTGCTTTCTAAGTTTTAAATTCCTAAGGGCAAGTGATTATGTGTATGTATGTGTATATATATAATATGTATACATTATACATATACACATACACACATAAATATTTTTTTCTTATCTTTTTTCTCCCAGAGTCCTACATCATATATGCAGAGAGCCAAGACATATAGCAGAGTTACAATCTATACAGATATAAAGAAACCTTTATGAAATATAAACAAATTCTGGGCTATTTTAGGCAGTGGTGGTGGGGTCTTTATCTACCTCCCTTTGCGTTAGTACATATTACTAAAAAGAAGTAAAATGTCAACACGATTATCTACACAATTTGACGGATCTATTATCTCATTAATGTGGAAACTCTTTCCACAATCCCATTCATGTCTTGCTATCCCATGTGATTCATGTCCATATCCCCTCATAAACTCTCCACAAGGATCCACCCAACATGCTGGAGCCCTTTCTTTAGATCTCTGTTGATGGTATGGAAATACCAACTCCTTATCCATCTATATCCCTCTGGTGACATCCTTTACACTAATTTTCCTGGATTCTTATTCATTGTTAATATGTGGTAGCCTACTCATGGCCCTAATTTCCTCACAGAATTTTAATCTTTGCTGGCTGTGGATCCCATGATTCTTATCCAGACAGTCACCAGAAAAAATATTTATGTTAAAGAAACAGCTTAGACTTATTAAAGGCACTGCCTAATTACTGAGGGACAATCAGCCTCCTTTCCCCTTCATATTCAAGTATGGGCTGAGGTCATTGTCCATCTTCAAGGTTTGTCTAAGATATACAATTGGTGACTAGCTTTTTAGTTTGTTCATCCAACTACCATAAACTGGACTATAAGCAATATTCATGTACTTTTTTTCCCCAGGCAGGAAATTGTTACTGAGTATTATTTGAGTGTTTTGGGGTCAGGGGATATTCCTAGAAAACCAGATTGGCTACCTATGCTGATCAAATTAACTGGACTATTGGTCAGCACTTTATATCTGTTTTGCCTATGTCACAGTAACCTCAAAAGAGGTTGTGTCTTTTTAAGACTGCAACCCACCACTGAGGGGGACGGGAAAATAACTCCCTACTGGCTAAATGGATAAGGCCTTCATGGGCTCTCTAGATAAGTCATTAGGACAATAACTTTACATTTGTTTTCATTATGTTCATATCTTAACACTTCCTTCAAGCAGCTCAGACATTTCACACCAAATTAATTCTCACATCATCTCTTTTGGGCAGGTAGAAGGCCAGGTCTATTCTTCTCATATTATAGAGCAGGCTACGGAGACAGAAAGAGGACAAGCTATTTGTCCAAAGTCACACTGTAAATTAGCACTGGAGCCAAGGACAGAACTCACATTTCCTCTCTTCAGTACAATAGCTCTCGATTCAATACAACCCTGCTATGTCCCTCACGTGCCCTATAGTCTGCTTCTCTGCAAACATGATTTTTTAGGCTTGATGTCTTCTTCAAGCATGCACCCTATATTATACAAATACAAAGCGCCTGAAGCTATTTTCCATTGTTTCCTCTCCTCTAATTTCAACAGTATTATTTCACATTTATAGGACTCTTTTAATGCTGGTCTTTTGCAAACTATATACATACAGTACCTAGGAAAAAGACCTTTAGTGTTCAGGGTGATAGGGCAGTAGCCAATTAGGAGACCACATAGGATGTGAAAAATAAAGCTGTAGTCACTATACTTGAGGTGATTAAAGCCTCAGCAGACTTTTCAATGGATCATGGTAATAGATTGAAATATAATGTCTTTAAACTGGGTCATTATATTATGCATACTTAGATTCCTTTGTAATTCTTAATCATATTATCTTTTTCTCACTCCAAATTTTAAAGGATTACTTATTGTCTCTATTAGGAGTCCTTAACCCTTTTTTTTTTGTGCTACACTCTTTTGGCAGTCTGATGAAGCCTATGGACTTTTCAGAATGTTTTATTTTTAAATCATAATTGAAGGAAACGTTAAATTTCAATTAGAGGTTAGTGAGTGAGTGAATGAGTGAGTGAGTGAGTGTGTATGGCGGGGGGGGGGGGGGGGGCAGGGGTTGTCTATTTTCTCTTCCAAATTTATAGATCCCCTAACATTCATCCATGGATTCCTCAGTCTATACAAGGTGGACAAAAGAAAACTAATGCCCCAAAGAAGGAGACATTTTGGTGTCTAAGGAAAGGAATGCATTGATATTTAAGATCTTTATTCCATATAAAGTATCTTGTCTACCTAAAGAAGCAGATATATAGGGAATAAGCACAGAATCAAATAGCTTCCTAGGTATTTTATTCTAGCCTCTTTTTCCAGGTAGATCTGCAGCAATAACTAATCCTATTTTATTCTCGTACACTGCCTCTCTACAGCATTTTGCCTCACTATACAAATCTAGAAGTTATATTTACATCTTAGAGCAAGAATGAATTCTGGTACAAAAGTTAATACTTCTCTAATAACCCTGTTTGTTTCCAAACAATCTTTAATAGCAACAACAAAGGAGTCTTAAACTGATTTTCAGTGGAGAACACAGTTTAATGTAGGTATTCAGGTTGTATCTTATAAATGACTCACTAAAGAACTCTCAGTGGAAAAGTTTAGGAGTTCTTATACGCTTGCTTTTTTAAAAAATGGTTTCAATGTTTTCCTTCATTTCTCTATTAACTCTCTCTTATCTTTGTTAGTAGCATTCCTCAAGATACGCTGAAAATATTAGTGTGGAAACGATGCAAACACACAGTCTTTGGGAAAAGTGGGTAAGATTTCTTGTTATTTCTTCTTTTTGTCTCTTCCTACAAACACTTCGCTAAAACAGCTGAAAAGAAATTGGGACTGGAAAAATTAGAAGATATTATTACATATCCCTTTGGTGCCTCTGGCAATCTTAGGTACTATCCCAAGGGTCCTTAAATGGCCCAGTTGGCTTTTCTATACTTTAGCACTATCTTCTGGGGTCACTAAAGTTCTTCATGGACTGCTACACTTGGATACCAAGATCTATCCTCCAGCTTTCAATTCAAGCTGAAAACCAAGAAAGACAACTACACCATCCAAAATCATTAATAGTATGCATGCTCATTTTTCTATAAAACAGTGTGATGATTTTTACAGAGTTACAGGAGATCTGAAATCTCATCAAATGGTGAAAAATCAAAATATTTTGCTGTCACATGCTGTCACATACTGTCAGGAAGCTTTGTGTTATAGCCACAGTCAAGTTGAATCCGATTAAAAGATCAGCAAACAAGGCAGGTTTAGGGGGATTTGACCTCATCAGTGCTGTGCCTGGAAATACCTGTCAGCTTCTAGGTTGTCCTATGCTGTGACACTATTGCTTATGCAGCTTGCCAATGGACATGCCTGATGACATCCCAGAGAAGATACAACAGATTGATGCATTTGGTTTTTTTTTTTATTTTCAAATAGTGTTCAATTCTGAAGAGATGCAACTTAAACTTAATTCCAATTACTTGAGCCTTTAAATAATTTAATATAAAATAGTCAAGCTTTATTGAAATACTTTTATATGGGTTTTGTTGGGTTTTTTTTTTTGTTTTTGTTTTTGTTTTTGCAGAGGCACATTAATGGGAGAGGGAAAGTTCAGCAGGAGATTTGAAGATCATGGTAAATCTAAGACATTCTGGATTAATTGTATTGTGTACATTTAACAAAGCTTTATCAGCAAATGGGTTGTTTTTTGCACAAACTATTCATGAAAGTGGATGTTTGCTTTTATTAAAGAAAATATTAAAGACAAATATACTAAATAGAATAAAATGATTTTCCCCTCAAAGTAGAAGATACGAAGATTTGTGTTATGCAAGCATATGAATATAGTGTGTGTGTGTGTGTGTGTGTGTGTGTGTGTGTGTGCGCGCATGCGTGTGATGGTGAAGGAAAAATTCCCACCACACTGATATTACTTTACTTCTAAAGTATTTTCTAAATTTTTTTTTTGTTGGAAGGAATTGGTTTGTTGAGTGAAATTTTACCCATTTTCACAGGAAGATAAATTCTTGCTTTCCTGGTGAATCATATTGAGCAAATATACTATCTCAATGAGCAAGATCATGACTATCCAGGAAATTGCCTGAAGCAAGAAATGAAAAAAAAAATTGTTGTTGTTGAAAATTTTTCACTTTTCACAGGGGGGAAAATGATATAGTAAAAATATGACAGTTTTCCCATCTGTGAAAATTGATTTAAATTATTTTGATACAAGATTCAAAAATGGATTCCTCTTCTGCATGTCTTCATATTTTAGCTTTAACAGCTAGTTTGATTTTTAATTAGCCTTTCTCTTCATTGGTTAAAGTTCTGACTTTCTCCTTCCAATTCTCTTAGTTCTTTTCATTTGCCCAACAAATTGAACACCTGTCGGTGTAAATGATAACATCACAATGTGAATTTTAAAAGAGAATTAAGAGGACATATTAATATTTTTAAGAAATAAAGTCTCCTTGCCAGTTTAATACTGGGCTGGTAAAATTTCTTGCAGAGTTGCTTTAAAAAATCCCACTTCTTATATACTAATACAAAGGAAGGGAAAATAAAAAAATAAAATCATAAAATGAAGAGGTTTTCCCTTTGGGTTTATGAGTACTCTCATTACACATAATGTCATGACATACTGACTGGCAGAATATGTGATGAATTGTCATACATGACAGAATGACTTCAATTACGATGGTAACAAGATGACATGTTCCCATAGTTGGTATCTTTTCTCACAGTGAAACTGACTTTAAAGGGGCACACTCTTGGATGGTGGGTGCAAAGTGCAGCTCTCATTGATTTTCTTTCTTCTGTTTGTTTGCAGAGTTGAAACAAATTCTTCCCACATTCTTTCCTGAATACAATATGTGAAGCTCTTAGGGAGAAAACATTGTGTGCCTGACTCTAATGAATAACCTCAGTAAAACACACAAACAAATAAGTAAATGAATGAATGAACACAACTCCTGAGTTTAGAAAGCGCCACATTCAATCCAGGAACATTGCTGGTTACCAAGGGAAAAAAAAAAAGGATAGTACCTAAGGCTGGTAATTCAGAAGTTCCAATTCTTTCCCTTACTTTTTCATTGTCAAAATTTTGTCTAGGTCAAAATATACCTCTATCATGTAGTCTTACAGGACTCATCCTACTCCATGCTCAGCTCTATCTTCTTATCCCCTAACACTTACCTATGCAGTTTGTATCACACTGTCATGTACTTTCTAAAAATGGCATCCCTACCTTCTTATAATATCTCTGCATTGGGGCCTCCATTTGATTTGTGTCTTCATAATGAGCACCATATAATGTTATAAATGCAACTGTTACTGATACGAACTTTAACTGAATTTGTTTGTGGTAGACTATCATTATTCTGGTCACCAGGATAAAAGATCTGTAATTGTTTTCCAGATAGCTTTATGCTTCTCACATGGAGGCTTATTCACATAATGGTCCCTGACCCAGGATAGTTGTCAGGTGCCCCAAAAGGAAATAAAGAAATCAGGCAGAAGCAAGAGGTGAGAGAGAAGAAAATGCCCAGGATGAATTCTTAATTTTTCATAAGGAAACAAACATCCAGCTGGCTGTCAAAGAGTTTATATTCCTATTGCAAAATAAGTCTGTAACCATTTTGTTAGCAGGTAGCTAAATCAACTGCTATCACAGGCACAAAATTCAGTGAGCAAGGACACTATATAAAGCTGATGTCATTATCTACATATCCTGAATCAGTGAGTGACCTTGACCAGAGGACTGTAATAGGCACCTCAGGGGAAACTATTCTCTTCTGTATTTTCTTTTCTCTTTCTTCTTATACAAGTAGCTTGAACAGGTTTCAAAGCTTCCAAGTCTGCCTTTATCTATTTATGAAGAAAAAGCACCAGGGTAAAAAACTGGGGTTCAAATCTTGGCTTTCCTATTTACTACTTGTGTGACTTTGGGAAAGTCACTTCATCTTGCTAGGTCTGTTTCCTTTTCTCTAATAAAAAGAGAATTAAAATAGATGACTATTAATATCTCTTCCAGCCTGAATTGAATTTGATTTTTTGATAACTATCATTATAATGGTCACCAATATAAAAGATCTGGAATTGTTTTCAAGATGACTCTATTCCCCTCACAGGGAGGTATATTCACATAATGGTTGCTGACCCAGGATAGTTGTCAGGGTATGACATAAATATACAATCCTAGACCCTTCCTTCTAACTTCTTTCTTTTCTTTTTTCTCTTCTCTTTGCTTCCTTCCTCCCTTCCTTCCTCCTTCCTTCTGAATAGTCCACATGAAAACTGAAAAACAAGTGAGCTCAGTCATTCTGAATCCCACTGATTTCGATACAACCGTAGTTGATATTCTTAGAAATGAGAATTTCCCTTGTACATATATACTTTAAGGGATGACTCTTGTAGTGATGTCATAGACTATGCCTAATGCCTTTGGGGTCATTACTGTGAATATAGGAAGAAAAAATAAGGGAAAGATAAAGGTAGGGTGTGTGTGTGTGTGTGTGTGTGTGTCTTTGGAGGGTGGGAGTGGGACCCTGAGTGGGGGTAAGGGAAGAGAATCCTGCTGAGCTTAATCTGAGCAGTATATCCATCACCAAAAATGATACAAATCAACCATTACTGGATCATGCAAAAGCAACTCTACTACCTGTGATCCCTCCTTTGCTTTCTAAACCTCTTTTCAGCCCAGCCTAATGAATTGTCAGAACTGTCAGACAGCTCTAAGGAATGACAAATGTCTATGATTTGCTGCTGCTGCTGCTGCTATTTCACTAGTAACACCTGATGTATGTAGTCTTGCATCCCTCAGTTTCGAATTAGAGACTTGGAAAACAAAATCAGCCTGTATAAATGTAGCAATTTTCCCCTTGTGCTATAAGTTGAACTGAATGGATATTCTTAAAGAAAAGGAATTGTCTATAGTTCCTCTATGTCACAGGTCATAGACCAAATAAGAGCTAATATCCCAGCGGAAGGGGAGCGTTGGGGGGCATTAGAAAATGTATACATGAGTTACAGCTTCGTTTGTACTTCTGTCTTTAAGCTTAAGTGTGTATTCCTTTTAAGTAAAGACTATTCTGATTTCAGACCACTAGTGACCATGAGAAAATTACAAGTATTTGAATTTCCACAATTATGTTTGAATTTTACACAGCAGGGACCTAGGCTCAGCAAAAGGTCTTATTTAGTTAAGTGATTTTTGATCAACTTATGAGCTATATTAGAATCTTAAAAAACTAAAGACATGTCTCCATAAGTCAATAAGATAACTAAATACCAAGTACTTAGTATACTAAGGTATTGAGTGCTAAGTACCTTATTTACTTATGCAGTAATTTCCTTATTTCAGTAAGAAAGGTATACCTCTAAACCTATTGAGAATATTTTTTTAAAAAATATAGCAATCTCCAAGAGCCTTAAAATAAATTATTTTAGACAGTGTTGAAAATTTAGGAAGTCACATGAGCCTAGTATGCTAGGAAAGCCACCAAATCAGATCACTCAGGACTCAAACCCAACTTTTCTATAATTATCCACTACAACTGGTTTTTCATTTGTTTATTTTGTTTTACTTCAGTTACCCAGATTAGTGTAGCTACGGTAACCTGGCCAATAACGAAATCATGCCTCTTCCCCTTGAACACTCCTTAAATTAAAAAAAAAGTCTTTAAATGTATTAAAGGTAAATAAGCCTGAGTATTATATATTTTCAAAGTAATTGCCTTTTATTATCTTTGTATTTTTTGAATAGGTACAAATATTTTCAAAATCAACATTGTAAATCAGGCCTTTAGCTAAAAATGGAGAGTTAGAGATGTGAATTCTGCCAGTGTTGATTTTTTTCTGATTTGTGTTTAATATTTGGTTAGGTGAACAACAATCACAAGCATGTAAGCATGAGTAAATGGGGCAGAATTATAACAGGACTTTAGATCTAAAAGGGGTCCGAGAGATCATGTAGTCTAATTTTTCCCCTATTTACAAATGAGGAAACAAAAGTATAGAGAGGTTAAATGATTTGTTCTAGGTCAGAGGACAAGAGTCAATAGCTAAATCCTTGACTTGAATGTAGGTCTTCTGACTCACAAGTCTAGCATTCTTTTGCTTAGTAATAGTTCCTTTTAATAGGAAGAACTCTGTAAAAATACAGTAGGTTTCTCTTGCAGTATTACTTTAAGTAGAACTGTAGCTGGGATAGAACAATGGGGCTCTGTCCCAGGGCACCAACATTGGGGAGGAATACTTCATTATCAAGGTAGAGCAAAGGCCTTTATTACAGTGCTTCATTATTTTCTGCCATTCTGAAATGTACAGCATGATAACACTCACTTACCCAGTCCCATCCCCTTTGCTCCTCTTTCCTGGGACCTAGATCCCCATCTAACCTTCCACACATCCTTTGTGCTAGATGCTCAGGGAAGCGGGCTGTCTTCCTGATGGCATAACTGTACAGACGGTCCTCTCTAAAACTACCTCTGCTCACCTTGCTCTGTCAAGAGCGTCCTCTGCAACTTCTCCTTCATCCCAATCTGTGTTTGCTATACATTAAAGATTTGCTAGTTACATTTTGACCTTCTAATAACCAAAAGTGCCCCAGAAGTGAAAACTGCAAAGTAATTTTTTGGTCCTGCTTCATTATCTCACTTCTCACTCCAATCCTCTACTTTCCTGCCAATCATTTTGATGCCTACTTTAGTGTCTGAAGAAATGCTATAGTTTGAGACTGTTTGCAATTGGATAAAGAGGTAAGCTTTCTAGTGGTTTTCTCTAGTGCAGTGAAGAGACTCCTTAGATCTCTAGACACTGGTAAAGGAGAACTATATGTCTCTACCGGATTATGTGAAAGTAGGCTCTAGAAAGGAGGGGAAGATAAATGCCCAGGGAAATATAAAGGCCATAATAATAATACTTTCCTAGCTGTAGAACGTTTCATACTTTCAAGCATTATTTAGTCTACATAAAGCACTTCATATTTGTAAAATGCTTTATAATGGCTAACCAGATAGTCTTCCCAATAACTCTATGAAATATGCTAGTAGTATGACCTCCATTTCACAGGGGAGGATGCTGTGGTACAAAGAGATTAAATGATCTATTCAAGGAAAAATGCTCTTGAGCTTAAATGGAGGACACCTAAGAAATAGTGAGCTTGATTTTCCCTAGTGCCCAATTCACACCCTAGTAGTAAGTTAGGTGCTTAGGGAGGTGTGTTACCTCTTTCAGACAAGGGTTCTGTTCAATGCATTATAGTAGTGGTGCCTGAGCCTACACGCTTTCTCACTATATTTGTCTGGGCCAATTAGTTCAATGGCTAATGGGAATTCTGTTCACAGTCACAGGAATAGCTCTGACCCACTCATCCTCACAATGCACAGTTTACAAAGGAGATCAAAAGAGGGTAGTAGTCTCACAAATTGATCAGCACTATAGGAAAAACACACCAAAGGGCATTTTTAATTTCCTATCATTTCCTTAGACAACCCACTTTATTCTCTCGAGTTATTATTTTTGTGTTTCTGCTTATCCATTTAACTTCAACCTTCTAATTTTGTTTCTGGACAATTACATTTCCCCAATTTCCACTCACTGAATTTAGGGTCTAGCTCATGATCAAAACAGTAGTAGGGTTTTGGTGTTTGCTGTCTTTACCCTGAGGTTGCTGAACGATTCTGGCAATTACCAAAACCAAAAGTGTACATCTCAACATTCATTCATTTTCTTACTTTATATTCATTTTTTCATCTAACTCTTTCCTTATAATTTACCCTCCCTCTTCTTGTTTATGTAATGGGGGTTTGAGATAAAACTGTATAGAGAGGATGACAGAGGTCTGGATTGGATTTTTAAAAGGGCACAGACACTTGCATAGTCATAAACAAACATACAGATAAATAAATGATGCGGAAATCCTCATATGTCTTTGCCACAGCAATTGTAAAATAATAAAGCACAAAACCTGGGCAGCTTGTCTATAAGGACTGAACAAAAAGAACCCAGTGAATTTGTTCAGTTACTGTGTAAGAGAAGCGACAAACCATATTTGAAATTCTGTGCCAGGTCCAGGACATTTCATAATAAACCAATGTTACCAAGAAATGAGAAAGTTATAACTGATCACAAACAGAATGGTGCAGGGACTTGGGGAGCTAAAGGTATTCAGGAGGGATGGACAAATGGTTTAGCCAAAATTAGAACCAAGCTGAACTTCTGACCCAAGTCAAAGGGAACTCCAGCTCCTTTTATTTATTATTTTTTATTTCTAAAGGTTATATCATATCTTTTCTGTTCAAGGAGTTTTCTACTCGTGTCAACTTTGACATCTGTAAGATCTTAGTGAGAGGAGGATGAAGAAATGAGAAAACTAAAAACTCACTCAAATCTCAATGGGCACTAATTCTAGCCCTTGAAAAGTTCACAAATTTTCAAAGCACCCAGGAAGTCAGTTTTTCTTTTGAGATTTCCATGTCACTTATGGGCAAATATCTTTAGATTTAGAAGAGCCCTTAGAAATCATGTTCTTTTTTTAAATTGAAGAAACTGAGGGTGAGATGTAGTAATTGATTCACTTACCTAGCAAGTGAACTAGTTTTTGAATCCAAGTCCCTTGACCTCAAATTCAGTCCTCTTAAAAAATTAGACAAGCTAACTAGCTGACATTGAGGTTTCCCTCCCAATCCCAAAGAATTCACTCAGCACCACATGTAATACTTTAACTCCTTTGGCAGCTAGAGTACAGAGGCAGTCTCCTCCACAGCTGTGATGCCAGAACAGTTGGTTTATGAGACTATCCTAAAGCAATCGATGTCTGCAAAGGTTGGTAAATGGGTGCTGCTCCTGATATACTGTATTTTCGACAGTTCAGTCATCATGCAAGGATGACAAGCAACTTTAAACCTTTTTGTCATGGAATGGTGCCACAGTGTCTAGGTGGTGATGTTGATGAAGAGCTGACACTTCAGAAATTATGGCCTTGGCCAATACATTTCAGTCCATTGTTACTAGTATGCATGCAGCAGTATTAAACTTTTAAGGGCCCTTCCTCTCTCTTCCAAACCAGGACTGCTACATGATACTGTCATTTGGATGGAGCATGGTATAAAGTAATCTGCATAAGGATTCAAAAATGTAGGGGCATTTGGTAGTAGAAGCATATCTAGCTACATGTTTCCCAATGAATTCATTCACTTATTTTGTTTTTCCGAAGCATTCTCTACTTGAGTTTTGGTTTTGTTTTTATAGTAGAGCTATAGTTCTGCTGCTGCTAACAGAGCATTCTTCTTTATAACTATCATAGAAATGTATACAGAGAATTCTTCTTTCCCCATTTTCACTTGCTAAACACGAAATATATAGAAGTAGGACTTAAGGTCATTTTGCTTACTACATTAACAGCTCTCCTATTTTCACAAGTTAGTTTTCAATGAGGCTGAGGAAATACAAAATATCGTGTACAACTGGCTTGCTCATATTGGCAAACTGGAGCACATTAACAAGGAAATAAAATGCATTAGATCCAATATTTAAAATCTAAATAAATCTGTTGGTGGGTGTCTCTGGTTTCTAAAGATCTACAATTGAATATTGGAAGGTGTTCTTAACCTGGTATGCATGAATTTGTTTATGTTTCTTAACGTCCTGATGACTGTATTTCAATATAACTCATTTCCTTTCTAACCATATATTTTATCTATTTATAACATTATTATTATCATTAAATCTTTTTGTTATTACTTGAGATCAGATTTCACTATCTGACCCAGGCTGAATGTGAAGTGGCCACTGATCCCAACACTTGCTTCAAAACTGAAGCTATTAACCTGCTCCATTTTCCCCACTTGCGCCAGTTCATCCTGATTTAGACAGCCCAGTAGTCTTCTGTTCTACCAGGCTCCTTAATGGACACCCTATTGGCATCTGGCCTACTGTCACTCAGAATCCCTAAATTCAAGTGATCCACCAGCCTCAGCCTCATCCCAAAGAAGGGATTACACTCTGTAGGATTTACCAAACTGCCAAGGAGTCCATGGCGCATAACAGGTTAAGAGTCCCTACAGTATAGTGGAAGGGCCCTGATGTCCTCTTCACATTCTTTTCTATTTGTTATTATCATCATTTAAGCAGTAGTGACTATAACATGGGGCTGCTGTGGATTAGTTTTGCTCCATAAAAGAAGCCTATCTGTGAGAGACAACATAGACTAGAGGTATGTCTTGTAGTAAGGAAGAAGTGGATTCAAATCTCACCTCTGAGACATACTGGCTGTGAGACCCTGGGCAACTCAACCTCTCAGTGTCTTGGGTCACTCTCTAAGACTACAAATTGTAGAGAAGTCATCAACCTGCATTGACAGAGAGAGTTCCTTCATCTAAAAGGTCCTCATACCAATGAAATCATAGATCTAGTCTCTATAGCCCTATTAAAAACATATAGTACAATAACTGTCTCTATATTCAAAGCATCAAGAATACATAAACATACCCATCAAGTTTAAAATTCAATATGCCTGGTATTGTTCTGGGTTAGTCTGAATGTTAGATCATCTCACCTAAGTAGCTACAGGTAAAACCATAAAGCAAACAAACCATAAGCCAAAAGAATTAATTATTACCATGCTTTTAAGACCAGGTCTTGTACCTCCTATTAAGTAATTTTATCCTGTGAGGGTTCAGGTTAAAGCTGTGCTAGAGGAGTCTCCTAACCCCTTGTTGGGTACCCATGCAAGTGTGCACTTATGCTCATGTGTGTGTTTCTGAATCTTTGGGAAGTGCCATCCCCGAACAAAGTGATTCATGGTATATGTTTATTTTCAAAGTTAAGGACAAAGCTGGAGAATGTCATCCACAGTAACATGAAGAGGGGGTGGGGAGCCGGAGGGGGAATGGATTGAGAATCAAATGGACTACATTTGATTCCCAGCTTTGCTTCTCACTACGATTTTGGGAAAATCACTTCTTTCTAGTCCTCAGTTTCCTCATATATTAAAATGAGATGGGGCTGGGGTAGAGACACTAGGTGATATCTGTGGTCCTTTCCAGCTCTAATATCCCTCAATGCTATCAACCTATGGACATGAAGAAAGAAAGTCACTTGCCAATTACCAGCATCTAACTCTAAGTAGACATCTCTGTATCCCCAGCATCATGCCCAATGCCTTACTCATAGTAAGGCTTAATAAATGTTTGTTAAATTATCAAATTGTATTCACCCACAAAAGCTCATAGATTATTTCTGATGTCTATATGAAGTACTATAGGAGCTGGGAGAGGAATGTAAATTGCATTGCAAAGATCACTGACTTCCTTTATTATATTAGCAGCAAGGTAATGGCCAAATCTTCTATGATTTAACAATAAGAAACCTACTTAAGTAGCCTGAAACTTGCTGATATATCATCACTTGCTATTGTCATATAAATAATCATGCTGATTCCATGGTAAAGGAAAGTCTCCTGTAGAAGAGCTCATGCATGACATATGATGTATCTGTTCAAAGGGAGAGATACATCTTTCTTACAGCTGCCAAGCCACTTTCCTCATTGCACAGTCCCTCTCATCCAAATCACCTCAAATAAATGTGAGTTCTGCAGTGTTCACAGTAATTCCTTCATTTTTAAACACATAATGGAAATGTATAACTAGTCCTCATAAAAATTTATATCTCAATTCGTCCCTCTAATTTATAACAGGCCCTCCAGGCAGTTATTATTCAAACATTAATAAAATGCCTATGGAACACCCAGAGCATCAGTCTCCATATTCACCTCTCCTCACATTTGTACATATATAAAACTAGATTAGAGTTAATGCCACTTCTAGTTCGAACAACAATTATGCCTTTAATAAGATAGGAACAAGTGATATATTATCTTAATCATGTTAAGAATTGAGGTTCCACTCATGAAACAAAAAGTTGAATTTTTCATGCCCTTTACAACAATTGTTGCTTAATGTGCTATACATTTAGCTACTGCGGTTTATGCAAATGCTCCCTTTCTATAAATTTTAGATTTATCTCCATTCATCACTGAACATATTCTAATATATAGAGATTGTTTTTTTCTCCCAAAATGTGATTAAGATCCATTTCAATTATTTATGCTCAGCAGGGTAAGAGAATAAAGGAATATGGGGGGGTTTTAATATGATAGGGTTAATTATATAACTTAAAACATTAACACATTAAAGTTCATCCCAGACCTTTGCCCAGTATTTTAATTTTTTTCTAGTACACACAGCTTCACTGAAGCTGGAAAAAAAGAAAAACAAAACAAAAAACCAAGGCATTTATTTTTTGTTTTCTACATCTGATTATTTAAAAGCCTTATGAAAATCAAAAGCTATTGATTTTAAACGTTCACTGAAATAGCTGATATTTGACACTCATAGGATCCTGCCATTTTACTTCTTCTGTGTGTGCCCAGCAGCTTTACAAACATGCAGCATATGTTTTCACGAATCAAACAGTAAATAAATAAACAGCTGATCTGCTTTTTTGCCTACACTTGAGTGATGGGTTTCAAACTCTGTCAGATATTTTTCTTATCTAATGCTATTTTATGGGGAATTGCTTTCAGCAATAAAGTATTTTTATTTCTGTCCATAGATAAACATACCTAGATGGAATCTTGTTCTACCACCTTGATCTTATAACAGCCCCAGAATTCAAACAGTGCCTAATGGTAATGGGATAGATTAAAAAAAAAATGCTTTCATCCTATGATAAATCTTAGACTGTTACATTCCATTCAACTGAATCCAGGAAGCATTTATTAAGCACCTACTTTACACAAGGCACTGTGCTAGTCACCAATATGTTTACAAGGAAACGTTCTTTTTCTTGGTTCGGTAGCCTTTAAAAAAATTACTTCTGTATAATTTGTAGCTGAAAAAAGAAGAGTTGGTTATACATATCTCGGCTGGTTAGTTGCAAAGCTAGAACTGATATGATGGAAGGAAGGGAGACAGAGGAAAGAAGAAGGAAGGAAGGAAGGAAGTGATAGTGAGAGAGGAAGAGAAGGGAGGGAAGGAATTAGGAAGGAAAATGCATAGAGGTCACCACCCTCAAAAAAACAGGATGTTTTTCAAGGAATTTTAAACCTGACTACTGGCTTTCACCTCTGGGGTTTCTTTATCAATAGATTTGCATCAACAAAGCTAAAATCACGGGTTGATTCCGGTTAAATGCCAGTCATTATTACTAATGAGATCCTGTACCTTTAAATATCTAACTCCTGCTTTATTCACTTTATATCCTGCAACACTAACCGTCTTTCCACTAATTGGTTCTGTGTAAATGAAACAAGCTGAAAAACACTGTGGCACCAATAAATATTAATAAGTTATTGTTTGTTTTCTTTACCTTGCTTATGAATTCATACAAAGACAGTGCTAAGACATTAACTCCAGTCTATTAATTGCCACCTGATAATTGCCACCTGATACTTTTCTCCTGGATAATTAGGTACCCATTAGTTCTAATCAAGTAGTTACTTAATTATTGCAGTAATTAGTCTAATGGACTAGCAAATTGAAGCTTTATCACTTTTGGATACTTAATGTCCCTGACAGAGTACTTCACAAGTGTCAGGGTTCTGGATTCTGCAACCTGTCATCTAAGAACCCTCAGCTACCAGCTCCACCCTCACCCCATTATCACCAGCCACATCCACTCTCTAAGACACCTTTGATAAACCCACCAAGAAGCAACAGAAATCTAAGTTCTCCATGCAGGTTCCTTT
Organism: Pseudochirops cupreus; assembly: GCA_028627135.1. Lineage (NCBI taxonomy): Eukaryota > Metazoa > Chordata > Mammalia > Diprotodontia > Pseudocheiridae > Pseudochirops > Pseudochirops cupreus. Next base: position 473,462,085 of record CM053582.1, read on the forward strand.
CATTGAGAAAGTTTTTTTAAAAAATTATATAACATTTTTTATTCAGAAAACCTGCGTACCAAATCCCACAGCTCAGAAATAAAGAAATAGTATGAAGGTGTGGAGAAACCATCCAAAACAAAAATCCAAGGAATCTCAGATGAGGGTAAGAAACTAATTGAGAGTGATCTGGATGTAATTAATGGTAATCCATTATTATTCCACATCTTATTTGCGTATAAAAATGGGAGCACTGAAAACAGAAGCATTTAAAAAGTTAAGATTGGTTTTACAGGCACTGAAATATTTAAAAAGTTCAAATGCCAAGGTACAAATAATCTTATGGGAGTAGTAGAAATACTATTAAGCCTGCTTTATTGTAGAATTTCCCCATACATACAAAATATTGACTGTTTTGTTACTTTCTAAAATCTACTTTCAGTGCTTTACTGTAAGAGGAAGGATATTCTGTCCCATCATGCCACAGAGATAGTGATGCCTTCTATCTGTCTACAACTTCAAAAGCTATAAATTAGGCCTGCACAACCTCTTGCAGTCTAAGGATTTTGGGCAACCCACAAAAAATGTAGAAGAAAACATCCTGTGCATTTTTGGCAGGCTCCCTGAAATCCTTTGGCATCCCCGTGACCTGCAGGTTGTGCAGGCCTGATAAATACTTGCCTATTGATGCATATTCCCTAAGTTTTTATTTAATCATTATATTAGGTAAGTTGAGTAGTTCTTGTTATCCCCATTTTGAAGACAAGCAAACTGAGATTCAGAGATCTGCTGGTTCACATTCACATGAAGCACTGGTGGTAGATCTGGGCTCAGAATCCATGTCTTCTGATCCTGTTGCTCTATCTACTACCACTGGTTAGATAGAAGCTCTTAGAGATGCTTGTCATATCCCTTCAACTGATACTTTACCTGAAATTTCATTAGGTTTTGAAGCTATAAAAAAATTTTAAAATGAGTCTTACCATTTCATGCTCCTACTTTCTTTACTTCCCCCACCCCCATCAAAATTTAACCATCCTCTTGGTCCCATTCTTCTAGTAACCTACTCTCCTTGGAGTGACAACAGATTTTAATGGTTTAACTTTTATTGGAATATGCTCATGCTGAGAACTTAGAGCCTCAGTGAAGGAGGGGAGATACTTTTGGTCCAAGGGAGGTCTTTCAAAATCACAAGTCTTCTGTGTAAGAAAAGCTCTGATTTTGTGTGTGCTCACATGAGGATCTGGGCAAGCTAATGTAGGGAGTATTTTACAGGTAAAGAAAATATGACAAATCACCTCCATAGATATTCCTTTGTATCATCCTCCATATCAAAGTAAAGAAAAATTCAAATTCAGAAGGAAACCAGGCTGTTAAGATTCAGCAAATGGAGGCTGTACAGACCTCTACTGCTTAAACAACTAAAACTGTCATGCATATAATTCATGCAAAATCCTTTTTTCTTCCCACAGTGTATTTGCCTTTTATAAAACACATAATAAATAAGAAGGTGCCCCCGAATTGGATCACTTTGTCTGGTACCAAAATAACTGTAAGAATCTCCATTTGTTCTGAGAAGGCTTGCTGACATGGTCAATGGATGAAAAGTCTAGGGAATTTCACACACACACACACACACACACACACACACACACACACATTAAAGAAAGTATATTTCTTTTCTTTTTTTTTGGCTCAAATATGTGTGCATTTCAACTTAGCATTTTTTTCATTCGAATTATCTAGATGATTTTCTGAATTCACTAAATTCCCTTACTTATGAAATTATATTAAGCAAACCTTTTCTAAAATAGCCTCCATTTCTAGATGCATAATTTTCTGCCCAATTGGCAAATTACAAGCCTGACTAATATTTTGCTAAGAAGATATGCTTCCTAACTACACAGGTTTAATGACCAAGAAAGCCTAGGGAATACTGTAATAGGTATAGCAAGGATTGTTCCCTGAAAGGTGTTGCTTCCTATGTCATTGGGTTAAATCTAGGCTTTATTGTATGGATGGATTTGATTCAGATTCTTTCAATCCTCATGTCAGATTTGTATCTGAATTGATCACGGAGCCTTTTGACAAGTGTCATCTGCCACATATATTGCAATTCATGACATTTAAGGGCCTATTGACCTGGAAACCAGCTCCCACAATGGGGGTGGGGGAAGGGAAGGAAGAAAGCAGTTCCTTTTAAAAAATATGTTACATTTGCCAGATTCTCATGTTATTTTATATAAATATGTATTTATGTCTGTATGTCTGTATACACACATATATATCAAGAAGCAAAAGATTTTGTTTTGAAATCTACTTAATAATTCTATGTCATTAATTTTAATACATATTCAGCATGTCCCTTCAATGAACTAGAATATTTTTGAAAAAGAATACATATTAGTACTTATTTTTACCTGTCTCTGATAAAGATTTTCAATTTTAGAAATAATATTAACAAAGAAAATGAATGTTTCTTCTATCTAGAAGTCATTCAAGAAATGCAGGGAAGTGGAAAGGAATATTTTATGTTACATTTTAATTTTTATGATACAAATGCATTTTGAACTTCATCTCATGGGTCAAGATGCTTTAAGTTGTATTCAAAGCTATCACTACTCAAAATAAAATAAGAACAAAATCAAGACTTGGATGATTGTAGAAGAGAAACCTCATAGGGTAATTGTTAAACATTCACCGGGAAATCAATTTCTCTGTGCCTCAGTTTCTGTATCTGCAAATAAAGATATTAATACTTATCCTACATTCCTCACACAAAGATTGAGTTGAATCAAAGGAGATGAAATATTTCCAAGGAAGGATTGTGCAGGAGAAATAGCAAAAGAGATCCTGTCAACACAATGCATGATCAGTAAAGGAATTTGGCTGATTATGTATCTTGCACAAAGGATAATTGACAGCTAGCCTCTGAGCTCCAAAGGTATTCATAAAAAGTGAAGAAATGTAAAGGGAGGCCTCTTTCCTCTGCTGAAGACGATTCATAGAAGTGAGTGGGCAAGTGGAACACAGGAATATTAATAGGAAATCATGAAGGAGTTGTGAATTGCAGGAGGAACTACTCCAATAGAAGAAATGACAGAAACACTGAAATATCAAGAAAGAAGTCGTTTTTTAGTAAAGTTAAAAGTGGTATAGACACCTGAGATGAATTATCACAAACATTGAAAATTCAATTCAGTTCAACAAGTATAGATTTTTTGTTGTTCAGCTGTGTTCAGCTCTTTGTGTGACCACATTTGGGGTTTTCTTGGCAAAGATACAGGAATGGTTTGCCATTATTTTCTTCTCCAGCTCATTTTATAGATGAGGAAACTGAGGCAAACAGAGTTAAGTGACTGTAGCACCGATGCAATACTTACAGCACCCATGATCACGATAAAGACCATGATTATAAATATCACGTGACATTTGATTGAAAAATAGAACAGATTCTCCAGATAGAGGACAGAACTGAAGCATTTATTTAGATACCAGAAAACCAAATCCCCAAACCAGAAAGCCGATTCCATCATAGTACCAATGATATTCAGAAGCCATAATAACTCTGAGAGCCACAGCATCCTTCAGCCTTCCCACAAATCAATATTAGATCAATTTCTACTCACAAGTCTATCTGACTCCTTGCCTGAGCATCCTCTCTCCCCCACCATCTTGCTAGTTCTGACTCCCAGAGTCCTGTGGGCTCTGCTTCCCTTCAGCAAACTCCTCCCACCACAGGCTCCATGTGACTACATTCAGCCTATCAGGGGGCAGAGTTTATCTTCACAGCAGGGAAGCTTCCTCTGGGCTCTGCTGCATCCTTCAGCAAATTCCCTCCATCACAGGCTCCATGTGATTAAATTCAGCCTATTAGGGGGCAGAGTTTACTTTCAAAGCAGGGGAGGTCTTCAAACTCTCCTAGGTCTATTAAGGGACAGGGAAGATCTTCAAATTCCCATTCCCATTACAGTGACTTACCCAGGGTCACACAGCTAGTAAGTGGCTAAGACCAGATTTGAACTCTGATTGATGAGGCTTCCTGATTCCAAACCCAACACTCTATGCCCTGCATCATTTAGTTGCCCAAGCACTGATTAAGTATTTACTTAATACATTGTGGTAGGAGTAGAAACCAGTGTAGGTTGGTCAGTCCTTTTAAGGGGCTGAGAATGCAGGTGGGCTTCCTAATCACCTGATGCATAAAAAGTCCAACCTAGGGCAAATGGTATCAGAGATTGTATTGGTGCCTTTACCATCCTGTGAGAAATACCTTCCAGACCTAGAGTGACTAGCTGCCAAGATGACTATGGAAGTAGAAGAAAGTAGATTTTTAAAATTCTCTTTGCTATTTAACTTTATATCATGTATTCTTTTAGTCTGTGATCAGATTTTATGTTTCACCAGTCACTTAGCTAACTCTGTTCCCCAAATTACTAGACTGGCCTAGGTTAGCAGAGCTAGCCCATTCTAACAGGATATTAAAACTAAAAAAAAACAAAAAACAGTCCATGTTCCTCAAGAAGCTTATCATCTTTTTGGGGGGGAAACATTTACAGAGAGGGGTAAATATAAGATAATCTGAAGAGGAAGAGAACACTAATAGCTAAGAGGATCAGGAAAGGCTTGATCCTGAAACAGTGGGGTCTTGAAAAAAAGGGAGAAAGGAAGTACATTTCTGAGATGTAGGATTATATGTGCCAAAGCACAGAGGTAGATATATGTATGGAATACTAATTCAGGAAAGACCAAGTGAGTCTGCTTAGCTGGAATAGGGGGTGCATAAGGTAGAGTAATACAACATAAATCTGCAAAATAATGTTGGAGCCAGACTTAATAGCTAGACTGAGGAATACATATTTTAACTTCCAAAAACCAGGGAGCCATTGATGATTCTTTATCAAGGACAGGCATGCTCAGAACTACACTTTAGCAAGATTATTTTGGTAGTTGGGTGGAAGATAACATTGAAAGAAGGAAAAACTGAAAACAGAGATGGCAATTAGGAGAATAAACAACGGTTTATATGAGAAATGATAAGAGGCTGAAATGGGATACTGGAGTGCAGAGGTATTGTTGAAACAGAATTGATATGACTTTATGAATGATTAGACATAGAGAATAAGAGCAAGAAAAGAATAGAAAATCACTTTGCAATTGCAGACCTAGAGAAGTGGAAGGATGGTGATGTCTTCAAAAGAAATAGTGAAGTTTGGAGGATATATGAGTTTATCTAGTTAACATTTTATTTAATGAGCAATCTTAAAGAATAAACATTCAAGCTTAGCTCTTTTCCTTAAATTATTTAAAGTTATTACTGTGTATCTTCCTCATTAGTATTTGAACTGGAAAACTTCACATTTGGGTGGGAAGCATAAGCCACAGAGTATGGAAGTATTTGCCCAAGTTATGGCACATAACCAATAACCTCATTCCTTGTGATTCATACAATCTAGTTATGTGCTGTACAACACTACTCTACGAGGGTTCAAATCAAAGAGCCTGGATCCTAGCAAGACAATTTGCCTATTCTACAAGCAGTAAGAAGTTTGAATGTGTTCTGTTTTATGGCTTTAAGCCAATGAAGACTTCTGCTTTCCTTTAAAAACAAATATCCTCTGTGATCATGTAAATTCACAATCTAGTCTATACACCAATTCCAACAGCAAAGGGGAAAAAAAGTAAGAATCACAGGGCTAGATGAAAGTCTGGTATATTGTCTTATCTATGCCATGCTTGAAAGCAGCTATAGAAACCATCACAGAGATATTAGCCTGTTAGGTTGAATATCTTTAGGAGCCTCTTTGATGCAATGGTCTTACATGAGTGTTGCATTACATTGGTTATCTGACTCCTTTTCAGTCTCTTTGCTGGATTTTATTCCTTCTCCAGGTGATTAATTGTGCATGTCTTCAATGTTCCATCCTGGGCCCTGTTGCCATCCCTCTCTACTCTCTCCTGCAGTGATCTCATCAGCTCTCATGAGTTCAATTATCATCTTTATTCAGACAACACCCATCACTATATGTATCCCTTATCCTTGCTGAACTCCAGTTTTACATTACCACCTGACTGTTGAACATCTCCATGTAGATGTCTTTGATTTGGCCAGAAAGTAATTAATTATAATTTTCCCAAATCCATCCCATCTTGAAACATTGTCATGTATGTTGAAAGTGTCTTCACCCTTCCAGTCACTCTGGTTTTATTTGATTGAAACTGTTCTTTTTAAGATTACTAACAATGTCTTAACAGCTAAATCCAATGGCCTTTTCTTGGTTCTCATCCTTTTTTTAGCCTCTCTGCAACTTATGCTGACTACCCCTTTCTCCTGGACAGTCTTTCCTCTATTCCCCTCTCTTTTGGTTCTCTGCCTTTTTGTCAGTTCCTTCAAAGTATTCTATCCTAGAATATCATTTTTCTCTTATCCACTAAGTGTAGGCATCCCCCAAGATATTCTAAGCACTCTTCTCTTGTCTCTCTATACCCTCTCCTTGATGATCTCACCAGTTTCCAATGCTCAATGACAATCTCTAAGTAGATGAATTGCAAATTGATATACCAAGTCCTAAATCTAAATTCCAGTCCCATACTGCCAACTGCTTGTTGAACCTCTCCATCTGAATTCCCAGTGGTGTCTAAAAATTAACAAATACAAAATGAAGCTCAATTATGTTTTCCCCTAGATCATTCCTTCCTTCAAACTTTCCCATTTCTATTGATAGCACCACTGTCATTCTAATCACCCAGACTCATAACTTTGGAATCATCTTTGACTCTTCTTTCTTTTTCATTCCACATATCTAATCAAGTATTAAGTCTCTTTGATTTTATCTCCACTAATCCATCCTCTGACATCTTAAATGTTCTCTTTCCTCACCTTTGCCTGATGCCACCCCTTCCATTTAGTCTTTCCTTATACCCCCAGTTGATAGCGGTCCCTCCCTATGGAAATCGCTCCATATTTTGTTTTATATGCTTAATATTTTTCTTATTTCTTTGAGAAATCAATCAACAAGCATTCATTAGGCACATACTAAATGCCAGGCACTGTGCTAAGAACTGAGGCTACAAAGAAAGATTAAAAACATAGTTCCTGTTCTCAAGGAAGAGATCACATTCTAATGAAGGAGACAATATGGAAATAACTATGTACATACAGGTTATAGAAAAGGTAAATGGAGAATAACCTCAAGAGGAAATCACAAGCATTGAGGGGGAAACCATAAAAGACTTTTTGCAGAAAGTGAGATTTGAACTTAGTCTTAAAAGAGGCAAAGGAAGCCAGGAGGCAGAGATGAGGAGAGAGAGAGAGTATTCCAGCCACAAAACTGGGAAATAGAATGTTATATGTAAACAACGAAAAGTATGTATGTAGATGGCAGTGAAATATAAGAAGGCTGGAAAGGCAGTTAGGGGCCAAGGGCATGAAGAACTTTAAATACCAAATAGAGGACTTAATATTTGACCCAGGAGATAAGAAGGAACCACTGGAGATTACTGAGTAGGAGATAATATCAACCTGTGCTTTAGGAAAATCACACTGATAGAATGTGGGAGGTGGAATGGAAGGGGAGAAACTTCAGGCAGAGAGATTAATTAGAAGGAAATTGCAAAAAAAAAAAAAGAGAGAGAGAGATAGAAACAAACAGGGAATAGCACTTCCAGACTTCAAATTTTATTATAAGGCAGCAATCATCAAAACCATCTGGTATTGGTTAAAAAATAGAGAGGTAGATAAATGGAACGGACTAGACAAAGGGAAATGAGAAACAATAAAACTCAATAACCCAGTTTTTGATAAAGTGGAAAAGAAATTACTTAGGTAAGAACTTTCTATTTGACAAAAAAATCTACTGGGAAAATTGAAAAGCAGTCTGGCAGAAATTACACATATACCAACACCTTACACCATATTCTACAATACTTTCTAAATCAATACATGACTTTTATATTAGAAATTATAATTCTAAAAATTAGAAGAAAACTATTCCATTTATTTTCCACAGCTATGGTTAGGAGATGTTTCTTTTTCTTTTTTTTTTTTTAAATTAATTTATTTATTTTCTTGTTTATATCATTTATTTCCACAAGATTTTGAGTTACAAATTTTCTCCCTATCTTTCCCCTACCCAACACCTCAAAACACCCATCCCACTGTATAACCCCTCCCCCAATCCCTTCTCTCCTATGTCCTCCCTGTCACCCCTCTGACTTTCCAGGAGGGCAGGATGAATCTCTCTACCACAGTGCCTGTGTATCTTAAGTCTCAGTTGGATGTAGTTGTTAATAATAATTATAATAATAATATATATATATATACATATGTATATATATATACATATATATTTTTAACATTTGATGATAGAACTTTAAATTCTATATTCTCTCCCTTCTTCCCTTGTCACCCACCCCCACTGGGAGGACAAGCAATTATATACAGGCTGTACATGTGTAATTACGCAGAACCTCTCCACAGTGGGCATATTGTGAGAGACTGATTATATGTCCCTCCTTCCTATCCCGCCCCCCCCCTTGTTCTATTCTCTACTCTGTCCCTGTTCCTTTACAGAA
>CM053582.1:473471137-473491216 GCA_028627135.1 Pseudochirops cupreus
ATATATATATATATACACACACACATACGCATACACATATATTTATATAGGAGGCTATTTGTGTGTTTAAATACATATGTTTAGTGTGTGTGTATATGCGTACATATATACATAGATAGAGGGCACAGGAGCAGTTGAATAGGAAGGGATGATATCTAAAAAATAAAATTAAGAGGTGAGAGAGGAATATAATGAGAGGAGATAGGGAGAGAAAGAATAGGGTAAATTATCTCATATAAAAGAGGCAAGGGAAAACTGTTACAATGGAGGGGAAGAACAGGAAGACAAAATGGAATGGGTCAACCTTACCCTCATTGAATTTGGCTTAAGAAGGGAATAATATACACACTAAATTGGGAGTCTTACCCTACAGGAAAGTAGGGGGGAAGGGCAGAAGAGGGGGGAATGATAGAAGGGAGGGCAGATTGGGGGGATAGTTAGAAGCACACACTTTTGAAAGTGGACAGGGTCAAAGTAGAAAATAGAACAAGTGGAGGGGCGGGGTAGGATGGAGGGAAATACAGTCAGTCTATAGAAATGTTTTGTGTAGCTACACATGTACAACCTATATTGAACTGCTTATCTTCCCAGTAAGGGTAGGTCACAAGGGAAGAAGGGAAAGAATCTGCAATTCACAGTTTTAAAATCAAATGTTAAAAAATTATTGTTATTATTATTATTTTTACATGCAACTGGGAAAGAAGATACACAGGCACTGGGGTATGGAGGCCCAAAGTTGAAGGGGTAATGGGGGAGGATATAGCAGAGAGCAGATTGGGGGAGGGGGTATTCAGTGGGATCGCTGTTTTGGGGTAGGGTGTAGGGGAAAGATGGGGAGAAAATTTGTAACTCAAAATCTTGTGGAAATGAATGCTGTAACCCAAAAGTAAACATAAATTTAAAAACAAACAAAAAAAGACTCTTATTCTCTGTAGTAGTCAGTGCAAGCTGCTGCTGTCTACAGATGTTCCCATTCCATATTGATTATTCTCACAAATAAAAATACATGGTAATTTCCATACACACAAAAAATAAAGATTCAGAGGCTTCAAGGGGTTGATTGGTTTTGCCCATGATAAGAACTAGTAAGTATCCAGTGGGATTCTACCACTCTACCTCTAATGCAGATGCTTCTGTTACTTTGTATTTAGGCCAAAGTTACTGAAGACCAAGACCACAGACCACCATCAGTTTTCTAATTCAGACATTGTAAGATAACTCCTGTTCTGAGGCAGGCAAATGACATGTCTTTGCCATACAATGTAGATAGGTATGCATTGTTTAATATATTACAGAAATGCAATTAAGAAATTTCACTGGACTCTCCCTTGGGATGGCTAGAAAACAAACACAAAGTCAATCATCAGACCAAAACATTGGGTTTCAACCTCACCTCATAACCCTCATTGACTTTTTGGTTTCTACCTTTCCACCTAACAACCCATTGCAATCTGGTCACTGTCTACCTTGGGGCATTCTTGGCTCAGTGTGAATTCTGGGAAAGCTGGTATGGAGGTTTCTTTCCTTCCCCCTGCCCCACAGTTAAAGAAATTACAAGTAAAGGTTACCCTGTGCTGTGTCTGCTACCCTACAATTTTGTTTTCAGTAGCTGAGATTAGTAAATTTGAGGTACAATCACTGGAAAGGATTGGAAACCTAGGGTTATTTGCTCCTACTTCTCTGATGTTAAAAGTAACCTTGAAAATGCTTTTCAATGCTGATAATCAAGGTGGCTGTCCTATCTGTCTCAGAAATTACTGCCTTAACTTCAGCTTGTCCCCGATATCCTCTATCTATCTCAGCATGTTTCTCAAGACCTTTTTGAGGTGAGATCATTTGGGCTTTTTCCACCAAAATTGCTTTTATTTTCTAAGAATAAAAAAAAACACCCACTACCACAACAGCAAACAAGCCCCACAGAAATCCAAGAAGGCATGGGAAATCCAGATTTATGCTGTTTAAATAAAATCTGCATTATGATTAACTTAAAAATAAAAACAACAACAGCAAAAAGCTTTTTGAGCCAGCACTCATAGAAATACAAAATCCATTTAGCACTAAGAGAAATAAAGACCACAGTAATCATACAAAAGCTAGAAGGGATCTGTGGGTGGTAAATGTTGATACTTAAAGAGAAGTTAGGGATAGAAATATCCCAGCGGAATTTGTTGCTGGTAGGAATTCATTTCCCCCCCCCCCTTTTTTTTTGGAGGGGGGAGGGCAAGGCAATTGGGGTTAAGTGACTTGCCTAAGGTCACACGGCTAGTAAGTGTTAAGTGTCTGAAGCTGGATTTGAACTCCGGTCCTCCTGACTCCAGGGTAGGTGCTCTATTCACTATGCCACCTAGCCACCCCCAGGAATTCTTTTTTTTTTTTAAGTCAGAATCATAGAATTAAGAACAAGGAGAGGTCACCACCTCAATCTGGCTCTTTCAGTGTCATTTGAAATTGATTTACATGGAAACCAGGAGAATTTGGGAAGTTTAAAGAAATGTACTCATGACTCCTTTACAGGTTTGTTCAGCAGAGTCTCCAGGATGTTCTGAATGGACACAGGCTAATAAATAGGCTAGGCTGGAGTGAAAGAGAATTTCTAACCTTAAATAGGAGATGCCTGAACTCACAAAGAGGAGTCCAGTTTAAATGGGAGCCTTGAAAATGCCTCAGAGGTTCTCCAGTTAGTCGTCTGGGCATTGCTGGCTGGGAGTTTGCATCAAAAAGGAGCTGAAGATGGATTCTGGGGAATATCAAGCCAAAGAGATGGCAGATCTTCTGGTCATCTACAAAGACAGAACATGCTAGCAGAGAACCGTGACTCTGTACCCGAGTAGAGAAAGGACGGTTGTAGTTTGATGGAGAAAGCAGCTCACCCAGTTAGAGAACATGGGCTGATATTTCCCATAAGACACATGAGGATCCGCCGAGGCTCGCGCATCCTCTGGACACGTGGGGCCCCTCCCTGCCACTGGTTTTCCTTGTAATACGTTTTTCCTTCAGCGTTCTTTATTCTGCTGGTGCTAATAACCTGTTGGAAAATTTACGACTGTTTATATGGAGGAAATATTTCTGTCACTTTTGAAATCCTGTTTTAGGTAAATGTCTTTGACTTTAACCTAAATTGTCTTCTTATTGACTGGTAAAAGGAACACTTGGATTGTTGTTGTTCAGTTGTTTCAGTCATGTCTGACTTTTTGTGATTCCATTTTGGGTTTTTTTGGGCAAAAATCCTGTAATGGCTTGCCATTTCCTTTTCCAGTTTATTTTACAGATGAGGAAACTGAAGCATGCAGGGTTAAAGTGACTTGCCCAAGGTCACACAGCTACTAAGTGTCTATGGCCAGATTTGAACTCAAGAAGATGGATCTTCCTGACTCCAGGCCCAGTACTCTATCCACTGTGCCATCTAGCTGCCCCAAAAGGAGCACTTGGATAAGGGTACACAAGTTATGGTCTTTGAATGAATGTTGAATCATATCTACAACATGCATAAAACCTGGGATAGTATAAAATAAAGGCCACATTTGAGGGGCTCCCAGGTTGCATCATATAATTTTTTGCTTGCTGGATTTTTTTCTGGTGCCACCTCCAACCCCTGTTTCTGCAAGGCTTTTGACAAGCCCTTCATTATAGTGAGTAACATTTCCTCCTGTGGATGAGCACAAAGGATGTCATCCATATAATGAATTATATAGGCTTGGGGATATCTCTTCCTAATCTAACCTATGGTTTCTGCTACATACTGCTGACACATAGTAGGGCTATTTTTCATTCCCTGGGGGAGTACCATCCACTGATATCTCTGGTAAGGTTTTTACAGATTTTCTGAAGGTAATGAAAAAGTAGAGTACTTACAATCCTCTGGTCTAAGGGGCATGGTATAAAAACAATCCTTTAAATCTATTACCCTTAGAGACCATTCTGTAGGAATTGCCACCAGTGATGGTAGGCCGTATTGTAAAGCTCCCATTGCCTCTGTGTGGGCATTAACCTGTCAGAGGTCTGTCAATGTCCTCCATTTTCCTGACTTCTTTCTAATTGCAAATATGGGTGAGTTCCAGGAACTCATGGAAAGCTCTACATGTCCTGCTGCTAATTGTTCTGCAACTATATCTTGAAGGGCCCTAATTTTTTCTTGAGTAAGGGGCCACTGGTCCACAGGGGGCCCTTCCTTCCATGTAATGTTAGGTACCTACACTGTCCTGTTGTCTTTGGCTGTGCCCCCTAGTAAAAAAATTTCACTGCCTATGGTGGCATTCATATTCTTTAGCAAGACTCTACCCCAAAGGCAATATGGAATATGGAGTAACACATGGCTTGAACGTTCCTTCATGCCCATCAACCTTCCAAGTGAGCCACACTGTGCTCTGTGCAGGGGCAGCTATTTCTCCTATTTCCTGCAGGATTACATTCCCTTGATCCAAAAGCCACTGATTCCGCCATTATAGAAACTGCCTCCACTGAAGGGACTTAACTATAACTTAGAGCCAAAGAATCATCTGGGGCATTATAAGGTAAGCGATTTGCCCCTGGTCACATAGCTAGTGCATGTCAAAGACAAGACTTGAACCCAGGTCTCCCTGCCTCAGAAGCCTGCCTTCATTGCACTAATTTGCTTAGCTTCTTACCTTGCTCATAGTGGCTTCTTCATAATTTCACATTTCCTTCAATACTGCAGTGAATTGATTGTCCAAGGAGAAGCTATTTATTTGTTTCTGTCTTCTTCCTTTTCCCTCCATCCCTTTTGTCTGATTCCTCCTTTTAAGAATTTCTTTTGACTTCTGGGTATCCCAGTATTGAGGGAGACCCAGGAAGTCTTTAATTATTTCTTTAGGGATATTTTAGTGGGATTTTTACCTACACATGCTCATTAAGAGACATAGTAAATTCCATTCCTCATTTTACTTAGACAACAACGGATTAATGAGGACTCATTATGTTCCCGTAAAAAGTCAGTGTTTTCTCTTTCTTTTCCCGATTAGAAAGTATAGGCTTTGTAAGAGAAGACAATGTCCATGAAATCTTCCTTTCCATATCATGTTGCTAAGTAGGGGGTAGTCTTGATCAACATACATGTTTCATTTACTGAGACTTCCAAATCGAAGGGCCTATGAAAGACAACTCTTATTTACACAGTACTTTAAAGTTTACAGATGATCCAATGGGCACAAAGTTCAGAATAGTTAAAACTCTCATTCCTTCTTTCCCTTCTTATTTATTTCACTGATTTTCAAAATCTTTCCTTATCACAGCCTTCCATTGTATGACTGGAAGCATATTGTGTTGTGTGGAGTGCTGGTCTTAAATTCGGGAAGTCTTTTTGGGGAGAGTGAGGGTGAATACTTTTTTTGGAGGCTGTCAGGGCTAAGTGACTTGCCCATGGTCACACAGCTAGTAAGCCTCTTAATCTAGATTTGAAGTCAGGTTCTCCTGACTCCAGGATCTGCACTGTATCCACTGCACCACGTGGCTGCCCCAGAGTCAGGGAGCCTTACATTCAAATCTTGTCTTTACTGCTTAGTTATGTGGCCATATCATCAGCAAGCATCTATCCAGGATTTACTTAATTTCTGAAACTCATTTTCCCCACCTGTAAAATGGAGATGAATGCCATTAGTACCAACTGCACAGGGATTTCAATAGCTGTAAAATGGGCATGATAATAGTCACCACAAGGTTGTTGTGATGCTCAGATTGAGACACGTATACCCGTTACGAACTTTACCATTATCAATGAATCTACATTTTGCAAACCCATCATCATCATTGTAATTCTTGTTGTTGTTATTATTCTCCTGCCTAAGTATGTATTTTCATGAAGAGCAAACCCTAGCCAACTTTTCATCCCACATATACTTAATAGTATTTAATATCTTACAAGTTTTTCTTGTGTTTTTCACAAAAACAAATGGCTGTCTTATCTGATTACATACTCCATTGTATCCTATCTATGGCCAATTGGCCCCTGAACATGTCTTTTCCATACCATGGAACTAGGGATGAGGCAAGAGGAACTTTGCTGTAGAGAGTGCATTTTATAGGGCAATCATATCCCTTGCAGTTTTTCAGTAACATAGAGAAAACAGAAGTAAGCACCAAATTAGAAAGATTGCATAGTTAAAAAAAGAAGTACCAAATGTTGGGCTGGGATCAACTGTTTTCCAACCCTGCCCTGCTTCCAATCTCACCACAACTGAGGGTGTGTTTTTGTGTAGCGGGCCCTGGTTAACATCTGTGTTACTCCCTCTATATGCAAAGACTCCTAGTTACAGCTTTGAGAGTGTTATGAGCCTGTACACACCCAGTGGAGCTTCTTATTCTTATTCTATTCACTGCAAATGACCTCTTTGTCTTCACACTTTTTATGTCACTTTTTCTGGACACCTCTCTATTGGTTGTCGTATTTATTCTACATTGTAAACTACTAGATAATGATGACACAGCTTTTTGTTGCTGTTCAGCCACTTCAGTCATGTCTGACTCTTTGTGACCCCAGTTAGGGTTTTCTTGATGGATGCTAAAGTGGTTTGCCGTTTCCTTCTTCAGCTCTTTTTACAAATGAGGAAACTGAGCCAAACAGGGTGAAATAGTAACTTGCCCAAGGTCACACAGCTAGTAAGTGTCTAAGATCAGATGTGAATGCCATTCTTCCTGACTCCAGGCCCAGCACTTCTGTCTACTGCGCCACCTAATTATGATGACACAGCTTGGAAACCAATACCAAATGGTCAAAAGTCTGTAAAGGTCTTTGCAAACCTTAAGTTACATCAATTTCAATTAATATTATAAAGGTTCTCATTCTTGTCATTTTCTATTCAATAGAGTTCAACTAGAAATGGTCCTGGAATAGGCCTCTATCCTGCTATTATCCTGTTATGTTTTGTCTTATTATTCTCAGTCCTATATTTGAAAGGCATAGAATTAGTTGAGAGCTAAGATGTTATTCCTGGCTTACCATGAGACTTTGAAGAGTAGTTTAACTTATCACAAGGTTCCAGTTTGTTTACTTTTAATATGGGAATGATGCATGTTTCGAGGTTTAGTCACTGTTGAGAAAGGACTTTGAGATCCTTAGCTGGCAAGTCATGAAGAAATTCAAAGCATTAATGTATTTTATAATGATTTTTTAAAAAATCAAAGCAAAAGTTGTTTTTTTCTGTGAATCTCTAAAAACATTTTCTGCATTCAGGGATTTTTCCACTTGCTATTGGCAAGTCCTCAAGGTGCTTTTGTGAAGTGCATCTTACAGACTGAGAGGCGGAGAAGTCAGCTTCCCCCACCCCACAATTCTTTGAGGCTTATCCCTAGCCCACCTACATACACACACACTTTCAGAATAATAAATGACTGCATATGGAGCTCACATGTGTGTGAACGGGTACCATCAAAGTGACCCCTGGATCCACTGTACTTCCAAACCTTTTTGTGAAATTAGGGAGGGAACTTGGCTGGTCTGGTCACAGAGCAGGTGCAGAGGAGGAACCCACAGACTTAACCCTGTGCCGCATACACTTTTCCACTTGTTTCTCTGAGATTGACTTTGGGTTCAGTCAGCCATGTTGGAGTTTGGCTACCCAAGAGAAAGAATAAGAGAGTTTAGGCATTTTTCTATTATTATATTCTTCACATCCTAATAAACCCTCAGTCTTCTACATCATCATCTCAGAGAAAATCACAAACTTAATGCACCACAAAGAAAAGAATAAATGAACCCTGGGGAGAATCATTCTAGTGAAATTCAATGCAATAACACCCTTAAGTGTACTATGTACACTTTTCTCCTATAAGCCTGTGCCCTAGGGAAAAAATGGCTATTTAGGAATTTATTGGTAAATAATCACATAAGGAAAGTATCATTTCTCTCTGTGCAACTTAATCTGACCAATGTAAAATGGTGTTATATGTGAGGGAGAACGGAACTTAGTTGAATTTCACCTAAAGAACATGGTCAGAATGTTGTTTATAATTTATTTTTGAAAAATGATAAATTATGTGTGTTATAAAGTATTATAAAAGAGTAGCATGTCACACATTGCCTTAGGATGCACATGCCTTGAGCAAGTAGAGTTATGAATGATTCCGTTCTTGCACTCTAGGTTTGAGTAAATGAAGTTCCTTTCTGTTGCCATGTCCTCTTCCAATCTTTCTGCTTTTCTAGGCCCTTTGGCACAAAATCCCCACATTTAGATGCAGTCCCAAGTCCTGAGGTCACCAATACAGCTTGTTGTGTCAACTAAGAGAATCACTGGACAGTAATACAATCTCGCCGTTTCCACTAGGGAATATGATATTTCACACAGAAAATAACAAAATACTCCCATGGCCCCTGGGCAATATCCTGAAGTTGTTTAAGGTGGAAAAAAATGAAAAGAAAAAGCCCTGTCATTTTGGTAAAAGAATTTTAGTCTGCTTAGCAGTAAACTTTTGTTGCATTTTGCTTTGATATGAGTGAGGTATTGTTCTATTCTCCCCATTGAGAATGGGGAACGCATGGCCTTTAATACTGGTATGGTGACTCGATGGTGTGGTGATATTAATACTTATTCTGCCCATCTCTTTTGACATACGGGTCTGTAAAGTCTCAGGCAGGCCTCTCCAAGTAGTAGTTTATAATCTGCTCTTAGATCGTAAACCTTTAGTGCATCTCCACTTTGATTACAACCACCATACCCTTTTCTCATGGAACTTAGAGAAAAGGACCAGTCACAGGATCATAGATCTATATTTGGAAAGGACCTTCATTATAAACCCTCTCATTTTAAACTTAGAGAAACTCAACCTAAGAAATTAACCTAACCCAATATTATGGGTTAGTGACAAAGTTAGCTTACATTCTAATGGAGAACACAATATGCATGTAACTTTGTAAATGCAAGCTTGTGTGCATATATATATATATGTATATATATGTATATGTATATATATGTATATGTATACACACATATACATGTGTGTATATATATATATAGGTACACACCCACACATACATATACAGAGAGAGAGAGAGAGAATGAACACAGAAGGGAATCTCAGAGTGAAAGTACTTGAGGTTGGTTGGAGATGGGAAAGGCTTCCTACAGAAGGTGGAATTTGATTTGGGGCATGAAGGAAGCTAGGCAAGTCAGGAGGTAGAGGTGAGAAAGAAGAG
Source organism: Pseudochirops cupreus (assembly GCA_028627135.1). Classification (NCBI taxonomy): domain Eukaryota; kingdom Metazoa; phylum Chordata; class Mammalia; order Diprotodontia; family Pseudocheiridae; genus Pseudochirops; species Pseudochirops cupreus. Next base: position 473,480,283 of record CM053582.1, read on the forward strand.
CCTGAATCATCTTAGTGAGTAGAAGAGGTTGCCACTTCTACTATGCTCCATCTCTTCAGATTCACAGAATCACATAATATTAAAGATGAAAGGGAACTTTGACTTTACCTTATTATATAATGAGTGTTTATTAAGGCATCCATCTGGTCAGGAGAAATCAAGATGGCCCTATTACTGTAATCTAATTTTTTCATATTTATGATCCTACATCATCTATTTCACACCTCAGTTCATACATGGGAAAAGTGAGGCCTAGAAAAGTGAAAGGATTTCCCAGACTCCCACAAGTAAGTAACAGACTTAATCTGAACCTAGGTATTCTGGTTCTGAGTATAGTGTTCTTTCCTCTATTCCACATTACACACTTTTGTTTCTATGTTTATAATTTTCTGTACTATTAGAAATGTTCATCCTTCTTACAGAAAGTCACACTGTTACCTTTCTTTACTTCCTCTTAGGGGAACAACAGATGGGTAAAGGTATAGCAGATGGGGCCTTGGGCTCAGAGATAGAAAGATTTGAGTTCAAATACCACCTTCCAACTTATAAGTCAAATTTAAAAAACAAACAAACAAACATCACTTGCATACCCAAGTGTTTCTTTTACCAGCCAGAAAAGGACAAGTGGTTTAACCTCTCTGTGTTCCAGTTTCCTCACCGCTACCATAAGGCAGTTGGCCTCTGTGGCCTCTTAAAATCTCTTTCAGCTCTGAATCTATGATCCTATGACTACATGGAAGGCTCTGCTAATTCCTAGACTATAAAGGGACATTCTAGTACTATTCAGGAACAGTTTTGACATCATTTTTTTTAGATGTGGACAGGCAATTTTCATTGATACTGGTGCTACTTATATATTTAGTTTCTCAATCTTTGTTAATGAAGTATAATCCAGGGCAATTTGAGTAGAACACAAATCAGGAGATTTTTCTTCCCTAGCTGCATTTTACTCTGTTTTCTATAGCACTCTTGTAAAAAAGGCTACAGTGACAAGAACTCTTTTCGTGTCTCAATAAGGTAAAGACTAGGTGGTAGATTTCATTTCTGCAATAAATCCATAATTTGCCATTCATAAGAGATCAGAGGAGTTCTTTCTCTTGTTTAGGAAGTAACCTGTAACTTTTGTTTTGGACACCAGAGGGAATCCTTTTTTGTGGAAGGGAGGGTATTAGGACTAGGAGGTTTTGACTTTTAAAAATTTTTTGAAACTTCCTTTTGAAACTGTTGTGCTGAAACTTTAATGAATATAGCCACTGAGATTATCCTTCCACCAAAAATACATTGCATAAGTAAACGAAGAGTTAGGGGATGGTACCATATTTCTGGTAGTTCCCAGCCCCCATCTACTACTACTTTAGACTCCAGGTAGTCCCAGATGCTTTCCTTAGAGTTGAGAATTCTGGTTTGGTTAAACTTTCTGCCTCTCAGATAAAAAACAGCAGCAATTTTCTGCTTGGATTTCTCTGTGACTAAATCCATTGATCATCCTTTCTCTCTCTGAGTGAGAAGTGTGTTTTCTCCTTAATAACTCCTATCCTTCTCTCTGGCTTTTTTTTTTCCCCTTCGCTTGTTTGTGTTGTGTTGGTCAGTCCTACGTGCTATTCCTCTGAGAGACAGAGAGAGCACAAAATTGAAGTTATTTTATGCTTGGGCTCCCTCAGTCCCAATTTTCAAATCTTCATGTCAATTTTCACACATCAGTGTCATGTGGTGAATGTTATGGAAATTTCAGTGGGGTCCTTGGGAGGCAATTTATACATGAACTCCCCCCCCCAACACACACACACACACACACACACACACACACACACATGCGCGCGCACGCACACACACACATACACACACACCACACCTCTGCTACAATTCTGTCTTTTCGAAGAATAAGTGGGTATATAATTAATGTGGATTTTAAAATATAACAGCATTCAGAATTCTCATAGCAGGTTTTTTTATGCCATATTTCCATTGCAAGATAAACACAAAAGCATAAATGCTCGCTAGCTCTCTTTCCTAATAAATGGACTTGGGTAAAAGGAATAAAAATTACAGTTTGTTGGAGGTAAAGAGCAACTAATTACTTGGGATGAAGCATGTTTTTATTTTTCAAAAATGCTCTGAAAAAGGTTTATCATGCAATAAATTTGCTAATCACCAGTTAGGAAACACACTGCCATCACCACCTACCCACGGTAGCTTCCTTTGAAAGTTGGTATGTTACAGTTTGGATGGGAAATTATATCCTTTGGAAAATGAACATGACAAGGGATTTTCATTGAATAGCTCTTCAGCAGTCAAAACTCAAGCTTTATAAGCAGAAGCCCAGTTAATGGAGCTAAAGAACTTCAATTATTGACCCTGAAAAAGGTCTCAGGCCTGAAGTTAGTTCTGTCACTATCACAAAATTTTACTTTTGTATTAAATGTTCCTGAACTGCCCACTTATATCTTAGGAGTTTTTCAAAGAATAAACTGTTTGAAGAACTTAATATCTACTTCTATTCCTTATCTTTCCCCTTTCACATTTATTGCTTCACACTACCACCACCCCACCCAACCCCAGCACATGGTTTCCTTTCTATCAGTCCCAGAATAGACTGACTCTATCAGCTTTTTCTTTCTCTGAATTTTAGGGAACCAGCCTGATGGTGACCTATGGGATGTGTATCATGTATTCCGATAATAAAAAAACAATTTATTGGGCTGCTTTTGTGGAAAGGAGGCATTCATCCCATTCTATAGACAGTGATAACTGTATAAGTTTAGAATTAAAGGCTATAGACTGATAAGAATTTCTTCTTTTAATGAGGCAGAAAGAAGCAACAATAGTTCATGTGTCTATTTCTTTCACTGTCTGTTTAGATGAGGTTTGGTGAAAATTAGGATTGTATTTTACTCCCATTCTAGAAGGAAAGATTGCAAAGCCAAGTATCCATTGAGTATGGTTTCTACCATACTAGAGGCTAGAGAAAAGGCATAGAAGTGCAGTAGGTGAAGCAAATCACTATGGTGAGGATAGAATATAAAAAACAATTGTCTAGTAATAACAGTTTGCATTTTACAATTTCTTCGTATCTCTTATCCCTTTTTCTCTTCATATCAATGCTTGAGATGGTTAGGACCAGTGTGACTATCTACATTTTGCAGATGTAAAAGCTAAGGACTGGAGAAGTGATTTACTCTAGATCACTTATGACATTAGTAAAAGAACTTAAGCCAGAACCCAGGTCTCTCAATGGCTAGGCCCACGTTCACTTATCTGTGGGTTTATTTGGTACTGTACCCAAGCACCTTACTCTCTTATTGGCCACTAGCTCTGATCACTAATTTTCAAATGTCTTTAATACCTTGACATTCTCTTACTTGTTCTTGTAGATCTCCTTTGGGTCCTTTTTCCTAGTTAAGCAACGTTAGAGAGGAGAAGCAGTGGTGCATGCACAGGGCTCTAACCCCCAAATGTCTTCCCAGGCCATAGAAGCAATTGTAGTATGCTATTCTAGGGAGTTATATGGGCTGTTTCATGGGTCACATCTATTCTAGGTGAGGCTCAAAGGTAAGAAATATCACTTCACTTTCCTCACTCCTTGCAGAAATATATCACAGAACCTTTTCCTTCAGTCAGAGAGAGAGAAAACTGAAGCATATTAGACAAAAGCATCATTTCTCTTGACAGGAACATCCTGTTAGGAAGAACATGAGGATAAAAGAGTGGCAGTGGGAAAGGCTGATTTTTATTTCTGTGAGGTCTATAATAGCTGACAGGAAAGTTGAATTACCCATGTTGCATAGTGGAAAGTCTAAATTAGGAAGTGTAGAGCAAATTGAAAAAGAAAAAGGTTGAACTTTTTTTCTTCCATCAAGTTGTTTCACCAATGCATTTACCTGTACCCCTGGGTTATATTGCTTCATTGAAACATCTCAGTCAAGCAATTTCTTTCATAGAAATGCAACAAATTCAAAGTGGCTCCAAAAGTGGCATGGGATTCCCTATCATCATAGTATCATTAGCTTTATCTCTCCATCCCGGTTATTTCTGATTATTCCTAGATCCTACTAACCAGATAACCAATACTGCCCTAATAGTGGAGCTGTGATTACAATAATTAAAAGTATTATGCTACAAACCATAGAGAATCAAGGGTACTCAAAATCAAGGAAAATATGGATTCAAAAGCTGCCTCTGACATTTAATATCTGCACGACTATGGACATACCACAGTGTCTTTAAGCCTCAGTTTGCTCATCTCTAAAATGGAGATGGGTATAGTACCTGCTTCACAGTGTTGTTTGTGCTGATGGAGCCACATTGATCAATGATAAGGATGTGATCCTGGAGAGATGGACTGAACACTTCCCTAGTGATCTTAACAGACCCTCATCAACCAATGCTGAAGCTATCAACCATATGCCTCAGTCTCTAGCTGAACTTCCAACTGAAGAAGAGGTTTTGAGTGCCATTAGGCTCCTCTCATGTGGCAAAGCACCTGGCATTGATACCATTTCAGCTGAGATTTACAAAGGAAGGGGGTCCGCTGTTCATACAAAAACCGACAGAAATTTTCTGGCTTATATAGCAAGAGGATGTTATCCCTCAGGAGTTTAAATATGCTTCCATTGTCCATCTCTATAAAGGAAATAGGTGGTCCTGTGACAATCACAGGAGGGACTCTCTCTAAGTCATTGCCAGCAAGGTTCTTGCCAGAGTCCTCCTTAATAGGCTGATCCTTTACCTGGAAGACAATTATCTACTTAAGAGCCAGTGTGGCTTCAGAAAGGGCCAAGGAATGGCTGCTATGGTGTCTGCTGCTTGACAAATCCAGGAGAACTGCCAGAAGAACAGAGGTCTACACACAACATTCATTGATCTAACCAAGGCCTTTTATGCTGTCAATTGTGAGAGTTTCTGGAAGATCATAGGAAAATTGGGTTGCCCAGAGAAGTTCATTAACACTGTATGCCAGATCTACAACAGTATACTTAGGTTCTGGATAATGGGTGATACTCTCATGCTTTCCCAGTCACCAGTGGAGTGAAGCAACTCTCTGAACTTGTTCCCATGCTTTTTAGCATGATGTTTACAACTATGTTGTTGGACACCTTCAAAAAGGACAAAAATGGCCTCAAGGTCAGCTGTCACACTAATGGTAAGTTGTTTAACTTGAAAAGACTACAAGCCAGGGTGGCTAGGTGGCACAGTGAATAGAGCACTGACCCTGGAGCCAGGAGGACCTGATTCAATTCCAGACTCAGACACTTGACACTAGCTGTGTATGACCCTGGGCAAGTCATTTAACCCCAATTGCCTTACCAAAAGAAAAGAAAGAAAAAGAAAAGGCCACAAGCCAAGACTAAAGTGAAAGGAGAGTTGTTGTGCAACTTTTTATTTGAAAATGATTGCTATGGATAAGTTCACTTACCTTGGCAGCACACTTTCCATAGATGTCCACATAGATAAGAGGTTGACCATGCATTGCTCAAGCTAACTCAGTATTTGGGAGGCTCTGAAGGAAAGGATGGGAGAGAAGAGATCTTAGACTACCTATAGAACCATTGTGCTGATCTCATTGTTGTGTGCCTGTGATATGTGGACATTATAGCAGCACTAGGTCAGGAGACTGAGTCTCTTCCATCTGAATTATCTTAGGAAGATTCTCTTTTTAAAATCTTTTTTATTTTATTCTGAACTTAACAAATAAAACAAGCATTTCTATAACATAATAGAATAGAAAAAAGGATCATAAATGAAACTGCAGATCTATTATATACAACTTGCTATTCCTTTTAGATATATATATTTTATTTTATTTTGTATTTGTCTTTTTGAAGGGAGGAAGGCAGGGCAGTTGGAGTTAAGTGACTTGTCCAAGGTCATAATAGCTAGTAAGTGTTAAGTGTCTGAGGCTGGATTTGAACTCAGGTCCTCCTGACTCCAGGGCCAGTGCTCTATTCACTGTACCACCTAGCTGCGCCTCCTTTTATATATACAATAAAGTTATTACGTAATTTTCTTTTTTCCCCTTTTTTTCTTCTCTCCCTTTCCCAATCCTATAGTTACCATTAGACAAAAATATGTGTGTATAAATACACAAATACATGTTTATACATACACACATACCTATATGTAAAACTGTTCTGTACATCTATTTATTAGTTCTTTCTCCAGATATAGATAATGTCTTCCTTCATAAGTCCTTTGTAATTAATTTGGCTATTTATAATAGCCCAAATGACTTAGTCACTCAAAGCTCTTCTTAAGATAATATTATTGTTACTATATACAATGTTCTTTTGGTTCTTCTTATTTTGCTCTTCATCATTTTGTGCATGTCTATCCATGTTTTTCTAAAATCAGCAAGCTTATAATTTCTTATAGCACAGTAGTATTCCGTTACAATCAAATACCACACCTTGTCCAGTCATTCCCCAATTGATGGACATTACTACAACTTCCAGTTCTTTGCTACCACCAAGAGAACTACTATAAATATTTTAGAATATATAGGTTCTTTTCCTTTTTCTTTAATCATCTTGGGAAATGAACTTAGTAGTTATATTGTTGGGTCAAAGGGTATATAGACAACTTAATAACTCTTTGGGCATAATTACAGATTGCTTTCCAAAATGATTGGATCTGTTCTCAGTTCTACCAACAGTGAATTAGTGTCCCAATTTTTCCATATTCCCTCTAACATTTGTTGCTTTTCCCTTCAGTCATATTAACCAATCTGATAGGTGTAAAATGATAGATCAGCTGGCAAGATGAGACACCAGACACTGAGTTCCTTTCTCAATTTGAATAGCCAACCATTCAAACTCTACTGTATAAAGGGCAACTACAATGGGCTGGCCATGTTATCAAATACCAAACATATATTTGCCTAAAAGACTATTTTATGGAGAACTCACACCAAGCAAGTGATCACACAGAGGTCAGAAGAAGTGGTGCAAGGACACTCTCAGGATCTCTCTGACAAATGTTGGAATTAATTGTGGGACGTGAGAGACACTGGCACAGAACTGCCCATATGGTGTGCCTGCATCAAAGAAGGTGCAGTGCTCTATGAACAGAGCAGAATTGCAGTAGCTCAAAAGAAACATAAGATGTGCAAATATAGAGAAAGTCCCACTTCAGATGTTTCTATGGACTATTTGTGCCTGACCTGTGGTCGAGTCTTCTGAGCTCAGATTGGTCTGATTAGCCGTAGGTGAACACACTGTACCTTGACTCCAATCTAGTGATATCTTTGAGCACGAAGGACAACAACCAAACAACTATGAAGCTGAAATGAAATAATGTCAGCAAAACACTTTGCAAAGCACTAAGTACATAAATGTCAGATAGCTTTGCCATCAGTTTCTTGTTTTTTTTGGGGGGGGGCGGTGGCAAGGCAATTGGGGTTGAGTGACTTGCCCAAGGTCACACAGCTAGTAAGTGTCAGGTTTCTGAAGCCAGATTTGAACTCAGGTCCTCCTGACTCCAGGGCCAAAGCTCTATCCACTGTGCTATCTAACTGCACCTCTATCATTTTTTAAATCAAATGTTTTATTAGAAACTTAACAAAAACGTCAATATAGGCAGACAAACTTTCTCAGTAGCTATTTTTTAATGACGAAAGTGATATAGACATGAGCCTTTTATATAGATGATGATAATTAGGCTAGGAATAAAAAGAAAATCCAGTCTAGTGTCAAAATCACTTAACTTGTATGTGCCTCCATTTTCCTATGTATATATCAGTTTGAACCATTCTTAATATATATAGATATATATGCATGTATGTTTCAAATTTATTTGCCTTTACCTGTAGACTAAAGAAGTAAATTGTGAAATGTACAATGATTTAAGTTCTTCAGAAAGGATTAATTCTTTCAATCATTTCTGTTAAGGGTCTGATATATATGTAGTATATATATGTATATACATATATATATATAGATATATATATAATCTTTTATACAAACAAATTTATATCTTTATAAAACAAATGCTGAGCATTGGGAGAGAAACAAAATACATGGTTCCTTCCCTTAAGGAGATTATTGTTGGGTATCACAGAAATTTAGAACTGATTGTGACTTCAAAGTCCACTTGTCCCAACTCATTACCATATAGCAATCACCTATACAACATGACCAATAATTGATGATTTAGTCATGGTTTAGAAATCATTTTTGAGAGGAACCCATCAGTGAAGCTGGAGATAAGAAAGGTGTGTAAGTAGCTATGATTCCAAACACAAGGGCATAAGACAGATACATAGTGTTATTAGGTGAAGGTATGTTTGGAAACTGCTCCATAAGTGTTAGCTTATTGTAATAATAATAAACTTAACAGATGCTTATTGATAAGTAATGATAATGGTGGTAATGAAGAAGATGATGAGAATCTCATTTTTCTCATCTTATCCATTGGAGTTTATATAGAGATGGACTTGGAAAAATTCACTATATCTTATTATTATTCCTTTATATTTCCTATTCTGCAGACTCTCATATAAATGGAATAAATAACTGCCTTTTGTAATTGAATAACTGTATTAGGATATAGACTGATCTTCTCTGGGCTCACTAAAAACATCTTTGGTATAACTCCAAGGCAGATAGTTGATGAGTACTTCATCCTGTTCCCATATGATTTTTGATTTATCCTAGTAGCACTTATATTTTAAAAGCTTTTTATTCCATGGAATTTGGAGATTATGACTATTTGGCATGAAAGCAGTTATTTAAAAGGTTGTTTGTGAGTTGTTGGGTTTCTGTTTTTTAATGAATGAATGTTGTGTCCAGGTAGTTATGGGATGCAGTTTAGTCTATGATAATTTTCTGATTCTAGTATAGTTTTTCAATCAATTTCTCAAGGATTATTTTCAGGATCTGTCAATTTACTCAAGCTTCATAACTGATAGTGAACTTCCAATGTATATTCTATTTACCAGGTCATATCTTGCTAGATAATTGGTATGCACTAAATTTTTATAGCCAAGAGAGAAAATTAACACAATTTTTACTGTTTCCTTCATGATTTGCTTTCATCATCAAGTCCAAGGTCCTAAATATTTTGGTAGTCATAGCCTGATCCTGAATCACTATAAATTCTTGTTTCTATAAATAAGTTTGCATGACTTAGTCATTTATTTTATACTTTTTTTTTTACATTCTATTGTTTGGGTTTATATGCTTGTCATCTATGGAACCACTTTTGATTCCATTCATTGATTGTAAGTGCTTCATAGGCCCCATTCAGAGATAAAACATGTTAGGTTACATTTAACTAATTTAGTAGTACATAGTTATTGTTAGCCTGTACTAAGTTTTTTTGAAGCAAAGCCTGTGTATTCAGAAAGTCTTGTCTAAGAATAAGCTTGCTCTGTGTTTCTTTAACATTGTCCAAGTTTTCGATTGAATGCTAGATTCATTGTCCTCCATTTTCCCATATAAAAAGTTTATGTTAATAATAGTATTGCATAAATGTTGATTGCTGTAAATGTGTTCTTCCCATTAAACTTTGATTTTTCAGATAACAATTGCTTAAAATGCACAGACTAGATTTTCTTCTTGATGGTTTTATGCTTGATATGTCTTGCCTGTGGCAAATCAAGGGAACCATTGCCTTATAGTGGTTCAATTTGACCTTAGGATTCAAGATTATAACTTAAGGATTCAGACAGAAATAGTCCTTGGAGAAGTACTCTGTGTACATCACCTAGACAGCAGCCCCAACTTTACCATTAAACATTCTGTTTCCCTACCCTATCTCCACAAGGCATGCACCTTGTCTCGACTTTGAGGGAATTTTTAAATGAATTTTAATTTTTTTTTGGAGGGGGAAAGGCAGGGCAATTGGGGTTAAGTGACTTGCCCAAGGTCACATGGCTAGTAAGTCTTAAGTATCTGAATGCGGATTTGAACTCAGGTCCTCCTGACTGTAGGGCTGGTGCTCTATTCACTGTGCCACCTAGCCACCCCAGAATTTTCATTTTTCTTACATTTATATTAGATTGAATTCAGATAGAAATGGGTTTGGAACAAGTTATTAACTACTGTTATTATTTTTATGTTTAATGTTCATCAGATTATTGTATAGGAGCATAAAGAAATTTTTTGGGTGGGGCAAATTAAATGAAAACAACTGAATGAACATCTGAGGCAAGTGTGGTAGCCAATAGTTACATGATAATTATTTCTATCTATTCCCACATTTTGATTTCTTTTGCTAGCTCACTATATTAATATTATATTTACCTTGCTTCTCATGAAGTCTGATAACATCAATCAGTCCTATTTCTCCTTTTTTGATGAAGAACAATGAATATTTCTATAGCTTCTTTGGGGTTGTGACTCTTGTGTTTGCTAATATTTTATTAATTTTGGTTTGGGTACTTTCTAAGTCTGTTGTCATAAATTTTATTATTCAAAAAAGTACATCTTAGGAATGGTAGCATGAAGGCTTTCATTACTGTAAAGGTGCTCTTGCCTTTGAAATTTGACTTGAGAATGCCATTTATATACAAAATCACTTTGTATACCAAGTCACTTTATTTTTCTTGATAACTTTATGCTCATTGTGTCTTACATGTTGAAGACCAAGTTATTTGTAAGTATTGACTTTGCAAAATATTTCTTTTTTTATAATCTAGATTAAAGGTCAAAACTTTCTGTCTCTATTCTTTCCATTACACACATTAAGAATTTCATATATATCAAGACTGAATGGCATTTTGATGCCATTGAAGAAAGTTTCTTCAATGATGAAGGAATGAAGATGAGGTAGTGTAACAGCAAGCACCCCAGCACACCCAGGGCGGCTACTAGCACAGGTTCTTAGATCTGCTTTTCTAAAGGAAAGCAACTCAAAATGGGTTAACAATCTTACTTTAATTAATCAAATACCATTTACCTAGTTCAGGGGAAAAAGTCAGCGCCCTGAACTTCAGAGAA
>CM053582.1:473491716-473519141 GCA_028627135.1 Pseudochirops cupreus
GCCGGTGGGAAGCTACAACGCAGAGGTGGTTGCAAAACCTCTGCCTTTCGCTTTTCTGCTCTGGAGGCCTTTCGCTGGACTGCTTATCTCCCCCTTTCACAATCCCCACTTGCAGCTGCTGCTAATCTGCTCACCTGAGAGGCTCCTCCCGTCCAGCCACCCTCAGGGCACAGCCGCGGCTTCAGGGCAGGCTGGTTTCAGTTCGCAGTGCTGATATGGTTCCTCGTAGCTGAGCTGACTTTAGTGGGAAGTATCTTTGTGTGTGTTTTGGAGTTCTAGGATTGGTTTAGAGTCTTGTTTTATGGGTATTTTGGGATGGCTATGTGAGAGCTGCAATATGTTGCTACTGCTATGCCGCCATCTTGGCTCCGCCCCCTTTTCCCTTCTTTCTATGATGCTTTCTGACATGTTCAATGAACTTATGAATGTTGCTCCTGTTGTGTGGAATTCTTTTCCCTTTCTTTTATACCTATGTGTTTGTCAGGTTTAGATTTCAAGGAAGAGAAACACAGCTATATTCCTATTTCCAAAATTTCACCCTCCTTTCCTCTGACTCATAGAATCCCTTACATCTTTTAAGATGCAGTTTAAATATCAACTTTTACATGATGCCCTTAAACTGCAAGTGCTTCCCTTTGCTACTTTGTATTTGTTCTATATATATTTATTCAATATATATTTGTATATATGTATATGTACATATATAACATGTAAATGTGCTAGAAGACCCAGCTATTCAGAGTAATTCAATGGCAAACATTTATATAATCCACTTTTGTTTAATAGCTACTTTTGTAAAGTAAGATAATTAGACCTCATTTTCCCCCAATTTTTTTATGTGGGATTTGCTCAAAAGGACATCTATGTATGTGAATTTCTGATTTATTTAAAGTTATATGGACAATTTACTTTGTAATATCTCATGAAATATATTTATAATTTTCAAAAGTCTTAAAATCATGTTATAATTTTTTGCTGGTTTGATTTTTTTTTTAGCTAAGTCAAATTCTATGACTCCTTTTGGGGTTATCTTGGAAAAAATATTGGAGTAGCTTGCCATTTCCTTCTTCAGTTCATTTTACAATCATTTTTTTATTCCTCATCAAATAATACATCAATTTTTAAAAGGTTAAGTCAAAACAAAAAGTCTTTGTATTTAACATTCTTAATTACATTTCCCTTTTCTTTGCTTGCCATAATGACTGGCGTGGTCCCAATCTCAGGCACATATAGCCCATGAATCCAATGTTTCATAAAATGAGACCAATGATCTTTCTATACTTCAAGAACCTGTACTTTTCTCCATGAAGATATTCCCCAAACCAAAACAAATCACCATCCTGCTATCGTTTGATAGATAGTTTTCAAAAATTATTCTGGCTATAAAATCTAACACTGTGAAGCTGCAGAGTTATAATGAGGATCAAATGAGATAAAATTTGGAAAATGCTTAGTACAAGGGTGGGGAACATGCAGCCCTGAGGCCACGTATGGTCCTCTAAGTCATCAAGTTTGGCCCTTTGAATCTAAAATTCACATAACATATCCCCTTAAATAAAAGGAAAGCCCAAAACAGAGTAGGTTGTATGTAAACATAGGCACATGTCAGAACATACAAAAAAAGAAGAGAGAATTTAGACCAAGAGCAGGAAGGCACTAGCTCCTCCTGGAGGAGGTAGTCAATGAGTTGAGTCAAAAAGGTAAGTGTGTGATAAAAAGCAAGTAGGATGGGCCAAAGTGTGTGTGAAGGAGAGAATTGTGTTAAAGTTGGAAAGGCAGGAACGGGTCAGGTGGTGAAGAATTTTATATGCTAAAGAGAAGAATTCACTTGAAGGCCTGGAACAGAATCCTTCCTCTGTCACTTAGTAGCTGTGTGATGGTGGAGAGGGTGTATGAGGTGTTTAGGGAGGACTAGCACCTCTAGTGTGATGGCTTGCCAGGCTCTTTTCAGGGCTGCTTATCCCTCTTTTGTGTCCACCTTCACCCAATCTCATCTGTGGCCCTAAAAAACTGCCATATTCACAGTGGCTACACCCCAGTAAAACCATCTCAGCAGACAGGCTAAACAAGTTAAGGGTAAATGGCAGGCCTCAAATCTATTGGTGAGTTAGGGGATTGTCTACTCCAAGCACATGAAGACCTCTGGCCAAATGAGCAGATGAGAACAACTTATTCCATCACCCATGAAGGCGGCTGAAGCAGGTGTTGTAGAGTACTTAGAGCTTGGTCAGATATTAAAGATGCCAACTACATCCTGGGTCATTGCCAGTCATGTTAACGTTTGTCTTGCCACTGGCTTTCAATGACTGGAAGAAAGAGTGAAGCTGAGGACTTTGTGCAATTCTGTCTCACTTAAATCCAATGAATGTACAAGTCAAGACATCACTCTGTGATGTCATCGGTCCTCTTTGAAAATAAAGGATCAACAACAACAATAAACATTGAAGAAGGCATTTGAGCTCTCCAAGTCACAATTTTCTTATATATTAAATGGGTAGGACGATACTTCCATAATTACCCTGTGTGGAACTCAAATGAGAAAAAGCATATAAAATATTTATAAACTTTAAAGCTCTGTATCAACTTCAGTTATTACTATGGCCCTGTGAAGAAGGTCTTTCCACTTGGTGATACCTCTGCTTGTAAGGAAGTTTGCCCTTATTTCAAGCTCAAAATTGCCTCCCTGGAACATTCCTTTATCGTCAATAGCTCTGCCCTCTTGAGTCAAGCAAAGTAAGTCTAACCTCTCTTCTATATGATATGTATTTGTTTAAAACTAAAGTATAGGACTTGACATTTATCTCTATGATATACATGAATACAAGTATCGAGTCATCTAGGTGCTATTGGTAGAGCATCCTCTGATTGCACAGAGCTATGGAATGTTGCAGAGCAGCCTAAATGAGACCCATAATCACTCAAAAGATTTTGACAGATCAATCCACGTAGACCATAGGCCTACCTACACATCTTGGGCAGATACTGTGGATGGCAGCCAAGATTGAACAAGAGGAAGAGAGTAGCCGTAGTCATTGCTTTTGGAACATTATGCAGTATTACTAATGACATCAAGCCTCCCTGTGAAATGACATAAAAAGCAAATAAAAAAGAAACAAAATTTTCAATGTTCCAAATTTTTTTCTTGTGAAGCTGTATTTTTGTGAGACATGGAATAAACGGCATCTTGGAAGAATTCATTCAGGTGTTGCCCAAAGGACAATGAAGACACACATCGTAGGCAACAGCAAAGCGACAACATATTGCCATTAAGGAATTGCACAGGAAGAGTGTTATAAAGAATGTCATCAGAGAGAGGTCTCACAAGAAATGGAGATGGGCCTATTAGTGAGAGCAATTAATAACCAGCGGCCAGCCTGAATGCTCCACTGGTATCTGTGGCAATGCCAAAAGAAGCAAATTCCCCAGCAGGTTTGATGACTGCTCCCTTTCCTTAAATTTCAATTAGAGGTGAGTGAAGATAAAGATGAAATCTCTTACCCATCCAAGTACACAGACCCCTTACGGGTGCATTAAATGAGGGTTAAGAAACTGTGCTCTAGATCTTGTATGGTCCGCGTAGAAAATAGTATATACAGCATATGTATTATTAATATATTAATATTATTATTATTAATGCATTATAAATAATAGTATATGTGTTATTTCCTATTATTGGTGTCTTCTTTATTCTTTATATCCTCTGTACCTAGCCTAGTGAATGCAACATGGACTTGGCAAGCACTTTAAATGTTCGATGAATTAAATCTGGACATTATGATTCTTAGTACCCAAATGTGTACTAAGATGTTGTTACCTGTCTTAGTAGTCATATTATTTATATTTGGTATGTACTGAACTAAATATCATTTTTTCCACTGGGTCAAGCCAAGGTGATTTTTCTAGCATGCAGGTCTGCTCCACCCCCCCCCCCCCTCCAGCTTTAGTAAACTTCAGTAGCTCCCTATTCCTTTACATGGTTTAAAACCCTTCACAATTTATCCCCTTCTTGCCTTTACTCCCCTCCACATCCTCTAGGATCAGCAGCATTGGTATACTTGCTGATCTTCACACAAGATATTCCATTTCCTGACTCCGTGTTTTTTTCACAGGGCTTGTCCCCAGTGCCCAGAATGCTATTCTTTATCATATCTACTGCCTGGCTTCTCTGACTTCCTTGAAAACTCGGCTGAAATCCCACGTTGTGCAGGAGTCTTTCCCAACCCCTTCATGGCATTCTCCCTCTCCTCTTCCCTCAGAGATTACCTTCCCCTTACACTGCTGATATCTTGTATCTACATGGTTGTTTGTAAGTTGCTTCGCAAATCTTAAAGCATTACAGAAATGTTAGCTATTCTTCCTCCAGTAGTGA
Organism: Pseudochirops cupreus; assembly: GCA_028627135.1. NCBI lineage: Eukaryota > Metazoa > Chordata > Mammalia > Diprotodontia > Pseudocheiridae > Pseudochirops > Pseudochirops cupreus. The sequence continues at coordinate 473,496,086 of CM053582.1, forward strand.
TTGTCCCAAAGCCAGTTCCCCTCCCATCAGGTACTTGTTCTATTGATTTCTGAACCTAAATGTACAGCTTTATTTTATCCCTGTTAGGTTTTATCTCATCATTTTGACTGTTTTATCCTGCTGAAATCATGTCCAACCTTGACTCTGTAATCCAATTTATTTTTTATTAATCCTAATTTTATTTCTTTCACAATTTTGAAAAGTATAGATTCTACATTTTTAACTAAATTGATTTATTAAAATTCCACATGATTATATGAATTTAAGTTTATTCTAGCTTCCACACAATGTTACATAGTGAGCTAATTCCTTGTCAACTACCCAAAGGGTTAAAATGGGTTCTTAACAATTATTGTAGATGACTAAATTAGTCTCATGAAGCCCAACTCTGCTCCAAGGACCACCCTATTCTAATCAAAGATGATGATGTGACCAGCAAAACCTTGCAATGGAATGTATAATTCTCCTGAGGAAAAAGAGGAGTTTCTTCTAGACCACAGTGTGATAGAAAGGATGTTGCAGTTGAGCTAGTGGACTGAATGGTGCTTAGGTTAAATGAAGTCACTTATATATAATACCTATTGTTCTGAAATTAGCATGTCAGTCAAAAAGATCAATAATTCTTTATCTTTATATTTACTTTTATAGCCAGTGGCATCATGATATAGTGGATAGAGATCTGATCTTGGAGTCAGGAAGACCTAGTTCAAATCTCATTTCTGATATACTTCTGATGACTTCGATTCTGCAAAGTTCCAACCCCTTGGACAATTTTCAAAGAGTCTAAGTAGAGGAAAAGTAGATTTTCCTCAGTGAGAGTTTCCTTTATGAAGGCAATGAAATCACAGGTCTGGTCCCATCCCTGATCCTATAATAACTTCATTCCCAAATCAGTTTTCCTCAGAATCTGCTTCATTCCATGGTACACTTAATTATTTATTTTGGAGGACGCAGGATTTCAGCATGATTGGCATTCTTTTGAAAAACCACCAACCAAAGAAAGAAATGGAAATTTCCCAATCCTGCCATAAAATATAAAATACTGATATTTCAAAAGATGTGTGATTATACTGATTTAGATATTTCCTCCACTGATTGTGGTCACAACCCCTCCATGTCTTAGTAGTGGTGAAAAAAATTTATCACCCAAATGATAACAAGCCTCTGAATACAAAGTAGGATGGTTATCAAATGTCACTCCAATGACCAATCATTGGGTTTTGAACTACTGTACTTTGGTAGGCCCTGTCAGAGCTTATGATCAGCTGACCAAACCCCCCAGGAGCCCATAGTTATTATGTCCATGCTGTAATGGGAATGGGAATTTGAAGATCTTCCCTGCTTCTTAATAGATCTGGGGCGAGTTTGAAGACCTCCCCTGCTTTGAAAGTAAACTCTGACCCCTAATAGACCAAATGTAGTCACATGGAGCATGTGATGGAGGGAATTTGCTGAAGGGAAGCAGAGCCCACAGGAAGCTTCCCTGCTTTGAAGATAAACTCTGCCTCCTGATAGGCTGAATGTAGTTACATGGAGCCTGTGGTTGGAGAAGTTTGCTGATGGGAAGCAGAGCCACAGGAAGCTGGTCAGATCTAGCCAGATGGTGGGAGAGAGAAAAGGTCGAGGCAAGGAGCTAGAGAGGTTTGTGAGTAAATATTGATCTTGTATTGGTTTGTGGGAAGGCTGAAGGATGCTGTGGCTCTCAGAGTTATTATGGCTTCTAAATACCTTTGGTACTATAATGTAATTGGCTTACTGGTTTGGGGATTTGGTTTTCTGGTTTCTAAATAAATGCTTCAGTTCTATCCTCTATCCGGAGAGTTTGGTATAATTTGCCATGAAATGTTAAATGATACTTATAGTCACAGTCTTTATCATGATCGTGGACACCGTAAATATTGCATTGACACCACACATGCCAGCATGCGGTACTGGAGAAAGATGTTACAATATTAACAATCAACTGATTTTTCACTAATGTCATATCTAGTATCTGGGCTGTATTCAGTAATGACATCCTCAATGTTTTCTAAGATAGGCATTTATTCTCTAGAAATCCTTAGGGACAAACTTCTGTCCTTTTTTTTTCTTTCACAGAGCTTTGTTTGCATGCTTATAAATCAATTAACATCATCAGCTTATGCAAATTTTGAATTTACATGGCATAGAGAAAATAAACTGATGTTTATGATGTCTGAGCAACATGGGAAAAGCACTATTCTTACCTGGAATAAACTTCAGTTTCACTTGCATTTTCTGTTGCTTCATAGAGAGAGGAGAGATTAGTCATAAATTTAATATATGTAAACATATTCCCCACTTTGGTCATTTACATTTACTCAAGTCCAAGAGTAGTTATACTATCTTTCTTATTTCTACTATGATGTTAAAAAACAGTAGAGATCAGTCTGAAAGTTAATATTGAGGAGGACAAACACTTTTATGCTTCCTTCTGGCCCCAAAAAGGGAATTTTATCTTGTTTGCATTAAACTACAACTAAGTCATATGATGAAATTCAATATTCTAGGGATGCACCCAGAAGAGTTACACTATCATTTTGTGTTGATGACATATATAGAATTATACAGCCCCAGCAGGGTTCAATGATTAGGACAATCACTAGAGATAAGTTCTGACCCCTTCCTAGGAAAGCAGGACAGGATAAACATCCATATCCAAGTGAGGAAGCAAAGGGGCCAGTTTCTGAGGTAGGGTAAAATCCAAAGAACTGACATGAAAGTAGAAAAGTCATGGGTCAACACTGAGATTTCTAATTAGAAACAAACAGAGCCATCAATTAAGAGCTGAAAGAGCCATCAGAGGTCCTCAAGTCCAATTCCCTTATTTTGCAATTGAAGAAAGGATATAAATCCCACAGATCATAAATATAAACACTATACTATAAATATAAGTATATTATAAATACTATAAAGTATCTGGAAGCGTGCTAGCAGGAGTTTCAGCAAAGTGACTGATGTTAATGTTTGTCCCCCAGACTTTTCTTGTTACAATAGCCTGACTGACTGTGATGCATCTTGGTGTGCTTGTACCATGTGCTTTCCTGATCTAGCTAACTTAGTTAGGCCATGGGTTCAAAAATGCTTCCAAAAATTTTTCAAAAATGTATTTCTAAAGGTATCTGTCAGGACTGTGTGTTTGGAGTCTTTACAAGCTTTATTGTTGTTCCATCATTTCAGTTGTATCTGATTTTCTGTGACTCCGTTTGGGGTTTTCTTGACAAAGATACTGGAGAGGTTTGCCATTTCCTTCTCCAGCTTTTTTACAGATGTATTTGTCCTTTGTTTTCGAAGAGGACCATGGCATCAGGGAAATGATGACATGACTTGCAATTGACTTTGATCTGAGGGAGAAAGGGCTGTGCAAGGTCACCAGTCTCACTTTCTCCTCCAGAATCATCTGGATCCAGTGACCAGATATTCATCAGGATGACAGGAGATGACTTAGGATGCAATGGACCGCCCTGGTCTTTTTAGGTTAAGGCCTTTTTCACATGCTCACTTAGAGAGAGGTAAAGCCCATTCAGTGAATAGACCTCTTTAAGAAGTGAGTGAAGGGATAGCCCCTTTAAAGAAAAAATAGCTGGGAGGGGAAGACCATCAGGGTTGCTGTTCCACAGAGAAGCAGTTACCTTTGACATTCACTCTAAGGCAGGAGGGCCCAAAATATAGCCATTAAGAGAAGCTCGGCCAGGGACCTATTGTGGTTCAATCTATGAGCCTCAAAGTGAACTGGTTTTAAGGTTTTGTGAAAGAGATGGGGGCAGGGGGAGGGAAGGAAGGAAGGAATCTAGCGAGTAAAACCCCAGTTAAGTGGGAAGCTTTTAGCTATCAAAATTTACCTTTCTTTGGAGAGGAGAAGGAGTAGGAAAAGAGAGAGAGAGGATGAGCAACTGAGGCAAACAAGATTAAGTGCCTTGCCCAGGGTCACAGATAGTAAAATTATGTGAGACTAGATTTAAACTCAGGAAGATGAGTCTTCCTGACTCCAAGCCTGGTGCTCTATTCACTGTGCAACCTAGCTTTACAAACCACAGGCAAGGTGAATCAATTTTTTTTTTGGTCTGGAATTGTCATTTCATTAATATAGGGATCTCATGGTGAGAGAAAACTCCCCCTATTCTTGTGACCATCAAGCATTCTGCAATTTATTATCTTAGGAAGTTAACTGGAGAACTAAGAGGGTTAAGTGATTGTCCAGGATCATACAGACCATACATATGAGAGGCAGGATTTGAACTCAGGTATTTCTGACTCTAAAGACAGCTCTCTACTACATCATGCTAATATATATCTCTACATATACAGAGTAATTAATATATCTGGAAATACAAACTTACATCAAGTAGCATTATGTGTGTGTGTGTGTGTGTGTGTGTGTGTGTGTGTGTGTAATTTTCACCCCAAATACTATCAACATTCCAAGAACAGATGATTTTGCCACTAGGAGTAGTTCCTCCATAAACACAGATCATAACTTCTCTATGATTAATAAGCAATTTTTGAGAATTAACTTGGTTCGGAAATTCTTCAGCCTCTAGGTGACCTTGGGGCTTTGAAATGACTCCTCAAACACATCACCTGTACGTCAAGAGGCCTTCCCACAACTGAAGCTCTCCCTGTTGGTGGTACCTACCAAAGTTTGTGATCTGTTAGCAACTTCAAGGACCCAGTGTCATATCAGGGTAAAAACTGGTGTAAGATTTTAGAAGTCCTTCTCTGTCATCAAAGAACGCCATGAAGTAAGTAGAAAAGGGATCGTTTGGCTTAAGAGCACACAGTTACTTAATAGGAGAGGCAAGAATATAGGTCTCCAAAGTGTTAGCTTGGGTTCAGTTTATTGTCAGCTTTCTGCTTGGGATGGTACAAAGGAAAAAACAATGAAATATGGAAGGGAGATAGATGTAAGAAGAGAAACTGCTCCAACAGTGGGTGGTGAGAATAGACCTTGAACTTAGAATTAGAAGTACTGACAGCTGGCTTTTCTGGACCCAGCTTGTTAATGCAGAAATATATAATAAAGAGATACACGTATTTGAAAGAAAAGTAATGTATCAACTTATGGAAACAGAGATAAGAAACAATAAAGGAGTTCAGAGACCCGTAGTCTCTGAGGGAGTTTCCACAGTGGACTTCATAAACAATTATCATGAAGAAATGGTGGGAAAAAATGTGTTGTCTTCAATGATTGTTTGCTTGATTTAGTAGCAAACAAGGCACTACAGAAAAATCCTAGCAAAAATTCATCTATCTACCTATCTCTTTTTCCCTCTACTCTCCTCTGAAGCAAAGGGACAAATCATGCCAAAACAAGTGTGGCACAAATTTGTGGAAACACACACGCACACACACACCACACACACACACACACACACACACACACACACACACTCCCCTTTCAAAGTTCAGATTTCAGATTCCCCAGCATGTTGATATCTCCAATACTATGCAATGAGAATTACATTCAGAATATTGAATAGACCTAAAGAATTGCAATCATCAATTTAACTATGCTCGGCACACTGCACTGAGGCAGTGAACTAATTTACTTTGGAAATATTTTTAATAAAAAAGGCAGAAACAGAAAAAAAATGTCTGAATGATACTCACTTAACTAGCAAGTTCAGTTAACATGACCATTCCATTCTTGGGATATTTTGATAAATCAAGGTTTCTAACAATATGAAAACAGATAAGGAAGTTTACAGCATAGTGGCAGCTAGGTGGTAGAGTGGACAGAGTACTGGGCTTGGAGTCAGGATATTCATCTTCCTGAATTTAGATATGGTCTCAGATACTTAATAGCTATGTGACCCTGGGCAAGTCACTTAACCTCTTTGCCTCAGTTTCCTTATCTGCAAAATGAGCTGGAGAAGGAAATGGCAAACCACTCCAGTATCTCTGCCAAGAAAGCCTCAAATGGGGTCATGAAGAATTGGGCCTGACTGAAAAACAACTGAACAAGGGAAGTCTATAATAGATTGATAAGAAGATAAATAGAATATTTATTAAGCACTGGGGATACAAATTTAAGAGAAAAAAAATACAGTTCCTAACCTTGAATGGCATATATTCTAATGGCAGAAGATAATACATAAAAGGGAGATTGAAGAGGAGGGGATTGAGGTGGGCAAAGCAGAAAATCTACAGGTCAGCAATGGAATCAAGAATTAAACGAGCATGAAAAGTCTGGGTACCTTTTGAAATGACAGGAAATTTTAAACATTTTTTTAAAAATACTCTCCTAACCATTCAATATCTCAAGAATAGAAATGGTTGAGGCCAAGACTCACCAATTAGAAGAAAGAAATACATGGTAAAGGAATCTCCAAGGTAAGAAGGTTGCCAGTAAGGAAGCAAAAAATCCAGAGAATCAAGAGTAAAGCTCTGTGAGTAAAGGAAAATTTGGATGGTGTAAGTACTAAAAAATATTTACCTATAATACAATATTAAAATTTTATATATATCTATATCTATATCTATATATATATTATATGATTAAGTACATGCACTTACATATACACATACACATACATACATAAACACATATTACTGTGTTGAGTCAGAATGTGTGGCTATGAGTAAGTCACCTAAACTCTCTGGGCCTCTGTTACCTTATTTGCAAAACAAAGTCATTGGACTAGATGATATTTAAAATCCCTTTTTGGATTGCCCATAAGATAGTTTCATACATACACACATATTTACACACATATGTATGTGTGTGTACATATATATGTATAAGTATATGTGTATATGTATAGCATCCCAATTCTTAAGATTAAACTACCATACTAAGGGAAATAATAGCATTATATCAGCAACCCCTAGGAAGTGGCTTGAGATTCAACTTGAGAAATCATTTGATAATGAAAAAATACCTTACAGAAATGTTCATGATTGAAACTTTATTTGACGACTGGTATGAGGCAGCAAATGGAAGTAGCTATCTCATTATTAGAAGAAATGGCCAAGGGATGGATATCACAGGCTTATCTGAAGTTCAAATCAAGGTTAGTTCCTTCAACCCTGTAATGCTCATCAACCTGGGCATTTTATTTCATCTGATGTGGCTGCCAGTTGTGCCCAGGACTTTATGCCAAGGCAAAGAAAAGGCTTTTAAAAGAGATTTGTTGAGATTGTGTAGCAAGGTCCCATAAACAACTTCTGTCTCCTTCCTGTATCCTGTTATAAATTGTACTCTATATTTCACCTACTGCACAAATGTCATCATTCTTTTGTAAGATATTACAAACATCTTGGTTTGATAGCTTTTAAATAATTCTCAAATTATGGCTACAGTTCTTCTATTTTTCTTTGTTTGGTTTGGTGGCACCTTCTTTCAGAACATTAGTGACCTTTTTATTCTAATACTAACTAACTTTTGATTCTTCTCACTCTCCAGGGACAAATCATTTTGAAAGCCCTATTTCCTCATGAATATGGGTATGCCTAAAAACCTAATGTTGGAAAGGCTAGTGTTTAATATCTAAAGGAACCTAACCTCCTAAATTCCCTCCTCCACCTCACATTTGAGATACTTTAAATTTTGTGATTATATCATTTTAACTGATCTTATAAACTGAACTGGTTCCTGCATCAAGGACAATGAAGAAGGAAGAGTTTATATTATAAGGCATTGTAGTGTGGTAGAGAGTGCTGGTCTTCACTTAACTCAAGAGGTCTAAGTTTGAATCCCAGTTCTCTCATTTCCTAGTCGTGTGACTGGGAAAGTCTTTCAGCCTCTCCATGTTAGAAAATGGGTTACTCACAGTCACATTGCTCTCCATGATCTCCGGATTTCCTGTGTAAGGGAGCTCTGGGACATGGACATGGTCTATTCCAGGAGTAGAGAACCTGAGGCCTCAAGGCTACATGTGTTCTTCTAGGTCCTCAAGTGTGGCCCTTTGATTCAATCCAGACTTCACAGAGCACATCCTTTTTGGTTCTCAGTTTTTTGCCTCAATTTCCTCATTTACATGTTTGGCTTTTGATCCAGACCTCTCTGGACAGGGTGGCTTTGTGCATTACTAAGAGATGTCCAGAATGGGCAGAGACTTTCTTCCCACCCTTGGAAGGACTGAGACTATTGTGAGATCTGAGCTGGCACAGTTATGGGAGGCCAAGCAATGGGACAGATTTCTATCATGCCAGGAGTATTGGAACTACCTAGTTAGCATCAGGAGGCCTTGGTTGTGGGGATCAACCCTGCTAGCCATATGAGTTTTCAGTGAAGGAGGTGCTAGAATGGCAGTGGGGGGAGGAGATTACAGTCCTGGCAGCCAAATTCTGAGTCTCAGGTGCCTATGGACAGCTACCTCCACTTTCAGAGTGAGATGGAGAGTGCTGACTTCCCACATGGAAAAATAGGTACCAGATCCTCTACCTTTCCCTCATCTCTGATGAAGAGAGTGAAAATTTATTCCAAAGCTTATTCTGTTCTATAAAATTGCTTTTCTAATTTCTATCTATGTAGTTTGAATCCCATTTACTACTAGATAAATCTGTTCAATCTAATTGCTATTGATCTGGGTGTTTCCATATTTACAAATAAGGGTGTGCTATAGAATGGAGGAAGACTATTTAGGTACTGTTAGCAATACAGAACATTGGTCTCAAAATGTCAGCTTTCTCCTAACTAGGGGCTGATTCAAACTGGGAGAGTATTGTGGCTTTGACAATGTTAGGTTTTTGTTTTTTTTTAAATGATGTCCCAAAAGATAGACCTAAGTCAGATGCAGGTTTTGCCCCATCAGAAATAAATAAATAAATTACAGCTCTATTTTTGCTACATGGGACAAGGCTGGACTATTACTCTACATGCTTCCTCCCTAAGCCCCACACATGTACAGTGATAAGCTTCCTGTGCAGGGGTGGAATCCTGGGCAGTGAGTAGGGAGATGGAATGACCCCATGGGAAGAGAAAAGCTATGACTAGCGCTGGCCAGAAATGTCTGCATTCTAAACAAAGGGGAGAGGTGAAGGGAAGTATCTGCTTGAGCACGTATAGAGGACCACACATAAAATGGAAATGATAATGATGCTTACATAACATATATCCTAGGTTTATAGTGGGAAATACACTTTGGGTGCTTACTGTAAATAGACAAAAGGGTAATTATTTAAGACACAGCAGAGTGAAAGAAAGCCCAACTTGGAGACTAGAAAGCTGGGTTCAAATCCCTCCTCTGAAACTTAGCTATTTGACCTTAGACATATCACAGAACACAGATTATCACAGGATATCAAAGCCAAAAGAGCTATTTAGCCCAATTTATACCTATGAAGAAAAATATCACTCTATAATATACCTGACAGGTGGTGATCCTGTCTTTGCTTGAAGATCTCTAGTGAAAGGGAACAAGTTACCTCCTGAGGCAGCCCTCTTCTTTTGGTAAATCTACTTGTGATGAAGGTTTTACTTATCTTGATGTGGGCAAAACTCGAAAGTTCACTGCTTCAGATCTTCTTAAAAATCACTCAAAAGCTTAAATTTCAAATACCATTACCATTACCAGGCTAAATAATGAATAAACTGCCCATCTCTATTTTCTCAACTTGTGTTTACAAAGCATCAAAAAAGTTCTAATTGAATTTAAGTGGCCAGGGTTAAACGTTTTAATTGTGTGAACCATCATAGAAGTCATCTCCCAGTTCATCTTAAAACAGATTATATGGAGAAATGTTACCTATTGTAACTGGTACTGTAGGACCAGAATGCTTGGGTATAACTATCTGGAAAAGTTTGCCTGTGACAATGGCAAATACTAGCAGCAGAGAACATTCCTTGTTCACTTGTTGCAAACTGATGATGGTATCTCCTCTGTTGATCAATCTCTGCTGTAAAGGATCATGTGTTTTTGTTTTTTTGTTCCTAAGTATAATAGCAGTTCCTCTCATGTAGCCAAGTCATGAATTCCCCAAAGAATTATCATACATGCAAAAGGTGGCTTGTTTAAAGGAGCCCCCCCCCAAAAAAAATGTGTGGGTAGACAGGAGAAAATATAGTTCTATTAACAAGAAATGTCTCAGGAGACATCTTATAAAATATTGAATTCAGAGTTGTTTTTTTCCCTAGTAGTCCATAAGAAAAGGGATAGAGATGCATCCTCAGATGGCTTAAAATCAAAATATAATACTTTTAATTGCATTTAAAAAACAAAACACCCTGCTAATTAACTTCCAGTCCTTGACAATCAAAGGAGAAGTAGACTAGAAACACTCACATAAAGCACATATCAGCACTGGTCAAAGTATAGTTAATTCTTGATAAATACTTATGGAGAGATAAGTTTAAGTTGAAAAGTTTTTCAAAGATCAAAAAAATGTTATGATGTAGTCCTAATGTTTGGCAAAGTTTAAGACATATTGAGCTCATCAGAAAACAAATGATACGTGCAACCAATGCCCTTGTTATTACTGCTCCCAATATTTCTACATAAATTACTAAAAACCTTCTTAAAATTCAAATTCCAGCTGGCTCAGAGAACCTAGTGTAATACAGGTATTATTTCAAAAGAGCACACTGCAAAAATTAGGACCTTTAATTATTTTTGTAAGATTGGGATTGAGTTTAGGGTTCCAAGTTGCCCCATAATGCGTAGTGCTATCTCTGTCTGAAAACAAAACCAGGTTGATGCCTACTTTAACAGCCCTTTCCGTTTCCCTTTCAACAAAGATTAAACTTTATAGTAGTGCATTCCTATCTTATTAAACACCAAGCTGCCCCCAACAAAAATTTCAGGAAATGAGGCACATAGCATCCAACACAATACAAATTCTTTTGTGTTTCTTCTGCATAGGGTGAGCTGGGCCTTCCAAAAGGGGATGAGGCAGCTTTAATAATAATATTTAAAAAAAAAAAAAGAAAGAAAGAAAAGAAAAAGAAAAAAGGAAAGAGGAGAAGGGAAGAAAGGTGCCTCGGTTGTCTCGGCAGCTGATCAACAAAGGAGCAGTCGTGAGTTGTAACCTCTTGGAGCTGCAGTCTGGAACATGACACATGTCAGGCTATGATAAATGGTGCGGAGGGTGTGCAATTTTCAAACGCAATGCCCTTGAGATGCGCAGGCCCCTGATCGCAAATGTTATTGTTAAATTAAACCTTAAAGGAAGGATTGGGAGGGGGAGGGGGCGGGGCAGATATAAATATATATATATATATATATACATATATATGTATGTGTGTATGTATATATATATATTACACATACACACACACACACACATATATATATATACACACACATAAATACACACATTTATAGAAATGCACAAAAGGAGAAAAGGAAATAAAATGCAAGGTAAAGAAAGAAAAATGCAATTTTTAAATCTAACTGATAAAAGAATCTCTAAAAACTAAGATATGAGATTTCAGTTGTTTTTTTTCTTTCATCCTGCACTCTAAATCACTCTGATTGGCTTAGCTAGCTTACCCTCTAGGTTATATATTCATTCTCTTTCTCCTTCTCATCTTTGTCTATTTTTGACAGCGCAGGCAATCTAGTCCATTTCATTTTTTTTAATGGTCTTAATTTCTCAAAATACCTCCCAGCCTCCACCTCTCCCCTTAACCTCCTCGTCCCAAGTTAATTCATTTAACTCAGGAAACAATGGATAGAACGGAATAAGTGGAGCGAATGAGAGGAGAGGATGTTGAAGGAATGGGATATGGGTGCTGAAAACGATTCAGCTCTCAATGCCCAAAGTAATCAGTTAAAATGCCCAAAGAAATGATGAAGAGGCTTGGGATGGGATAAAATATCACACGCTGGGAAAAATATAACCCATTTTGAAAAGCTTAAAAACATGAAACCCAAAAGACAAGAGACACAAATAGTTAATTTGATGACCACTGGTGAGATTTTTCATGCACTATGAAGGGCAAAGGATGAGACAGGCAGGGTAATTTACTAGCTATCTGCATCATGTGATCTCACCTGCCAATCACAGCTTGGAATTCCCCAATGTGCTGAAATATTGTTCTGGTCTGTCAATGATTGGGACAACCGATTGGCTGGTGAAGGTAGGCACAGTAAAGACTTATGGGTAGGAGTCATGCTGAAAGAGCCTATTTACTTTTTCCCTTTCCCAGTGCACATACAGATGAAAAGCATTTATTAAAGGAAAAAAACCAAAATCACAACGCAGTGCATCCAGGGTTTGTTTTGTACATTTTGGCTTGGGTTGCCTAGCATCATTGAAAAGTAAAATCTTTTTTCGGTCGTTTGGAAAAGTTCACCCAGGTTTTTTGTTATTAAAGAAAATAAACATCAGACAAAACAGGACTTTATCAGAACTATAAATAATTCAGTGCAGATGGACTTTAAAAAGGAAAAAAAAAAAAAAAGCAAATTTCCAGAGAACAGAATGCCGCAGGGTTTGGATGGAAACAAAAAAAGGAACATAGAAAAAAAAGGGGGAGGGGAATGAAATTGTGAACTTGTTGAGGAAAATAAATAGACACATAAAACTAATTGAAAAGAAAATATAGTGGGGAAAAGAAGGAAAATTTTTAAAAAACAAAGCAAGATTCTCAGGGATTTGTGGGTTGGAGAGCTGTTCATACTTGTTGGCTCAAGTCAGGACATTAAAGCCACTTATACCAAATACCTCAGTGCCTTCATCTAATGGCTAGACTTCCAATGTGTGTCCACTAGACCATAATTCCAGCCTTCAATGTGCAGAGTCTGATTTTCAACAGAAACTAATCATCTCAATGGGTTTTATGGAACAATATATACATGGTTTAAGTACCAGTTTGTCTACCAGCAAAGTACAGCTGTCTCAACATGGTAGCCAGTTAGCTTCCTAAAAGCCATACAACCCTGCATTAGAGAGCCTAGAATGAACACGAATCCTGCATCCAACTTAAGCTTATGGAAAAAAGGCAGGTATTGCCTGGTCAAGTCTAGACAGAATTATCAGCTCCTGAATGCAAGTGCCAAAGGAAAGCTTATTATTTCAAATGTATTCTGCAATGCTATGGACCATTAGAGGGAAGATCAATCTCATTAAATTAAAAAAAAAAGCACCACATACTGAAATAAATAAACTTATTCAGCCTCAAGATCTGGAAGATTCTCATCTATCCATTTTAATCCTGTTTGGCATATGGGAAGAAAACATGCATGCTAGCAGGCATAAGTTTTTATCTCTACAAGAAAAAGGCAGATTCTACAGTTTGACATGTTAGTTAATGAACTAACGGTGTCTCATTTATAGGCCACTCTTATCTTAAACTAGCCCTTGAAGATGCATAAACTTACTAGGATTTCAATTTTGAATTTTTAGTTATTCTTTTTCATTTTGAATTCAACAATAATCAATAGTCACAAACCTTACAGCACATGAAGAACAGAGAAAAGGACCATATAAGAAACTATTAACTTCTGCCATGTGTGATGTTTTTCCAAATATATTTGTATGTACATAAAAATACATGCATATACACATGTATTACATGTATGTATATATGTGTGTATGTGTGTCGTTTATATGCATTATGGGTCTATATAGATCAGGGGTGGGGAACCTGTGGGGCAAGATGTGGCCTTCTAGGCAATTTGATGTGGTCTTTTCATTGAGTTAAAGTTTTACAGAACAAATCCTTTTATGAAGGCGATTCAGTCAAAGAACCAAACTTGAAGACCTAGAGGGCTACCTGTGGCCCTGAGATTACACATTCCTCACCCATGGTATAGATAGATAGATAGATAGATAGATAGATAGATAGATAGATAGACAGACAGACAGATAGACATAGATAGATAGATAGATAGATAGATAGATAGATAGATAGATAGATAGATATACAAACAGATACTTGACAAGATAATAACAAATTGCTCTGTGTTTCCCCTTCTGTATTTCCCCTCCCTTCCTTTTGTGGACTTTAAAAAAACAAACAAAAATTGATACATCTTAAAAATGCAAATCACTACCTACCAACTCTAATCCCGCTACTCTCCAGTAGGAGCCAAATCTGTCACAAATATATAGGCAGGGAAAACAAATCAAAAGATTGGTCATGTCTGAGAATGCATGTCCAAGTCTATATCTCTAGTCCATTTCCTCACTGCCAAGAACAGACTAGAATCAGTCTTTTGAAACCATGATGAGACTCTACTTTGGTCAGAGTTTTGAGGTTTTTCAGAGTCATTATCCATGTTATTTTTGTTTTTATGTAAATGCTTCTTCATTGATATATTAAAATTTGTTTCACCAAGCTACATATTGATTGATTCTTTCTAAATTATGAAAAAGGAGAATTTTGTTTTAAATCTGGCAATATTAATAAGTCCAAGATTATAATATAATAGTAAGGATTAGTCATGAAAGATATATAGGATATTCATGAATAAAAAACTGAACATCTACGACATAGCACAGTGTGTTATGTTTAGTAAGGACTACAAAGGAATAAGTAGATGACAAGACATGTGCCCAAAAGACAAGTTAAATAACGATACAAAGTCATGTGAGTGGTACATACAACTGAAAGACTGCAGCAACCTGGAGAAAGAAAAAAAACATTGTGATAGGAATTATAGAGATGCAGGAGTTTAAAAGCTGAGTGACATATCAGAGACCTTGTATACCCCCAATCATAACTAAGATGAGGCCAGAGAAGTCAGCATAGTAGAATCATAAAACTCTCAATCTAGATGGTGCTTCACTGACCATCCAATTCAAACTCCTCATTTTAAAGGGATCTGAACCTTGGTTAAACAGAGTCAATTTTGCAAACTTTTATTGAGTGTCTACTGTATTCAAGACCATGTGCTAGTCACATGAAAAGACATACAATAACACTCCCTGTATCCTCATGAAGGTTCTATAATTATTGTTGACATCTAGCTAGCACTTTAATGCTTGTCAAATAAATATTTCACATTTATGTGTTATCTCATCTGAGCCTTACAGCAATGCTGAGTTAGGCACTAAAGCTATTACTAATATTATTTTACAATTAAGGAAACTGAGGCTTGGAAAAGTTAAGTGACTTGCCAGTGGTCAAAGAGTTAAGTACTAGTAGCAAGATTTGAAGCCAAATCTTTCTGACTGCAGATATGTACTGTCTCTCAACTACCAAGCAGGCTATAACTTGCACACCCAGAAGTACAATGCAAGGTAGAATAGAAAGGGGGCAAAGGAAAGATACAGATAAAGAAAGAAGAAATATTTGAGGAAGAAGAAATGAGCTTGATCTGGAAGGATCAGGATAGGCTTCAGGGAAGATGAGACACTTAGTTGAAAGGATTGCAATAGGCATACTCTTTTTCTTTGGCAGCAGGATGGAGAGGATGGGACAGTGAGTTTCTGGTATGAGAGAGGGGCCTGCAAAAATCCAAGGAGGTGGGAGATGGTAGAATGTGATTAGAGAAGGGTTAGTGATAGAATTAGAGCAGGACATAGATTATGTAAAGAAGCAGACTATGAACCAAAGCTGGAAAGGTAGGCTGGAGTCAGATTGTGACTAGCTTTAAATGTCAGGCTAATGAACGTGAGTTTTATCCTAAAGGAAACAGCCACAGAGAAATTGTCAAGCAAGGCAATGGCTTAAGTAGGCCTGTGTACTAGGAAGATTATTTTGCAGGTATGTGAAGGCTATATCAGAGATGAAAATGAGGCAGAAAAGGCAATTAGGATCTAGACCATGGTGAAAATGAGACAGGAAGACCAGTTAAGAGGCCATGATAGTAGCCCAGGTGAGAGGTAATGAGGTCCTGAAGTAGGGGCTACTATATATACCAGGTAGCATACTAAGTAGTGAGGATACAAAGAAAACTATGAAATAGTCCTTGTCCTCTAGGAACTTCCATTTCACCAGAAGTGTGGAGGAGAGATACTCAGATAAATAAGTGCAAACGAGACACAAAATAAAAAGTAGCTTCAAGGGCTGGGGTGGGAATCAGGATAGGCCTTTCATACGGGGTGGCATTTGAGCTGTATATCAAAGCCAGCAGGCAGTTTCAAGTGGTGGAGGTGGGTGATGAGGAGAACATTCAAGGTACTATGGAGCAGGAGATGAAGTCTCAAGTACCAGGAATAAGAAGTAGGCCAGCTTTGTGCAATGTAAATCTCATAAGGGGAAATTATGGAATCAATATCTGAAAAGATAGGCTGGACCCAAACTATCAAGGGGTTTAGATGCCAAATCAAAGTGTTTTCTTTCTATTTTTTTCCTGGAAGTAATAGGGAGTCACTGAATTTTCTTGGGAAAGCTGGCGAGGGACATGTTCAGAACCTTAGAAAGTACTTCAGTGCTTCAGGGAAGATCAATTTGGCAGCTCTATGAAGAATGAGTCAAAGATGGAAATGATTCTGTGTGTGGAGATCAAGTAAAGAGTGATCACCAAAGTCCAGGTGAGAGACACTGTCAAGTCTGAACTGACAGAACATGCTGACTGCCTGGATATGAGGGATGGGAAGTCACATAAATGAACAGCAAGACTCAAAGACTTTCAGATGTTGAGTCTGGTTGACTCTATGGATATTTATGCTGTCAAGAGAAATGGGGAAGACAATGGGATAGCTAGGTGGTACAATGAAAAGAGCTCCAGTCCTGGAGTCAGGAGGACCTGAGTTCAAATCCTACCTCACACTTACCACTTACTAGCCGTATGACCTTGGGCAAGTCACTCAACCCCAATTGCCCTGGCTTCCCCCTCCAAAAAAGATAAAAAAAAAAGAAAAAAGAAAAAGAAATGGGAAAGACAGGAGGGAGTAGTTTTGTGGGCAAATTAGTGGCCAAAGTTTTAATCTGAGGTATTATTTGGAAAACAAAGTGGAGTCTAGCAAGAAGTTGCAGGTATAAAGGCAGTGCGCAGTGGAGAAATTGTGACTGATTTTTACATTTTTGAGTTACCTGCACAGAGGCCACAACTAAAGTTGAAGGAAGGGGTAAAATTACTAGCAAGAAAAAGGAAGTAAAAAGAGAATAGACAGCAGAGATGCCTACATGTAGTGGTAGAAGCAGGACAAGGAACCCCTAGAAGAGAATGGGAAGGAGTAGTCAGACAGGTAGGAGGAGAGCCTGAGTATAATGAACAGTAGTAGAAAACCACATTGCTAAGAAACATTAGAGTCAAGACTAAAACTGAAGTCTTCCAGTTTTAAGATTAATGCTCTTGCTACTACACCATACTTCCTGTCCTCTATACCAGTGATATCCCTGGAACCAAAACCCAGATTTTCACATTCCCAATAACAGGTGTTAGTGTCAGAGATGAGATCAGAAATTTAGTCTCAATAAAACCCAGTGTTCATTCCACAATATCGTAGTGGCTCTTTCCTTCGTAATGGGAAGCTTCAAGGAGAAGGTGGGGCATGATTATATACTTCATACCATAGAATGAGGCTCCATTATTTAAGTTTTGTAAAGTAGGCTAGATTCTCTATAAGAACGAATCACCACACTGCACGTATAAACATGCTATGATTATATGTTTATACTGGTTATCTCCATAATGCTGATGTCTGGGTATGGGACTTTAAAATTGCTAGCATTAAAAATTAAAGTTGGCCAACCTAAAATGTACATTTTCCTTTCTTTTCCAGGAAGTTCCTCAGTACTCGAACCTGGGGAACAACTCTTTAGTTTGTGAGTAGTAGCCATTGATACATTAAGCTGGTTTCTTGGAAGTGTGAACTTAGTTTTTCACAGCCTTAAAGAAAGGTTTCCTTTCTTCACTGAAATAACCAGCTTAATGCTATAGTACAGACTGAAAATTACACATTTGCAATAAAATTTTGTTTCCGAATTATCCCAATGAGTGGCCTGACCCCAGAGCACCTTAGAAAACATATTACTTGCATTTTTTGTACATTGTTCTGAATTGGAAGAGTAAAGGGCATTTCACAAAGATTAGCTTTTATAGGGTTATATCTTAAAACACTCATCTACCACATACAAAGAATATGAAAAGAAAATGATGTGTTTTTTTCTTTAGATGAAATGTTTTTTTCTTTTGCTACTATGCCTCTTATCCTACTACCACCAGAGCTATAACCACACTTTGGACATCTCTAATTTCTTCCAATTTGCAATAATATTGATCAACTCTATAAATTCTGCCCCATCAAACACAAGGAGAAATGCTTACAGTGAGTTATATAATTATGCATGTAAACCAGTGCAGGGGTGCTGTGTTGCAATATAATATTAATAGAGCATCCTTTGTTTTCTTCAATGTAGCACCCATCTTGGACTAACCTCCTCCCATAATGCACACCTGCAGGTTGGGTTCTCCCAGGAACTTGAGAAGAACCATCTACCTTAAGTTCAAGCTATTCTATTTGTCCATACTTACAAAGGTATAACTGATGAACCCCCATCCCTGACTTTATTTTAATAATAAGCCAATTGACATAATTATCTTAAAAGAATACCATTTAATAAAATGTCATAGTAATATGACATACATAAATGGTGAAATCATAAAGAAATTAGATGAGCAAAAAAGAAATTACCTTTCAGACCTATGGCTAGGGGAAGAGTTCATGATCAAAGAAGAGATATGGCGAATAAAAGATAATAAAATGAATAATTTTGAGTATATGGAATTAAAATTATTTGTACAAACAAAATTAGTATAACTAAACTTAGAAGGGAAGTGGGTAATGGGGGAAATCTTTGTAAATAGTTTCTCTAATAAAGGTCTCAGTGCTAAGAATTGATTCAAACATATACGAATAAGAGTCATTCTTATAGATAGTCAAATGATATGAGTAGGCAGCTTTCTAAAGAAGAGATCCACACTATCAGTAGCCTTATAAAAATGATGAAAATGATAAATAATTACCAAAATGTAAAACAAAGCAAGCCTGATTTTCCATCTTACACCCATAAGAATGACAAAGTTTACAATAAAGAAAAATTTTAAAAATACTGGAAGGGCTTCAGGTAAACAGACTCATTGTTGCACTGATAGAGCTATAAATGATGCAAACATTCTAGAAAAAAAAGATTTGGAACTATGTACTCCGAATGACTAAAACATATGCGTGTATTGGATAGGAATACAATAAATAAGAAGAAAAACTATTTAATAAGCATTTATTAAGTACTTATGTACCCAGAACTGTGCTAAGCACTGGAAGTACAAAGAAAAAGCAACCAAAGTCATCTCTATCAAGAAATTTATATCCTAATACAAGTAAACAATTATATTAACCAGTATTTACAAGATAAATATGTAGTATATGGGAGGTAGCTTCAGAGCTAAAGGCACTAATAGTTACTAGCAACATAATTTGAAATGGGAAAGGGTATATTGTCTTGCTATTGATATCCGACAATTCCAATTCTGATGACAAAAAGGATTAGTCTTAGAGCTGTACAATAACAATATCTCACATTTATATCAACAGACTTCTAGGATATGCTTTAAAATAACTTATAAGGGACAGTTAGTGTCATTCCATCTGAAGTCATCTTTTATATCAACTCATTTGAGAACCAGTATGTGACTTCTGCCCTAAGCAAAAAGAGAAAAAAAAATGAAGATCTTGAATATCTAATCAAATAAGGAATCCTCAAGTTAGTTAGTTTCACATTCTTGTTGGCTATGACAATTATACTGAAATTAAAGTCTAATGAAAATATGAGACTTGATGGATACTATTAGTGCAAGGTTACTAAGCACTTAAGTAGAATCCATATCTAGCATCTATGGTGAATAATCATTATTTTTCCAGTCTTGCTGAGGGAAAAAAAAAATCTTTGCAAAATTTAACTTTCTCCAAACTTGCCAATAGCTGATTGAAATGTCCAATCAGCAACCACTGAGAGACATTTGGTGTTAAGTGCCTTCAGTTCAGAATTTATATTATCCATAAGATTTTCCAGTACTTCATTCAAATACTGCTTTTTGGGGTTTAAAGTACAGTTAGATATTTGATATCCTGATTATGAAAATATCCAACAGTGATCTAGTAGGCAGACTTCAGGAAATTATATGGTATTATGGTATGTCAGATAACTGAAGGATAAAGGAGAAATGGCACAGGGTCACTTGCTTGGGTTACTGTGTCAGTACTGTTAACCTAGATCATCCATGATGTGTCTTCCACACTGAGCAAAGAAAGCTCTTCTGGGTCTACTCAGCTTCAACTACATTTTTTACATCAGAAGTCTACCATTGCTGAACCACTGCTGTGTCTACTAGGAAAGTATGTTCACTAGCACTGGACTGATGAACATAAAATTGCTTTCTGGAATGTCAAGCAGTTATTGATTTCTGGTCCTGTGCCAATACGATAACAATGAACTCAAATCTTACCATTGAGGCTTCACGTTGGAGTTGACACAGTGGTTCCTTACTACTAAAGAGCAATGTCAGATAAAAGAACAGAAACAGTTTTTTTGTTGGTTTTGTTTTGTTTTTTGTCAATCTATATGAATAAAAGAGGCCTGCAACTACCCTTATGACCATGTCATTATAATGTATATTGATCACCAATCTCTTATGGGACTCTAAGAGTAAGCTTACACCTTTAATTATGTCAACATGGATGCATGACTTAAGTCTTTTGCTCATTTCTCATGAGCATGTACTTGTCCATAAACCTGAAAATTCAGTATTAAATGCTACTTTCTTGGGTCATCTATGACAGATTCCAATTCTATTGTGGAAGTCTTGATTTTAGAAATCTTTCGAGTCTACTTTTTTTCAACTAATTTTTGGTGAAATTGAACAGGATCCCAAAGTGTGACCAAGGTGTACAGTAGAGAAAATTGCTGAAACAATCAAGCCATCCACAAACTGTTATAAACCAGAGTTGATTTCTTTTAAAATGAAATGACAAACGGCGGCTAGGTGGTACAGCAAATAGAGCACAGGAGGACCTGAGTTCAAATCTGGCCTCAGACATTTAACACAAAAACCAGCAGTCTGACCTTGAGCAAGTCACTTAACCCCAATTGCCCTACCTTCCTCCAAAGGAAAGCAAAGAAAATATTTTAATGAAATGACAATATTATTTCATTATTTATTTAAATATTACTTTACAACATGGTATCTACATGGAACAAAGCACATCTAGGGATTATTTGCATTGAAGTATTGACTAGAGGCTGTCTGGTGATCTGGAATTGATTCTGATATTGAAAAGACTAAGGAAATGTAGCAATGCCAGGCTACTCAGCATAAGCAGCTAAACATATCTACTTTTTATAGGAAGTCAGGTCAAATTTTTAATAGAATGACACTTTAAAAGATTTGCCTTGACTCTCTCTATACAAATCCAATGGAGGATACCTACAACTAATAAGAATGTATCCCAGATGCTACTCTGTGTACCTGATATTCCCTTATTTTTACTAGTAGGGTAAGTGTTCAGAACTTTGTAACTTGAGGAAGGTGGATGGGTTCCTGCCACTGTAAGTCATGGCTCCTGTTGCTTGAAAGTTTCACTATATGTGTGTCCATGGTGCTTTGCCATGTGGATCAACTGTGAAAGTATTCTTTCTTTTGAGTTGGCACCAATGGAACTGAGATACCTCCTTTAGAACCATTTAGCTTTTTGGTTACGTTTTCTTGAGAAATTTTTAGAGCCACAAAATCATATAAGTAAGAATTGTTTTAGGGGCTATTTCAACTGCTGGAGTGATATCACTTGATATTTCTATTCCTACTTTTATAATACAGATGGTCTCACAAAAAAGGTCTATGCCATTGCTGGTTAAAAAACCAGGACCACTTGTTTGGGATGTTATAAAAGAAATTTGTGGTCAGATATGGATAAGACTTGATGGCTTCTGATGATCCTTCTTATTCACAAGGATTTTAAGGGAGGAGTATTGTAGTAGAATGCTAGAGGGCACGATGGTGATATTTTTGTTCCTTTGAGTCCTTTATGTGTATTGTACCTTTGAGATGTTGTAGTTAGTTCCACAATATGATTCTAAGGTAGGGTTTCACATGGAATATGTTTTTCAAATTGATGCTCAGTCATGATGAATTCCTAATCTTTTTCCTATTAATGACATCCAATAAGACACAAAAGGCTAGGACTCTGGCCCATGTTGGGAAGGAGCAGTGTTGGGAAGTCAGAGCACTCTGACATACAGTCAACACATATAACTTCTGGCCATATATACTACTAATAAAAAAAATTATATTGAAGTCACCATGAAATGTTATTATCTAGCAGACATAACCATGAGAACTGCTCTATTCTTTTTAGCCTGTGTTAAACAATATGGTTTCCAGTGCAGAAGCTTTTGCAACCTGAAAAAATAATTTAATATTATTCTTATTTGGTTGTTAACAAATAATTATGGACACATAAAAGATTTAAGGTGATTTGCTTTTTTAAATTGCTTTTGGAAGTAATCTTATAAAAAGTTGAATATAAATATATTTTATGAAAAATGTGGGGTAGGAAGAATTTTAACAGAGAGCCAAAAGACCTGAGTTCAAACCCTGACTCTGACACTTGAATTCAATTAAACACTTATTAAATGCTTTCACTGTATGCAAAGCACTGTAGTAGGTGCTGGGAATATAAAGGTCAAATCAAAAGGCCCTGTCTTCAAGAAGCTTACATTTTATTTAAATCTTCAAGGTCCATTTCCTCATTTGTAATGTGAGAACGGTGTACCAGATTATTTTTAAGGTCTCTTCATGTTTTAAAATACTATTTTTCCTAGGTAAAAGAATTGACTAAGAAGCTATTAATTCCTGACTCTTCAGATGTAATGGCATTCCTTGCACCACTTTTACCTATAGGGTTTCCTGATTACATGAGACAGGCTCCATGCATTGAGAAGGGCTCATAGTTATACCTATGCTCAATCAAAACCCGTTGCTTCTATGATGATCATCTTGTCTTTTAAGTACTAACTTCAAATTATCATCAGTTTTCCAAAAATATTTTTTTTTCCAGAAGCTTGTCCTTAGATCCCAAAGTGGCTTACATCTATCTGAGAAAAAAATTCAGAGATTATAGACAAAGAAGAAGGCAGGGCTTGTGGAAAACAAATAAGCAAAAAATCAGGATGCATCCTGCTGCATCACTTTAAAATATTATTTTT
>CM053582.1:473519641-473569498 GCA_028627135.1 Pseudochirops cupreus
GCAAGCAATCACAACTACATATAACACATATCACCTTATATGGATTAGCCACTCACTATTACAATCTCAAACCATCACCTTATATGGATTATTTAGCACATTACAAGCAGGCTCTGAGCAACACCCATCCCCCCGCCTCCTACATATATATATATATATATATATATATATACATGTATATGTCAAAATCATTTATCAAAAATTAATGACCTGGAAAATAGATCATGGACAGATAATTTAAGAATCACTGGACTATGTAAAAGCCATGGCCAAAAAAAGTCTGGTTATATTTCAAGAAGTCATAAAAGAGAATTGCCCAGATCTCTTAGAACTACAGGGAAAGTAAAAAATAGAAGGAATCTATTAATCACCTTCTGAATGAAATCCCCAAATGAAAATTCTCAGTACCATCAAAGATAAAATTCAGGACTCAGAGAAAAATATAGGGCCAGCAGACAGAAAAAAAAAAGAGTTCAAGTACCAAAGAACCACAATCCAGATCACACAAGATTTAGCAATTACTACTAAGAGGAATAAAGAACATGGAATACAATATTCTACAGACAAAAGATGTAGAACTATAACCAAGAATAACTTCCTTTGAAAAACTGAGTTATCATGTTACAAGGGGGAAATGAAGCACAGTAAACCATCATATCATCTTCCAAAAATAATAGTTTTGTCTTATCTTTGCATATATTTCTTCCTTCAATTTCTACAGTTGACTAAAAATTAATTTAAATAATTAATCAGTAAAATTACATAATATAAAATAAACCCATATGTTAGCATTTTGGTATATTAGCAATAAAACTCAGCAGGAAAAGATAAAAAGAGAAATTCCTAGAAATCAAGGGTTTGCCCATCAATTGGGAAATGGCTAAACAAGTTGTGGTACATGAATGTAATGGAACACTATTGTGCTATAAGAAATGAGGAGCAGATGGACCTCATAATAAACTGGAGAGACTCATATAAACTGATGCCGAGTGAGAGGAGCAGAACCAGGAGAACTTTGTACACGATTATAGACACATCGTATGTGTGACGATCAACTTTTATAGACTGTGCTCCTCTCAGCCATGCAAGATTATAAGACAACTCCAAAACACTCATGATGGAAAGAGATATTCACATCCAGAGAAAGAACTACAGAGTCTGAACGCAGACTGAAGCAAACTACCTGCTCTCTCTTTTTTTTTTTTGTTTTGTTTTGTTTCCTCTTTCTCATTGTTCATTCCATTGGTTATAATTCTTCTTTACCACTTGACTAATGTTTAATGTGAAGGTATTTGTAGAACCTAAATCAGATTTCATGCCACCATGGGGGGGGGGGGGTAAGAGATGAGAGGGAGGGGGAGAAAATTTGGAACTCAAGGGATTGTGGAACTGAATGTTGTAAACTAAAAGTAAATAAATAAATTTTTAAAAATAAAAAAGAGAAATTCCACTTAAACTACCGAAGATACAAAATTCTTGGAAGTCTACCTACTAAGGAATATACAGTGATTATAAGCATACAACTAAAAAGCTTTGTTTAGAGGGGAAAAAAACATTTATTGTTCATGGGTAGGCTGAGTCAATAACACAAAATGACAATATTAGCTAAATTAATTTAATTATCCAATGCCATATCACTCAAACTACCAAAAGATTACTTTATAGAACTGAATAATAGTGAATAATAATTAAGAAGAATAGTGAAATTCATCTTAAGAAGTAAAAGCTCAAGAATCTCAAAGGAAACAATGGGGAAAAAGTGTGAAGGAAAGGAAACCAAGAATATCAGGTCTCATGCAAGACTCCTCAGAAGTGTTCATCAAAATAACTGAGTACTGATGAAGAATAAAGAGGGTGATCACTGGAAAGTATTAAGCATAAACTATACTAAAGAAAACCTAGTGGACTTGCTTTGGTTAAACTTAATTATTCCAGTTATCAGGGTAAAGACTTACTATTTAACATAAACTGCTTGGAAAACCAGACAGCAACTAACAGAAACTGAGAAGATAAGCACCAAATGGATACAAGCACTAGATATAATAATGATCATATGATAAATTAGTAGAGAAGCACGGAGGAAATTACTGTGGATAGGGGGTGAGTTCATAATAAAAATGGTGATAGGATCACAGAAGATAAATGGACAGTTTTGAGTAATACAATTTTTAAAAGGTTTTGCACAAGCAAATTCAAAGCAGCTATTATTAGAAGGAAAACATTAATGGGGAAACAATATTTGCAGCAAATTTCTCTGATAAGGGTCTCATTTCCAAAATATGTAAGGAAATGATTTAAATTTACAAGAAGAAGAAGTATTCCACAATTGATAAATGGTCAAAGGATAGGAACTGGCAATTTTTGAGGGAAGAAATACGAGCTTTGTGAAGCCATATGAACAAAATATTTCTAATCATTGATAATTAGAGAGATGCAAATTAAAGGAATCTAAGGTATTACCTTGTACTTAACAGATTTTGCATAGTTGACAAATGAGGAAAATGGCAAATGTTGGAAGGGCTTATAAATGGCAAATGTTGAAGTAGAGGTTACATATTGCGAATACCAGAAATGTTTAGGCAATATTTTCCCAATTCTATGACTTTGATTGTATTCATGCAAACTCTTTTTAAATTTTATGAAATAAAAGTTGCATGATTATTCTTTTGTGATAACTTCCATTCCTTCTCTGGATATAAATTTGCTACCTGATCATAGTTCTGAAAGTTATCATCTTTTGTCCTCTTATTTTGAAGGAGGAAAATTTCACATTTAGGTCCACATGGGGATTATTGTGGTGTATGATGTAATATGCTATCATAAATTTATTTTTTATGAATCAGCTTTCTATATTTTTCCTGCAATTCTTTTTAAATAGAGTCTTTTCCCTAGTACTTTGTGTTCTTGGGTTTATTGAACATTAGACACTCGCATTCTTTTGCTCTGTACTTTTTTATTTTGGTCCCTGGATCCATCTTGAAAGTTCATTTGTGGGGCAGCTAAGTGGCACAGTGAATAGAGCACCGGCCCTAATCCAGCCTCAGACACTTAACACTTACTAGCTGTGTGACTTTGGGCAAGTCACTTAACCCCAACTGCCCTACCTTCCCCCCTCCAAAAAGCCAGGATAAAAAAGTTCATCCCAAATCATGCCTCCTTTAGGAAGCTTTTCCATATCTCTCCTATTAGTAGTAATCTTTCCACCCACCCACCCCACAAGTATTCACATGGCATTTTGTTTTTACCTTAATCATGAACTTCCATGTATTATTCGATATCTTTATTATATTATACAACAAATTCTCCTCCTAAATTGAAATTTCCACAAGAGATGGGATCATATCTTATTTGAAATGTTTGTCTCTCCCAATTCCTAGCACAGCTCCCTGAAAATAGTGTGTACTTAATAAATATCTGCTTAACAAATATATATGCCAATGAAGGAATCATGATCTCATACAAGGAGTACGATACCTTACTCTATCCCATGGCTGCAATAAAGTAGCTATAAATTAAAATTGAGAGGACAACAATTGTAGCTCCATGACCTTATTTTTTCTTTCTATATTCAAATTTCTCTACTTAGTGACACATTTTAAGGTGATGGTTAAGAACAAGAAGTAAATAGTCCTATCAGTCCATGATATTTTTTCTACTACTCTCTGCTAACCTTATAACAATAATTAACAAGAATATGGCCTCAAGACATGCAATATTTAGGACCAGTAGGTTTGGTGGTATAATTTCTGGTTCTCCTAGAATCCTGCCTTAGTTTGTCCTTACAGATAATCGTTATTATAATCTCACCACAAGGAAACTTTTTTTTTCAAAAACTGTATATGTGACTTGAATTTAAGTTAATAATCTATCACGAGAAAAAAAAGATTTTATTTGCTTTTGTTACAATTCACTAAATTCTGAGTGTCAAAAAGACTAAAGAGAATTTTGAAATTGGAACAGACTTAGGAGGTCATTTACTCTAACCTATTACCCTAGAAACCTTTTCTATTTTATCACAGATGGTTAGTTGCCTACCCTCAACTTGAACAGACCCACTATTCACAGAACAACCTAATCCATTTTCAGACAGATGTTATTGCTAAAAAAAAAAATCCAATTTTTATTGAACCATTGTCTCCCTCTCTACAATATCCATCCATTAGCTATTCACAGTAAGTTTAATTCTTCCAGGTCAGATAGGTAACAAATTATCAAATTCATTTGAAGCCTTAAAAAAAAATCTGGCTATAATACATTTAAGATACAGCAAAAAGAAAAGAGAATAGAAAGCATAATGTATCGAAACAAGCAACTGATTTGGACTCAGGGGACATAAGTTCAAATTCACCCTCTGACTCTTAACAGCTACACGAACCTGAGCAAATCACTTGATTTTCTAGTCTCTGTTTCTTTATCTGTAAAATGGTTCCTGTAATACTTGAAGCATCTACCTCATTATGTTGTAAGAAGAAAATTTGTTAACTTTATCAACTTTGTAGTGAGAAATGTTATGACATTATTAGTGGACAGAAAACCATGAAGGAGTTATATATGTTAGTAAGACATTATTAGTAAGTGGTATCAGATTGTTTCTGATTGTGGTCTCTCTGGATCGAGTGAAATATATTACTAAATCCCTTACCTAAATAAATCAGAAAGTTCAAGAGAAAGAAATTTTAAGCCCTTTATGGGCCCAAAGAACAATGACTAAAAATGATAGTTCATAAGATCATTGATTCGGAGCTAGAAAGGATTTCAGAGGTCATTTAGTCTGACCCCTTCATTTTAAATGAAAACACTGAGGCTGAGGGTAATTAACCAAATAGGAAACTCTTAGTGAGCCATAGATAGCTAGATATTTGAGATTCAGGGGAAATAAAAAGTAAAGGCATTATGCCATTGGCCTAGAAGGATTGTGGACTAGATAGAGAATAAGAAGAAATGGTTTAGTATTTCCTAGATTAAAATCCATGTTTGCTTATTATTGAAGCAATATTTTGAGGGATTGGTGAGGTGCAAGGAAAAGTATAAAGGAAGGACAGAGTGGAACCAGAAATGCATTCTCATCTTCCTTGAAGTAAGGAGGTGAGAGGTATATGGCTTTTTTTTTCCATCTTTAGATTCACATTAGAAGATTTGGGAGATCAGTGAGTGAACATTGGGGGTTTGTTAGTATTTGGTCTTCGGTCATGTTTGAGTCTTTGTGACCCCATGAACTATGTCCATTGGGTTTCCTTGGCAAAAATAGTGAAGTGGTTTGCCATTCTCTTCTCCAGTGTGTCCCCATTTTACAGATGAGGAAAGAAGGCAAATAGGGGTTAAGTGACTTGCCCAGGGTGACCAGATAGTAAGTATCTGAGATCAGGTTTGAATTTAGATATTCCTAATTCCAGGCCCAGTTCTCTAGCCACCACAATACCTAGCTGTCCCAAGAGATATGGAACCCAAATAAAAATTGATAGTTAATAAAAATATTCTAGGAGCACTGCTATATATTCCTAGAAAGGTGTGTTTATGTGGATGGGGTGGGGTGTAGATGATGGGAGCCTTTGAACACATTTAATTAAAAAGGAAGATGAACTTCCAAGAGCCATCTGATGAAAGGTTGTGTTTCTTGGATTTTCTCTCCCAATACTAGGTAATCTAAGGTGGGTAAGCAGATAAGGGAGGCTATAGCTCCTGGGATAGAATTCATTGGCCTTAGTTTCACTCTTTGTAGGTGATATGATGTTATACTTAGAAAATCCTAGAAAATCAACTATAAAATTATTAACAACTTTAGCAAAGTTGCAGAATACAAAATAAACCCACACAATCCATCAGCATTTCTACTTATTACCAACAAAGTACTGCAGCAAGAGATAGAAAGAGAAATTCCATTTAAAATAACTGTAGGCAATATAAAATACTTGGAAGTCTACCTGCCAAGACAAACCCAGGAACTATATGAATACAACTATAAAACACTTCTCACACAAATAAATTCAGTGGAATTTTTTCCACTAAACAAATGGAAAAATATTCACTCCTCATGGATAGACAGGAACAATATAATAAAAATGATAATTCTACTTAAATTAATTTATTCTGTGCCATACTAGCCAATCAAAATTATTTTATAGAGCTAGAAAAAATAATAACAAAATTCATCTAGAAAAACAAAAGCTCGAGGATATCAAGAGAATCATTTTTAAAAACGTGAAAGTAGTCTTGCCATACCAGTTCTCTAACTGTATTATAAAGTGCTAGTTATGAATACAATCTGGTCCTGGTTAAGAAATAGAGTAGTGGATCAGTGGAATAGGATTAGGTATAAATTACATCATAATCAATGACCATAGTAGTCTAGTATATGATAAACCCAAAGATCCAAGCTTTTGGAACCAAAACCTCATTATTTGACAAAAACTGCTGGGAAAACTAGAAAACAATATGGCAAAAACAAGGTATGTACCAACATCTCATACCCTATACCAAGATAAGATCAAAATGGGTGCATGATTTACACATAAAGGGTGATACCATAATCAAATTAAGAGAGCATGGAAAAGTTTATCTGTGAGATTTGTGGATCAGGGAAAAATTTAAGACCAAAGAAGATATAGAGCACACTACAAAATATAAAACAGATAATTTTGGTCATATAAAATTTAAAAGTTTTTACACAAACAAAACCAATGCAACCAAAATTATAAGGAAAGCATAAAATTAGTGGGGGGAAATTTTCAACAAGTATCTAATAAAGGTCTCATTTCTCAAATATAGAGAACTGGGTCAAACTTAAAAAAATACAAGTCATTCCCCGATTGGTAAATGGTCAAAGGACATGATCAGGCAATTTTCAGACAAAGAAATCAAAGCTAGTTAATCATATGAAGAAGTGCTCTAAATCACTATTGATCAGAGAAATGCAAATTAAAACAACTCTGAGGTACCACCTCACACCTATTAGAGTAGCTAACATGACAAAAGAGGAAAACGTTGAATGTTGGAGGGAATTTGGGAAAACTGGGACACTAATGCATTGTTGCTGGCATTGTAAAATGATCCAAGCATTCTGGAGAGCAATTTGAAACTATGCCCAAAGGGCTATAAAACTGTGCGTACCCTTTGATCCAACAACACTACTGCTAAGGTCTATATCCCAAAGACATCCAAAAAAATGGAAAGTGACATATTTGTACAAAAATATTTATAGCAGCTCTTTGTGGAGGCTAATAATTGGAAATCAAAGGGATGCCCATTAATTGGAGAATGGTTAAACAAGCTGTGGTATATGATTGTAATGGAATATTATTATGCTATAAGAAATGACAAGCAGAATGATTTCAGAAAAGCCTGGAAAGACTTACATGAACTGATGCAAAGAGAAATGAACAGAACCAGGAGAACATTGTACACAGTAATAGCAATATTGTTTGATGAAGAACTGTGAATGACTTAGCTATTCTCAGCAATACAATGATCTAAAACAATCTCAATGGATAGAGGATGAAGTATACTATCTGCCTCCAATGAAAGAACTGATATTGACTGAATACAGACTGAAGCATGCTATTTTCACTTTATTTCATTTTTCTTCCTTTTATTTGAGTCTTCTTGTACAAAATGAGTAATATGGAATTGTCTTACGTAATTGCATATGTATAACCTATGTCTGACTGCTTAACCAACTTGAAGGGGGGAGATGGAAGAAAGGATAGATTTTGAAACTCAAAATTTTGAATTAAAATATTAAAAAATTTTAAAGTGAGTATGCATCCCCAATATTTTTATATTTACTTACAAATTAAATATAATGCCAGTGTACTAACATCATATATTATAATATATTACTATAATATATATAAAATAGAAATTTTAAAGCATGAAACAAGCAATCTTTTAGAACTATGTTTATTAATGTTAGAAAACCTTTTTGCTCACTAAATATTATTATTAATAAAAATATTTTTGTAAGAATAATGTGGTTTTCTATTTCTTTAATTTTTAAAATCTTGGTTTAACACTTTATGATACATTGATGTAAGAGTTTGGCTAAAAGTTCTGTTTATTTCTATGCTTGACTTTAATGGCTATCACAGTTTTAAAAAAAATAGTGCACAAAGATTTGGAGATCCAAATGGAAAACATACATTGTTGGCTGTGCTTTTTAATCATGATACTGTTTTTTTCAACCCCATCCACCAATTATGGAAAGGTATTTTTTTGCTGCTGAACTACAGAGTTTTCAAGTGTGAATGGTAGTTCCTTGGTAGCACCACCCTCAGAGTTGTCTCTCCAGTAACTACACACCCGAGACTTCTACAAAAAGAAGTGGCAGTGCCAGGATGGCATCAGCCCAGTGGTAGGAGATTGATCAGGAAACTCCTCTATTAAGACACTGCCAAATGTCTCACACAATGAGACCATGACATACTGAATGATGTTCATAGGGCAATAACTTTGCAAATCTGAGCAGTGAGATCAAGTAGTTTATCATATCCTGGTGAAAATGTACAGTCCAATGTCTTGAATAGGCAATGTGTTCTCAATTTACAGCTTTTCAAATATGGTTCCCATCTACCCTCCCAATCATTTCATATTATTTCCCCTAATGTATTTTACATGCCAGCCAAACTAACCTGTTACTACTCTTTATATACACATTCCCTGTGTTCCTGCTTTTACACATGGTCCCCTATACCTGCAATGTTGTTCATCCTTACTTCCACCTTGGTTTTTTTTTTTCCCAGCCTCCTTCACACATAACTCAACTTCTATATTAGACCTTTCCTGATTCCCATTCACTTTCTCCAGTTGTTTGCATTCTCTCAGCTAGAAATCAACTATGTATTAATATGTTCTGAACTCACTCTCCCAGAATCTGGGTAGACTATATCTCCCCTCAGAGATACTCCTGAAGAACTAGAGTGTGTCTTACCTCATGCTATTGGCTTATGTCCCTTCATGTATTACCCTAAACCAGTGATTCTCAACCTGTGGGTTGTGACCTCTTTGGGGGTCAAATGACCCTTTCGCAGGGGTCACAAGGGTCACCTAAGACCATCAGAAAACACATATTTCCGATGGTCTTAGGAACCAAGACACTGTTCCTCTATCCATCTCCAGGCGGGTCTGCCCACATGCAGATATGCCCACATATGAGTATTAAAGGGTCACAACATTGGTTGAGAACCACTGCCCCAAACTGTTAAGAGCCTGTGTGTAGCAATCCATTTCCATTTAGCCACTTAATATTGATTATCTGTTACAAAAGGACATTTATATCACAGATGGAGTAAGAATTAAAGTACAAACATTTCTTTCTAGTACCTCAGAGGCACCATCTCCCCTATCCTATCTTGGCCTGTAGGGAGAATTGATTCAAACTTAACTCAATTCCTACATAGCATTGATCCCAACAAGTACAAGTCCATATGTGGCCTCATGACTGGATGAGTTCTTGTCTTAGGTACTACTTAGCTGACTCTCAAAGGTTACTCCAGAATATCCCTTATGGAAGTCACTCCTCAACACACTGATGCTCATTTGGCTACAAAATCTGGCATGGACTCAGACTCCTAGAATCCAAGATTCTTACTCTCATGTATTTTGAATCTCACAAGGTTGGAACCTCCAAATTGGTTTCCTTCACCTAAAATAGGAAGAAAAAAAGGCCAAGACAGGCAAAGAATCAAGGCTCACTTTCAAGGGCTCTCATGGAGGAAGGCCATAGTGACTGTTTTCTGTGCCTGGAATGCTCTCTCTCATCTCTACCTATTCACTTTCCTGATTTCCTTAAGTCTCAGCTAAAATCCTATCCTCTAAAAGAAGCCTTTCCCAATCTTTCTTAATTCTACTGCTTTCCCTCTCTTAATTATTTCCTAATCCTATATATAGCATTCCTGAACATTTTTCTTTGCCTTTTGTCAGTCCCATTAGAGTATAAACTCCTTGAGGGCAGGAACCTTCCGGGTTTTTTTTGTATTCTCAATACTTAGCACAGTGCCTGGCACATAGTTGGCATTTAATAATTGTTTACTAGTCAGTAAACACATTAGCATCCATAGGTTCAAGATCATCTGTGTGCTGAAGAATCCCTGAGCTATATATCCTATCTTAGCCTATTTCCTCATTTCCAGTCATACTCACTAATTTCCTATAGTACCTTTTAAATTGGCTGCCCCATAAGTATCTCAAACTCAACACATCCACAGAACTTTCACTGAAAAATCCATCCCACTTCCTAACTTTTCTATTATGGTCAAGGTTAGTACCATTGTCATAGTTACCCAATCTGACACCTCTGGGGCCATTCTTATTAAACTTCAGATATCCAAACATGAATACCAAATATTGTCATTTCTATCTCTACATCTTTTACATATATCTACTTCTCTCTACTGACATAGCCATTACCCTGATTACAACCCTTATTTGTTAGAATGTAAATTCCTTGAGGTCAGGGACAATTTCACATTTGTACTAGTACCTCAGTACTTAGCATAGTATCTTACACGTAGTAGGTGTTTAATATGTTTCTTGATTAACATGGTCACAGTAACTCTCAGTGACTACCTCCCGGAAAAGCCCACTTTCTCTCTGAATCAGCTATATTTCACTGAGGTCTCATCACATGATCTTGTCATAATGGAGTCAACCTTCTACACAGACAGGTATGCTTAGATATTGTATATATTGGTTTATTATTTTTTGACAGAATAAATAAATAAAATAGAAACCACTTGACAGCTACTATAGATCAGCATGGCCACAATTCCTAGACCCAGGATACCCCAAAAGAGTATGTCAGCATGCTCTTAACCCAGAAATTACAGCAGTAATGGACTGTGGAAATGCATTTCCTAAATGGTTTGAATCACAACATCTAATCACTTAGATAAGAGTTATACATCTGAATCTAACTCTTGGTTCCTTCTTGTAATATTTGGCATGGGGTTGGGTGCAGAAAGAAGGTCTAGCAGCTGGTATTTTCCAGTTTGGTTTCTGGCAGGGACATGAAATTCCTCCTTGCCATTGGTGGCTCAGAGCTTGGGAAGAATAGAAACAGATTCAGTGGCAGGCAAAGAAAGCTTGCCATCTCACTTCTGCACTCTGCCTTCTAACCTTAAGACTTCTAGTTCCTTTTCTCAGTGGACCCCGAAGTATGTCATGTCACACACTCTACTCCTTCAGTTCTGTTTGACGTTTTAGTTTTATAGATGGGACTGACCCAAGGCCTAGAAGTGTGGTTGTTAAATAGGATGTAGATACTTAAAACTCAGTTCCACAGACATCTGATACCATGAGCTTTATTTCTATCTCATTTCATGAGCTTTATCTCCTGTTAATCACAGGATATAGCTTCTCCTATCATTCCTCCTACATTGTAACTACTATACCCTACATTAATATCTAAATGAGTGGATATATGTTGGCAGTTTTCTCTTCCCACCTCCTATTTTAGCCTAAGCCCTTTTGATTAAGCATACAGGGGTTAAATATCTCTAGCCCATCTAATGACTACAGGTCTGTGCCTTGGGTCAACCTGACTCGTAAAGCCACAAAACCACAGAACGTCCGAAGGATGAGGACAGGTCTGACATGCTATTTTTGCCTACTGCAAAACTGAACTGAAGATCTCAAGGTCAGAATGATGAGAAAGAAGAATGGTAGTATTAGCCTCCCCTTGTCAGGAGGTTTCTTTATTTTATTTCTCATGCTAAGCAAGCAGTGATCTAGCTGCCGCAAGAAACAGTGAAACGTCCCAGTTGGGGATGGCACCTTGAACAGAACAACCCCAAGCACAAGAGTTTCTGTCTCTAGGATGGGTTATAGCATCCCAGCTGAATCTTGGAACCAGAACACTTTAGGTCGGAACTGGGCCAATTTCCAATGTGCTTTGCTTGCTCACAGGAGAAGCAGTCATGGAATCAGGGAGGTATTAAACCATTAAATCACTGTGTCACTCCAAGAATTACTTGTTTCGAGGTACTTTATATACTGTTAGGGGCTTGCTTCTAGAAGAAGCAAAGGGTCTATAGCTAAGTGGTAGATGCTTAATCAATTTTATGCAAAAAAGCAAAACACTGTGTATAGTACCCAAGCATGCCTATCTGCTCACATGGGGAAGTGACTACTATTACAAGGTCATGTTCCTAGGGCTTCCTGGAATAAACATAGCATGATCAGGGATGAGTTAGAGCTTCTAGTAGGAGAGATTTCCAAGGGAATTATGACTGGGAAAATTGACACAAATCATGCTTCTTTGACTAATAAAATGACAAATTCACTGAGCAACAAAGAAAGAGAGCTACAGAGAGACAGAGCTGGGGAATAAAAGGTTGCCCACTCTCTGAGAACGATAATTCAGTACTTCCCCAGCACTGCTCCTCAGAAGGAGAGCAAACAACCACCAGGGTGACTTTAGACTTCTTAGAATCAGGACCTTTTTGGTAAATAGGATCAGATTAGAAGCTGGCAATGCCATATGACAGTTAAACTTGGATTTGCAAGACTCTAGATAATTATTTTTTTTAACCAACATTCATTAGATTTACTTCATCCCTGGCCAAGAGTTCATTATTCCTGTATTTTTAACTCATGGCCCAGAAATCCATATCTTGTTGTTATTCACCATCATCTCATTCAGTTGTTCACTCCCCTATCTACTGTCTTCTGCTGAAGTCTCTTGTCTCCAAATGATAGCACTCATTAAACTACCATCCATTCTTCTATGATCATGAGTTTCTTTTCCAATCCTTAATAGTGCTTTTTAGGTTCTTTCTGGCATTATCATTTATCCCAACATAATTTGCCACAAGTGAATTGTGATCATTTGGCTTGACAAGGCTTTGAGTCTCTCCATCACTTCCCAAGCCTGGAAATGACTGGACATCACTTTATTTTTAATGTCAAGTGAAAACATTTTGTTTCCTTGATACCTCTTAATAAGACATTACCAATCAGCTCCACTATTCTCTCCCTCCTCTGAAACTTCCTGAATGATCTCTTTCTTGATATAATCTGGGAATCTACACATATTTTTTCCCTAGAACTAAAAATCACTATTAGAGAAACTGACAACTGAACAACAATACCCTTAATATCACAACATCTCCCCATAAGGATAGATAGTCCCCAAATCCATTATACATACCAAAAACTAAGGCATACTCTGCCTTTGGCTAACAATCTAGGCACATTAAATTATCTTCCTCACAAAAATGTCTTTCCCAATACTGTCCATCATCCTGAAATCACCTAGACTCAGAAAGGCACAGGCAGAGAAAATTAGAAGCCTACAGCTATTCTTCCCAAAAGGATTCAGTTCTACTCTCTATAGGAAGAGTTTCAAACCTTTTGACTTAGCTCCAAGTGTTGAGTGATTCTTCTCTTCTTCCTCCATGTCACATCCTTCTACATTTCAACTCCTGACATAGGTTGGTATTTCCTTCTACTTCTTGAGATCATTCTGTTCTTTATTTTGGCATTGAAGTCCTTCAATTCTAATAAAGAAATCTTCATTCTCTACAGTAAAATTCAGAGTAAAGTAACAGCCTCCTCAACCTTTTTATTTTCTATTCTAGGAAGGACCCCAACACACATTTTTAATGTAAATAATAGTTAGTTGATAGTGACAGAAAGACAAAACTTTTGAAGATATTGGTGCTGTGACTAGTTGACTGATTGGGTGGACGTTCTAGACTATAAATAACTGGCTTTAATTTACATAGACAATGGTGGAATTGCAAGTTTTTCCATTATAATTTTCTTTGTCAATTCCCTTCTGGGTCTGGATCACAGAAAGGTGATGGACAGTCAGGAAAAGTTCTATCTTTGTCTAATAAAAATGCAATATACTAGATCATAAGTCAAAGACAGGTTATACATTATGTTTGGGTGTGTATCCTGGGTTTGGGGAACATTGTCCTTTACTGGGAGATGCTATGATATAAAGGAAATTGATGGTGTACTATAAACTATCATAATGATAATTTTAGTTCTAGCCCTTTTGTGATTTTACATGATTCTATTAAGAAAATTGATGTTGGATTGTAAATCGCTATAGTGATCATTTTAGCTCTAAGAATAACATGTGCTACCTTTTGGAATTAATTGGTTTTTATGTTGGTTTTTGAGCTGTGGTATTCTCATAAGTTCCCTTTGAACAGTGAGGAAATAGGACATATGAGAAATGAGGAATAAATATTTTCCCCCATATTTAATTTGGAAACCTGGAAGCCCAATTATGGAAATGACACACTGTGTAGTACAGTATGGTCAATGACTCCCTGGGGAAGTGGAGATCACCCAGGATGACTTACAACACATACTGTCAATAATCACAGTGGCACACAAATAGGGTCATGTTACCACTGCAACCTTGGGTAGCCCTTGAGCATAGAGTCTGATTATTCTGCTATAACTTCTGTCCTAAACATTTGCAGAAATAGAAATTACAATATTCCAATTACCAGTTACTTAGGTGGACAGGCTAAGATTATCTTCCTTAAAACTTATCTACCTCATTCCTTTGGGCTTACCTCAGCCCCAAATTCCAACCTCCAAATCTTCACCCACTGCTAATAACTGTACCTAGGCAAGAAGAATAAAGTATAAAGTCTATCATCTATTGATGGAGTCTACAGGGTCATCTCTAATATCCAATAGATTTGCAGAGACATAAGTCTAAGGAAAAAATATACAAGCCACCACAAGATATACACAGCCTTGAATTGGTAGAAGTCTTCCATCACTGAACTCCCACAGAGCAATCGGATCAAAGTTCATTAAGTGTTACTTAGGGGAGGGAGGGTGTACAGCTCATGACCTGATGGGAGCAGTAGAGTCTGCTTGGAAGACCCATCTACATGACCTTGCTAACATATGTTGCATTATGGTGGAGACTAAAAGCAATTATTGTAAGAAATTTAATACTTTGGGGAATGAGATAGAGTCAGACAATGGATGATTCTCTGGCACTCTCTGCATTTTGGCTTTCTAATTTAATATGTATTCTCAGTCAGTCAGCAATAAGCATTTAGTAACTACCTACTATGTACCAGGACCTATGTTAAGCTCAGTCAACAAAAAAAAAAGGAACTAATAGTCTAATGGGAAAATAAAATGCAATTAACTATATACAAATAAGATTACTGCTCTGGTGACCAGTTTCTAAATCTTCTCAGACCATTGGATGGAGATTCTTCCCAGACAACTTATTCTGACTTATTTTACTGTCTTCCCAATCGTACCATGTCTGCTCTAGGTGGAGATTCTTATCATCTGTATTCCCAGGTCTACCTAATCAGTTGGCATGTGCTCATCTTGCCTCAGGCTGGACATATTATGCAGAATAGGGTTGTTGTTCTGGGTGGAGTTCAAATGGACCTGGAACCACTGAACTCTCAGTAGTATTCATAACAGCAGTATCACACCACTTTTAAATTACCTATCCCCATCAGTGTGGAAGTTTGGAAAGAGGGACAGGTTGTGTGGGGTGGAGATAGTGAGTTCATCTTTGGGCATATTGAGTTTCAGAGGTCTATAGGACATCCAGGAGGAGTTGTCCAGTAGGTAATTGATGATAATGAATGTTGAAAGACCCTAACACTCAGAAGTAAAACAGGATGCCAGAGGTCATTGGGGCTATTTGCTTCCTGTTGTTAAAACGTGACATTAAGTTCGGAAGGTTGGACGGTGAGAAAAATCAGGCCATAGTGCCATTTCATCAAAGGTCTCAGATGAAATTCTTTCTTTTAAAAATTTCTGACCTACACAGCCTCTTCTCAGTAGCCCATTTTTTATTGTTTTATGGCCCTTACTGTCCGAAAGTCTTTCTTATAGCTAACTTATATCACTCACGTTTCAGTCAGGCAACAAGAGAAAAGGGGGATTTATTTAGTGGAGTACAAATGGCTTAACAGTAGTAATGTGATAAAGTAAAGGAAGCCAATTTATGTTGAATAAAAATAGATTTTGATGGGTTTCTTTACAAGGTGAAATGATCTTTCAAGGAAGTTTATATAATCCTTTTTATTAAAGCTAGATTGGCTGAAGAACTATAAAGGGAAAGATGAATGAGGCTTCAGAAAGACAGGTCGATTAGTAGAGAAGTCTCTGTGACCATGGCCAAAAAGAAATGATTTTGTTCTGCAGATAAGATTTTTTTTCTTTACTTTGCTATTTAGAAGAAAAAAGCTTTTTTATGGGCTAATGAGTTAAAATAGTTCATCTAAAAGATCATATAATTGAGATTTCATTCATTCACATATTCATTTATTCAATACATATTTGAGTTTCTATGATTTGCACAACACTGTTATTGAGTTAAATTCGATTTTTCAAAATTCAATGTCAGTCAGTCATCAAAGATTTATTAAGAGCTCGCTATCTGCTAGGCACTTAGGGGTACAAGGCAAAAAGGCAAAAGCAATGCCCCTGAGCTCAAGGAGTTCACAATCTAAACAGAAAGACAACTTGCAAATACTTATGAACATATATGATACACACAAAATAAAGGGAAGGTAATCTCTGAGGGAACACACTAGTGGGTGAGAGGGAAATTAGAAGGGTTTCTTGCAAAAAAGTAATATTTTATCTGAGTTTTGCAGTAGGCCAGGAGAGTCAGTATGTGGAAGTGAGGAAGAAGAGCATTCCAGGCATAGTGGACAACCAGAGGAAATATACAGCATTAGATGAAAGAGTGTAGTGTGTAAGGAACAGCAACTAGGCTGGTATGGAGAGAATGTAGAGGGGAAAAGAGCGTAAAAGACCTGGAAATGTACGAAAGGGCCAATTAGTGAAGGTTTTGTTTTTTTTTTAAGTAAAACATGGGAATTTACAATTGACCTTAGAGATAATAGGGAATCATTTTAGTTTGAGTAGAAAGATAAAATTAACTTCAGGAAAAATCATTTTGGCAACTTTTGGAGTGGGGGAGAATCTTCAGGCAAGGAGACCAAGTTGAAGGTTTTTGTAACAGTACAGACAAGAAGTGATGAGGGCCTGGGGTAGTGGCTATGAGAGGAAGAGAAGGGAAGGTATTTGAGAGATTCTAAGAAGGTAGAAACACAATTCAAAATGACATCAAATAAGAAGATGAAGAAGACATAGAATTTTCCCTTTGTTATTTTTCTTCCCTGCATCCAAAATGAAATTATATGGAATCAAGTCACCATTAAACGAATAAAGACGAATGAAAAATCTCCTAAAAATTATGTGGTCCAGATGATGTCACTAATTAACCATCAGGAAGTAGGACATGAGGATGTGTGTAAGTATGTAAGTTTGCAGTGATCCCTCTAAACTGAACACTCCCACCCCTAGTCATTCTCTTATCTGTTTATGACGATGAAGCATATTCCAGTATTCTTTGGGGAAATTGAAATTTCTGAACATTTGTTTAAAAAAAAAGATGTATGATCTCTAGGTGATAAGTTATGAGTTGGGTAGATGGCAGGTGGCCACTGAGGCAACTTTCAGAGCATCAGAAAGTTCCCTTTCAAAGTCAGGTCAGGACTATTAGAAGCCCTAGGTGATGCACGACTACTCGTCCTTGACTCTTCCTAAGTCCCATACCTACTGATGTTGAATAACATGAAACACTTGAATATAGTCCCTGCAAACAATGGGACAATGAGTTTGAGTCTGATTCCTGGGAAAATTCTAGAGAATTCAAGAGATCATTTATAAAACTTCTTGATAAAGAAGTATTGATTAGAAAGAGTTAACATGGTTTCATCAAAAAAAGGTCATACCAATTCAACTTTATTTCCCCTTTTCACAGCAATAATAAACTTGAATATGGAAAATGCTATTGATATAGATTACCTAGATTTTAGCAAAGCATTAGAAAAATTACCATATACATTCTTGTGGACAATGTGGAAATACAGACTAGATCAGCGGGTTTTCAACCTGTGGGTCACAACCCCTTTGGGGGTCAAATGACCCTTTCACAAGGGTCACAGGGATTGCCTAAGACCATCAGAAAACACATATTTCTCATAGTCTTAAGAATCAAGACACCACTCCTCCATCCTTGTCCAGGCAGGTCCGCCCACATGCAGATATGCCCACATATGAGTATTAAAGGGTCGCGGCATTAGGAATGGACTAGATGATGGACAAATCAGGTGGATTTGGAAATGTTTAAATAGCTGAACTCAAAGAAGAGACTTTCGTGGTTCAATAGCAATTTGTCGAGAGCTGTTCATTGGAGTAAGCCAGAGATTTATGCCTGGCCTTGGTTTGTTTGATAGCTTTATCAATGACTTATAAGGACATATATGGACAGTATGAGTATCAAACCTGCAGATGACATAAAGCTGGAAGATACAGCTAATACACTGGATGATAGACTCTAAAAAGAGCATGACAGGCTAGGATATTGGCCAAATTTAATAAGAAAATCAAAAGGGACCAATGTAAAGTTTTGTATTTAAAATAAAAAAAAAATACTTCACAAGTTCAAGAGGGAAAAGGCAAGGTCAGAGAGCAGTTTGTTTGAAAAAAAATCTGAGGATGCCAGTGGTCTATAAGCTCAATATGAGGCAGAAATGTGATGTAGCTTCTGAAAAACTTAATTCAAACTTGGGTGGTATTACAAGAGGCACAGCTTCCAACACTGGGGAGGTATTAGCCATTCTACACCAACTCTGATCTCTACAAACCATATCTAGAGTATTGCATTTAATTCTGGGCACAATTTTGGTAAGGACATTGATAACATGGAGAAGGTGCAGAGGAGAGCCACCAGGATGCGGAAAGGGGCTTGAATGCAGGTCCTATGAAGGCTGGTGCAGAAAAAGAAGGCTCAGCTTTCTCATTCTCACTTGACTGTACAACTTTAGAATTTGACTTTTCCACTCTGCCCCAGGAAACTCATTACTGGGAAAATCTCATCATCATCCTGAAAGATCCTATCAGCCTTGGGACTCCACCTCATTGCCACCTTCTGTCCCTCTGATTAGCAAGTAGAGCTATGAACTCCAAGACCTTTATTTGATGGGGGAGTTCATTTCAGAACATCTCATTTCTCACCTGGCTGAACTATTTTGGGATTTCACCAACTTTTCTATCTTGCCCCCTTTGTCAGGTAAGCATTCATCAGGTTCCCCCACCCCCAACACAACACACACACACACACACACACACACACACACACACACACACACACACACACACACACACACTTTTCAGCTTCTTTTTGTGTGCTGTCTTCCCTGATTAGATTGCAAACTCCTTTGGGGCAGGGATTGCCTTTCTTTTTCATCTGTATCCCTACAACTTAGCATAGGGACTGGCACATATTAGGGACTTAAGAAATGCTCACCGATCCACCGACCGACTAAGGGGAGGAAATAGTTGTTTCCAACTGTCTGAGGGTCTATGTGGAAAAGAGATTAGATTTATTGTTGTTGTTGTTGTTTGGACCCAGAAGGCAGAACCAGGACATATGAATGGAAGTTGCAAAGAGGCAAATTTAGGCTTGATTGAAGAAAAAATTTCTAACAATTAGAACTATCCACCAATTGGAATAATTTAACTTAAGAGTTAGTGGGTTCTCTCTTATTGGGTATCACTGGAAGAGATAATAACTCTTGGGGTATACTAAAGTGGGAATATATTTTATTTTTTAACAGGACTATACTAGAAGACTGAAGAGGTCCCTTCCAGTTCCAAAATGTTGCAACTTTCCTATTATGTGGAACCTCAGACAATGAACAGTATCAGGTAGCTTTATTTTTCCCCTAGGCCTATAGGCCAGCGGGAGCTCAACCCCATGGATAAACAGGGGGGACACACTCTTTTGCATCCCATTTGCCTTGGACTGGCCTGTGTTTTGGAATGTGGGAACTCATGAAAATTCTAGGATGTTCCAGAATGTTCTTCAGCTCAGTAATCATACCTTCTGTATCTGCTATCCACTAGAA
This sequence comes from Pseudochirops cupreus, assembly GCA_028627135.1. Taxonomy (NCBI): domain Eukaryota; kingdom Metazoa; phylum Chordata; class Mammalia; order Diprotodontia; family Pseudocheiridae; genus Pseudochirops; species Pseudochirops cupreus. The sequence goes on from CM053582.1 coordinate 473,539,564, forward strand.
AGGATTTAGGTGATTCAGGAAATTGGTGAGAGGTGTTGTCAAGTCAGAGAACTGAGGGCTGAAGTTGTAGAATCACCCCTGAAGCCAAGAAGCTGATAAACCATTGTTTACTGATATAAACCATTACTTCTTATTCCAATATGCACCAATCATGAACTTCTAAAAAGTGTGAGGGTGCCTTACAACCCAAGTTATATAAGCCAGCACTCATGTAAGAGTCTAAACAACCATCTTCAATTTTTACTCTAACACTCTACTTCCAGGCCAGATTATGTGGCCTCTCATAATCATATTGATCACACAATCAAATGGTCTGTATGAAGTCCATTCTCTGCCTCATTCATCCTAAACAGATTCAATTGTTTGCCAAGACTGAACAGGATTTAAAGGGATACTCATTCTCTCTGTTCTAGAACTTGGTTCATAAGAAACTCTCAAGTCCCCTGTAGATAGGATCCACAGTACACAACAGCCAGGTAATTCGAACTTGAAAGTCATAAAAAGGAAAAAAAAGTCATAAAAAGGTGGATTGTAGAGAAGCAGATGAAAAGTGGTCAGTACAGAAAGGAAGAAAAAGATCTTCTGTTGAACTCAACAACCCGGGTTGTTGAGTTGTTTTACTCATGTCCAACTCTTTGTGATCCAATTTGAGGTTTTCTTGGCAAAGATACTGGACTGGTTTGCTACTTCCTTCTCAAGGTCATTTAACAGATGAGGAAAGTGAGGCAAATGACTTGCCCAGGGTCACACAGCTAATAAGTGTGTGAGGTCACATTTGAACTCTGGTCTTTCTAATTCCCAGCCTCGAGCTCTATCTACTGCACCACTCACCTGTCCCAAAACTGAGTTTCAAAGAAATTAAATAATTTACCTCTAGTTTCAGGGATAAGAACCGAACCCAGATCTTTTTGATTCCAAGTTCAACATTCTATTCACTAGACCAAGGTAGAGGTTTTTATCCAAAAGCTGCAGGCCAATCTGTCTTGACGCTTATCATAGCCTGGTTATAATTCTGCATCTGTGCATGTCTAGGATTAGCATTACATGGTATTCTCTGATCTGCCTTGGTTTTTCCATCTCATACAGCTGGCTCCAAGCACCTAAATGCTGGAGGTTTCACCATAATATAACCCTTATGTAAGGGCTATCACATGAAATAAAGAGCCAGGGCTTACTTACTTTTTTTTCCTCCTTAGTTTTACTTAAAGGACCACATATTCCTCCCTGGCTAACTGTATTGGCTCCTGTCTCTGAAATTCTTCTTAGTCTTCTCGTGATAGCCCGAGGTATTGGGCCAAGCATAGGAAACCAATATAATGCTGGGTGGTCTCCCATGTTTATAGGAAGTAGGGTGACAGATGGAGAAAGCCAGTCCCAATCACCCTATTCCAATGCAACTTTCTCATTAAGAAAATGTGCTCATAACTCAAAGCAGGTCTCAATGTGCACTCATTGCTAGATAAGTAAAGGCAGGGCTTTTGCAATGTTCACCTGAGTCAAATTCATTCCAGATGGGTACGACCAAGCCAGAACCATAAGTATAAGGTTTTGCTTATGGGGCAAGCACCAGGAATTCAAATTCAAGTTATTAAATGCCTACTATGCACAAGGCACTGGTTTAGACTCTGGGAACAAAGAGACAACAGACAAAAATGAAAGTCTCCGCTTTCAAGGACCTTACGTTCTACTTGGGGGGATCAAATGGGTAAACAAATACCCAGTGAGCCCAGGAAAAGCAGTATGCAGCATGCTCTCAGTAGGGGGTAGAATGAAGGTGAGGAAGGGGAGTTCACCCTAGCCTATCATCTGGTAGCTTCCTATTTTAAATAGTTGCTCTTACTAACTAGGCTCTAAGCTCTGTCATTTCAATGCTATTGAAGGATTCCAAGTGCTATGTTGCTGTTGTTGTTCTGTTGTTTCAGGTCTGTCTGTGGCCCCATTTGGTGGTGCTTGTCTGTTTTTTTTCTTTTGCAAAGGTACTGGAGTGGTTGGCTATTTCCTTCTTCAGTTCATTTTACAAATGAGGAAACTGAATCAAAGAGGATTTAACCAGTGTCATGCAGCCAGTAAGTATCTGAGACTAGATATGAACTCAGGTCTTCCTGGCTGCAGGACTAGAGCTCTATCTAGTGTGCCACTTAGCTGCTCTGGTCATCTTCATGAGTTTAAACTATAAACAACATGTACTAATCCAAGAACTATGGAATGTCTTTCCAATGAACTTTTTGGTTTAACCTGATTTTCCAAAGCTTTGCTTTTTATTGTCGCTGGTGAGGGCAGATGGAGGACACAAAATAACTATAACAAAAATATGAAAAATAATTTCTAAAAATTGATAATATTTGTAACCCTAAAGATATTATGGGCAGCTAGTATGTGTAATGGATAGAGCTCCTGACCTGGCATCAAGAAGACCTGATTTCAAATCAGATGCTTAGTAGCTATGTGACCCTGAACAAGTCACTTAATCCTGTTTGCCTCAGTTACCTCATCTGTAAAATGAGTTGGAGAAAGAAATGCCAGACCACTCTAGTGTCCTTGCCAAGAAACCCCCAAATAAGGTCATGAAGAGTCAGAGGTGACTGAAACAACTGAACAATAAGAAAGATACTAACATACCTTCATTCACACAGCAAAGGATTACCATCTGTCCTTCCACTGCATCTGAATGTTGGTATATTTATCATCTGCTTTACATCTACTCCTTCCAGACCAAAAGGCACTGTCAACTGGCTGGCTGAGGAGCCCTAAGAATCCCTGGGGCTTTGATATTTCCCCTATCACTGTACCCTTAGAACTTCTGAACTTTTCCATATGTTCTGCAACTGAATTCTTTTTTTATGTGTTTTCTCTACCAGTTAGAGAATGTGCTCCTTAAGAGTAAGGATTAGTTTGATTTTTCTATTTGCATCTTCTATACTTAGAACAGTGTCACACAGTAGGTGATTAATGAGTCCTACCTGCCTCCTTTCCCATCCTTCTCCCCTCCTTCCTTCCTTCCTTCTTTCCTTCCTTCTTTCCTTCCTTCTTTCCTTCCTTCCTTCCTTCCTTCCTTCCTTTCTTTCTTCCTTCCTTCTCTCCCTCAAAGGTCAAAGACAGAAAGATCTATCTATCTATCTATCTACCTATCTATCTATCTATATATATATATATGAATGTTTATAGCAGCACTGGAAATGATTGTTACCTATCAAACGGAAAATGGTTAAACAAATTATGGCACATAATTATCATGTAATGGCATTACTGAATATGAGAATTTCAAAAAATACAGGAAGACTGTAATGGTAATGGGAATTTGAAGATCTTCCCTGCCCCTTAATAGGCCAAATGTAATCACATGGAGCCCATGGGGGGAGGAGCTTGCTGAAAGGATGGAACAGAAAGGGTGGAACAGGAAGAAGCAGAAGAGAGAGCAAAATATAACCAGGAGCAAGCATGGAGGCAGAGCAGCTAGCATTAGTGGGAGAGGGGCATTTTGCTTAAGGGAGCCTGTTTTGTTTTGAAGGCCTGACAGAGGGAAGGCTTGGGAATGTTGGTGCTCACTGTATTGGTTATGTGTACCAACTTCTTGGTTGCTATGATGGATTTGGCTTTCCGGTGTTGAGATTCAGCTCTCTGGGATTTGAATAAATGTTTTGGTTCTGTCTTCCATGTGGAAAGTCTGTTACATTTTGTGATTCACAACTACACCACATATTCATAGCTGCTGTGGGCACCATGAATATCACACACACACACACACACACACACCCATATCACATGAATATCACATATATATAGACATATATGATTGATGGAGTGAAGTACAAAAGTGGTAAAACAATGCACACAATGAATGTAATAATAAAAATAGAAAGAACCCTAAAGTAACACTGAATATTAAGTAATTATAAGAACTGGTCTGGGACCCTGATGAAGAAAAGTTGAAATGCCCTATCCTCTTTCCTATGGAATTATGGGTGTGTATTGTTTCATATGCTACCAGACATGCGGAATAGGTTGACTTGTTTTGCTTAACTTTATTTTTTTCTTTGATGTAAGGAAAGACTCACCGGGGTCACTGAAAGGCAAAGGTAGAGGGAATACACATAGAAATGTTTGTAACATAAAAATAAAAGATATCAACACACTTCAAAATTCAAATAATGTATGTGCTGTCTTAAGTAGAGCCAGTTAGGTATTGCAGCAGATAAAACACTGCACTTGAAGTCAAAAAGACCTGAGTTCTAATCCTGATTCAGTCACTTACTAGATGTATAATCCTGGGCAAATAACAAGTCCACCCAGCCTCAGTTTCCTTATCTATAAAATAGGAATAATGGTACCACTTATTTCCCAGAGTTGTGAGGATCCAAAGAGAAAATAGACGTGAGGTACTTTACAAACATAAAAATTATATATACATGCCAACTATTGCTATTGTTAAGTAAATCATCTATTATTATTGTTAAGTAAATCTCTAAATCACAGGATACTATAAATATGAACTGTTCCTAAAAATACATGGCAGTGATGATCAAGATGATCACATGTGAGTGAAAAATCCTGTAGAAGATAGTAGGGGGTTCTCCTTTCTCAGTGGAGGTTGTTGTCAATAGGTCAACAGTTGAAGCAAACCTTTGGAGAACCATTCAGTTGCGGGACTATGAGATAAAGCAGTTACTACAATATGCTGAGGATGATTCCAACTCAGTCCCTTCTGCTCAGAATCACTGAAACATAGATTTTTCAAAGTAAGAAACAAAAAGAGAGCTCAGGGAACCCACCCTCATTTTACTGACTTGGAAAGTTGTGCTCAGAAAAGTTAAGTGATTTGTCCAAGGTTACATGACCATGTAGTGGCAGACATGGGGCTAGAACCCTCTCACTTGTACCTTGCAAGCTCTCTAATGTCCCAAGGCAGCCTGGGCCTGGAGTCAGGAAGATTCTTCCTCAGATGTTTACTAGCTGCATGACCTTGGGAAGGTCACTTAATCTTCATCCACCTCAGTTAAACTGTAAAATGAGGTTAATCACAGCATCCACCTCACGGGGTTGCTGTAAGGATCAAATGAGAGAATATTTGGAAAGGGCTTAGTGCAATGTACAGCACATAGTAGGTACTTAATAAAAGCTTATCCCATTCCTCTCCCCACAAGTCACGAATCCTCTTCCATTTAGTGCATTCCAGGTACTTATTGCCACTGCTGCATCACATGTGTCCTAAGAAGAAGGGGAAAGAGTTCCTAACTTACATGTTATTATTATCATCATTCAAACAACTGTCATTTTGCCTCAGTTTCCCCATCTATAAAATTAGGCACCTTCATCCCAGAGTTGTTGTGAGGATCAAATGAGATCATAATTATAGAGTGCTCGGCACAGTGCCTGGCACATAGAAGGTATTGTATAGTATTAGCTTTTATTTGCTATTGAGATGACGCATTCTGATTCAAAAAGGCATCATTATTATTATCTCCACTTTACAGATGAACAAGTTGAGGTCAAGAGAGGTTCAGTCACTTGCCCATAGTCACACAGCTAAGAAAGCAGAATTCAAACCCAGGTCTTGCTGGCTCCAAGGACCTATGGTGTTCTTAGAAGAGTCATAGGATCAGAGTGCCTATCTGGACTGGTCTGAACATCTAACAGTCATGTGAACTTGTCTTAAAACCATTTTTCTTAATCACATGCCTGGGCTGGACAAACAATTATGGCTGCTAATTTGTTTTACAGATAAGAGGTAAAGGAAGGACACACAGGCAAGCATCTTAAGACATTTTAGAAGCTGTGCCCCTAGATCTCTGAACTCTTTGCTGGTTCTCAAACAGAACACTGCTGCCCTGAACACAGCTTACACATTCATTTTTATGATCTATTTTTTTCTCTTTACTTTTTAAGTTACCTGAACTGCAATAGCATTTTGAAGTTCCTTTCCCACACAAGGCTCCTATAATGTGCCATGTGCTCCAGGTTTGGAGCTGCTACTATAGATTTCTGCCATCAAGGGCCCTGAAGCTCTCCTCATTATTGCTTCAGGCTTTTCTAACACCTTCAGGTGGCCTTTTTGATTTAATGACTGATTTCCCTGGAAAAGGGGTACCACATGCACATTCTGGTTTGCTCCCAGCTCCCATTACTGGACTTGGTGTGTTATTCACATAATCCATATTTCTCCTTACCACAGAAATGGGTTAAGCTCTTCTCTCTATAAATTTATTTATACACAGATATGAATATGCTGTATGGAACTGCTTGATATAAAATCAGAAAATGGAGCAAACATGACTTCTGTGTCTGCATTTATTCATTTTTATTTTTAAAGAAGAGAGTTGATTTAGTTCCCACTCATGAGAAAATATGCAGGCACACCCCAAAGGGGAAAAATGCCACGTAAAGGGGAGAAACTTCAATGCTATTATCACTTTCCTTCATCTTTTCAAACCTCCTAGCTGTGGGGGTTGCCATGGTGATGCAGGTTTGACCTCTCACTTTTCACTCTTCCAGGAACTAAAAAAGGTAAAAATGAGCCATTCTGTCTCAAATGAAAATCAACCTCTCGCGGTTAAAAGATGCTAAATCGCTTTCCCTTCGTCAAACCTAATGTTCCATAGCCACATTGTTGGGTTTTTTTTTCCTTTTCCTCTTACCCTGAAAGAAGAAAAGAAGTAAGAGCAAGAGTGCTAAGAAACAGAGATGAACTGATCTAGCAGCCGCCACCATCGTGACCACAGCAGGGACAGAAGCAACAGCAGCAGCAGGCGGACCAGGCAGCTGGCCAGTTCTTCTGCAAGTTTTTCAGGTTTCAGAGCTGACTGCTTCTTCACTTCCACTTCTTTACAAGACCTTTTTTGACTTTTTATCTGTTGGAGGGATGGGGGGGGGGGATTTAGCTGATGGTGGAATTGTGGCTTTTTTATGACATGGAGGGAAGCTAAGTCACAATATCAGAGTCTCATAGCATTCTAAAACCTCAGAGCATTCTAAAAGTCTCACAGCATTCTAAAACCTCAGTGATAATGTGTTGCATGTGAGAGCAGAAAGGGTAAATCCAGTTGTTGTTATAAATATTCTGAAGTCTTTTTTGCAGCAAAGCAGCTGTTTTGCCAGCCTTGGCATGTGTTCAACTTGCACATGTAGGTTTCCTAAAAATTACATGTCTGAACATGGATACTCTCCTTTGGTGAAAGGCAAAGGATGAGAGATGCCGAAGGAGGTGGCCCGCGTTGTCTGTGCTCGGACAGGGCCTTGTGAACGGACTGCCTCCTTCTGCTGATTTCAGAGAGGTGGGCCCATCCACTCTTCTCCCTCTTTTCTCTTTCTCTGCATTATTAGAGCCATGTCTCTCGAGCACTTGTGGAGTCAGTGTGATAGCAAATCAAGCCCTCCAGCTCAATGATGGCCTAGGCTGTGATAAAGGCTGAAAGGCCTGATTTGGTTCAGCGCTGATGGAAATTCCTAAGCACTCAGGATAGATCTGTCAAACCTCTCCTGCATGTGAATTACACATAATTACAAGCTAGGCAAGGACTCCAGATTCATCATTACCACACACCACATTTACTTGTTTAATTCCTTACTTCTTTAATGTGATGAATATTGTTTAAAAATAATAATAAATGGAAGTAATAGGAATGACAAATGCACTTAACTTTATCAGGGAGACGCCATTACAACAGAATCTCTAATCCTGAGGAGAACCCTTTAGGAATCTCACTCTCTCCAGATCAGGGGATAACGTTTCTCTGAGACTATATAATAACATAATGCACAATACTGTACAACGTGGAATTGTACCACTCCCAGAGAGCAATGTGTTACAATGGAAGGAATTTCAGCTCTGTAGACAAAGTATCTAGGTTTCAATCTGACTTCTGATGCTTCTTAATGGGTAAGTAACAATTTCCCTGGCTTCAGTTTCCTCACCTGTACATTAAGGAGTAGGCTGGATTAGATGACCCTGAAAGCTCTTAGAAGGCCAGATCTAGGGTCCTACTGAAGGCCCAAAGCTTGAAGATGTGCTACCTTAGTGATATTTATGTTCAAGTATTATCTTGTCACTAATGGTAACTAAAGCCAGTATCTTTTGAAAAGGTCTTCCAGGTTTTGTATCTTACTACTTCATTTACTCCAATGAGTTTCCTGTAGTAATAAATTCTCAGTGCTTTCTTTCTTTGCTTGTTGAATTATGCCTTGTAGATTTTTTTTTTTTACTCTGAGAGTTGTAAGGTATGTGAAGTAAATGTTCTCTTTCCTCATAGTAAGTCATAATGCCTAATCCAGTAGCTGTCTCTCATCTTACTCTAGGGGCCCATTTCTGAGAACATACTCTGAACAGGGTTTAACGATATTCTTTCCTGGCTCCCACCTACCCTCTCTTCTTAATGGAGTGGTGTTTCAAAAGTTTAAAGAGCTAATTTGTAGAAGGGTGAAGCTATCAAATTCAGTATGTGTGTTTTCATCAGATGTTCAGAATTTAAATTCAAATTAAAATAGCCAAACTTTCATGCTATGTACACATATACACATATTTCTCTGTCTAAGTACCTTCCATTCCTCATTTTCCTTAGTGTTATAGATCTAAGATTGATTAGAGTATTTCAGATAAGCAAATAGCCAATAATATTCTACATTTACAGTTTAGACTCGGCAGGTTAAATCCAAATAACATCCATCCCTGTGGCCCTCCCCATAGAAAACAGCTGCTTTTCAGATTTAAACATAGCAAGAGTAACAAGAGCTTCTTTTATTGGCTATTCCTATTCATAAGGCATTAAAATACATGCAGTTTCTTAATCCCTAATGCAGTTCTACTAAGTCATCAGCTTTAAACTAAAATAGCATGTATCTTTAAAAAGTAGCCAGATGTAAACCATCTTCCAAACCAAATCTGCTCTCAAAACTAGCTCTCCCTAAGGCTTTACATAGGATGCAAAGTATCTCGGTCACAGTGTGTGTCCTCTTTGCTTGTTTCACCCATAAATGGCTTTGTTAAAAAAAAAAAACAACGCAAAAAAGCCCAAGTTTACTTTTAAGTAGTACAGGCTAGTTGGCAAGCTTCATCCCCCTTTCACCTCCTCCCCCTACCCCTTTAATACCCATCCTTGCAGCACAATTTGGCATCGTTCAGCACCACTTCTGGGAAAGACATTTCAGCAGCAGCCAATTGGCATTTGCCAAGTAAGGTCACTTTCAGAGGCATCGCTTTTCTGGAGGCAGCATCTCTGGGAATGATAGAAAAGTGGTGGGTCCACAACTACGTAGCCTTCTAGCTTTTCCATTGGCCTTGAGAGGGACTGAATGCAGAACTTTCCAGTGGTAAATTCACAGAATAATGGGAAGGACTATACTTAGTAGCTAACAGGACAATGTGAAGCAAAGCATCAATTTCTTAAAAAAAAAAAGTACGTTTGGTTAAACAGCATTACACCTATATAAGGCTGTAGATAAGCATTTGAAGCACTTCCAATCCAATGAGAAAATTTCAATCTCAGATGAAAATGTAAAAATGTAAATTAAGATTTAAGACTACAGTTGGCTAGGCAGATAGTGAAATGATGTCATGGCTATTTAGTTAGAAAGAGGGGAGGAATCAATTTCAAGAGAAACACATCCCCTAAAAGACTCTCTTTCAGTTGATTTTTTTAAAATGGAAATAAAAATAATCCTTACTAAAATTCAACTGAATATTATTAAAATTCTACACATTCAAGTCTTTCTATCTCCCTCTAAGCAATTAAATCAGCAGCTTTCTAATGTCTTGCCTTTTGCTGATGAAGCAGAGGAAAGGGTAGCAGAAATATCTGTTACATTTTGCATTTAACTATAAACATTTTTACTGAGAAAGAAAATCAACTATGAAATTATAGAGAAAAATGGTTCACCCTGGCCCCTCATGCTTTTTGTTGTTTTTTGTTTTTAAATGGAATTTGTCTACATAACAAATGACTGCTACTGGAAGTATTTTGGATTTTAAGTTTCTTTCTGGAAGGTGTTTGTTTTTCAATTGCTGTGAATCTTTCTTATTCTTCTTGATTCCATAGTTAAAAAAAATGTTTATAGCTGTTCTTTGCATTGAGCATCTTTTTCATTTGAAAAAATGTCCCTAGGTTATAAAGTGGGAGGAAAATATACATGGCAAGATTTTTTTCCCCCAAGTACTAGTCAAATATTGAAAACTAAGAGAAAAGAAGAGTTTCATGCCTGAGTGAAATTTTAAAAATAGACCTATACTTTTATGCTTATCTCTTTTGCCACAGGAGTATTGTATCTCAAGAGTTTATTTATTAAAGAAAAAAGGAAGAAAAAAAAACTTCAGGTAATTCTACATGGCCTTTAATACCATTAAAGGAAAAGTTAATTCCAATCACTGAGCTGTTCTAAGAAGAGACTCTTCTAGTTAGAATTTGTTCATTTCTCAATCATGTAACTTCACTGCCCTCTTCTGGAGAGAGAGAGAAATAGTGAAGATTTAAAAGAATATAGGAAAGTGCCCCCTAAGGAAAAAAAATGGAGGCCTTAATGATACTTTAGTGAACACATACACACACACACACACACACACACACACACACACACACAATCAAAATGGCTGCTGAAATAACAAAATGCAACTTTCCCATTAGTAACATTAAAGTGATCAGGATGACAAGCTAACCCTGTCTTTTCCACATCTCCGTCACAAGGATTGTACTATTTCTTTGTGACTCTACCTCTGACTTTTATAATTCTTTATTTTCAGGTTTATGAGTTCCACTGTTCAAACTACAGAAGTGGAACCAGATTATATTATCATTCCAAGGACTTTTTGGAGAGCTGAATGTCAACAGTAAACCCTAGATTTTCTAGCACTTTGTTTATTAAAAGTATTTCAAAGTACTTTGTAATGAATGATTCCCATTTTACAGAGGAATAGAGTGTAATAATACTTTTCCTGGGTATAACATAAAAATAATGGCAACAGCAATTGACAGATCTGCTTCTATAATTAGGTTACGTAATCTTAGGAGGCCCATGAAAAATGACTAATCTAATACTCAATTCAGTTTCTCAATATTTAGGATGGTATAAATCTATGTGTCATTTATTAGCCTTATTACTTAGAAATCTTTTTTTTTTTTGCTTCATTTTGCACATCAGCATCTGCAAAGTGGGGACAGTAATTCAGATGACTGATGGATTAAAGCTGAGGATAACTAACTATCAACACTATTTTTTTAACTACATTAAAATGTACCTATTTTCAATTTTTCTTTTCAATCATTATTACACCCTTCCCTTTTTCCCTCTCCACACATACAGCAGATTTCTACTCTGATGGCCTGTCTTACTACAGAGATATACAAGAATTTCTGATTGCTAGGTTGGAGATACATAAGGTCTGGCAGAGCCAATCAAGCTGGAAATGGTTCAGGCCTGGGTGTGGAGACAGACTCTACATTTACAGTCCAATGACCAGCATGGCTAAGGTGGAGGAGGCTTCTTATCACAAGATTGACTATTGGGTGTTTTGTTTTGTCGGACATAATTATGCATGAAAACCCTTAATAAGGCAAAGAAGAGGTACTTACATGCCTTACTGATGTTCAGACACTTTGAGCAGTACTTATGGGATCAAAGAACCAGAGGTCATCAAGTACATTGTTTCCTTTGATGAAGAACCTGAAGGCCCAGAAGACTTTGTGGGTATGTTATGTCATGTTATGTTATGTTATGTTATGTTGTGTTATGTTATGTTATGTCATGTTATGTTGTGTCATGTTATGTTATGTTATGTCATGTTATGTTATGTTATGTTATGTTGTGTAATGTTATGTTATGTTATGTTATGTTATGTTACAATTACATTATAATTTGATATGTTATATTACGTATCTTATTTTATGTTCAAGACTGAGCATCCCTATCTTATCCAGACTGATAAGCGGCAGGGGCCACTCACAAGCCCAATCTCACTACTGATGGCTATGGGAACTCTGACCTGCTCTGCTTCCAATTTGGACCACTTTATCCCTACTTTGGTGTACCTCTCTCTTTTCCCTTCCCCAGGAGCTCACCACTATTTACACCCACCATTAACATCAAACTTACTGAGGATACCCAAATACAGCTCATGGTAACTCAGGCCTTTGTGCACCAAAGATCCACCAGCCTCAGTCTTAGCTGTCCACCACCACATCTGGAAACCATGCAAGGTTAAGTAAGTCGCCCAAAGTCCCACAGAAGGTAAGTATCAAAAGTAGAATTTAAACCCAGATCTTCTGATTCCAGGGGAAAAGCTCTTTATGCCTCAATACCCCCTTACAAAACAATTTTAAAAGAAAGTTTTCTCCTCAATGTTTATGAAACCATAACTATTAAGATAAGATAATATATTTGAAGAGAATGAGATGAGACTTTTACCATTCCAGCTTCTCACATGAAAAAGCTCAAACTTTAACACTACCTTATTATTCTAATATTCAAAGAACGGCAGCTAGGTGGCGCATTGGGCTTGGAATCAGGAAGACTCGTCTCCCTGAGTTCAAATATGATCTCAGAAGCCCTGTGATCCTGAACAAGTCACTTAACCCTGTTTGCCTCAGTTCCTGCATCTGTAAAATGATCTGGAGAAGGAAAGGGTAAGTCACTCCAGTATCTTCGCCAAGAAAACCCCAAAGGGTGATGAAGAGCCAGATGCAACTGAAATGACTGAACAACAATATTCAAAGAATCTTTGATTTAGGTCATAGTTTCTCCACCAACTCAGAAACAGTCTTGTTTGTCTCATTTAGTAGATAAGTCTTAGGAAGTTGCTTGAGTCACAAAGAACTTAAATAACGGGTCCAAGGTCTCAAACCACTAAATGCCAGACCTGAAATATGAACTCAGGCTAACTAGTTTATTAAGGATTTTTATTTCTAAGTACTTCAAGAATACACAAACTTTATCAGTTGTTCCTGCGTGTGTGTACGTGTGTGTGCATGAGTGTGTTTATTAATCCCCATTCAAACATCATAATAAAGTGTGAACAGAAATTTTACACCTGGAAAATTATAGCTCAGAGATTAATTGACAATACCCAAGATCATATTAGTAGGTGGTCCTTTTAAGGTCTGAATCTGTAGTTGAAAGAGAGTTACTACTCTTTGGTTTTTGCCTTGACTCTCTCATAGTTATCTTTGTAACACTAGGCAAAACGCTTCTCTACTCTGATCCTCAGTTTTTGTCATCTGTAGAAGTAGGGCATTGGATCAGATGTTCTTCAGAGTTCCTTCCAATGCTAATATTCCATGTTTCTGAGGTCTATAATTCTATGAATCATTTCCTTAGTCCATTATTTTTTCGTTCAAATAAAACCCATTATTTAATTAGGTACCTGGATTTGATATACTACCTGCAAAAGACAGAAATGCACGTGTGTTAATTTTGAGACCACAGTTTAAATAGAACGGAAATTTTGTTTTAATCAACATTTTGCCCCCTGGATTTGTAAGTTTACAGATGAGGAACACTGTTCTATTTATGACCTTCTCACCTACGCAATAAATTTGTGGCAAGTAAACTTTTATCTTCATTGAAAGTAATATATAAGCAAAGTTTAATCAAATCAAATTTAATATAAGCCTGGGTTTCACTTTCTGAAGATGTGACTCCCTATCAATCCTCCCAGCTGCCAAAGGCGTGGGATAAAATGTAGATCCTTGAGTTGTAGGATTTTAGAGATCTAATGAGCCTTTTGAAGCTGCAATATTAATGAAAAGATAGTATTATATGCCTCTTTGGTCAGGAAGAGGTTGATGTAGTAGAACTGATGCTAAATCTCCTGGAGGGAGTCATGTCTGGTACACATCCCTCCATCAGCTGGCCAAAGAGCCAGTTTAGGCTGAGACACAACAGTTTGCTATCCTCAGCTACAGAAAACCAATGAAGCAATGACAGTCATGGGGGAATGGGGGGAATCAATGCAATGAAAGGGCAATTTAACATTAACAATTACTTTGTTCCAAAGGAAATATGTACATAACATTGTATTTAAATTTGACCCAGAACAGACAATATCTGTCTATATAGTGCTGTTAGCCCATCTTATGAACTTAAAATAATTTTTAAAAGAATCTAACTTTCCTATTCAGTTAAAAACAATCAAGACTCACCTTTACCCAGAAGTCTACCTTCAGTTCCACACCACACCCCACTCACTGGAGCATACTTATTACCGATCCACTAAGCATTTATATCTGGAGAGGGATCATGGCATCCAGGCTAGAGAGAGAAAAATCTGAGTTTAAATCTTACTTATGACATTACCAAGTCAATTAATCTCTCTGAGTCTCAGTTTTCTCATCTATAAAGTGGGGATATTAATACATGTAGTGTCTATCCCATGGGGTTGTTGTGATAAATAAGACAGTGTCTCTAAAATGCTCACTGTATATCCACCACATTCATTTTCCTAGCCAATGGCGGTATTCCCTTTTCAGTTTCATGTATTTAAATCCGCCTTCATTCCATAAATATTTGTTGATCATCTAGTTCAGAACCTAGTGACACAAATATAGATAAGACAGTCTCTGACCTTAAAGAGTTGACAATTTAGTAAAGAAGCAAAATTTGCTGTGGTGGGAGACTTAGGAGTGGCTGAAACAAAGGCCTGTGAGAGTTCACAGACACGTCAGGAACTTCTTAATCACTGTTTTGTACTAATTAATCTCAGGGCCATGATGTTCATCTCCTCCAGGAAGCCTTCTTGGATGGATCAGCTGAGAGACGATAGTTTCCCTGACCTGACCGAGCCAGAAACTGGCACTTTGTTAGCTGTTCTCTCACGACTTTGTCTCCAATTATTTATTTACCCTTCAACTTCATGTGTGTCTGCATGTAAGTTTAGTATATAGCTGATGTCAATTCTTTGCTCTTGAAGATGTTCGTGTGCATTTAATTAGCTTCAGGCGTATTTACTTTTTGTTGTCTGTCCTTTGTTCACATGGAGGCCCAATACAGAGAGAAGGTCTCATTCTCAAGAAGGCAGCTGCAGCACTGTTGCTGCCAGTTCTATGACAATACCATAAACAAACTGGGCAGTTCATAAATGCCATCAGAATGTAAGCTCCTTGAGGGCAGGGACTGTCTTCCTTATCTGTTGTATCTGTATCCCCAGTACTTAGCACAGTGCCTGGCACATAGTATTTCTTGTTGCTGTACAATCACTTTAGTCATGTCCAAGCCTTCATGAATTCATCAAGGTTTTGTCTGCAAAGTTACTGGCTTGGTTTGCCGTTTCTTTCTCTGGCTCATTTTACAGATGAGGAAACTGAGGCAAACAGGTTAAGTGACTTGCCCAGGGTCACAACAGCTAGTAAGTGTCCAAGGCTGGATTTAAACTCAGATCTTCCTGGCTCCCTGCCCGGCACTAATTCCACTGTGCCACTGAGCTGCCAAGTAAATGTAAGCACTTAACTAACTCTTGTTACCTACCCACCTTAAGAAACGGTAGGATACCAATAAGCCACCTGTGAGGGAATGAGAAAAGTAGTCTTTAGACTGAGAGGGAATTGTCTGAGTGGATAACAGCAATGATTGGGTATCCTGAATTTCAGGAGAAAGAGTAGGACTAGATATATAGAGGAAGTAGCCATTAGTATAGAGGTGACAATTGAAACCATAATGTAGATTTAAGTGATACAGGTAAACACCGGGACTGAAAATCAGCACCAGCAGCAACAAAAGCCAAAATGTAGAAAGGTGCAGTAGTTTGGAACTTTTCCTCTTGTGAAAGTCCAGATCTGAAAGAAATGGAAACATAGAAATGGAGAAGAAATGGATCCACAGTTTCAGAAATCAATAATATTTGAGAAAGGAAAGGAAAAATGAGAAGAAGATGGAAGGAACTTAAGGGAGTTGTTGCTTCTTCGATTTAACAAATATTTATTAAGCATCTGTTATATGCAAGACCTATAATAGTCTCGGAAGATAGAAAGACAAAAACTAAATACTCCTTCCCTTGGGGAGCTTATATTCCACTAGGAAGATATATCACATACAAAAATAAGAATATGCTGATTGGAAGAAAGAAAGAAAAGGGCTTTACAGGAGTGGTAGTATCTGAGCTATGCCTTTAAGAAAAATCAAGATCCTGAGAGACAGAAAAAAGGGACAAATGAATTCCAGGAATGGGGATGACTTAAGGTATGGAAGGATGTGGGAGATGGAATAAATTCAAGGAACAGTTAGTAGGTGCCTGGTTGGAACACAGCATGCCTGAAGGGGAGTCTCATGAAATAAATCTGGAAAGGTAAGCTGAAACTATCTTTTCTAAGGCTCTGAATTTCATAACTTTTTTTCCCCCCAAGAAGCAATAGGGAGCTTTCTAAGGCTTTTGCAAAGGAGAGTAGAATAGTCAGACTTTGTTATTCCTGAACCTTTGTGGAAGACAGATAGTAGAGAGGAAGGAATTGGAAGCAGCAGAATGTAAGCTCTTTGAGACTATGTTTGCCTTTATTCCTTTGCGTACTATCAGTGCCTTGCACATAGTAGGCATTAAATGTTTGTTGAAATGATTATGAAGAGATCGATAAGGATGCTGTTACACTCCAGACCTCCAGAGTGACTTTCAATAAGGGCTTGAACTACCATTATAGTGATGAGAATGGAGACAAGACCAACATGGAAGGTGCTGTTATGGAGGAAGAATCAATAACACTTGATGATTGTTTACATCCAGTGAGGGACAGGAAAAAATCAAAGATGACGCTAGTGTTGTGATCCTGGTAAAATGGAGACTGGTAATACCCTCAACAGAGATAGTAAAGTTTGGAGGAACAATGCTGGGGTGAGGGAAGAGCTCAGTCCCAGACATGTTATATTGTCGATGTAGCTGAATTTCAGGAGAAAGAGTAGGGCTAGATATATAGAGGTAGTAGCCATTAGTATAGAGGTGACAATTGAAACCATAAGAGCAAGTGAGATCAACATGGGAGAGACAGAGAAAAAGAAACAGGTCAAGTACATGGATAAATAGGAAAGAAGGTGTTGGGTGTTATTACAACAAAGGAGCTGAAGAGTGGATACTGAGGCAGGACAACCAAGAGAGTAGGGTCCCATAAAACACAGATGGAGACATCATTCCAAAAGAACATGTTGAGAGCTCCAGAGGGGTCAAGTAAGGTAAGGATTAGGGAAAAGGCTGTGATTTAGCAGCTAGGAATATATTGGTAACCACTGAAAGAGAAGCTTCACTAGAGTCAATCAGAAACAAGATTGCAAGGGACTTACTGGGAGATAAGGAAGTAGAAGCAGCTGGAGTAGATACTACATGATTTCTAGGTACTTATCTGTGAAAGGGGCAAGAGATACAGGGGAAAAAAGCTTGAGAGAATGTCCAGGGTCAAATGATTGATTTTTCAGGATAGAGGAGGTCTGGGCATATTTATAAGAAGCAGGGGTAAAAGGCAAGAGATAGGAAGATATTGAAGATGAGGGAGAGAAAATGATCAAACAGACAAGTTCCCAGAAAAGACTAGACAGGAAGAAGCCAAGGACATGATAGAGGCGTCAACCTTGACAAGGAGAAGGGTCAGTCATTTCAAAGAATGATGTAAAGGAAGAGAAATTGGGAGACAATGTGGAGGAATTCTGAGGTGATGAGTAGGAGAGGTGAAGGAGGTCATGGTGGATTGTTTTGATTTTCTCAATTAAGTAGGAGTTAAAATCCTTTGCTAAGAGGGAAGGGACGTGGGTAGAGAAACTGTAAATACTCCGTAAAGAGTCAACTGCTAAAATCTCAAGAAAAAAAGGAATTAGCAACAAAAAGAATAGGATGAAATTTTCACATAAGGACTATATTGTAGTAACTTTGATTTATAAAATAATTGAAATTAGTAGACTCAGGTGCTACACATCAAAATTGAAATTGAATAACATATTTTATAGGATAATTCTGGAGAAAAAGAGAAAGTCATGAGAACTATTGGCTTCCTCTGACAGTAGCACAACTAAGCAAGTCCTAAACTGAAAACCGGGTATGAATTTATTATTCAGTGATGAAATTAAGGTTAGTGCATATAGACTACAATTATACAAATCTGACAAGGAAGATACTGGATAAATTTTGATATGATGTTAGAGGAATGTAAGTTTTCCTATGTGTCTGTGTCCCAGTCAAATCAGATTGTATCCCCAGAGCCCATCATGTCTTTTTCCCAGTACATACTTTTGTTCACTCCATTGTACTTATTTCTCCTCCTTCTGTTCTTTTAAGCCACAAGTCAGACACTACATTCTCTACAAAAAGCCCCTCTAGGTGAAAGTAGCTCCTTAAATTTCCTACACACTTGGCCTGTAGCTTTCTTTTGTATTAGATAGACAGATAAGCACAAATGTAGCTGCTGCTGTTGGGTCATTTCAATTATCTCTGACTCTTCATGACCTCATTCGGGGTTTTCCTGACAAAGACACTGAAGACATTTGCCATTTCCATCTCCAGCTCATTTTACAGATGAGGAAACTGAGGCAAACAAAGTTAAGTGATTTGCTCAGGGCTACACAGTCTGGATTTGAACTCAGGTCTTCCTCTATTCACTGTACCACCTAGCTTCCTCAAATAGAGAGAGACAGAGATAGAGACAGACAGAGACACACAGAGAGAGACAGAGACAGAGGGAGAGAGGGAAGGGAGATGAGAGAGAGGACCATTTCCTCTTGTTAGATTACAAGCCTGAAAGCAGAACCAGTGATGGATTAATTTTCATATCTTTCATATCTCCAGTGCCTAGGCCAAGGTTTTGAATTTAGGCACTTAAATGTTTGCTGAATGAAAAAATGGATGAATGTACTTTCCATCATGGAATTTCCTCAAGGAGAAAGAAGTTGCTGCGAATATACGGGAAAGTCAGACACTGATTGATATAAATGTTTATTCAGTCACTTTGCTATATTTTAAATGTGAAAAAAGATACAGTAATACACAATGCAGAAACATCCTTATATGTACCTATAAAGGTAATGGTAAGGCTGGTCCTACTTATTCCACTTGGTTAGGTAGAATCAGAATGAAACAGATTCGGGTATTGGATTGGATTGTTATCCAGAAGACTTGGATTCAAATTTGGGCTTTACCACATGTAATCTCAGGTAAGCCCTTTAGCTGACCTTAGCCTCAATCTCCTTATCTGTAATTCAAGGGGGTATATCAAGCATACCCTTTGATGGCACGGGACACACAAAGACAAACATGGACTAGCCCCTACTACCTGAGGAGTTTCATCTATCTTTATCAAGGAATTAGCTCATCTGAATGTTTAAAGGGACACTACTTCAACTAATTCCTGAACAAGAATCCCTACTAAAACAGAGGCAACAAATGGTCATCCAGTGTTTGCTTGGGGCTCCCTACAAGGGAGAACTAACTCCCTGAGGAAACATCCCATTTTACTCAAATAGTTCAAACTGTTATGTTTCTCAAGTCTAAATCTGCTTCCTGGCAACCTCCACACATTGACCCTAATTCTGCCCTTTGGGGCCAAGTAAGGGTAGCATATTCTTTTTCTATAAGAAAGCCATTGAAATCCTTGAACACAGCTTTCATATCCTTCCCCAATTCCTCTCCCCACCCCCAAGCCAACACACTTATTTCCTTCATCAGTTCTTCATCAGACACAAACTCCAGGCACTTCACCATCCTGTTGTGATTCCTCTGGACATTCTGCCATTTACCAATATTCTTCCTGAAAAGTCTGAATTGAACACAGTAATTCAGATACACCCTGAGCAGGACAAAGGACAGTACCTCTATAGTCCTGTATACTACATCTCTCTTCACACAGCTTCAAACTGCATTTGATTCTTTGACTGCCAAATTACATTTGATCCGTGTTGAATTTGCAGTGGACTGAAACTGTGATATCTTTTTTCAGATTCATTCTATGGCCTCTTCAGTTCTAAATGATAAGAACCTAAATGGGCAGGAAAAAAAAATGAAGATAACTGCCTGGTCAGCCTTAAGTAAAATCATGAGGGAGGGTGCTCCCTTACTTCCTTCTAGGCATCCATCACTGAAACCTCCAACACCTCAGGTCTACCTTTGGCTGCCTGGAACCTACCTCCTTGAAGAAATCTGTAATCCAGAGTTTACTGCAGTTGTACGCAGCCCCAAAGAAATCTATCTTTGTCTCAACCTCCCAGGGTCTAAGGTATCCAGTGGTTGATCTGAAAACTAATCCTTGTTAAAGAAAGAAAATTCCCCTTTTAGCTAATTAGATAATCTGCATTTTAATTCCCTGGGTTTTTTTGAAGATTATGTAAGTCTCTTATTAATTATTCTATTATCTACTCTTAATGGTGGGAATTTTAGGCCAAGAGGATCATTAGAGAACTTATTTGGGGAAAGATAATTCTGCCTTTCAAAAAGCATCATTCTACTTCCTCTATCCAGACACCCCGGATGGCTGGGCCACCCCAAAGTGAGTCTGTTCAGCATCTCACCTAAAAAGGCCGAGGGAAAGCTGATGGGTAGCAAAAAAGAGTACGTCAGTTCAGGATGAAGAAATGGATTAAAGGAGACCGCAGAAGTTATAGAGAGAAAAAAGGAAGAGTCACACTTGAAGCAGCAATAGGGGATTTTTTTTTAAGAGATAGTGAGAACTAAAAAATGATAAGGGGATGGATGAAAAAAATTCAACATTTCTGCAAAATGAATAGCACGTAGCGAAAGCGTGTCTAGATGAAAGCACTTTGTCTGAAGTAACTGATGAATAGCAGACATAGAACTAGAAAGTCCACTGAGACAGAGGTAACTGAAAGATACATTGCTCTGATTGTCTGACTTTGAAGTGAAATTACATTAGTCACGTATGCCCAACCTTCACCCCTTGCCACACCCTTTTCCACATATAGCCAGAAGAGAAAAAAAGAAAACTAAAGAGATAGCATAAAGAAGCCAGAACCTAGGTGTGCTGCCAGGGAAGGGGGATTGGTAGGAGATTTCTGCATTCCCTTCTTCCTCCTCCATCCTCTACAAACCAAAACAAGAAAGGCAATGTACGTGAATAGTTTAAAAAAAAAGGAGGTTTCATTTTGTTTTACTAAAATGGAAGTGACTTACAAAGTCCCACACTTAGGTGTTTTAAAAAAAACGAGTAATGGAAGTCCGGAGCATGCAAAGAAGGCATGAACTTTCCTAGTGGAAAGACTGGGATCCTGCTTCTAGGCATAAAGAAGTACCTTGGAGGGATGTGGACCGTGCTTAGGCATTTTGGAACTAGTTCTGGTCTGCTAATTGCATCGTATATGGGAAGGTCTTTGGCCACAGAGGCATTCAAAAAGGCCTAGTAAGCCAGACATAGAACTTTTAGCAATTTTCCCTTTGGTTATGCTGTAGTAATATAATTACTATTAATATATATTAATTAATTAATTAATATAGTCATATATTACTGTACACGGTGAACACTGATAGGGCTGACATCTCCCCTCTGAGGCCATATGACTCTTTGAATTGGTCTTGGTCCTGGGACTCAGTATTTGTTCTTTTCCTTTTTAGGTAAAAGGGATCAGGGCCTTTGACTTTGTGAGTTTGAATGGCCAGGAGAACACTTTGGCATTCCTGTATTCCAAAGTCTGGGTTCTAGATCAACATTTCATCAATGACCCAAGGAATAAGGAGTGACTTTCGGGAATGACCATATCCAGGGCAAAGGAAATTGAGACCACTCATGTGGGACTCATGCTAAACCTGAACCTAAATGTGGTGGAACCAATGCTATATAGGAACGGGGCAGAGTTCTGAGACTTTCTTTCCCCCGCTCCTCAACTCCACCAAGACAACAGGGATAGAAGTGATGTAGGGGAGAGCATGTCTCCTAGGGGAGTTGGGAAAACATTGGTCTGTCCTTGCTATACCTTTCAAGTACATAACCCTTTATAAACACCTCCCAACTTTAACTAGCAAAAGGACATTATGATGCTATCCCCTTCCCCTCAACAACGTAAAGAATATGACCAGTATGGGGTTCAAGTTGGTGGCAGCATCAATGAGACCCTACCACCCCTCAATGTATCCTGGAACTGTGGGGGAGATACATCATCCTGGCTCTGGGAAAGTAAGCCAGACTATCCTCACTTCAACAGGAAATGGTAGACTGTGGATTCTCTTAAAGGAAATGAGAGATAGAGCAAAAGGGCAGAGACAGGTTAACAAACTCATCTAAATTAAGAAAAGAAGACATTTCACAGGCAGGACATTAGCTTTGTCTTAAAATAATGCAAGGAAATGTGCCATCATCCCAAATTGAAAGAATGCATAAATGTGACAGATCATAGTAGCAAATGGGGGGTTGGAAAGGAACTAGCTATCATAAAAGAAGGGAGAGGGGGGCATGAAAACCTTTGCTTCATACAGTGGAAAGGTAACAGAGAAAACAGATGCTTTGGGGGATGGGATTCAAAGAAAGAAGCAGTCACCCTCTATCTGCCCCCTAAAACAACCTCTCATAATATCATATTAAAGCTGGAAGGCTCCTTAGGGACCTTCTAGTCCAATTCCTTCATTTCACAGAGGAGTGCCAGAGAGGAAATGACTTGCCCAAGGTCACAGATGAAGGCTGATTCAACTCTTACTGAAACAGATGCTGAACTGAATCTGAGCCCAAATTTCATAGAATTAAAATTATAAAACTAGAAGAGAATGTAGAGACTGATTTGTCCAAACCTTTCATTTTACAGAGGAAGAAACAGAGGTCAACACTTAGTGACAGAGACAGGTAGTTAAAATTTAATTTGACTTACCCCACTGGGCACTGAACCTTTCAGAGAATGAGGCATTGGTCCCATTCAACAGTTTCCATTAAATTAGTATTTATCTTATGGATCAAGATGTGTACCTAAGTAGGGAGATACTAAGTCTTTTCAGGTATATCTCATCACCTCCTCTCAAATCTCTCCTCCATTACATAGGAAAGACTGAAAAGTTAGGGTAAAATTTTAGGTATAGTAAATGCTTCAACAGCAGAAGGCAAGGCTCCTTTTTTTGCTATGTCCCATCTGAAGGGCCACCTCCCCATGAATCTTGCTGAGACTTTGTGGAGAACGTCTACCTATTTCCCTGCCTGTGGCAGTGTGGTCCATGTCCCTGGAAAGCCTGTTTTTGTCAACCTGACCTTCTGACTACCACTA
Source organism: Pseudochirops cupreus (assembly GCA_028627135.1). Lineage (NCBI taxonomy): Eukaryota > Metazoa > Chordata > Mammalia > Diprotodontia > Pseudocheiridae > Pseudochirops > Pseudochirops cupreus. Next base: position 473,562,694 of record CM053582.1, read on the forward strand.
GGAGTGAGGGGCAGAGAATATTTGGTACCTTTTCTTTTTACCATGACTCACCAGAAGGGCCTATCCCCCATTTCAGAGAAAGTTAATTAAAGAGTAGAGGGAAACAGGCTGCCTCTGCATAGGGAGAGATTTCGCTATGAAGTGATCCCTAATGCAGGTACAGCTCCCTGGACATATCCAGGGCAGAACTAGGTGGTTTGCCACTACTCAAAGATTCCCTTGTCCATTCTCATACAACCATTCACATTGGTTAGAGGAACCCCAAGAACTGGAGCTGGAGTCTTAACAAATGCCCTAGCTGAAACAGGAGTGTGGTCATGCCCCAAATCTTACCACTCAACATCACCTGCTCTTCCTTGCCACCAAATTCCATAGATCTTTATTTCAAGGATTACCATGCTACCAGAAGATATTTCAATCTCTCTGCCCTGTGGCAATCTCTACCATTCAGCAAACCCCAGGATCATTCAGCTCTCTTACCCATCCTCTCGGATGCTTTAAAAGGATGCTTTTATTATCCTTGACCTTTGAATTTCAGATGGCAGTGAATAGTAATGGAGGAGAGGGGTGTGAAGGAAGAGAGGAGGAGAAATGCAGCAAAGTCCCTGGGGGAAAAAAAGGTAATCTGAAGTCAGGGAGAAATAACTTCAAACCCTGGGATTAGGCACCTACTAGCTGAGTGAGCCACATTACTTTTTAACCTTGTTCAGCCTCAGTTTGTGAGAATCAAATTAGATGATTATATGTATACCAAAGTGCCTTGCCAATTTTAGAATGCTATATAAATTTTAACTAGTATTAATAAAATCCCTAAACAAAGCAAGGAAGAGGTTAATAATAATTCAGTCTGATTGCACTGTATGGGATATCCCAAAAGTCTTACTGCATTGTTTCAACTTTAATAGCTAAAAAACCTTGCTGCAAAACTTTGATAGCTGAAAAACTACAGTAAGCTATTTTGGACAGTCCAATCAAACTGGATTATTTACTATTCCTTTCAGATATTCTGTCCTTTCCTCCTTTATGCCCTTATACATACTCCTCTACATAGCAGTGATTATTTTGAGATCTGTGGAATTATTTTGATAACTGCATTTACATACAATTGGTTTTCTTTGTAATCTTATGCATTTTATTTTGTGCATTCAGAAACATTATTTTGAGAAGAGGTCCATAGGTTTCATCAAGACTACCAAAGGGATCCATGGCATACACAAAAAGGTTAAGAATCTCTGATTTAGAATGACTTTTGTACGCCCACTTGTTGAATTCATGCCCATCACTTAAAGCCTGACTCAAACGTCTCCATTTCCAGGAAACCTTTCCTGATTCTCCCCTCAGATCTCAAATATAACACTGATTGAACCTCTCATGTGTTCTTTTGTGTTACAATTATTTGCATAGGTGAGCTGTCCTCTCACTGGACTTCAAGCTTCATGAAGTGGGGTTCAACTTTGTAACTTCCCTATCATCCAGCATAATCCTCTACAAAAAGCAGACACAAAATGAACGCTTGAACTAAAATCAAACTGTAGTATTAGGGGGTTGGACCATATGAGTTCTTAAGAGCCCTTTGGATGGAACAATCCAAATTTTTAAACTATCCACATGACAAAGTAAAAGTTAGCTTCAAGTGATGAGGAAGGGGAAGGAAGACAACACAATAATAATTGAATTAGAAGAAAGACCCATTTTTATTCTAGGAGTACAGTTTATTGAAGGATGATGAAGAACTGGGAAGAGAATCTGGGAGGTGGTTTAAGTGAAATGTAACTGAGAAATTGGGAGGGTCGCCTTTGGACAGTCTTCCCTCAATGGTATTTAATTCTGGTCTTTCTGTACCTGTTATGCCTAAGCAATGTAACTCCAACTGGATATGCAATGTCTCCACTGAGACTGATTTTTATTGCCTCACAGAACAATAAGGCCAATATGATTAAAAGGCAGCTATCATAGTCCCTGAACAGTCAAGACAGCTGGGAATGACACTCTCAGAGCTTTTCTCAAGAGTTATCTTTCTGTATTATAATTTAATAAGGAAGGGGACCTAGAAGAATGGAGAAAAGGTTTTACTTTCTCCACTTGTGACAGTAGTGGGAGGATTTGGCACCTTGAAAAAAAAGGTAAAGGACTTAGGGACAAGATATGAAAGAGATTTTTAAAAGAGAGAGAGAAGAAGATTGGCAAGGGTGGAATAAAGAAAGAGGAGTTGACTGCCAACAGATTGATAGGATTGTATGCAGATGTCCTAAGGGAAAGGTACATGAACAAAGTAGCTTTTGAAGGAAATAGGGGAAAGTGAAAGTGGTACTAAGAAATTCGAAGAATAGGAAATTACCAAGGAGGAAGAGACAAAACATCCTGATGGACTATCTGTAGAATAGAAAGAGAGCTAAGGAAGATCAGTGGTGAGAGGTTTGGGGGAGCAGTGGGAGGATATGGTGATGCTAAAGATCAAGGCGCTGAAATATAAGGAAATAGAACTGTCCTTTTTTTAAAGTTAGAGTAGAGGATCAATGATCAATGCACTGGGAATGAAGGTGTTTGGGGACAGTCATGAGAGTGAATGTTTTAGAAAGATTGACACTATAAAAGGATTGTCAGAAAGGATAAAATATGGAATCTTTACTAACAGCTAAGATTACCCTTACCCAGGAGAAGTGGGACTAACAGTGGGTGAGGACAGAGAACCTTCACTGGGAAAGGACATGCCTTTATGTTATAGCTTGGAAATGTATAGTTTAACAATGAATAGCTAGTAAGTTACAAAAAAGAAACGTTCTTATGATGGCTAAATCTAACAAAAAAAACTGTGGGTATATAGCACCAGAATAGATTTCTTTAAAAACAGAGAAAAACAATAAGTAAGAATATGTAGTGTATGTATATATGTATATTATATATACTATTTATATTGTGTATGTATATATTTGTATGTATGCATATACAGTGTCCTGAAAGTCTTAGTGCCATTTGTACCTTTAATCACTTAAGTAGCATTTTATATATATATATATATATATATATATGTACACACATATACATACTCATGTGAGTGAATATATATAAAATATACACATATATACACACATATGTATGTATATGCATTTACACACAGACACGTATACAAAACAGTAGGATGTGAAAGCAAGTCTATGTTAATAGTACATAAAGTCCTCAGAAAAAGACTTTAACCATTCATGAACACAAATTCAGTTAATTATATTTTTTCTCCTGAACTCCCAAAGTACTTGTTATCTATAATATATCAATAGAACTATTAATTCAAAGTTATTAAGGACATCCAGGTTACATAAATAAAGCACATGTTTTAACAGGTTACCTACCACGCCAGAAAGTTTTCAAGGATAGTTCTGGTACGGCACAACAAATACTTGGAGCTAAAACTAAATTCAGGGCAGTTCACCATCTCTTTGGTCACGGAGGGCTGGCTTTTTCAGCCTTAGCAACTCTTGAAGACTGTGGTAGAAGATGATCTGCATGGATAGAAAGCATACCCACATAAACAAAAGCAAAGATCCTTGAGCTATTAAACTACTGGTATTATTTATGTTAGTATCTTATTTATTCCTAATTATTTCACATGTAGATATCTTATATTCACAAATAGATTTCAAAGTCCTCTAAAGCAGAAGTGACCCAGTGCAGGGTGATACACATGATAAACTGCTTAATAAAACATTTGCTGAGCGATTGAAAGAAGGAAGGAAGGAGGGAGGGAGGGAAGGAAGGAAGGAAAGGAGGAAGGAAGGAAGGAAGAAAGGAAGGAAGGAAGGAAGGAAGGAAGGAAGAAAGGAAGGAAGGAAGGAAGGAAATGCACAGGACCAGAAAGAATATATCATAAGGCCGATAGGTTTTTATAACCTGAGATCAATAAAATATTTGAATTCAACAGTCATTGCTACAGAAAACCTTGTGAAACACAATGGACAGCAGCTAGGTACTAGGATTTGAAGGAGGTGAGAAGAGAGAGGAACCTGGGAAATCATGGTATTGATAGGCAATTGGGGGGACAAAAACCTAAATTCTTCCACCTTTACAATTTTGTTTAAGAGTGTTTTTGCTTCTTTGTTTTCCAAGAAAGAAGGCAAATAGTTATCTAAAAGAATGATGAGATTAATCTTTACTTCTTTACTATAGACATCACAGAAAATAACTAAAAGTGTATATAAAGAGAAAATGACTTTGACAACTGACCTTCTAAACTGCACTCTGTGCAGTAATATTTCAATATTTCTTTTTTTTTCTGCCTCTAGATCACCCCCTTTCATATTCACAGAGATATTTGAACCTTTTACAAATATCATTGGCCAACTTTAAGAAGTACAACTCTTGACAATTATCATAGTGACCTCACTTGGAATTTTAAAGTTTCAGTTTTGACATGGAATAACACAACTACTTATTCAAACTCCTCTGTGCCCATTGTGTTTTCTGAATACAGTTTACCGGAGCAGTGCAAAAGAGGAAAAGAAAACCTATGTAAACACATCCCAACGGAAAAAGTTCAGCATTTTGCATCTGGCACAAAAGAGATCAACACTGTTTTATAAACAGCCCTAGTGCCATTTCTAGGGCCATTATACTATAAAAAGTGGATGACAGAGACATCTCCTGAGAAAGAGAAAGAAAGTGTAGTTCACTTCAGTCAGTTCACTGGTAAGAAATGAGAAGAAATGTCATTGCTTTGAAAATTGTTCTTCACCTGTTCATGTGTTGTCATTAGTTAGACTGTAACTTGATCAAGGAAGGAAGGGAAAAAAAGAAAGAAGGAAGCAAACTAGGATTTGTTAAGTGCCTACTATGTGCTGGGCATTGTGCTAAATACTTTACAAATATTGTATCATTTGATCCTAAGGACCATGTGAGGAAGGTGCTATTACGATTCCCATTTTAGAGTTGAGGAAACTTAGGCAACCAGACAGTTAGATAATTTGCTCATGTTCACATAGCCAGGAAGTGTCTGAGGTCAGACTGAACACTTATAAAGAGGGTGTTTAAGCAGCAAAAGCTATCTGCGCCTTTTCTGACAGAGAACGAGTAGTCTGAGTGCTGGACTACTCATGTGACCTTGGGCACAGCTCCCCTAGGTCTTAATTTCCTCATGTGTAAAGTGAGGGAGTTGGACTAGAGAGCCTCCAGGCCACATGTGGCCCCCTAGTCTTCAAGTGCAGCCCTCTGACTCAATCCAAATTTCACAGAACAAATCCCCTTAATAAAAGGATTTGTTCTGTAAAAATTGGACTCAGTCAAAAGTCCACACCCAAGGACATAGAGGGATACATGTGGTCCTGAGGTCACAGGTTCCCCAGGAGTGGGGACCTTCTAGATTCTTGGAGACGGACTTTTGACTGAATCCAACTTTTACAGAACAAATCCATTTATTAAGAGGATTTGTTCTATGAAGTTTGGATTCGGTCAGAGGGCCTCACTTGAAGACCTAGAGGGTCGTGTGTGGCCTCAAGGCCACTGGTTCTCCACCCCTGCTCTAAGGTTTCTTCCTACCGTAAGTCAATAAACCTCTATGATTTGGGGAGAATTACACAATTATCTTGTTCATATACAGGACAATATATGAAAAGTTATATCTAAGAGAGATAAATAGCATTTCTTTACTTTATGAGAAGCAGAAACACATTTTACAGCATGCCAGAAATAACCCTTATGCTTGCAGTTAGATTTAAGTTATTTGAACAAACTGAGATCTCTTCTAAAGTTTGAAATTATTGCCATTTTTTTTTTTTACCATTTTCCCCCTCAGTCTGCACAAAGTTTGGTTATTTGGTTTTCTATTGTCCCCTGTCAATGACAGTAATAAACTTTTTTTTAAATTTTAGTTCAAAGGACAACATATTCAGAATTGTAAGTGACCTTAGAGGCCCACTATTCTAAATCCTCTCATTTCAGAGATGAGGAAACTGAGGCTGAAAGAGCTTCAGTGACTTGACCAGGGTCTCCCAGAAAGTAAATAGCTGAGGCAGAATTCAAACTCAGATCTTCTTGCCTCTATATCCAGCACTATCCATTGTGCTAGCAGCCGCTTCAAATGATTTATTGTTTATGGTCTATTTCTTACCTTTATCAGCTTTTTAACCCTATGAAAATCCTATTTTCATGTAGTCAATTATTACTGTTTTATGTATGAGCTCAGACTTCCCAAGAAGCCCATGTTTAACACAAAGAAAGACTACCTGTCAGTGTGTTTTTCAGCTGAGAGACAATATGGCCTGGTAGATACTGTGTTAGACTTATAGTCACAAAAACCTGTGTTCAAATCCTACATCAAAACTCCCTATGAGGGAGAGACAGAATGGGGTTGAGCATCTCATGGAAGAGACAAAGGATAATTGTTACAATAGAGGGGGAGAACAGGAAGGCAAAAGGGAAAGAGTCAACCTTACTCTCACTGAACTTTGCTTAGGGAAGGAATGACATAAATTTTAAACTGAGCATCTTGCCACACAGGAGAATAGGAGGAATGGGGATGAGAGGTGGGATGATGGAGGGGAAGGTAGGGTGGGGGGGAGGATTGATGGAAGTGCATACTTCTGTAGAGGGACAGGGACAGGGTAGAGAGTGAAATGGGGGGGTGGCACCCCACCGGATAGGAAGGAGGGACATGTAACCAGTCTCTCACAATGTGTCCATTGTAAAGAGGTTCTGCGTAATTACACATGTACAGCCTGTATTTGATTGCTTGTTTTTCCAGTGGGGGTGGCTGACGAGGGAGGAAGAGAAAGAATCTAGAATTTAAAGTTCTATAATCAAATGTTAAAAAAAAAAA